>CANTUZ010000014.1:2258335-2858335 GCA_947846985.1 Fratercula arctica | reverse complement strand
TGTGTGATCACTCACGGTGGAGCTAAACGTACCCAGGGCTCTCCCAACCTCCCGCAGCTACACAAACAACTTCCCGACAGGCTCATTCGCCTGGAGGCAGAGGTTCCGCTGCTCCAGGAGCTGCTGCGCACACCACAGACCCCAACCTGCCCCAGCTATTACATGGAAGCGGAGCGACTCCTGGCTTCCCACACAGCCATCTAGACAGATATAAAAAAATAACTTATCCCAAAGCAAGCAGTGGCTCTGCGGCCCCCCCAGAGCTCTCATCATTAACAGCCCGGAACACGCAGCTGCCCGAAAGTCAAGGTGAAATTTAGCACCAGCAGGAAAGATCCCAACCCCTCGGCGTCGCCACAGCCGACCTGACAAACTCCAGGCTCCGCAAGAACCGCTGCCCAGGATCAGTAACGGGGCAGCTGCTCCATGCGGAGACCGGAGCAGAGTTTTATCCTCTTGGGCTGGAAAACAAAGAGTCAGACTCCGAGAGAAATCTGTCACAGCGGGAAGTCAGAATTTATGTCACGCCTGAGAGAGTGCAGGGTTTGGGGACAAACCGGGCAGACCTTGGCAGGTTTTTTCCAGCGAAGGCGGCGTACTCACCACTGAGAGAGCGGCTCGGGGAGGAGTGCTGGCTGTTGGGTGTGCTCACCGTGGGTCCCACGATCGCCGAGCTGAACTCCTTCTCCAGAGAGGAATCCCCACTACCTTTGGGAGGAGGGAAACACAAGTGAGTGATGCCTGAAGCATGGCTGGTGGCTTTCCACCGGCTTCACCCCGCCAGGCCCCCTTCCCAGCACCTCTGCTTTGGAAAGGGGTTGGAGGACACAGCTTGTACCCCAACGGCACCGTCCGCCACACACACCAGCACGGTGTTATGGGAGCTCGGTGCTTTCTGGACCGCCGTCCTCCGGCTGTCACCTCCTCAGGCACCGCAGCCCTGAGCCGGCACCATGCCAATGGCCGCTGAGCGGTTGCAGAAGGGGAGAGGGGTGGCACGCCACATGGGAAGACTCTGCGGGAGCTGTGGCCAGCACCGTGGTGTGTGCCAGCCGGGGGGGAGCCAGGCCACCTCCCACGCACGACCATCGATCCCCCACCTGAACACCAAGGCTCACCCCAGTGCTCTGCCTGGGCCAGCGCGTCCCTTTGCCGGGCACCGGGGTCCCTCTCCTCGACGGTCCCCGCTGAAGTGAGAATTCCCAGGCAGACACTCACGTCCCGGGGAAGCCGAGTCCACCCCGGACGGACCCCTGCAGTCCCTGGAAACAGGCCCTTGCCCACTCACACTGGAAAGGGAATTCAGCCATACAGCTGCCTACCAGGAGCAAAGCCCAGATCACCTCAAGCCCAAGCCATCTGCACGGCAGCCTAGACTCATTTTTTCCCCTTGAGGGGCTAGCAGGTTTCTGTTCTGGCAAGACCTGTCGGCTGCCAGCACGCAGAAAACCCCCGGTTCCCTCCCCACCGCGCGCCCGAGAGCCGGGCAGCTGCCCGCAGCGACGCTGCGGGGACGGGGACAGCGGGAGTTTCACAATGGAAAGTGCAGAAGCTCCATGACCGCCTTTAGCACAGCTGGGAATGTTATTTCTAAATACTTGCATCTGGAGAAACTCTCCTCCCGGTGCTCCCTGAGCCCAGTTCATCCCATTGTCTGTTGACTACTGGGACACTGAGCTCATCAGCCGCGCTGAGCCTGGGAATCATTTATGGTAACTGCCCTTGCTGAGAGCATCTTCTAAATCGCTGCTGGACCGAGGCCCAGCTGGGACACCCCAGCGGCACCCTCACCCCCCCAGAGGTTTTCTTTCCTCCCGGGATCACAGCGGAAAAGACTCCGAGGACCCTTCCCTCTCCCGTCCCCACACCCTGGCGAGGCTGGCAAGCTGCTGCCAGCCAGCACGAGTCACGCGAAGCCTACGTGCGCTGCCAGCCACGGCAGCAGAGGTTAACGAGAAGGCTGAACAAACCAGCCCTGGCGAGAAGGGAACGAGCCCGCTGCTTCGTTAGCCCAAGGGCTGGGGGCACGTCCTGAGGCCGAAAACCCACCAACCGCTGCGTGGGGTGAGACCGACCCTCTCAAAGGGTCACAAGCGGCGTCTTCAGCCTCCACGGGCATCTCGGGGCAGGGGGTCAGGCCTTTCCTTCCCTCTCCTCCCTGCCAGCATGGGGGATTTCAGACACCTATAAATCACCCTCCGGAGTCAGTCCCTCTGCCCAGCGCAGCCCCCTGCACCCCGGGCTCCTCCACACACGGAGCGAGCGGAGACGGCACCGAGTTATTTCAGGATCCTTCCCCCCCGCTCCCCCCCCCGCTTCCCCTCCCCGGCTCCCGTTTAACTCGCATTATTCTACCTTGCTGGAGATACCCTGGAGTGTTATCACAGCCAACTCCTTGGAAACAGCGCTGGAGCCCAGGCTGCGTGTGCATGTCTGCGTCGCTGGCAGGGCGCACGCAGCCACTCACCTTCCAGGAAGAGCAGATTCCTGGAAGCGAGGGAAACGACCGTCATTTTACAGTCAGGCGGCACCGCACGGCGAGCGGGAACACGGGCTGCGCCGTTCCCCGGCCTCCGGAGAGCACGGAGCCGTGCCGAGCCCACGGGGATGACGCTCTGCGGGGGGAGAGGATGGAGCAGGCGGAAGAGCAGGGATGCTGCGGGGTCTCAGCTCTGCCCTCACAACGCTGGCGGCCGCCTGGGGGCTCAGCCACCCCAAACACCGGTGGGAAATACAGGCCCCGATGACCCGAGGGAGAACAGCATCGTCCCCAACGTCAGCCTACAGTCAGCCGTGGCTCATTTGGGCTCCGACCCTCCTGTTTTGACAAGGGATGAGGACGCCGAAGCCTCGGTCCTCAGCTCCAGAAGCGTCCTGTGTTCAACTCCCCCGGCTCCCCGGCGTGTGCGGAGGCAGAGCACGCCAGAGCCAGGCTGCTCCGGAGCAGATGCTCAGCCCAGAAGAGATTTCACATCTTCCCAGCACCGCGAATGCCAGTGTATCCCTATCAAACGGCCAGAGCCCATGGCCTCGCGCCGGAGTCGCAGGGAATTATTTTAGGCAGGGTTTCCCTGTGAGCTTACCTTGGCGCGCGGCTCCTGTCCTACAAAACGGACCCTGCTGGTCCTGGGGCTGGTTTAACCCCCAAGGTGAGCTCAGGGCTCGCTAACGAAGCACCCAGGAGACGCTGACAGCAGGAAGAACTTCACTGCACCCTTTTACAGCCTGTTCCCAGCTGCTGCCAACCTCCGATGTGTCAGAGAAAAGTTAAAAACCTCAAATTTAAGTTAAATATTAAGGAGAAAGAAAACTTAAATTTCTCCTCTGTCCCTTCAAGCATTAAGGCAGGGCACGGCAGCCCGTTTTCAGCTCCAAGCTCAGCTGCTCTGCCAGCCGGCTTCATCCTCTGGATCCCAAAGGATCCTTCTCATCCCAAAGGATCCCTGATCCCCTTTGGGCTGGAGGCACCGAGGGATAACCGAGCTGATCCTCAGCGCCCAGGGGGGGATCAGGCCAGGGCGAACCTTCGCACTGCCCAGATCCTCTGCTCCCCTGCGGGGTGGGGTGGGGGGATCGCTGTCGGACCCCCGGCTCTGAAAATCACCCCCCAACATGGGGACAGGGCTTTTCCCTCCAGGGCTGACACCAGGACCCCCGGTAACGCCTCCTGCGAGCGGTTGGGAGCCCCGGGAAGGCAAGCAGGCTGCCCGCCGGCGGCGGCGAGAGCTGAAGCGCTATCCCACCCCTGGGAGCAGCCAGCGCCTGGTTTCAACGGTCTCTCAGCAATTTCCCCTCTCTGATAACTTTTCAGACTTTGAGATTTCAGGAAATATTGGGTCACATTTCATTTGCTCTAAAAAAAAAAACCCCAAAAACCCAAAAAACTAAATGGAAACCTGAACGTCAGGCAAGAGCAGGTTCGTCTGTCTGTAGCCCAGTTATCCAAGGAGCCGAGAGCATTTAACCCCGTTCTCAGGTGCCCGGCACCCAGATAAAAGAGGGTAAAATAGAGGAGATCTGGGCTGTTTTGGGGAGCAGAGCTGGGGGGGGACGGCCTGAAAACATCCCCCGTCTCTCATCAGGCTCTGACATGCAGACACGCGGCTGCGGGCAGAGCTCCGAGGTGCTCGACCACCCCAGGGAGAGGATGGGGACGGGGACCTGATGCTGCCCTGCCTGCACGGGGCGTCCTCGGTCGGGGACGGGGCTGCCCCGGTGCTTTCTCTGGCTCAGGCAGAACACGGTGCTCAGCCCCTCTTACCACTGATGCCGCAGGACCGACACCAGCAAAGAGCAGCAAAGCTGTTACCCGCCGCTTTTTGGGGGGGGGGTTAAGTGTCCGCAGAAGGACTTACAGCCTGAGGAAGTGCCACCTGAGGAGCAGGGCAGAGAGGTCTCTCGCCCGCCTCCACCTTGTTCCTACCCCTCCTGCGGTAACGGCTCTGTCTCTACCAGAGCTGTTTCAAAACTGACTTCTTTTCCTGTGAAGAATTCAAAGGAGAAAAAGTTTTTCACATTCGTGAAGAGTTTCCGGGCTCTCACTTACCTCGTTATTTGACGAACAATGAACTTTTTTTCAAGAGTTCGTTTAATTAAACATATTTCGCAGAAACGAGTTCTGAGAGAGCCCTGCTGTTTGTTTCCTCTCGTCATTTCACAGCGACCTGAAGCAGCTAATTGGCAGGCCTCCTCCCTGACCCTAACGATTAGCCGATCTTCGTTAGGCCTGCCCTGACCCCCCAGCCCAAAAGAGAAAGCCCACGCTGCTGCAGGGCTCCTGTAACGCTGCTTTTCCCTTGTCCCCTCCTTTAAATGTTCCTTTTCCCTCTGGGCTCCGGGAGCTGCTCAGCCTCGGGGTCCCAGGACTGCCCCGCGCCAAAAGCTCGCACCCACCTGAGGGGGTTCAGGCTGTGCCGAGGGAGACGCGTTTTTTTTCTCTCGCCACTTTTGGGACCTTCTTTGGTGGCTGCAGCACCTACATGCTCGCCGGGAAACACATGGGGAAAGGGGAGAGCTCGCCCACGAGACTCCCCGAGGAAAGGCAAAGCCATGGCTCTGCGGGGTGACACGGAGCTCCGAGCCGAGAGCTCCTACGTGTCCCCGAACTCCATCAGAGGACGAGGCAAAAGCCCAGCGCGGCTGAGAAAGCAGCTGCCCTGGCACGGCGCGAGCGGCCAACTTTGGGGAAGCATTTTGTTATTTCACAGAGCCGTCCTGGCAACCAGAACCCCCAGCCGCAAACTGCAGCGAGCGCCTCGAGAAGAGCCAAGCGAGGATCCTCCGGGGATGGGAGGAAATCTTCATAGAAAGAAGGAGCAAATAATGGCCCCGCGGATGAGCTTTGTCAGGACGGGCAGGATACGGCGTGCTTTATACGAAGGGGCATTGTGCAAGGTCCCCTGCGTGGCTCTGTCACTGCACCAAGTCCCGGCCACCGCAACCGCTCGTTAGAACAGCCGGGGTCCTCCCTCCCTTCCAACGCACTTCAACTTCTGACCTTCATCCCCGCTGAGCCATTCATCCCCGGCTCCTCGGGCTCGCCCACAGAGACGTCCTCCCGCCTCGCATGGTGCTGGGGCCGCCTTAGGTAACGGCGAGAGTTTCTTCCGGCTTTGCCGCTTCTCCATCCACATCAGGTCTGACTCTCATCCCCCTTCCTCCCCAGCAAAGACGGACAAACCGAGGGCTTTTCACGCTGCAAACTCCACTCCCCCAGAGATAGGAACAAATCTCACCAAACCAGCTTGCGCTTACAGCCCGTACCAGGTTTCTGTGGGCAACCAGATCATCTAAATCCCCCTCCCAGTGCCCCTGGGGTCCCCTCGGAGATGGTCCCTGGGGCCGTGACCCCCAGTACGGCAGCTCCGGTCTGTGCGACCCTGCCAAGATCCCGCTTCCAGCACCAAGATCTAGGCCAGCCCCATGCCGCTCCCCCTCTCCCCACGGATGTTTCACGGCTTTACGGCTGGAACTCAGCCTGGATTTCATCTTAACGCACAGTGCTAGGCGATGGCGCTGGGCTTGGCGAGGCACAGATCACCGCGGGGGGTGGTTTTAAATATTGCGCTGCCTCCAGTGATAGGTTCAGCATGCGTTAGCGGGACTAACGCACCCGTTCCCCTTCAGGTAGGAGCCCTGAAGGAATGGACCAACCTCCCCGAGACCTCCCGGCGCTGGGACTGTGCAGCCGTGGCTGGAAATATTTTTTTCCTTTCAGCAAGGCTGGAGATTTTCCCCTGTGAGCGCCGGCAGCCGCCCGCCGGACCAGCAGGTGAGCTCACAGCACATAAACTCCAGCGTAAAGTCCCGAGGCTCAGCCTAGGTACCCTTCTTTAAATTAGCTGTTTGTTATGCCCTGGGCTTTAACGCTTCTCCGGTATTTGGCAAAACACACGCTGGCGTTCTGAACACCGCTCAATGCTCAAGCTGCGACAGCAGCACAGCAACCGAGTACGGAACAGCTTGCTTACACCCAAGAGGATGAGACTGAGCACCTTAAAAACATTAGCACCCCAAAATAGCTGGCAAAAATCAAGATCAGACATACCAGACATGTAAGATCGTCCATTACAGTCTTCTATATCCATCTTTAAGGTACTTCGCTGAAAGAGAAAGCAGAGCTCAGTCAGAGTTTGCCTCCAGAAGCTGCCGGGACTCTCCTCCTCCCGTCAAACTGCCCAACGGCTTCTCACCCCTGCGTTCCTTTCACGCTGCTTTGCAGCCCTGGGCTTAACACCCTCACCACCGACATCACCACCGACCCTGGTGGGCCACGCCGCCGTCCCCCCCCCTACCCCAGCGCGGCTCTCCCGGCGAACGCCAAGGCCAGCAGCCAGCAGGGGTCACAGAATGGCAGGGTGGGAAGGGACCTCTGGAGATCATCTCCTCCAACCCCCGGCCAGAGCAGGGTCACCCACAGCAGGTGGCACAGGAACGCGTCCAGGCGGGTTTGGGATGTCTCCAGAGACGGAGACTCCCCCACCTCTCTGGGCAGTCTGGGCCAGGGCTCTGCCACCCTCAAAGTCAAGAAGTTCCTCCTCATGTTGAGATGGAACTTCCCATGCTCAAGTTTGTGCCCGTTACCCCTTGTCCTGTCACCAGGCACCACTGAGAAGAGCCTGGCCCCATCCTCCTGCCACCCACCCTTTCAGTATTTATAAGCGTTGATAAGATCCCCCCTCAGTCGTCTTTCTTCCAGACTGAAGAGACCCAAATCCCTCAGCCTTTCTTCATCAGAGAGGTGTCCCATGCCCTCAGCATCTTGGCAGCCCTTTACTGTCCCCTCTCCAGCAGTTCCCTGGCCTTGAACCGGGGAGCCCAGAACTGGACACACGGGTCCCGGGGGTGCCACTGAGGACGAGCACCAGGGAGGGTCTCACCCCCCACGCGCAGACCAGCACCGCAGCACGGGGTGAGCTCTTCAAGCCAGACCGGGGACACTGGGAGCGGGCGGAGATGGGAGAAGAGGAGATGCCAGCACCCCTGGGACAGGCGAGAGCCGGGGAGTCACCGGGACAGAGCCACTGCCACCCTCCCGGTGACAGCAATTCGCTTCCCCGGCTCCAGCAAGGGGCCAACGCGGCAGCGGAGAGACGAAGCCGAAGCCCCTCGGCTTCATTTTATCAATGAAAAGAATCGGGGTTGGGGGCACCACGCTCTGCCCATGGACCTCGCAACAGCCCTTCCAACCACCACTCCAAAATAAAAGGGAAATCTGCCTTCGATTTTGCCACTCAGCACCCCACGGAGATAATGAACATTTTATACATTCAAATGGCTTTTATTTGTCAATTAGACCGGCTGTTTAAGAAACAAAATGAGCCCAGTTTTAGAAACAGGAGTTTTGCTGTTTAGAGCCGGCTCTAATTGGCAGTTGATAGGGTCGGAAACGGAGCGTTTGCTGCAGAGAACAATTAAAAAAAAAAAACAGCGATAATTTGTGGAGATGAATCGTCTCCTCAAAAAGGAAAAAAAAAAAAAAAAAAAATCAACGTGATTCGCAGAGCGGGAGCACACAGGAGCCGTTCGTTTCCCCCCCACCCCCCCAGTTTCTCGAGCAGCCGATGCGTCGCAGCCGTCGAGGTTTTCCTGGGGACCTCGGTGCTTTTCCCGAGCTGAAAGAAACCGCTCGCTCCCTTTGGACCTTTGAAAAGCAGATTTTTAACAATAATCGTGTCTTGCGCGAAGCGAGTCGGACAAGCCTTGCTCCTGGCGACGCAGCGCTCGAGATAAGTACGGATGCAGACGAGGCGCATTAGGCCGGGCTCATTACCCCCCCGGACCCGACTTTTTGCTTGATATTAATTAAGGAGAAAAGCAGAGCAATGGCAAGAGCATAACTGCAGACCTCACACAGGGAGGGGGGGGGGTGTTGATGGTTTTGGGGCGGCTTTGGGCACTGCTTTACACCCAGCCCAGCAATACCCTGTGGCAGGTCCCAGCCGGGGGGGGGGCTCTGCCAGCCGTCCCCCCCGCACAGGGTGGTCACAGGAGGGACAGGCGAGGATCCCCCTCCATCACCGCTACCCAGGTCCCACAGCCTGGGCGGGGAGATGGAGATGCCAGGGAGATGGAGACCAGCTCCGATCCTGCTGGCAGTGGGACACAGGCTCCCAAACCTGCTCCGAATCCACAAAAGCTGCTCCGTATCCCATGCTGCCACAGGCACGGGGGGGATTTAAATCAGTTCGAGGGGCTGCAGAGGAGAAGGAAGC
Source organism: Fratercula arctica (assembly GCA_947846985.1). Taxonomy (NCBI): domain Eukaryota; kingdom Metazoa; phylum Chordata; class Aves; order Charadriiformes; family Alcidae; genus Fratercula; species Fratercula arctica. The sequence goes on along the minus strand of CANTUZ010000014.1, from coordinate 2,849,621 downwards.
GCGTGGGCCAATGCCATGATGCCCACGCCATTCCCTTCCCTTCCATCCGGATCTCCGGGAGGGACGGGGACATCCCAGCCTGGGCAGTGAAGGAAGAGCCGAGCACTTCAGAGCTCCCCTGCTCACCCCGCAGCGGCCGTTAACTCCAGGAGACGACCATAATTTAGGTTGAAATCTCTCTCTCTCTCTCTCTCTCAAGCGCCGGGTTACACAGGAGCTGGGGTTGCAAAACGCATCCTGCGGCTTGATTTTTTGTTGAACCCGTAATTCTGCTCTTCCGCGTTACGCGTCCCCCGCTCACAGACCAGCCCCACTTTGCGCAAAGGGCAGGGCGACGCACTAATAAAAAAAAAAAAAAAACAAAAATTAATTTTATTTAGAAAGCCCTTTCTCTCCCGTACCCCACAGAAGCCCTTGAAAATATGAAAATTAATAAATAAATAATAAAAAACCCACCAAGCACCAAGCGGGACCCATCACAGCCCGGGCTCCCGGCTGAGCCCAGGGACCAGCAGGACCCTGGTGTCCCCTCGAAACCCCAGACAGTGAGGAGGAAATAATTAATTTCCCTCCAAGTAATCAGCTAATAATCAGTCCAGCAGAACTGAGGAGCCAGTTCTGTAACTCCTACTTCCTACTCCTGCACACGGTCTCATGAACGTTAACGGGACGACGGGCAGTAAGAGAGATTGATTCCTCGCTCCTTTGTATTTTAAAAGCGGACCCAGAGAAAAGAAAAAAAAAAAAAACCACCAGGAGGGTTCAGGAGCCCCGAGCCGCGTGTCAGCGGTTATTTTCCTGAATTCTGGCTGAGCGCGAGGCCTTCGCGAGCGGGAATTGCGATTTCAAAAATTGCAAATGAAAATAAGTCAGCACCGAGCTCGCCTGAACCTAGAGCTCTGCAATAACGACGGCCCGTAATTAACCTCCGGCTAGAAAACGGTTCCGTGCGTCATTTGTTCCCCGAGTCCTTATAATTTTTGAAAAGCAGTGCACGAAAGGCTGCGCCAGCCGGACTGGCAGAACCCAGGGAAAAAACACATTCCCAGGAAAAAGGGGCTGCTCCAGTGTGAGGCCGGCCGGCTCCGAGCTGCCCCTCGGCACCACCAACCGCTGCGGGACATCTCCTCCAGGACAGACAACCCCTCACCGATCCCCCCGGAGCAGAACCCGGCGTTTATCCCCTCTCCGGAGGGGAATTCGGGTCAGGCAGCGCGGCGAGGACTCGGAGCGGGGGACAAACCTCCACGCTGGGGAGCAAATAGAACTTCTCCGTGTCCGGCCTTTCCTTCCCAGCTTTCAGGTGTGATCATCGACTTGGGAATCGGGAGGCAGGAACGCACTAAAATTAGAGCAAAGTGCCTTCGGCGCGGCTCGATGCTCTCCTCCCTGCTGAAATAAGGACTTTTCCCCAAGTGGCAACACTCAAGGAAAAAAAAAAAATATAATAATAAAAAAACCCCAACACACACCCCCCCCTCCCCTCCCTGAGTCCTGAGAATTAGCCCAATTTAAAAAAAAAAAAAAACAAAAAAACCTCCATCTCAGCATGATGCAATTTGGGAACGTCCTTTGCGCTAATAACGAGGGGCTGCTGCGGGCGGCCAGGCCCGGCTGTGCCCCCCCATCCCGGCACCAGGAGAGGGGACAGGGCTCAGCTTCTTCCTGGGACGGCCAGAAATATCCTAGAAATGGGAAAAGTCTCCCAGATCCCCCCCTGCTGCAACCACCAACACCGGGCTCCCATCAGCCCGCGTTAACCCCAGGAGCCTTGCGGTCGTTGGGAGGCTCAGCCTCTTTTTTTCCCTCTATTTTCCCCTTATTTCTCTTAATTTCTCCTTGACGCTTCAAGCGCTGTGAAACGCTTCCGAACTCTCGGCGCTGGCTGCCAAACGGTGGCGGCAGGGAAAGATCCTCCCACCCAGCCCACCCCCCCGAGGTATTTGCCAGGTTATTTTTCAGATGACAATATCATTTCCCCCCCACACACCTCGAAGGGTAAATACCCCAGCTCCCGCCAGACTCGCGCAGAAACCAGCCAGAAATAGCAAAACCCGTCGGTCTGACCCGTTTCTCTGCCTGCTCCGACAGCAGGGATTGCTTCCCAAAGGCTGCGGACACCCGGATCCCAACCTCCCCCAGCTCCCGCTGCACCCAACGCCCCCCAGACACCCCCCATCTCTCTCTGTGCCGGGGTTTGGCTCCCATTCAGTGCCGGGAGCAGCGAGAGAGGAATCGGCACGTCCACGGTGGGGACACGCTGGGGGCGAACGTCCCCAATCCTCCTCTCGGGGTAAGAATTAGTAAGCGCCACAAAGGTCCCTGCAGTTTCTTTTTCCCCAACCATCGTTTCCATTAGCTGCCGGGTTTTTGGTTTTGGTTTTTCTTTTTTTTTCCCCAACGTGAGGACTTTTTTTCCCACCTTCGCCACAAACTAGAAGCTCGGCGAACAAACCGGCTGCACCAAAACACCGGAGTTTGTGTCACTGGAAATGCTTCAAAGCCCAGGGCAGGGGAAAGGCTTCGAGGAGAGCCCCCGCCCTGCCAGCGGCCCCCGTTTAAACGCCGAGGAAGCGGGGAGACACTCGCCGGGGAGAGCCCGGCTCAAGGGAGGCAGAAGCGAATGGAGCCACCTTCCAAAAGTGAAAATTAAAGCGTTGTGACATGTTTTATCCATTATAAAATAGCTCCCATTGTTTCCATATTTTGAAATATATTATCAAACAACATGAAGCGTCATTGCTAAAATAAAAAAATTTGCCTCCGCGCGAGGCTGCAGCCGGAGGCTGGCAGCGTGGAGCTCCTCACCGCCGAGCCGGGGAGACCCTCGGCTCCTTGAGATGCCGCGGGGGGAAGAGAGGGACAGGAACGATCCCAGGGTGCTGCGTAGGGATGGGAAGGAAAGCGTCCCTCGCGCCCGCCGCTGGGCGCTGGCGTTTGTCACGCTGGACGAGGTGACACGGATGTTGCAGCCCGATGGCACGAGCCTGGCGTCGCAGACGAGTCCTGAAGCACAGGGAGAGGTCTGATACCAGCCCTGCGACACCCCGCTTATCGAGCGGAACTCCAGATAACCCAGCGTTATCTCCCAGATAACGCCCGCGTTTCGGGTGCCTTAACCCAACAACTGAGCAAACACGGCTGCAGTTTCCGTCCTTTTTATACATGAAACGGGGGAAGAGAGAGAGAAAAGCCTCCGAGGAGCCAGCCCAGCGACCAATGCAGGTCCGGCAGTGGGCAGGGGAAGCGAGGATCCCAGTTTTTACTAATATTCACCACCCGGAGAAGCTCCTCCCCACTGGAATTGCTCCTAACGTGAACACGACAGGACACGAGCCTTGCCTGCTCATTGATATAGTTTCGTTTAAAAGCCCGCTGATGGAAAAAGCACCACAAACCAGGTCGGAACGTCAAATTCCTCATCTTAAACATGCTCCGGAGATTCAGCGACTTCCACAAAGTTTGAATTCAAGGCGAACCCAGGGCTGCCTTCCACTGCGCCTTTGTTCAGCGCCTGAACCCGGGTTGTGCCCTCTGGGCATCACCACAATGCGAATAAATAATAACCGTGAGCAACGCCGCCGAGCCCACAAAAGACGAAAAGAGGTTCCAGGCAGCGAGGGGAGGAAAGAGAAGTTCCTCCTTTCGGCACTTACTTGGACGGATAGATGGATATGGACGGAAAGAGACCCCGGCCTGTAGGCAGCCGAGCCGCGCTGCGCTTTCCACACCGTCGCTTACAGCCCAACTTCGCTAACGACGCTCAGGCGCATTTTAAATGGAACTGAGCCACCGAGAACAGAGAAGAATTAATCCTCTGCTGGATGCTCCTTCCTTGCGCCCGTCCTGCGCCATGTGCCCTGGGATAACCCCACTCTGTCCTGGAAACCCCTAATTCCCCACAGGAGCAGGAACCGCTGCGGTGCCAACAAGAACTGGCAGCTCCCGGCTCCTCCAAACACCATCACCTTCACCAGGGCGCCCAAAGGTACCCGGGGGCTCAGACCCCACACGGAGCAACACAAACGGAGATCAATTTGACACCCACAGCTTCAGCCCAAGAACTTCTCCAGAGCTCCCCGTCACCCCCCCCCCCAGGTCTCTGGGTCCCCCCAGTCCCCGCAGGGCACTGGGTGCTGGGGCAGGGCATCGGCACAAAGCCGCTCTTTGGGGCTGATGGACGCATTCTCGCTCTCTGCGGGCGAAACAAGCCGGTCCTTGCCACTGCAGCTTCTCTTCGAGGCGTGGGGTGGGGTTCAACAGGGAGGGAGCGGGGCAGCAGCCGGGACCCCGGCTCTGGGCTGTGGGGAACTCGCACCCACTCCCAGCTCCACCGGAGCCACGCGCTACCCGTCCTGGTGCCCCCCCCAGCCCGGGAAAGGGCTCCAGAGCGGCCATAGAATGGGTAATGGGGGGCAGAGGGACACCGGGGGACAGGAAAACAGGAGGGGCGAACCCTACATCGGAACATCCCTGTCGCACAGCCAAAGAAGAGGCTCCGGAATTTACAGCCTGGTCGGGAAACCCCCCCGCCTGGAGCCAGCAGCTTTGCCCGGAGCGCGGTGCCCGACGCAGCCCCAACCGGAGCTCGGGGGGGGGGGGGGGGGGGGGGCCCGAAGCTCGGAAGAGGGTCCCCCTGAGACCCCAGGGGAACATCCTCTGACACCCCCCCCCCCCAAACCTGACAGCGGAGGGGAGCGACCCCGAGCACGAACGGGTCTCTCCACGAAACAGGGACACAACGCTGGGGGGGGGGCCGCTCCCCCCGCGCCTGGGGCAGCCACCAACACTGAAATGTCATTTCATCACCCAGCGCCCGGGGAGGGGCGGGGGGAGCGTCGCCATGGCCCCCTCCCTTCCAGCCCTCCCGGCCTCCACAGCGGCCAAGTTTTGGGGCTGCAAGGAGGGACCCCCCCCCTCCAGTCCCAAGCCGGCCCCGGCCCCCAGCCGGTCTGGGGAAAGGGTCTCGGGGAGGATTGTGGGGCGCAGCCCGCCCCCCCCCCCACCGCCGGGGGGGTCCTCCCGAAGCGCGTCCTGCTCCGTATCCCCCCCCCGAAGCACAGATCCCACTCAAAACCGTGACTCCCCCCCAGACACAAGCCCGCAGAAGACGGACACCTCCAGCTAAGAGCTCCCGACCCCCCCCTCAAAGCAGCCCCCCCCCAAGAGACCCCCCTCAAACCACACACCCCTCCCAAAGGCGACCCCCCCCGCCTCCCAGCCGGACCCACCCCCTCATCGCCCCCCACCCCAGACAGGCGCCCTCAACCCCCCGCCCCCTGACAGCGCCCCCCCCCCCCCCGCAGCGGCCCAGCTGCCCCCCACCCCGCCCGGCCCCCCGACACCCTCCCATCTCTCACCGGCGGGGCTCAGGAAGGGCCCCCCCGGCCCGGCCCGGCCGCGGGGCGTGGGGGAGCGGCGGGGGGGGTCGGGGGGGGGGGGCTCAGGGGCTCGGCGGCGGCGGCGGCTCCATCGGCGGCGGCTTCACCTGAGGAGGGCCCGGGCCCCCCCGCCCGCCCCGAGCCACTTCCGGCCCCCGCGCGCAGCCAGGCCGCGCAGCCGAGCGCCGACGCCCTCGAGCCGCCGGGAGGGGAGCGCCGCGGCCGCCATGGGCCGGCACGGGGGGGGCTCAGCCGAGCGCCGGCGCATCGAGCGGCCGCCGGCTGCTCAGGGGCGGGCAGCGGAGCGCCGAGCGGGGGGGGGGGGGGGGGGGAAGGGGAGGGAGCGCCGAGGGCATCGATGGAGACGGGAGGGGGCTTGTGCGGGGGCGGCGATCGATAGCCAGTAATCGATAGCCGATAATAGATAACCGATAACGGACACGGCCGGGACGGGCTCAAGGACAGCAGCGGCCACGCACTGAGAGGTACCGGGCCCCGTGATGGTCGCCCCGGGGGTCCCAGAGTTCCATAGGGTCCCATAGGGTCAGGGGGTCCCACAGGGCCAAGGGGTCCCATAGGATCAGGGGATCCCATAGGATCGGGGGGTTATATAGGGTCAGGATGTCACACAGGGTCAGGGGGTCCTGTAGGGTCAGGGGGTTATATAGGGTCCCATAGGGTCAGGGGGTCGCATAGGGTCAAGGGGCTATATAGGGTCCCATAGGGTCCCATAAGGTCCTAGTGTCCCATAGGGTCAGGGTGTCCCATAGGGTCAGGGTGTTATATAGGGTCCCATAGGGTCCCATAAGGTCCCATAGGGTCCCATAAGGTCCCAGAGTTCCATAGGGTTCCATAGGGTTAGGGGTTATATAGAGTCAGGATGTCCCACAGGGTTGGGGGTCCCGTAGGATTGGGGGGTTATATAGGGTCCCATAGGGTCCCAGAGTTCCATAGGGTCAGGGGCTCCCATAGGGTCAGGGGTTATTTAGGGTCCCACAGGGTCCCAGGGTCCCATAGGGTCAGGGGCTCCCATAGGGTCAGGGGTTATTTAGGGTCCCATAGGGTCAGGGGCTCCCATAGGGTCAGGGTGTTATATAGGGTCCCACAGGGTCCCAGAGTTCCATAGGGTCAGGGGGTCCCATAGGGTCAGGGGTTATTTAGGGTCCCATAGGGTCAGGGGGTCCCATAGGGTCAGGGGTTATTTAGGGTCCCATAGGGTCAGGGGGTCCCATAGGGTCAGGGGTTATTTAGGGTCCCACAGGGTCCCAGGGTCCCATAGGGTCAGGGGCTCCCATAGGGTCAGGGGTTATATAGGCTCAGGGGTCCCATAGTGTCCCAGGCTCACCTGAGGACAGAGGTCTGTAGGGGCTGTGGGGGTGGCCATGGGGGTCCCCTGGGGCCACCCCCCCGTCATGTGTGTGTGTCGTGTGTCCCCCCCCCCCACCCCCCGCCCCGTCCCTGCCCCAGGAAACCACTGACTCCATAAAACTGCGCAATCTTTATGGAGCCACTTTCACACGTCGGGGGGCTGTAAAAAAGCTGCGACCTTTGAGCCGCTGCCGGCGATCGAGCCGGGGAGCGCGGTGCCGGTCAGCGGGTGCCGGTCAGCGGGTGACGGTGACGTGGACGCGGTGCCAGGCGTTGCTGAGGACCCCGCGCAGGTTCCAGATGGGCGCCACGCTGTCGGGCTGCACGTTGTAGCTGCCGTCCACCGCCTTGCAGACGATCTCCAGCTCGGCCCCCGCCGCCACCGGCGCCCGCAGCTCCCACAGCGCCCAAGCCCAGGCTCGGCCCGGCACCGGCCGCTCGCCCCCCAACCGGGCCACCCGCCAGGTCCGGCCACCGTCCAGGGAGACGTCCACCCGCACCACCTCCCGCCCGCCGCCGCTCCAGGCGTAGCCCTTCACCGTCAGCTCCCCCGCCGGCACCGTCGCGCCGGGCGGCGGGTGGGTGATGGCCGACTGCACCGGCAGCTCCTGGATGGCGGGCGCCGCCGTGAAATCCACCGTGTCCCAGTCCACGCAGGGGGAGAAGCCCTTGTAGTCGTTCTGTTGCCAGTGGCTGGGGCTCTCGGCTGGGCTGACGGCCACCCGCCGCAGCCACTTGACGCTGCGGGCGCCCACCACGCCGGGCACCACCACGCGCAGGGGGAAGCCGTGGTCGCGGGGCAGCTCCTGCCCGTTCATCTCGTAGGCCAGCAGCACGTCAGCCGCCGGGCTGACGGCGCGGCCGTAAGGGATGGACGCCCCGTAGGGAGCCCCCCCGGCGTCGGCGTCCAGCCCCTCGAAGCAGACGTGCCACTCACCCTCCCGCTCCTCGCCGAAGCCGGCGTGCAGCAGCACGTCCCGCAGCCGCACGCCCCCCCAGCGCGCCGTGCCGATGGCCCCGATGTCCCACGCCAGCCCCTTGACGGGGCGGACGCGGCTCATCTCGGTCCGACGGTTGCCGGCGCACTGCAGGGTGGCCGTCACCTCGTGCTTGGGGAAGCGGCTGCGCAGCTCGGCCAGCGACAGCGTCACCCCCCGGCCCCCCGGCCCCTCCACCCGCAGCCGGTAGGTGCTGGGATCCACCAGTGGCACCGGGAGGTGGTTGCGGGTGAAGAAGAGCTCGTTGGGCGTCAGGAAGCGCTCGCCCAGCAGCTCGGCCGGCGGCTCAGCGTTGAAGGGCTTCTGGCTGTTGACGCGCAGCCCCGGGTGCCGGGGGGGGTCCCCGGCGAAGGGGTCCTGGGCAGTGGCGGGGGCTGGCGCCCCCTCCTCGGGGCTCAGCTCCCCCACCTTGTACTCCCGCAGCAGCTCCAGGACGTGGGGCTGGTTGTGGACGGCGTAAAGGGCCCAGAAGGGCTCCAGGGCCCCCCCGGCCGCCAGCAGCAGCTTCTCGGCCCCCCCAGGGTGCAGCTCCACAAAGTCGGTGACGTCGAAGACCTCGGTGCCGTGGGTCACCCAGACGCGGTCCTGGGGGGAGCGGTGCCGCCCCACCTCCTCCCGCGTGTACCGGGGGTACTGGGGGGCCGGGGGGGCCTGGGCCGCCTGGGCGACCTGCGGGGGGGGGGGGGATGACCCCAGCCCTGTCAGCCGCACCCCAGGGCCCCCTCCGCGGGGGTGCCCCCATCACCCCCCGCCAGAACTTTGGGCTCTCCCTCCAAAAGCCTCCCCCTGGTGCAGTGACCCACAGCCGGGGGGGACACGTGGCACCCCCTGCCCCCCCCTGGCTGGACCCCACTGGCCCCATCCCAGAGAAGGACCAGGGCGAGGGGGTGTCCCGGAGGATCCGGGCATCCTGGTGCTGCCCCCCCCTCCCTGGGACTCAGCCCCCCCCAGGATCCAGCCCCCCCAGTACCCCTGTCCCACAGGGACCCAGGGGGTGTCCACCCTCCCTCCCGGAGCGTCCAGGCTTCCTGGTGCTGTCCCCCCACCGAGATCCAGACCCCCCCGTGCAACACCCCTGAGCCCCCACCGTCCCGGTGCTGCCCCCCCCACCCCCGGAGGGGTGCCCCAAAGGGACCCAGGGGGTGTCCACCCTCCCCCCGGAGGGTCTGGGCATCCCGGTGCTGCCCTCCGAGGACTGAGACACCACCCCCCCCCCCCCGGTACCGAGTCCCCACCGTCCCGGTGCTTCTCCCCCCACCCCGGTGCCGCCCCCCCGGTGCCGCCCCCCCCCCCCCGGCTCACCCGCCGCCGCCGCTCTCCGTAGGCCAGGACGGCCCCGAGGCCCAGCAACGCCGCCAGCACCGGGGCCGCCCCCGGGCGTCCCCCGGCGGCCGGGCTACTGGGGGGGAACCGGGAGCAGCCCCGACGGGGCAGCGGCAGCGCCGGGAGCCTGCGAGGAGAGCAGAGCTGGGACCGGGACCGGGGCGGAGGGGGGAGGTACCGGGGGTCCCCGGGGAGCCCCGACGGGGCGGCTCCTACCTGCGGCCGGCGACGGCTCGGAACAGCAGCATCGCGGCGGCACCTGGGCGGGAGAGAGGGGCTGGGGCGGGCACCGGGAACCGGCCCCGTTACCGGGCGCCGGCCCCGGCCCCGGGGGAGCCCCCGCGGCCCCGGGGGAAGCGGGTACCGAGGGACCCGCGCGGGGCATCCCCCCCACATCGCTCCATTACCCACCCCGGCCCCGGCCCCGGCCCCGGCCCCGGCCTCGGCCCCGGTCCGTCCCGCTGCGCACCTGCGTTACGGCTCCGGTAGCGGGATCGCCCGCCCGGCTCTGCCCCTTTAAGAGAGGGGCGATGGGCGTGGCCTCGGGGGGGGGGGGCGAGCCCTTTGGCCACGCCCCCTCCTGGGTCCGGAGGGGCGACGTGGGCGTGGCCTCCGCGCGGTGGGGGGGGTCCGCTTAAAGGGGCAACGCCGGTGGGATTTAAAGGGCCAGCGCAAACAGATGGTGGGCGACGGGGATCGGAGCCGTTCCTCCCCCAACCCCACCCGGGGCGAGCGGCGAGCGCCAGCCGGTGGCCACCGCCCAGCTGGTGGCTGCGATAACCGTTATCGGGGCAGGGCTGGGGCCTGGTCAGCAGCTGTTGGCAAGTGGTGGCCAAAAAACCGTTCCCCGCCCCCACCCCCGCCCCCAGATCCCGCCCTGAGCACACACACGGGGGCGGGTTGTTTTTCCTTCCTTTTTGTTTGTTTTGGTTTTTTTCTGTTTTGTTTTTTGTTTTTTTTTTTTTTTTGGCTGTTTGGTTTTTTTTTTTTTTTTTTTTTTACTTACATTAAATACATCAGTAAATCAGCGGGTCGGAGTTCTGTTACCACGATTGTTATTGAAATGCAAGGGAGGGGTTTTCTCCAAGCAAAAAACAAACAAACAAACAAACAAAAAAAAAAACAACAAAAAAAACAAACCCCAAAAATAAAATAATAATAATTATCAGAAAAGAAACAGAAGAAATAAAGAAGAAGAGTGAGAAAAGCCACAGTGTCCTCATTTGGTCCAGGGTTTGGGCCAGAAGATGGGGGCGGGGTGGGGGGTCTCAGGAGGGTCAGGGTCACTGGGGGGGGGGGGGGGGGGCAGGGGGAAATGGGGTCCCCAGCCCCGGCTAAATACACATCACCCACTTGGGGGGGCTCCGGCAGCCGGCCCCCAGCACAAGAGGGGACACAACCGTTGCCCAGCCTGTGGCGCTGTCCCTGGGGGGGGCGTTCATGTGCCTGCAGGCTCTGCCCCTGCCAGGGGGGGGCTTCATACGTGACAGGTCCCTCCACCCCACAGCCACGGGAGTGAGTGGGTCCCACGCTGACCCACGGCCGGTGAGGGGGGGGCTGCCCGGAGCACCCCCTCCTCCACAAGCAGGACCCCCCCGGGGAGAGCGGGGAGCTCCCAGGGGGCCGGGAGCCATGGCCCCGGGGGCGCTGCCTTCTGCAGACACGTCCCCAGTGGGGGTGTCCCCTCACCCCCCTCTCGCAGCACCCGGGGGGGGGGCTGCCACCTGCCTCCCCCCCCCCCCGCAGAGGGGGAGGGGGGGTGGTGTCTCCACTGCTGGGACCCACCGACGGCGCCTGGTGACACTCCAACCGTCCCCAGCGCGGCCGAGGGTTTCTCCAGCCGAAAAAACTCCTTGGGGGGGGGGAAGTAGAAACACAACGGGGTCAGCGCAGTGTCCCTGTTGTGTCCCCCCCCTCCCCGCCCCCCCAACACCAAAAGGGAAAAAATAACCAACCAAGGTGCATCGTAACGGGACATTTCCAGGCCTAAAGTGCAAACCAGAGATACCCCCGCGGGGATGGGGACAAACTGCACGGGGATCAGCGACATGGGGCGGGGGGATGCGGGGAAGGGTCCCAGCGATGGGTGCTGGGGGGCCGGCGGTCACCCTGTCTGGCCCCCCCCCCCGCCCCCCGACTGAAAAGGCCCCAGGCACTTCCAACCCTCCAGGAAAAAAAAAAAAAAAAAAAAAAAGAAAAAAAAAGAAAAAGGCCACCTTGGAAGAAACGAAGGACACTGCAGCTTTCCTGCCCCCCCGCCCCAGAAGCCAAAAGGAAGAAAGGGGGGGGGGGGGGGGGGGGGAACAACAAAATAAAAACAAAAAAGAAATCCATGACAGACCCCTCGGAAAAATCCCGCGTTTCCGGAGGTCTCTGGTTCCAGCTGGTTCATCCCAACGTGGAGCCACAAGGCTGATGCCGCTGCCGCCGCCGGTCTCTCCCCGCGAGGAAAGACGTTAACGGGAACCGGGGTTTGCCAAAGCAGAGGGGGAGGAGGGAGAGGGAGGAAGATGGAGGGAGAAAAATCAGAATATTAGGCCGCTGTTTGCACCTATAATACAAAGTGAAGAAGAGTTTGTCGGTTTTTGTTGGTTTTCTTTTTTTTTTTTTTTTTTTTTTTTTTTTTTCCTCTTTCTTTTTTCGGAAGTTAAGTCCCCGGCTGCTCTAGTTCCACTGCCGTCGGGATGGTGGTCACGGGTGTCTGGTGGTGGTTTCGAAGCATTAAAAAGTGCAGTTAGAGGGAGCTCTCGGGAGGGGGTCGGGTTCAGACGGGGGCTCGGTGTGCCGTTACGGAGGTGAGGTGCGGACGGGGATGGAGGTTATATCTTAGCTCTTCCCCTGGCGCTGGCGGAGGCCGCCTTTTTAGTTGCTACAACACTGGCTCTTGTTCTGCTGGCTCTGCTCGTGCAGGTCCACGCCTCTGCTCCTGCCAGCCGCGCCGCTCGTGCTCTGGGGCTCGCTCTTTGGCAGCTTCTTGGCTGGAGGTGGGGGGGAAAGAGGGGATGGGGGGGCTCGCTCTGCGGCGTAGCGGGACTCTGCCACCGCAGCGTACGGAGACCCCGAAACCAATCCCGAAGCCGTCCCCGGCCGCGGATGGCCACCCAGCGGTTTCCCCTCTGATGCCCCAGTGCTGAGCCCCGGCAGCGCCGGTGCAAGGCCAGGAGGAGCCGCGCTCAGCAGAGGGAGCGGGACAGGCACTGGCTGCATTCCCCCCCCCAACCCCCACTGGCCCCCCCCCGCCGCTCCCCCAGCCTCACCGATGGCCAAGAAGAGGTCGTTCACATTCATCGCTGTCTTGGCCGACGTCTCCATGAACAACAGGCTGTTGTCATCTGCGTAGGCCTGAGCCTCCTGCCAGAGACGCCAGCGGTTGGGTGAGGGTCCGCAGCCGAAGCCCCGGCAGCGCCAAAGCCGGGGGGGGGAACAGGGACGGGCAGGGGGGTGGCTCACCCCGACCCCACACTTACTTCATATTCCACCATGCGTTTGCTAGCCAGGTCAGCCTTGTTGCCAGCCAGGGCGATGACGATGCTGGGGCTGGCTTGTCTCTGCAGCTCCTTCACCCATGTCTTCGCCCGTGCAAACGTTTCCTAGGAGCAGAGGTGGGAACTCAAGGCCGGTCCCACCGCTGGGCTGCAAGGTGGGCAGCTTAGAGGGACCCCCGGCCACGGTGAGAGCCGCCCCTGGGAGATCCTCCCCCCCCCCGCAGCCACCAGCCTCCCCCCGTGCCACTCCGAGGAGGTTAAACCACGGTGCCTGGCAGCCGAGGAGCACAGGGAGGGCTCCTACCTGGTTGGTGATATCATAGACCACGATGGCAGCTTGTGCCCCCCGGTAGTACATGGGGGCCAGACTGTGGTATCTCTCCTGGCCGGCCGTATCCCAGATCTCAAACTTTACCGTTGTGTCGTCCAGGCAGACGGATTGTGTAAGGAACGCCGCTGGCGGGAGGGAAAAAGAACGGCGTCAGAATCGTAGCGGCCGCCCCCGCCGCAAGCAGGGACCCGATGGGCAGCGGGGAACCCTCCCTGCACCCCGAGATGGGACGCGGACCTGGGGGCGCAGCCCGACCGGGCAGCCATGCCCCACAGGTCAGAGGGGCCGTTAATCGAGACCGTTAACGGAGCTCATTAGCCCGACTCACCACCAATGGTGCTCTCCTGGTACTCGTGGAACTGGCCCTTGACGAAGCGCAGCACCAGGCTGGATTTCCCCACCGCCGACTCGCCCAGCAGCACCAGCTTGAACTGACAGATTTTACTGGCTTGGGAATGCCCGTTCGGCCTGGCGGCTCCTCGGCTGGTCATGGCCTGGGTGCTGCTGGCGCCGTGCGCCCTGCGAACCGGAGAGCCGGGAAGGCACCGAGGCGGCCGCGCGGGCAGGGGCTGGGTGCAGGGTGCTGGCCTCGGCTCCGCTGTCCTGGGAGGAGAGGAGAAAGCCGTCAGCACACTGGACACACATGGCACAAAGTCCTCACGTCCCCCCCCAGCACCGTGTCACAGCCACGGAGACACACTCTGCCCAGCCTCGGCGGGCAAAACTCTTCCTGCCTCAAGCCAGAAGACACTCCCTGCTCCGGGGTCATTCCCTGGGGTCTCTCCCCCCACGCTGGGGTCCTTCCCAGCCACGTGGCACAGACCCACCGGCCACAGCTCTGCTTCCCCAGTCTTTATTCCCGAGGGGTTTCACCCGAGCAGCAAATGGGTGGGAAGGAGCTAATCCCAGAGCCGGGCAGGCGGGATGCAGGCGGCCGCGGAGGCTGGGAGTGAGTCAGCATCCTCCAGCTCCTGGGACGGGACACCGGGAAGGGGCGGCCGGAGAGCGAGGGGCTCCGGGCCTGGGCTGTTCCGGTGGCATCTCCCGGCTGCTGCATAAACACCGTCTCCAGCTGCCTCCCTGCCGGAAGGGGCTGGGAACAAACCTCAGTCCCAGTTTAGGGGTTTCCCCACCCCCCACCCCCCCGTTTTTGCTTTGTTTTCCGCGCGGGACAGGAGCAGCGGGATGGAGCTCTGACTGTATCCCCTGCACGGCCACAGGCACTCGCAATTCCTGCGGAGCCAGCGGGATGGAGCTCAGCACCCGGAACAACACAACACGGCTCCTCGAAGCCTCAGGGGGTGGGCGCTGGGAGGGGGCACTCGGAGAAGAGACAAAACCTGGGGGGGGGGGTCACTGGGCAGCTGGAATTTCGGCTTCTGTTGCTCACTCCTCGCGCAAAGAAGGCAGGATTTGTGTTTTTCTTTCGGAGCTGATCTCGCTCTCCTGTGGAATGCTCCCCTCCCAAGGTTGTGGGGCCGCAGCAGAGATTTATCTGCACCGACGGGCGCCAGGAGGAGGAGGAGGAGGAGGAGGAGGATGGCAGAGACCAGAGCCAACAAGTGGAAAGTTGTTTGTTGCCAGTTCCCCTTCCCCATCTGCCCACAGACGTAAGCGGGGCTAACACCGGACAAACCCGGCAGGAAACGCTGGCTAACGAGCATCCTCATGCGGCACGGACCCCGACCCCTCCGGGAGAAGGGGGATCACCCCTGCCTCCCCCCTCAAGGCACAGCACAGCCGAGGGCTCAGCCACGGCAGCATCCCGAGCAGGGCTCGGCACAGCACAGCTCGCCGGGAAGCGGCCGACACAGCCCAAGCTGCCGGATTCCTGCCAACTCTCCTTGGTTTGATGCAGACAGGCACCGGGAGAGCTCCCGGCAGGATGAGGCCGGGCAGGGATGAAGTTCAGGACGGCTCCGGCCAAGCGTTACTCTCACGAGCTTAGTGGCAAGGCTGAAGATTTTACAAGTATTTGAACTATTCCGAGCAGAAATCCCCATCCCCGCGGCGACGCAGCCTGTGATGGAGCCAGGGCAGAGAGCGGGACCCGCTCCAGCGGTGGCGCCGGGGCACGAGGCTCAGTTTGGATCCCAGCTGCACCCCCCCAGCACCGGCCGCTGCCCAAGCCCCCCAGCTCAGCCCTCGGCCTCCCCCCGCCAGGGAGAGCAGCTCCTGAAACAGCACTGAGCAACCGCTGCTGGAATCCACTCTGGGAGCGAATCCGCCTGCCCTCTCCCGCTCTGCTCTCGCTCTCCTTCCCCAGCGCGGCCCGGCGCCCATCCCCTCCACAGGCCGGGAGCGCCAGCCTTGGCCTCAGCCCGGCTCCCCCCTTCCCTGGGGTGACTTCCCCGCCGAAAGCCACTCTTCTCACCCCCCAAGCTGCGCCCTGGTGCCGTTTCAGCAGCAGCCCGGGCTCCCGGAGGGTGCGGAGGTGGGAGGCACTGGCACAGACCAGGGACACGAAGGAGCAGCTCAGCCCGCGGGGACTCTGCTCCACCACCCGCTCGCCGGGGATTTACCACACCAGCTCCTGTCATCCCACTCTGTGGTTTCAGATGGAGCCACCCCGCGAGAGCCCAGAACGGATTCTGTGCCTGTTTATATGGCGGGGGGGCGGGGGAGGGGGAGCTGCCAGGACCCACAGATAAGCGGCAAGACCCCGACACGAAGAGGGACCAGCCGGGACCCCCGACCACAGGGACCGGTAGCGGCTTTACCGGGCACCCGGCCTCACGCTGCACCTCTCCGCTGGCAGCTGTCTGGCACAAGTCCCAAATCGCCTTTTCCAGGACCTCAGGAGCTACCCGGCCCATGGATCCCAGCCACCTGCAGACCCCTGGCCCTGACATCGCGTGGGTCTCCTCCTCCTCCTCCTCCAGACGGCGAGGTGGGTGCTGCTCGGGGAGAACTCTGCGCAGAGCAAACTCCCGGATGAAGCCATTGCCGCCCCATGGAGCCATCGCCTGCTGGGAGCACTGGGGTTTGCTGGCGAAACAGCCCCGAGGTTTTAGCTGTTCTCACCCGAGCCACCCATATCTGGGGCTGGACGGCTCTGTCCTCGCCCCCCCCCCCGCTAAGCGGAACCCTGAGGCACCACCAGCCCTGGAAGGAGCCACTTCTCCTGCCCTGAAGCTGCTCCAGGACATGCACACGGAAAACACAGCGGCCGTGAAATGCCACCCGCACCAGGCCTTCCTCCGAGGATTAAGGAAGATACAACCACCCCGATTCATCCTCCCTCCAACGAGGGGCATCCTCAGACCTCCAAGAAAACCAGTTGCTCCTACCGCAACATCCCCGCACCAGGTGAGAGCTGACTGTACATCCAGCCACAGGAGTCCACAGCTATTTTTGGCGCGCTTTCATGTCACCAGCAATTACTCTTAGCTGCCGGTTGAGCAAGATTTACAGCGCGAATGGGCCAGCACCGACAGCTACGAGCCGGGCTACAAAAACCCCTCCGGGGATGAATCCACAGTGCCCCCACAGGGGAAGGCGCCGAGGCCGCCCGGGTGAGCCGGGAGAAGGGGGCATCCTCCACAGGGCAGGGTTGCGACAGCCCATCTGGGCTAACCGCTTTCCTGTTGCCAGCGATACTTTTCCTATGTCCCAATCGCGCTCGAGCAAGAGCCCCGAGGCGCGCAGGGGCTCGGCCCACCACCAGTTCACCAGGGGGTGGTCCCGGTTACGGAGGGAGCCCGACCTTCAGCAGCCCGAGCCAATGGAGCTCTGGCTTGTGGAGCAAACCTGAGCCAGGAGATGCCACCAAGCATCCTACAAAGTCATCCCGCGGCTCTCCTCGTTAGACATCCCTCCTTCATAAAATCTTGCAACCCGGCGGCTCAGCCTCAGGGCTGGGCGAGGCGTCAGGGGGCTCCCGTGGAGACCTGGCTCTCCCCCGACCTGCAGGGTGCATAAACCCTCGCAGCGGTGCTGCCCGGACTCCGGCCACGGCACGGTGGAGCCGGTTCTCAGCCCCAGCTGAGGGACGGGCTCCCCCCACGCTTCACCCAAGATAACGCCGGCATCACTCAAGGCCGCTCCAGCGAAGCTTCCCGGCCTCCCAGGAGGGATCCGGGTCCTGCTCCAGTGCTGAGCCGCAGGTGCCCGGCACAAACCTGCCTGGACTCAAGGGCTGTGGGGGGCTGGTGCTGCCACGGGAGATGCCCCTTTGGAAGAGGAGCTGGGCAAGCGGCTGCTTGGGGAGGACAACGCCATTTATTGATCTGCTCTTCCACCACAGCACCAGGTCCCTCCATCTTGCACCCATTGGGGCAGCTCCCACCCCGGGCCGGCGGGTTTGGCACCGGCTGGGGCAGCCCCGACCAAGCTCCATGTGCCGGGGACAGGGACGCTGGCCCGACCTTCCTTGGGGTGGCCAAAACCACGGTCCAGGAGCCAACCCCATGGCCCGGCCAGTGCCTCGGGCTGCCGGCAGCTTCCCCCTGAGGTGGGGGCGGCTCAGGGCATCAAAGCACCAGGCAAAAGCCCCCGGGAAGCCCCAACACCGGGGGGAGCCACGGCCCCACAGCGGGTCCGGTGCGGAGATGGGTGGGAAAGGTGCAAACCGAGCAGAGGGGCGGGGAACGGGCAGCCCCGTGGGTAGAACCGGGGCCTCTCTGGGAGCCTCACGCACCCACCGGGGCCGGGGTCTCCGGGGGGGGGGGGGGGGGGGGGTCTCGGCCTCCGTCTCCGTGACACCCCCCCGCCCCCCGACGTGCCTGGGCCTCGCACGGGCAGGCGCGACGGCGGATGGCGGGTACCAGGACAAACCCGGCCACCGGCGGCCCCTCGGGCACCGCGACCCCCCCGCGGCCAAGGCCCGGGACGGTGACACGGCGGGGACACCCCCGCCGCAGCTCCCCCGGGAAGGCCCAGAACCCGCTCCACGGCCCGGGGCGGGAGGAGAACCAGACCCCGCGGCGGGGCCGCCCCACGGGGGAGCGATGGGCCCGTACCCCCGCCCAGGCGCCAGCCTTCCCCTCCCCCCGAGCCCCGGCCCAGCCCCGCCGAGACCCGAGTCCGGCCCGGGCCTAGGCCCCGCCACCGCCCCAGGCCCCTCCTTGGTCCCGGGCCCCTCCCCATCGCCCCCGGTTTCCCCCCAGTCACCCCCTGGTGCCTACGCGACCCGCTCGGGCGCCCCCCCGGTACCTCAGGTCCGGTCCGGCCCGGCCCTCCCGTCGCGGCACCCGAGCGCACAAACAGCCGCTCACCCAAACCCTCCTGGCGGAGGCGGGATTAAGGGGCGGCTCAGCCAATCGGCGGCGGGCAGGCAGGTGGTGGGCACGCCTCTTCCTCTCCGGCGGGGCCAATGGGAACAGAGATGAGCGCGGCACCGCCCCGCCCCGCCCCAGAGAGCCAATCGGCGGCGGAGGAGAGGGCGGATGGGCAGCGCCTTGAGGCCAATGGAAGCGAGGGGCCAATGGCCAGCCGGAACGTCACGGAAGAGGCGGGGTTTGAAGTGAGTGACGGGGCATGAGGCCAACAGGAAGCGCCGCAGCGCGGGGGGTTGCACCAACAACAAATAAGGTGACCTACGGGGGAGGACCCCTGCCGCGGCAGGAGCCAATGGGAACGCCAGACGCTGCGGCGTCGCCCAATCACAGGGCAGAAGCCGCCCGGCCCGGCCAACCCGAGGCCAGCGGTGCCACGAGTGACGCGGGCTCGGGGGCGGTACGGCGCGGCCAATCACGGGAGGTGCTGCCCATGATTGAAAGCCGGCGGGGCAGCGGGCGCGGGGCCCGCTGGGAGCTGCGGCCCCTGACCCCACCCACCCCCATCGGCGACAGCGCCCTCGCCTGGGGGCGGGGCCGGGCCCAGCCAATAGCGACGCTCCAGGCCACGGGTGGGCGGGGCCGCGGCGTTGGGCGGGGCCAAGGCCTGGGGAGCCCCGGCGGGGCCACAGAGAGCCGTGGGGACGCCTGTGGGGGCCATACAGGAACCATATAGTGGGGAAGGGGGGGGGAGGGCACATGTATGGGGCCATATGGAGCCGTAGGGACACCTGTAGGGGCCAAATGATGAGGTGGGGGCACGTATGGGGCCACAGAGAGAGATGTGGCCACCTATAGGGGCCATATAGAGCCACAGGGCTACTTATGGGGGCCATATGGCAGGGTGGGGGGCATGTATGGGGTCATATAGAGCCATAGGGCCACCTGTGAGGGCCATACAGGACCATATAGCTGGGGGGGTGGCATGTATGGGGCCATATAGAGTCATAGAGGTACCTATAAGGGTCATATGGGAACCACATAGTGTGGGGGGGGGGGCACATATATCAGGCCATATAGAGCCATAGGGGTACCTATGGGGGCCCATAGAGCGGGGGCGCGGTGGCATGTATGGTGCCATACAGAGCCCTAGAGACACCTATGGGGGCCATATGATGGGGTAGGGGGCATGTATGGGGCCATAGAGAGAGATGTGGCCATCTATAGGGGCCACACAGAGCCACAGGGCTACCTATGAGGGCCATAGGGTGGGGTGGTGGTATGTACAGGGTCATATAGAGCCATAGTGGCACCTATAGGGGGGCAATGTATGGGGCCATATAGAGCCATAAGGGCACCTATGGGGGCCACATAGCTGGGGGGGTGGCATGTACAGGGCCATATAGAGCCATAGAGGTACCTATAGGGGCCATAGGCACCCACAGAGCTGGGGGGGGTGGCACGTATGCAGCCATATAGAGCCATAGAGATACCTGTAGGAGCCATATGGGACCACATAGCTGGGGGGGGGGGGAATGTATGGGGCCAGATAGAGCCCTGAGGGCACCTATGGGGGCTATAGAGCCGCAGGGCCCTGTGGCTGGGGGGGAAACAGCCCATAGGCACGGGGAGAGGGGGCAGTCTGGGTGCCATTGAGGGCCCCACAGCTATAGGGGGGGCAGAGGGGACATATAGGAAAGGCCCCGGGGGATGACAGTGGCACGGACACAGCCCCCCCCCCCACCGGCGCCACAGACAGAGTCGGACATTGGGTACGAAATTGCAGAAGTTACAAAAGTCGCGGGGAAACGGCGGGGGGGGGGGGGGGGGGGGGAGAAGGGAGGGGGGGTTACGCTCTGCAGGGGAGCCCCCTTCACCCCCCCCCCCGGGGCAAACCCATCCTCCCACTCCCCTTGGGCAGAGACACAGGGGGGCACTGACCCCCCCAGGCTTCTCCCCCCACCATCCCCCGCCGGGGCTGTCCCAGTGCCACCATGAGGAGGAGGAGGATGGCAGGGATGAAGGTGCCCCCCTACCCCCCCCCACTGCCAGTCCCAGGGCCCCCCCAGGGGGGCTGTAAGTGCCAAAAGTCCGGGCGAGGGGTGGGGGGGCCCTCGCCACGTTGGGGAGTGGGTCAGGACAGGACCCCCCTGCCCCATCCCGGGGTGGGGGGGCTGGACTGCACGGAGGGGGGGGGCCAGCAGCGCAGGGGGGCTCTGCCCAGAGCCATCCTGTGTTGGGGGGGGAGGGGAACAGGACGGGGGGGGGGGCACAGGGGGGTCCTGAGCCCCTGGCCACTGCATCCCCGAGGCCAGACGTCCCTTCCTGGGGGGGGGCTCCTTGCAGGTGGGGGGCACATGAGGCAGCCCCCCCCCTGCAGGCCCTCATCTCCCATCTTGAACCCCCCCTGAGCATGGGTGGGGACCACGGGCAGGGGTGTCTCCTTGCAGGTGGGGGGCACAAGAGGCAGCCCCCTCCCTGCAGGCCCTCACCTCCCATCCTGAACCCCCCCTGAGCATGGGGGGGGGGGCGGTCAGAGGCGCAGGTGGGGGACAGCACGGGTGACATCGCGGAAGAAGGGGTGTCCCAGCGCCGCCTTGGCCGAGATCCGCTTGTTGGGGTCGTAGTGCAGCATTTGCTGGGGGGGGGGAGTTGGGGGGGGGGGGGAGGTGGAGAAAGGGGGGAGATGGTGAGGTGGGGGGGTCCCCATCGCCCCCCTGACCCCCCTCCCCTCGCCGAAGCTCACCGCCAGCAGCTTCCGTCCCTCCTCGTCCAGCGGCGGCACCACTTTGCTGAAGTCCTGCCGGGCCCACTTAGGGAAGCTGGGCTTGTAGTCGGGCATGGCGGTGACTCCGGGCCAGGCCGCCTCGTCCGGCGTCCCCAGCGTGCGGAAGATGCGGAAGAGCTGGTCGATCTCCGAGTCGCCGGGGAAGAGGGCACGACGGGTGATCTGGGGGGGGGACACACAGACAGGGACACACGGGGGTCAGGGACACCCCAGCAAGGAGCCAGGCACCCCCCCACCCCAAGAGCTTGGGGGGGGGGGGGTGTCCAGCCCCGGTGACCGGCTGCACCCCAAATCCTGCCCTTCCCACTCTGAGAGGGACAGACGGAGCCGGGGGGGGGGGGGGGGGGAAGAGGGAGCTTGGAGGCGGGAGGGGGGGGGGTGGGAAACAGATGGAGCCTGGGGGGAAAAGATGGAGCCGGGGAGGGGGATGGGGACAGACGGAGCTCGGGGGAGGAAAACACAGAGCTTGGGGGGGGGACAAGATGGAGCTTGGTGGGGGGGACACAGACGGAGCTTGGAGGGGAAAAGACGGACAGACGGCCCCCACCCCGTGAGCTCTCACGCCAGCCCCTCGTGACCGTCCCCCCCGTCGCTGCGGTCGCCCGCCTGACGCAGCCCCCGGGCCGGGGGGTGGGGGGGGGGGGGCACAGCTCACATGACGCCTGGACCCTCCCCACCCCCACAAAAAGCCTCTTTATTCCCCGGGTGCCGCGCTGGGTGTCAGCCCCGCGCCCCCGTGACGTCCCTGTGGCGTCACCGGGACAGCCCGGTGCGTGAGGAGCCCAGCGTCACCATGGCGGGGGAGGGGGGGGGGGGAGGGTGTGGTTTGGGGGGGGGGTCTGGCCATCCTGTCACCCCCCACCCCCCCACCCCGTCACCCACCATCTCAGCAAAGATGCAGCCCAAGCTCCAGATGTCGACGGCGGTGGAGTAGTACTTGCAGCCCAGCAGGATCTCGGGGGCTCGGTACCAGAGTGTCACCACCTGCCACGGGGAGGGGACACGCATCGTGGGCACCGGCACCCCATAACCCACCCCCCCACCCCCCCGACAGCCCCCCCCCCACCTCGTGGGTGTAGGTGCGCACGGGCACCCCGAAGGCGCGGGCCAGGCCGAAGTCGGCCAGTTTGATGGCGCCGTCGGCGTTGATGAGCAGGTTCTGGGGCTTGAGGTCGCGGTGCAGCACCCGGTGAGCGTGGCAGAAGGCCAGGCCCTGCAGCAGCTGGAACAGGTAGCTCTGCGGGGAAGAACCCGGGGGGGGGACGGGGGTCAGCATGGCTGGGAACACCCCCACTAGGGCTGGGGACCCTCCCCCCCCCCCCCCCCCAAAAAACACCCACCTTGATGAGGGGCAGGGCGATGCCGCTGATGGAGGAGGAGTCCATGAACTTCTTCAGGTCCTGGTGCAGGAACTCGAAGACCAGGTAGAGCTTGTTCTCCGTGTGGATCACGTCCAGCAGCCTGCGGGAGCCGCAGCGCCTGGGCCACGGGGCAACCACGACGGGGGGGGGCCCATGGCCACGGCTCCCCACAGTCATAAGGGTCCCATGGCCACAGTGGTCCCATGGCCAGGGGGGGTCCCCACGGCCACAGCTCCCCGTGGTCATGAGGGTCCCATGGCCACGAGGCTTGGCATGGCCACGGTTCCCCATGGCCACAGCTCCCCACAGCCACAGGGGTGACCACTGCCATGGGGCTTGGCGTGGCCACAGCTCCCCACAGCCACAGGGGTGACCACTGCCACGGGGCTTGACATGGCCACAGCTTCCCACAGGCACAGGGGTGACCACTGCCACGGGGCTTGACATGGCCACAGCTTCCCACAGGCACAGGGGTCCCATGGCCAGGGGGGGTCCCCACGGCCACAGCTCCCCGTGGTCATGAGGGTCCCATGGCCACGAGGCTTGGCATGGCCACGGTTCCCCATGGCCACAGCTCCCCACAGCCACAGGGGTCCAGCAGAGCCATGGCCACCCACAGCCACCGGGGTGCCCATGGTCACGAGGGTCCCACAGCCATGGCTCCTCACAGCCACAGGGGTCCCATGGCCGCAGCCCCCCATAGCCAGGGGTGTCCCCACGGGCACGGGGGTCCCGCCGGCTGCGGAGGCTCCCACGGCCACGAGGGTCCCACAGCCACCGGGGTCCCCCCATGGCTCCCCCCGGCTGCGTGTGTCGTCCCCCCCCCCGCCACCAGGACGTAGCCAGGGCCGTGCAGAGCCCTGACTGCCCCCGACCCCCTCTGCTCGTGGGGTCCCCCCCACGTCCCCTCCCCCGTAGGGTCCCCCCTGTGTGCCCCCCCCCCCGCTCACTTGACGATGTTGGGGTGGTTGAGTTCCTTCAGCAGGGAGATCTCCCGGATGGCCGTGCTGGGGACGCCCTCCGTCTCCCTACGGGGAATGGCGGCTGAGGCCCGGCCCCGGTGCTGCCCCCGGTCCCCGGTGCGTGCCTCCCCCCTCCGGTTGCCGGTACCTGCCCCCCCCCCCCAACTCACGTGTCCAGGCGGATTTTCTTCAGCGCCACCACCTCCCCCGTGACCTTGTTTCGGGCCTTGTAGACGACGCCGTAGGTGCCCTCCCCGATCTTCTCCACCTTCTGGAAGTTCTCCATGGGGGGGGGGTCCCGGGGGGAGGGGGGGGGGGCCCGGGGAGAAGGAGGGCGGGGGGAGAGGGGGGGGGGGGGCGGGGCCGGACAGCGGCCCCGGGGGAAGGGGTGGGGAGACCCCCGAGGGAAGGGAAGATGGGGGGGGGGGGGGGGTGCCCCGGGGGTCGGGGGGGGGGTCCCGGGGAAGGGGGGGGGGAATCCCCGGGGGTCCCTGGGGGAGGTCCCGGGCGCGCGCGCGGCGGGAGGAGCGATCGCGACCGCCGCTTCCCCCCCGCGCGCAACAATGTTGGCGCTGGCCCCGCCCCCGCCGCTTCCCGCCTTCCGCCGGCCACGCCCCCCCCGCGCTCTGCCATTGGCCGCCCGCGCCGTGAGGCGGAGGGCGGTGCGGGAGATCCCTTAAAGCCACAGTCGCCGGAAACGCCGGGGCGATGCCGGAGGTCGCTTCCCCATCGGGATGGGCGCGGGGGGGGGGGGGGGGACGGAACGGGGTTGCAGAGGCTCTGCCTGGGCCCTCCCTCCTCCCCGGGCCCCAGCGGGCACCGCCCGGGCCGGGGTCCCCCGAGGCGGGGGGCTCCTGGGTCACCGGGCGAAGCCGGGGCGGGCACCGGGGGAACCGTCACGGGCTCCGAATCAACCCCACGGGGGCGGGGAGGGGGGGGCGGCATCACCGGGGCGGGAGGGCGGGACACACACATGGGGCACGGTCCCACGGCACGGTCCCGCCCAAGCAGCGACACGGACACGGGGGGAGGGGGGCGCTGGGGCCGGTTGGGAGCAGGAAACCCCCCCCCCCAGGGGGAAAGATGGGGGTCCCCCTGCGTGCGCAGGGGCGGGGGGGTCCCTCCCTGTGGGCGTACAGGACGGGGGGGGGTCTGTGGGACGGGGGTCCCCATGCGTGCGGGATTGGGGGTCCCCGTGTCAGTGTGTGCGGGGGGTGTCCCTGGGGGTGCGGGATCGGGGTCCCCCTTCCCATACCAGGGTGACCCGGGCTCGGTGGGTCCCCGTCTCCTCTCCCGGCCGTTTCCAGTCCGTGGACCCAAATCCGTGCTACTGGGGCCACCGGGACGGTGCTGAAACGGGGAGGGGGGCGGGGGGGGGGCAGAACCCCCCCTATTCCCCTCCCCGAGCTGGGGGGGGGGGATGTCTCTGCGTCCCCCAAGAAGGACCCCAGGAGCCTCCCACCCAGCCGGGGCAGAGCCGGAGCGTGTGACCGGGGCCTGCGCACACGTGTCCCCACGTGTCCCCACGCAACTCAAAGCGGTGGGGTGGCGTGGAACCGGGTGTTGCCCCCCCCCCCCCGTTTTTTTTTTTTTTTGGGGTGGGACTATGCAAACCAGAGCCCCTTCATAACCCCCCGGCCCTGCCGCCTTCGTCTCTCTGCCCCGGCGGTGCCCGAAGGCTGGGTGGGGGGAGACGAGGACGGTGGGACCATGCGGCTGCATGGGGCGATGGTGATTTTGGGGACCCTCCTGGTCTTGGCTACGGCTCAGCGTCGTAAGTGGGGCTGGGGGGTCCTGGGGAGGGGGGAGGACATGACACAGGAGCAATCACGATGGTCCCATCCCAGGGATCCATCCGAACCCCCCCCCCGCAAAGCCAAATCACGTGGGGAGCAGGATTAGACCCCACTAGTCCCCTGGGTTGGGGCTGCTTGGAGGCCATGGGGGGCTCATTGAGGGGTCCCCGTCCCTCTGTGGGATGTGGGGGGGGGTACACCGGCAGCCCTGTGGGAGCAGGGTGTCCCCATCCCTCTGTGGGGATGCTGTAAATGGGGGGGGGGGACAACCCACATCTGTCTGGGAGTGGGGGGAACATGGAGGGGACCTGGCAGCCCCCTAAAAGTGGGGGGACGGGGGGGGGTCCTGGCAGACCCTTGGGAGTTGGGGGGACTTGGGGGAGACCTGGCAGCCCCCTAAAAGTGGGGGGATGGGGAGGGTCCTGGCAGCCCCCTGGGAGTGGGGGACATGGGGGGGGTCCTGGCAGACCCCTAAGAGTGTGGGGGACGGGGGGGGACCTGACAGGTCCCTTAAAATGGGGGGGACGTGGAGGGGACCTGGCAGCCCCCTAAAAGTGAGGGGACAGGGGAGGTCCTGATGTCCCCCTGGGAGTGGGGGTAGATGGGGGGGACCCAGCAGCCCCCTAAGAGTGGGGGGACATGGGGGGCACCCATCATCCCCTTGGGAGCGGGGGGCCCTTGCCCTGTTCTGCCGGGTGCTGCCGGCGCCGGCTCAGCTGAGAGTCACATGCAAAGGCTTTGGGCAGCGCCGGGCGCCATGTGATGGGCTTTGCCCCCCGCCTGGCTCAGCCCCAGCCCGTCACGCGGCCCCCGGGGGTCCCTGAGGGTCCCCGCGGTCGGGGAGGGGGGACCCGCCTGGCTGCCCCCACGGGGGTGGCAGCGGGGTGGTCGGTGGCCATCGCATGCTGCGGTTGCCACGTGCCCTTCTCCCGCAGGGGCCGGCGGCCGGAGCCGTGGCCGGAGCCAGCCCTGGAGTGGGCGGCCGGCACCTTTCCGGAGCTGGGATGCGGGGCTGTACCGGCCGTGGCAGGAGGGGACGCAGAGGCAGCAGGACTGCTGGCGAGGTGGGTGCCGGGACAGGATGGGGGGGGCCGGAGACCCGCGGGTGCCATCCCTGAGCCGCTGTCCCCGTGTGCCTGGCAGGCGGCGACGTCACCTTCGACATCAGCAACGACGCTCCCACCATGGCGGGCGCCCAGGCCACCTTCTCCATCGCCCTCCGCTTCCCCAGCACCCAGGCGGTGCTGCCTGACGGCCGCGTCGTCTGGAGCCAGAACTGCACCGTCAACGGTGGGTCCCCCCCCTGCACCGCAAGATCCGCCCCCCCCCACCCCGCCGCCACCGCCGTGCACCCCTGTCACCCCCCTTCTCCCTGCAGGCACCCGCGTGGCCCAGGGTGAGCCCGTCTTCCCGGAGCAGCTGGACGAGGGCACGGACGGCGTCTTCCCCGACGGGCAGCCGTTCCCCGCCAGCACCGGCGGCAAGCGTGGAAAATTCGTCTACGTCTGGTGGACATGGGGTGAGGCCAGCACTGACCCCCGCTGGGGCTCGAGGTGGGGGGTGGTCCCCGCGGCGACACCTGACCCCGTCCCCGTCCCCATCCTGCAGGACGTTACTGGCAGGTGGTGGACGGTGCCGCGTCCCGGCTAACGGTGGCCACGGCGGGGGTGCCCCTGGGCTCCTACACCATGGAGGTGGTCGTCTACCACTACCGCGGCCGCCAGAAGTTCATCCCCATCGGCCGCGCCAGCACCCAGTTCAGCATCACCGGTGGGTGGCGGGGGGGGGGGTGGGGGGGTGGTTGGGGGGTTCCCGTGGGGCTGGACGAGCTGACGGTGCCCCGTCCCCGTGTGTGTCCCCCCCCCCACCCCGCAGACCAGGTGCCCTTCGCGGTGGACATGGCGCAGGTGCAGGACGCGGTGGAGGGCGACGGGCGCTTCGTGCGTAACCGCGCCGTGGCTTTCACCGTGCGGCTGCACGACCCCAGCCGGTACCTGCGCGACGCCGACATCTCCTACTCCTGGGACTTCGGGGACCAGAGCGGGACCCTCATCTCCCGCAGCCCCACCGTCACCCACACCTACCTGCAGACCGGCTCCTTCGCCGCCCGCCTGGTGCTGCAGGCCGCCATCCCCCTCAGCCCCTGCGGCACCTCTGCCGCCCCCGTCATGGACCCCACCACCGGGCCGCCGCCATCGGTGGCACCCACAGCCACGCAGCCCGCCGGCACCACGCCGGGGGCGCCCAGCACCGCCGGGGCACCCAGCACCGGTAAGGGAGCAGGGAGCTTCCCGCCTCCCCCTGGTGCTCGGGGGTCCCATGGGTGCCCCCTGCCAGGGGTGTCCCCTCCATCCCTGCTCTGCCCGCAGCACCTGCAGCCTCCGGCTCGCCCTCAGAGCCCACGGAGGGATTGGTGGCCGTGCCCTCGGACCCCACTGTCACCGAGCCCGCGGACACCGCCGTCACTGAGCCTGCAGACGCCGCTGTCACCGAGCCTGCAGACGCCGCTGTCACGGAGCCTGCGGACGCCGCCGTCACCGAGCCCGTGGACGCCGCTGTCACGGAGCCTGTGGACGCCGCTGTCACGGAGCCCGCGGACGCCCGCCGTCACCGAGCCCGTGGACGCCGCTGTCACGGAGCCTGCGGACGCCGCCGTCACCGAGCCCGCGGACGCCGCTGTCACCGAGCCCGCAGACGCCGCTGTCACCGAGCCTGCGGACGCTGCCGTCACTGAGCCTGCGGACGCTGCTGTCACTGAGCCTGCGGATGCCGCTGTCACCGAGCCTGCGGATGTCGCCGTCACCGAGCCCGCAGACGCTGCTGTCACTGAGCCCTTGGATGCCACTGTCACTGAGCCTGTGGACGCTGCTGTCACCGAGCCCGCTCTCCTGGCACTCAGCACCCCGGCGGCCGCCGCGGGTACCGCCGCCGTCTCTGCCGCAGCATCTGCAGCCCCCCTGGTCCCCACCTCTGTGGCCCCATCCGGGGACGTGCTGGTCACCTCGGCCCCCACGCAGGGAACGGTGGCCGCAGGTGGGTGCTTCCCCCGGGGCAGGGGGAGGAGGACAGGGCCACCTCTGGGGGGTCCCTGAGGGCTCGGTTGACCCCCGGCATCTTCTGCAAACTCTTCTCTTCTCCTGCAGATGCGGCCACGGTGGGAGCCACGGTTGGGGCCACAGTGGGAGCAACCGTGGGAGCCACGGCTGTATCCCTCGCTGCTGCCACAGCTGGAGCCACAGCTGTCCCCACAGCCGCCCCCGAGGGCACCGCCGAGCCACTGGTGCTGGTGAAGCGCCAGGCACCGGCCGCCGAACCCACCGGCTGCGTCCTCTACCGCTACGGCACCTTCTCCACCCAGCTGGACATCGTCCGTGAGTGCCGGGCCGGGGGGGGTGACCGGGGCGGGGGGTGGGGGGTGGGGGTCCGGAGTTGGTGGGGGGGCGGAATTCCGAGCCCCCTCCCCCATGGTGTGCCGTTGCAGAGGGCATCGAGAGCGTGGCCATCATGCAGGTGGTGCCGGTGGTGCCGGAGGGCGGCGGGAGCAGCGTGGAGCTGACGGTGACCTGCGAGGGGAGGTGAGGGCGACGGCGGGGGACGGGTCTGCCCCCCACGCCACGATGTCCCCCCCATGCCATGATGTCCCCCCTGGCCACACTGTCCCCCCCCACACCAGTGTCCCCCCTATGTCATGATGTCCCCCCACACCAGGATGTCCCCCCATGCCATGATGCCCCCCTGGCCCCACTGTCCCCGCACCACCATGTCCCCCCATGCCACAGTGTTCCCCCCCCCATGCCATGATGTCCCCCCACACCACGATGTCCCCCCATGCCATGATGTCCCCCCTACGCCATGATGTCCCCCCTGGCCACACTGTCCCCACACCACGATGTCCCCCCTATGTCATGATGTCCCCCCTGGCCACACTGTCCCCACACCACGATGTCCCCCCACGCCACAGTGTCCCCCCCCACACTAGTGTCCCCCCTATGTCATGATGTCCCCCCTGGCCACACTGTCCCCACACCACGATGTCCCCCCACGCCACAATATCCCCCCCCACGCCACAGTGTCCCCCCCCCCCATGCCACAATGTCCCCCGACACCACGGAGGTGTGACACCCCCAAACCCCGCAGCCTGCCCGAGGAGGTGTGCACGGTGGTGGCGGATGCCGAGTGCCAGACGGCACAGGCGCAGACGTGCTCGGCGGTGGCACCGGCCCCCGGCTGCCAGCTCGTCCTGCGCCAGGACTTCAACGGCTCCGGCCTCTTCTGCCTCAACGTCTCCTTGGCCAACGGCAACGGCCTGGCGGTGGCCAGCACCCGGGTGGCCGTCGGAGGTGGGAGTGGGGCCGGGGAAGGGGGGGGGGAGGTTGTCGGGGTGGGGGTCCCGGTGGGAGCCGGGGGGTGCTGAGCCACCTCTGCCCCCGCAGGCGCTGCCCCGGCCCCCGGCAGGACCACGCTCTTCGTGGGACTGGTGCTCATCGCCGCCGCCATGGCCACCGCCGCCTACACCTACAGGTCAGGGCGCCGCAGGGGGGACAGCGTGGGGTGGGGGGACAGCGTGGCATAGGAGGGACACTGGCGTGGGGGGACAGTGTGGTGTCAGGGGACATTGTGGCAAGGGGGGACAGCGTGGTGTGGGGGGACACTGTGACATGGGGGTACATCATGGCATAGGGGGACATTGTGGCATGGGGGGAACACTGTGGCATGGGGGAATGGGGGGACATTGTGGCGTGGGGGGACATCGTGGTGTGGGGGGACATCGTGGCATAGGGGGGACATTGGTGTGGAGGGACAGCATGGTGTCGGGGGACACTGTGACATGGGGGTACATCATGGCATAGGGGGGGACATTGTGGCATGGGGGGGACACTGTGGCATGGGGGAATGGGGGGACATTGTGGTGTGGGGGGACATTGTGGCATGGGGGGGACACTGTGGTGTGGGGGGACATCGTGGCATGGGGGGGACACTGTGGCATGGGGGAATGGGGGGACATTGTGGCGCGGGGGGACACTGTGGCATGGGGGGGACACTGTGGTGTGGGGGGACATCGTGGTGTGGGGGGGACACTGTGGCATGGGGGAATGGGGGGACATCATGGCATATGGGGGACATTGGTGTGGAGGGACAGCGTGGTGTGGGGGGACACTGTGACATGGGGGTACATCATGGCGTAGGGGGACATTGTGGCATGGGGGGGACACTGTGGTGTGGGGGAATGGGGGGACATCGTGGCGTGGGGGGACACTGTGACGTGGGGGGGACACTATGGCATGGGAGGACACCAAGGTGCAGGGGACAGGGGGGACACTGTGGCGTGACACCATGGCATGGGGGGGCACCGCGGCGCGGGGGGGACACCATGCCCTGTGTCTCTGCCCCACCCCGGCACTAACACCCCCCCGCCATCTCTGCCCCCCCCAGGCGTGTGAAGTACACCCCGCTGCTGGCGGTGGCCCCCCCGGCCCCCTGGCCCCGGGGCTGGCTGCCCCCCGGCTCTGCCCTACGGCTGCTGCTGCGCCAGGCCTTCGGGGGGGCCCCCAGTGGGGAGAGCAGCCCCCTCCTCCGCCCCAACACCGTCTAGGGCCCCCCCGCCGCCCCCAGGACCCGGGGGGGGGCACACACACACGGGGACATGGCTGGGGAGGGGGGGACACACTCGCGATTAAAGGCTCAGCTCAGCCGGTGCCTCCGCCTGGTTGTGTGTCTTTGCGGGGGGGGGGGAGGGGGGTGTTCTGGGGGGGGGACACGACACCCCCATCCTGCTGGGGGGGGGAAGCCTGCTGCCCCCCCCCGACATTGGCACAGCCAGGGCTCATCTCACCACCAGCTTTATTACTGCAAGAGGCGCTTGAAATTGGCAGGGGGGGAGGGTTTAATTAATAAATATGGGGGGGCCCAGCGGGGTGGGTGAGGGGGGGTCCAGCCACTGCGGCACACACAGGCACATTTTGGAGGGGGGGGGAGTGCAGCCCCCCACCACGGCACCAGGGTGGGGGGGCACAGCTGCCACCGCTCCTGCCAGGGACACACATTGAGGGGGGGGTTTGGTCCTTGTCCCCGGGCGCAGCTTTGGGGTGGGGGTGGGGGGAGCCCCCCCCTCCCAGCCCCCTCAGGCCTCGGGGGGGCCCTTCTTGAGGCCGAAGAAGCTGGAGGAGCGGGGGGGGGCGGCCATCAGCATCGGCGCCTGGTTCTTGTGGGTGATCTTGATCTGCCAGGCAGAGAACGGGGCTGGCGGGGGGGGCACACACCTGGGGTGGGGGGGGGGGAAGGGGGGGTCCCCGAGGTGCTCGGCGAGATTTGGGGGGGGGGGGGGGGGGGCGTCCCACGTACCGTGCAGGGCGGCTGCATCCAGGGCTCCCCATCGATCTGCATGGGCAGGGGCTTCAGCGTCCTGCAAAAATCCAACCGTCGTGGCCCCCCCCCCTCGGCTCAATCACTGCCCTGGGCTGCCCCCCCCCCCCCTCCCCGGCATGCCCCCCCCCTCCCCAAAACTCACCGCAGGGTGATCTCGGAGCAGGTCGCCAGCCGCTTGCCCGCGCTCTTCAGCCCCGTGTAGATCTGCCCCATCTCCAGCACCCCCTCCAGCCCCACCACCTCCAGCCGCCGGTCGCTCAGGTCTGGGGGGGGGGGGCACAGGAAAAGGTTGGGGGGGGGGGAGGACGGGGACACACAGAAAAAGATGGCGGGCACAGGAAAAGTTTGTGGGGGACAAAAAGTTGGGGAGAGACAGAAAAAGTTGGGGGACACAGGAAAAGTTTGGAGGGGGGGACACAGGAGAAGTTCGAGTGTGACAAAAAGTTTGGGGGGGGGATAGAAAAAGTTGGGGGGGGACAGAAAAAGTTGGGGGGGGGACAGAAAAAGTTCGGGGGGGGACAAAAAGTTGGGAGGGGACAGGAAAAGATGGAGGGCACAGGAAAAGTTTGGGGGGGGACAAAAAGTTGGGGGGGACACAGGAAAAGTTGGGGGGGACAAAAAAAGTTGGGGGGCAACAGAAAAAGTTTTGGGGGGGACAGAAAAAGTTGGGGGGACACAAGAAAAGATGGAGGGCACAGGAAAAGTTTGGGGGGGGACAGGAAAAGTTTGGGGGGGACAGGAAAAGTTTGGGGGTGAGACAGAAAAAGTTTGGAGGGGGGCACAGGAAAAGTTGGGGGGGCAGGAAAAGTTTGGGTGGGTCAAAAAGTTTGGGGGGGACAGAAAAAGTTGGGGGGGGGGATGAGGTTGGGGGGTGGGGAAATGGAGGGGGGGGGGCGGTTTTCACGCACCCTTGCACGCAGGTCTTGAGGGTGTCGGGGTCGGTGATGGCGGGGGGGGGCGGCCCGGTGCCCCCCCCCGCGCTGGGCTCCCCCGGCGCCCGCCGCGTCTCCCCCCAGAGGTTGGACCCCCCGTGCATGCTGGGGATGTTGAGCACCGCCAGCCCCGCCAGCGCCCCGCTCAGCTCCAGGGGGGTCCCGCAGCACTGCCGGGGGGGGGACACACACACACACACACGTCAGGGACAGGCAACAGGGGGGGTGTCCCCGTCGTCCCCCCGTCGTCCCCCCCCCATCTCACCTCCACGCTCAGACACTCCTTCAGCTTCTTGCAGGTGGCGAAGATGGTCTCCGAGGTGGCAAACTCGAGGTACCACAGCTTGTTCTTCATCCTGGGGGGGGTGGGGGGGGGACACGACGGTGGGGGGGGGGGGCCGGGGACACACGGGGACACACAGGGACACACACACACGGCGCGGGGGGGGGGGACAGTGGAGACACCCACCTGCTGTTGAACTTCTCCGGGTACTTCTCCCGCATGACGTGGAAGCGGTGGGCGATGGAGGCGTCCTGGGGGGGGAGGGGGGGGCACAGGGGGGATGTGAGGGTCTGGGGCGGGGGGGGTTGGTTGTGGGGTCCTGGGAGGGGTGTGAGATAGCTGGGGGGGGGGGGGTTGTGGGGTCCTGGGGGGGATGTGAGGTTGCGGGGGGGGGGGTCTGGGGGGGACCTGGGGGGGGAATGTGGGGTCCTGGGGGGGGATGTGACATTGAGTGGGGGGTTGTGGGGTCCTGGAAGGGATGTGAAGTCCTGGGGGCGGGGGATGTGAGATCCTGGGGGGGGATGTGGGTTCCTGGGGGGGGGAATGTGGGGTTCTGGGGGGTTTGTGGGGTCCTGGGGGGCAGATGTGAGATCCTGGGGGGGAATGTGGGGTGCTGGGGGCGGGGGGGGGGGGGGGGGGGGGGCGGTTTGTGAGGTCCTGATGGGGGGAGGTTTGAGGTTTGAGGTCCTGGAGGGGGGGGGGGTTGAGGTCCTGGGGGGGAAGTTGTGGGTTTGTGGGGTCCTGGGAGGGGGATGTGAGATCATGGCGGGGGGGGGGGGGGGGTGTAAGGTCCTGGAAGGGATGTGGGGTCCTGGGGGGTATGTGAGGTAGTGGGTGGGGGGGGTTGTGAGGTCGGTGGGGGGGTGTGTGGGTGTGATGTGCTCCCCCCCCCGGCCCCCCCCCGCACCACGCCGATGGAGAAGTAGTTGTTGATGATCTCGTAGGGCACCGGGTCCCCCGCGGCCGCCGGGTCCTGGGGCAGCACCTGCACCCGCCAGCGGTCCATGGTCACCAGGCTGCTGCCCTCCAGCTCCCGCAGCACGCGCACCAGGTCCTCCCCCGCGTACCCTGACAAACGGGGGGGGGGGGCACATCAGATCCCCCCCCCCCCCCGACCTCACATCCACCCCCCGACCTTATAGCGCCCCCCTCCCTTCCCTCCCAGGACCCCACATCCCCCCCAGAATCTCCCAACCCCCCCAGGATCCTATATCCCCCCCCCCCCCCTGCCCCCGGCCAGGACCTCACATCCCCCCCCTCAGGACCTCACATCCCCCCCCCCAGGATCTCACATCCCTTCCAGGACCTCACATCCCCCCTGCCCCTCGGAGACCACACACCCCCCCCCCGGACCCCATATTCCCTCCCCAGGATCTCACATCCCCCCCAGAACCTCACCCCCCCCCCCCCCCCCCAGGACCCCACATCCCCCCCACGGGATCCCACATCTTCCCCCCCAGGACCCCACATCCCCCCTAGGACCTTACATCCCTTCCAGGACCCCACATCCCCCTCCCCCCCCCCAGGACCCCATATCCCCCCCCCCGCCAGGATCTCACATCCCCCCCAGAACCTCAACCCCCCCCCCCCCCCCCAGGACCTCACATCCCCCCACGGGATCCCACATCTTCCCCCCCAGGACCCCACATCCCCCCACGGGATCCCACATCTTCCCCCCCAGGACCCCACATCCCCTCTAGGACCTTACATCCCTTCCAGGACCCCACATCCCCCTCCCCCCCCCCACAGGACCCCACATCCCCCCCCAGGACCTCACAAACCCCCCAGGGCCCCACATCCCCCCCAGGATCTCACATCCCCCCCCCCCCAGGACCCCACATCCCTTCCAGGACCCCACAACCCCCCCCTCAATGTCACATCCCCCCCCAGGACCCCACATTCCCCCCCCCAGGTCCCCCCAGACCCCCCCCCCCCCCCCAACCTCACAACCCCCCCGGACCTCACATTCTCCCCGAGGACACCCCCCCACCCCACCCCCCCCCCCCCCAAAAGGTCCTGCCCCGCTCACCGCCCCCCCAGCGCAGGCAGCGGGCCAGGTCGTTGCCGGTCCCCAGGGGCAGCACGGCCACGGGGGGGCGGTGGGGCAGATTGGCTTTATCTGCAAGGAAAGGGATCGGGGGGGGGGGGTGTCAAAGGGTGTTTTAGGGTTTTTTTTGGGGCGGGGGAGGGGGGGTCAGCACCCATTGAGGCGGGGGGGGGGGGGCAGCACCCACCGATGGCATCCAGGATCCATCCCACTGTGCCGTCCCCGCCGCACACCAGGATGCGAAAATCTGGCACGTCCCGGAAGAAATTGAGCCTGGGGGGGGACAAAGTTGGGGGGGGGATGTCAGGGAAGGATTGGGGGACACACACACCACCCCACACACCCCCCCCACCCCCCCCCAACGCCCCCCCCCCCCCCGGCCCCGCTCACCCGGGGGTGGGTCCTCCCTGCAGCAGGTTATAGACCTGCCGGGGGTTGAGCAGATACTGGAACTTGCGCAGCACCCTGGGGGGGGGAATAAGAGGGGAGTTGGGGGGGGTCTAGGGGGGGCCAAGCGGCCGCCTCCCCCCCACCAGAACCAGCCGCTCCCCCCCCCCCTTACCTCTCCCCCTGCTTCCCTCCGCTCTTGGGGTTGACGAAGACGAGGAGCGGGTGGGTGTCGGGCACGGGGCTGACCTGCGGGGTGGGGGGTGTGAGGGCTGCGGGATGGGGGGGGACACACACGGTGGGGGAAGGGGGGGGGACGGGACACGGCGCGGGGGGGGGGGGGGGACACGACGACACACGGCTCACCCGCAGCACCTGGCCCTCGGGGGTGGCAAAGACCTGCGGCATCTCCTCCGCCACCGGCGTCCCGCTGCCGTCCCGCTGGCTGTCCTGCCGCTCCTGCCAACGCCGGTGGCGCTCAGGGATGGGGATGGGGAGGGGGACCCGGTGGGGAGGGGGGAGGGGTCAGCCCCCCCCCCCCCCCCCCCCCCCAGCAGCCCCCCCATCCCACTCACCAGCAGGACGGGGTAGATGGCGGCGGGGGGCAGGACGTGGTCCCGCAGCACCCCGCAGTCGCAGGCGGGGGGCACGAGGGGCTGGCACTCCTCGTGGATCTGGGGACACAGTGGGGTGAGGGGGGGGGGACACACATGGGGGGGGTGTGTGTGTGTCCCTCTGCCCCCGCCCCCCCCCCAGCGGGGACGTGCCCCACCTTCAGGTGGCACCAGACGCAGTGCAGCCCCGTCAGGCTCTGGAAGCTCTTGATCTTCTTCTGGCACTGGCCGCACTTGCCGGCGTCGCAGCCGCCCTTCACCCAGACGTGGGCCTGGACCTGCGCACGGACCCCCCCCCCTGCGTCACCTCGTGTCACTCTGCATCACCGCGTGTCACCCCATGTCACCTTGTGTCACCCCACATCGCCCCGTGTCACCCCGCATCACCCCGTGTCACCTCACGTCACCCCACGTCACCCAGTGTCACCCTGCATCACCCCACGTCACCCCATGCCACCTTGTGTCAACCCACGTCACCCCACATCACCTCGTGTCACCCTGCATCACCCCACGTCACCCCATGCCACCTTGTGTCACCCTGCATCACCCCACATCACCTTGTGTCACCCTGCATCACCCCACGTCACCTTGTGTCACCCTGCATCATCTTGTGTCACCTCGCGTCACCCCATGTCACCTTGTGTCATCCTGCATCACCCCATGTCACCTCATGTCACCCCGCATCACCTCACGTCACCCCACATCACCTCGTGTCACCCTGCATCACCCCACGTCACCCCACGCCACCTTGTGTCACCCCACGTCACCCCACATCACCTTGTGTCACCCTGCATCACCCCACATCACCTTGTGTCACCCTGTCATCCTGTGTCACCTCGCGTCACCCCATGTCACCTTGTGTCATCCTGCATCACCCCATGTCACCTCATGTCACCCCGCATCACCTCGCGTCACCCCACATCACCTCGTGTCACCCTGCATCACCCCACATCACCCCACGCCACCTTGTGTCACC
Organism: Fratercula arctica; assembly: GCA_947846985.1. NCBI lineage: Eukaryota > Metazoa > Chordata > Aves > Charadriiformes > Alcidae > Fratercula > Fratercula arctica. The sequence goes on along the minus strand of CANTUZ010000014.1, from coordinate 2,813,007 downwards.
CTGCATCATCCTGTGTCACCTCGCGTCACCCCATGTCACCTCGTGTCATCCTGCATCACCCCATGTCACCTCATGTCACCTTGTGTCACCCCACGTCACCCCACATCACCTCGTGTCACCCTGCATCACCCCACGTCACCCCACGCCACCTTGTGTCACCCCACATCACCCTGTGTCACCCCGTGTCACCCTGTGTCACCCCGTGACAGGGGCCAAGGGGGCTCAGACACTGGGTCCCCCCGGTACGGGGTGGGTGGACGGACAGACGGAGGGAGGGACAGACGCACAGAGGGACACACACGGCCCAGCAGAGGAGCCAACGGATGGACACACGGACGGATGGACACACGGATGGACAGGGCGGGTGGGTGGACGGGCAGGCGGAGCAACAGGCGAGTGGAGAAAGACAGGTGGACAGACGGACAGATGAACAGATGGACGGGCAGATGGACGGGCAGACAAACAGGCGGACAGACAGACAGGTGGACGGTTGGACAGACGGACAGATGGTCGGGCAGACAGACAGGTGGACAAACAGCCAGATGGTTGGACAGACAGACGGACAGACAAACAGGCAGAGGGACGGATGGACAGGCGGACGGTTGGACGGGTGGACAAACAGGTGGACAGACAGACAGGTGGATGGTTGGATGGATGGACGGACAGACGGATGGACGGACGGGTGGACAAACAGGCGGACGGATGGACGGAGGGATGGTTGGACAGACAGACAGACAAACAGGCGGATGGACAGACAGATGGTTGCATGGACGGATGGGCAGACGGATGGACGGACGGGTGGACAAACAGGTGGATGGTTGGACAGAGAAACAGACAGACAAACAGGCGGGCAGACAGATGGGCAGATGGATGGGCGGACAGACGGATGGTTGGACGGGTGGACAAACAGGCGGACAGACAGACAGGTGGATGGCTGGACGGACAGATGGATGGATGGTTGGTTGGATGGACAGGTGGACAAACAGGCGGACGCACGGACAGAGCGATGGTTGGACAGACGGACGGGCGGTCAAACAGGCGGATGGTTGGACAGACAGACAGACGGACAGGCGGGCGGACAGCTGGACGGACAGACGGACGGTCGGACAGACGGAGGGACGGTTCGATGGACAGGCGGATGGACGGTCGGACAGACAGAGGGACGGTTCGATGGACAGGCGGACGGACAGGCGGACAGACGGAGGGACGGTTGGATGGACAGGCGGACGGACGGTCGGACAGACAGAGGGACGGTTGGATGGACAGGCGGACGGACAGGCGGACAGACGGAGGGACGGTTGGATGGACAGGCGGACGGACAGTCAGACAGACGGAGGGACGGTTCGATGGACAGGCGGACGGACGGTCGGACAGACAGAGGGACGGTTGGATGGACAGGCGGACGGACAGGCGGAGGGACTCACGCCGGCCTCCTTGCGGGACTTGGCGTAGGTGCTGATGCAGCTGGGGGGGGCGCGGCGGGCGCAGCGCTCGTGGACTGTGAACTTGCAGACTGAGGGGGGGGAGGGGGGGAATGGGTGGGGAAGGGGCGTGGCTCAGCACAGGTCCCGCCCACCCGACCCCACCCCTGCCACACCCAGCCGGCCAGCCAATGGCAGACTGGCTTTGGGGTGGGTGGAGCTCGTGCACTGGCCATGCCCCTGCGGAGCCTCCGGCAACAGCTGGAGCCAGAGCATCCCTGTCCCCATCCCGTCCCCATCCCTGTCCCCATTCCATCCCTGTCCCTACCCTGGTCCCCATCCCCATCCCACCCTGTCCCTGTCCCCATCCCCATTCCATCCCTGTCCCCATCCTGGTCCCCATCTCCATCCCACCCTGTCCCTGTCCCCATCCCCATTCCATCCCTGTCCCCATCCTGGTCCCCATCTCCATCCCACCCTGTCCCCGTCTCCATCCCCATCCCCATCCCGATTCCATCCCTGTCCGTATCCCCATCCCCATCCCAGTCCCCATTCCATCCCCATCCCTGTCCCCATCCCACCCTGTCCCTGTCCCCATCCCTGTCCCCACCCTGTTCCTATCCTGATCCCCGTCCCCATCTCCATCCCACCCTGTCCCCATCCCCATCCCGTCCCACTGTGTCCCCATCTCCATCCTGTCCCCATGCCCGTCCCCATTCCATCCCTGTCCCCGTCCCCATCCTGGTTCCTATCTCCATCCTACCCTGTTCCTGTCCCATCCTCCCCGTCCCCATCCCATCCCCATTCCATCCCTGTCCCTGTCCCCATCCCCATTCCATCCCCATCCCATCCCTGTCCCTGTCCCCGTCCCCATCCCTGTCCCCATCCTGGTCCCCATCCCAGTCCCTGTCCCCATCCCATCCCTGTCCTGTCCCCATCCCTGTCCCCATCCCCATCCCTGTCCCGGTCCCGTCCTCATCCCTATCCCTATCCCTGTCCCTGTCCCTGTCCCCGTTCCCATCCCATCCCCATTCCCTCCCTGTCTGTCCCCCTCCCTGTCCCCATCCCGTCCCCATCCCATCCTGTCCTCATCTGCGTCCCGGTCCCCGTCTCCATCCCTGTCCCCGTCCCCATCCCATCCCCATCCCATCCTGTCCCCATCCCCATCCCGGTCCCCGTCCTCATCCCCATCCCTGTCCCTTTCCCCGTTCCCATCCCATCCCCATTCCCTCCCTGTCTGTCCCCATCCCTGTCCCCATCCCATCCCCATCCCATCCTGTCCTCATCTGCATCCCGGTCCCCGTCCTCATCTCCATCCCATCCCTGTCCCTGTCCCCGTCCCCGTCCCATCCCCATCCCATCCCTGTCCCTGTCCCCGTCCCGTCCCCACGCACCGGTGCAGCAGAGCCCCTGCTTGCGCAGCCCCAGCAGCAGCGCGGCGCAGACGTTGCAGTACGCCGGCCGGTTGAAGTGCTTCAGGCGCCACAGGTGCTGCCCGTCATCCTTCATGTGCTGGGGGGACGGGACACGGGGGGGTATCAGTGGGGGCCCAGAGGGACCGGGGCGGGGGGGTCCCCGGGGCGGTGACACCCCTGCACTCACCCCCTCCAGGCCCAGCAGCACCAGCAGCGGGATGTTGGTGACCCCCCCCGCGAAGCCACTCGGCCAGTGACACCGTCCCGCTGCCGTCGTAGTCGATCTCCCGCATCATCTCCTGCAGGATCTGAGGGGGACGGGGACGCGGGGCTCAGGGAGAGGCGGGGGGGGACGCGGGGGTGCGGGGCTGGTGGGGGGGGGGAGGACAGACATCCCCCCGCCACCCCCAGGGCCCCCCCAGCCCCGCTCACCGGCTTCAGCTCCGTCACGTCCCAGTCCAGGTACTGGGCCACCCGCATCATCTGGGTGATGATCCGATCCACCTCCTGGGCGGGGGGGGGGGACACGACACGCATTGTCAGCATGTGGGGGGGGGGGCCCGGCTGCAGCCCCTCCACCCCCCCCCGGCGCTCACCGAACTGTCCAGGAGCCCATTCCCATCCTTGTCATACAGCTTGAAGGTGACTGTGAGGGGGGGAACAGGGGGGGTGAGGTGACCCCGGCAGGTCCTTGGGGACCCCCGAGTGCCCCCCCACCCCCGCCAGGGGACATTCCCCCCCCCCACCCCCCAGGGGACTCACACTCCAGCTTGTCCTCGGGGCGTCCCCCCTCCAGCAGCGAGAAGTAGCAGGAGACGTCGTTAACGCACACCAGGTCGTTGCCTGTGGGGAGAGACCCCCATGAGCCCCCCCGGGGTGTCGTGTCCCCCCCCCCCACCACCGACCCCGACACACCCCCCCCCCCCCCCTTACCCGTCGGCTCCCCGGCCCCGCTCTGGAAGGAGGCGAAGAGGTGACGGCAGAGCGGCTCCGGGACATCATCCGCCTCCAGGTAACTCCTCAGGAAGAGCGTGAACCCCTCGAAGTCGACGCACTGGGGGGGCAGAGTGGGGATGGGGGGGGGACACACAGCTGCAGCCCCCCCCCCCCCCCCTTTCCCCATGGGGACACCCCCGGGGAACACGCAGTGGCCTCACCTCGCCCTGGCGGTGCCGCGACAGGGCCCCCCCGCCATAGAGCTCCTGCAGCACGTCCTGCACCTTCCTGCTGCTGTCTGCGGGCAGAGGCGGCTGGGGGCGCGCACACGCGTGGGCCGCCCCGACACGCGTGTGCTGACCTGACACGCCCCGACACGCGTGCGCCACCCCGACATGCCCTGACACCTGTGTGCTGCCCCGACACGCATGTGCCAACCTGACACACCCCAACACGCGTGTGCCACCCCAACACACCCCAACATGTGTGTGCTGCTCCAACATGCGTGGGCCACCCCGACATGCCCTGACATGTGTGTGCCACCCCGACATGCATGTGCCACGCCGACACGCGTGGGCCGCCCTGACATACCCTGACACGTGTGTGCGGCCCCGACATGCATGTGCCACCCCTACATGTGTGGGCCAACCCAAAACATGTGGGCCGCTCCAACACGTGTGTGCTGCCCCGACACGCGTGTGCTGCCCCGACACGCCCTGACATGCATGTGCCATCCCAACATGTGTGCTGCCCTGACATGCCCCAACATGTGTGTGCTGCCCCAACACACCCTGACATGCATGTGCCGCCCCAACACGTGTGCCGCCCCAAAATGTGTGTGCTGCTCTGACACACCCCGACATGCATGTGCCGCCCCAACATGTGTGTGCCACCCCAACATGCCTGAGCCACCCCAACACACGCGTGCCACCCCGACACGCATGGGCCGGCAGGCGGGTGAGGCCGCCATATCAGGGACACGCACACGTGAAGCTGCCGCAGGCGTGCGAAGCTGCCCTGGTGCGTGCACACGCATGCAGAGCCCACCCTAACATGTAAGCCCATCCCTGTGCCTGCACACGCGTGCAGAGCCACCCACACGCATGCACACAGACACGTGAGGCTGTCCCCACGCAAGCACACGTGTGCAGAGCCCCCCCCAGATGCATGAACCCATCCCCACGTGTCCACGCAGGCATGTCAAGCCGCCCACACACATGCACACGTGTGCATGGCCCCTGCCACACATGCACATGCGTGTGGAGAGCCACCCACAGGCATGCACACGCATGTAGAGGCACCCAGACGCATGCATACAGACACGTGAGGCTGTCCCCACGCATGCACACGCGTGCAAAGCCCCCCCAGACGTGTGAATCCATCCCATGTGTGCAGAGCCACCCCCACGCATGTGCACAGGGATGTGGGGCCACTTCATGCATGCACACGCCTGCAGAGCCACTGCCACACATGCACACGCGTGTGGAGAGCCACCCACATGCGTGCGCAGGCATGTAGAGCCACCCAGACCCATGCCCACAGACACGTGAGGCTGTCCCCACGCATGCACACGCGTGCAAAGCCCCCCCCAGACATGTGAACCCATCCCCACGTGTCCACGCAGGCATGTCAAGCCACCCACACGCAGGCACGCGTGTGTAGAGCCACCCACACGCACATGTGTGCGGGGGCAGTCGGGGGGGGTGTCCCCCCCACGTGTGTCGTGTGTGTGTGTATCCGTCCCCTGTCCGTGTCCGTCCCCCCCCCCCCAACTCACAGTCCATGTACTGCTGCAGCTGGGCAAACTCCTGGGGGCTGAGGGTGGCCCATTCCCGGCTCTCCATGGCCACCTGGGACACGTGTGACATGCGTGACACGCGTGACACGGGGCCACCCACACCTCTTGGGGGGGGGGAGGCGGGAAAGGGGGTGCGTTGGGGGCATCCGCCCCCAACGCACCCCCTTTTCCCCGGCCTCCCCCCCCCCTCCCAGCCACCATCTGCCACACGAAAACCCACACGCCAACGTCACGCGTGTGCGGGCCCCCGCCTTTGAGCTTTGAACCCCGGCTGGGCGTCACCCGTGGGTGTCACCGTGACGTGGGGACATTCCACCCCCCCACCCCCCCCCCCCCCTGCCCCGTTCAAGATGGCGGGTTGACACCACGCCATGTCACCCCCGGGGTGACACCCGGAACCGCCCAGCCCCGGGGAGGGACCTGGTATCGGGGGACACGGAACACCCCCCCCCCCCAACCCCCCCCCACCCCCCCCCCCCCCCCCCCCCCCCCCCCCCGACCTCCGTTGACACCTCGAGCATCCCCCGTGTCTCTTCCTTCCTCTTCCCGGTTCCTCCCCCCCCCCCCCGGCACGGACCGGTAGAGCCCCGGTACTGCCCGTTACAGCCCGGTAAAGCCCGGTACCGCCGGTTATAGCCCGGTAGAGCCCCGGTACTGCCCGGTAGAGCCCATTACAGCTCCGTAGAGCCCCGGTCCCACCCATTACAGCCCGGTACCCCCCAGTAGAGCATCGGTACTGCCTGTTATAGCCCGGTAGAGCCCTGGTCCCGCCGGTTATAGCCCGGTAGAGCCCTGGTACTGCCCGGTAGAACCCCGGTAGAGCCCCGGTCCCGCCCATTGCAGCCCGGCAGAACCCCGGTCCCGTCCATCATAGCCCGGTACCCCCCCGGTAGAGCCCCGGTACTGCCCGTTATAGCCCGGTAGAGTCCCGGTACTGTCCGTTATAGCCCTGGTCCCGCCGGTTATAGCCCGGTAGAGCTCCGGTACTGCCCGGTAGAACCCCGGTAGAGCCCCGGTCCCGCCCGTTACAGCCCGGTAGAGCCTCGGTACTGCCCGGTAGAGCCCATTACAGCCCGGTAGAGCCTCGGTACTGCCCGGTAGAGCCCATTACAGCCCCATAGAGCCCCGGTCCCACCCATTACAGCCCGGTAGAGCCCATTACAGTCCGGTAGAGCCCCGGTCCAGCCCATCACAGCCCGGTACCGCCCGGTGGAGCCTCGGTAGAGCCCATTACAGCCCGGCAGAACCCCGGTCCAGCCCGTTATAGCCCGGTAGAGCCCGGTACTGCCCGGTAGAACCCCGGTCCTGCCCATTACAGCCCAGTAGAACCCGGTAGATCCCTGGTCCAGCCCCGGTCCCGTCTATTACAGCCCAGTAGAGTCTCGGTAGAGCCCATTACAGCCCGGTACCGCCCTGTAGAGCCTCGGTCGAGCCCCGGTCCAACCCATCACAGCCCGGTATCGCCCGGTAGAACCCCGGTCCCGCCCATCATAGCCCGGTAGAGCCCGGTACTGCCCGGTGGAGCCCCGGTAGAGCCCATCACAGCCCGGTAGAACCCCGGTCCAGCCCGTTATAGCCCGGTAGAGCCTCGGTACCGCCCGGTAGAGCACGTTAGAGCCCCGTAGAGCCCCGGTACCGCCCGCTAGAGCCCAGCAGAGCCCCGGTACCGCCCGCCAGAGCCCATTACAGCCCCGTACTGCCCGTTCCAGCCCGGTATTTCCCGGTAGGAGCCCCCCCCCGACCCGGTGCGGGTTCCCACTCCGTACCTGGCGGGTCCCGCAGCGGATGGGCCCGGCCCGGCCCCGTGACATCACGGCCCGACGGGGCGGGGCAGGTACCGGCCGCACGTGCCGTCGGTGGGGGGGGGGGGGGGGGGGTGAGAAGGATGATGATGATGGGGAAAGCCCCGACGGCAACGGGGACGGGGGGGAGGCAACCGGGCACGCTGCTTTCACTAGTCACAGGGCTAACAACCCACCCGGGACCCCCAGCCCACTCGGGGCGGGGGGAGGGGGGACGCGGTCCCGGGGGGTGGCCGGGATGGGGGGAATCCACCCCCCTGGGCACCCCCCGGGACCGCGCTCCCCCCGACACCCTTTTCTCCTCCCCGGGGTATCTCGGGGTGCGATCGGGGACGGCGGTGGCGGTTTGGGGGTTGGGTGAAACCGCAGGCGCGGCCCCTTTAAAAACAAAATGGCCGCCCCCATCCCTTTACGGCGGTTCTCCCACCACCACCCCTCTCAGGCACACCCGGGTTGTCGTCACTTCCGGGGCGGGGTCGAGGGAAAACGGAAGTGTGTCGCGCTCGCAAGATGGCGACTCCCTATGTGACTGATGAGACCGGTGAGTGAGGCCCGGCCCGGCGCCGTGGGGCGGGCGGCTTCCATAGGGCTGGGCCGGGCCCCTGTGGGGCTGGGGGGTGTCGTGTTCCCCCCCCCCATCCCCTGAATCCATACGGCAGGGCCCACCCCCGCGCCGTGTGGGGCAGGCGCCCCCCCGGTGTCTGTGGGGCCTGCGACCCCCTGCCCCATCTCTGTGGGGGAGGGCTCCCCACTGTCTATAGGGCTGGTGTTCCCCCCGCGAATCTATAGGGCAGGGCCCACCTCCACGCCCCCCGGTGTCCGCGGGGCCTGCCCCATCTCTGTGGGGAAGGTGCCGTCCCCTGCTCCTGTGGGGGAGAGCTCCCCACTCCCTATAGTGCTGGTGTTCCCCCTGCGAATCTATAGGGCAGGGCTCACCTCCATGCCCCCTAGTGTCTGTGGTGCCTGCCCCATCTCTGTGGGGCAGGTCCTGTTCCCTGCCCCTATGGGGGGGACTCCCTGCTTCCTGCGGGGCTGGTGTCATCTCCCCCTGAATCCATAAGGCAGGGCCCACCCCCGCACCCCCGAGTGCCTGTGGGGCCTGCGACCCCCTGCCCTATCTCTGTGGGGCAGGACCTGTCCCCTGTCCCTATGGCGGGGGCTTCCTGTGCCCCATGGGGCTGAGCTGTGGCCCCATCTCTGTGGGGCTGGGCGCTGCCCCCCCCAAGCTTTTCATTGTCCCTTCTTTCCCTCCCACCCCGCCCCGGCTGGTCGCTTTAGGGCAGGTCCTGCCTTCCCTGTCTCTATGGGGCTGGACCCACCTCGTTCCCCCCACCCCGGGGTCTGTGGTGTCTTGCTGTCCCTACCCCAGTCCTGGGGCAGGAGGGGGCCTGTGGGGTGTGTGGGGTGTCCTGGGGCCCTTGGGGGGTGTATGGGGTGTCCCTGGACCCCCATGGGGTGTCCTGAAGTCCCTGTGGCATGTTTGGGGGCTCCTGTGGGGTGTTCTGGGGTACCTGTGGGGTGTCTCTGGACCCCCATGGTGTGTCCTGGGGTCCCTGTGGGGTGTTTTGGGGGTCCTTTGGGGTGTGCTGGGGTCCCTGTGGGGTGTGGGAGATCTTATGGGGGCCCCCGTGGGGTGTCCTGCAGCTCCTGTGGGGAGCCCCGGGGCCCTTGGGGGGTGTGTGGGGTGTCTGTGGACCCCCATGGGGTGTTTTGGGGCTCCTGTGGGATGTCCAGGGGTCCCTGTGGGGTGTGGGGGATCTTATGGGGCCCCCATGGGGTGTCCTGAGGTCCCTGGGGTGCTTTGGGGCTCCTGTGGGGTGGATGGGGTGACCTGGGGTCCCTGTGGGGTGTTTTGGGGCCCCCGTAGGGTGTGTGGGGTGGCCCAGGGCCCCTGTGGGGTGGCCCAGGGCACTTGTGGGGTGCGTGGGGTGCCCTGGGGGCCCCCAGCCGACGGCTTTTGTCCCAGCAGGGAAGTACATCGCCTCGACGCAGCGCCCCGACGGCACCTGGCGGAAGCAGCGGCGGGTGAAGGAGGGCTACGTGCCGCAGGAGGAGGTGCCAGTGTAAGTGGGGCCGGGGGCGGGGGGGCAGGGGGTGTCCCCGGAGCGGAGCTGGGATCCGTGGAGCTGCCGGCGCGTCCCCTCCCATCCCCAGGCTCCCCGAGCTCGGCTCCGGGGGCTGCGGGTGCCGGATTCCGTCTTGAGGTCTCAGTCTCTTTCCAGGTGCCCGAGCAATTCCGACCCCCTCACCCTCCCCCCATAAGCCGTGTCCTGCCGGTACGTATCCACTGCCGGCCCCGCGGCCGCCCTGCGGGTCCCGGCCGTCATCCCTCCCCCACCCTGTAATGCCTGGAGGACCCCCAGTGTCTACGGGGGTGTGGAGCTCGGCAGCCTTGACCTGCGCCGGGGGCCGCTGCCCCCCGGGGAGAGCGAGACACGGGGGCTGCTCCGCGGCAGGGGGTTTGCTGCGGCGCTCCTGGGGGTCGGCAACGGGGTCTTTTGGTGCCGCGACGGTGTCTTTGGCGCCGCGACGGGGTGTTTGGCACCACGACGGGGTCTTTTGGTGCCACGACGGGGTGTTTGGTGCAGTGACGGGCCGTTTGGCACCATAATGGTGTCTTTGGCGCCGCGAGGGGGTGTTTGGCACCATGACGGGGTCTTTTGGTGCCGCGACGGGGTCTTCAGCACCATGACGGGGTCTTTTGGCGCCACGACGGGGTCTTTTGGCGCCGCAATGGGGTCTTTTGGTGCCCCAATGGGGTCTTTGGTGCCATGACAGAGTCTTTGGCACCGCAACGGGGTGTTTGGTGCTGCGACGGGGTCTTTTAGTACCGCGACGGAGTCTTTTGGCACCGCAATAGGATGTTTGGCACCGTGATGGGGTCTTTTGGTGGCGCGAGGGGGTATTTGGTGCCAGAATGGGGTCTTTTAGCACCACGACGGGGTCTTTGGTGCCACAATGGGGTCTTTGGCCCCCTGAGGGGGGTGTTTTGATACCGCGACGGGGTCTTTTGGCACTTCGATGAGGTGTTTGTCACCGTGATGGGGTCTTTGGCACCCCAACAGGGTGTTTGGTGCCATGATGGGGTCTTTGTCACCACGACGGGGTGTTTGGCACCGCAACAGGGTCCTTGGTGCCGCGATGGGGTCTTTTGTCACCGCGATTGGGTCTTTCACACCATGACAGGGTCTTTGGCACCACGATGGGGTCTTTGGTGCTGCAGCGGGGTCTTTTGGCACTGTGATGGGGTGTTTGGTGCCACGATGGGTCTTTTGTCACCGCGACGGGGTGTTTGTCACTACGATGGGGTCTTTGGTGCCCTGAGGGGGTGTTTTGATACCACGATGGGGTCTTTGGTACCACAATGGGGTCTTTTGATACCGCAATGGGGTCTTTGGCAGCACAACGGGGTGTTTGTCACCACAACGGGGTCTTTTGTCACGGCGACAGGGTGCTCGGCCCCACGCCGGGGCCCTGCCGGGGAGCGGGCGCCTTCACGGCCTCTCATTTTGCGCAGGTACGAGAATAAATACGTGAAGTTTTTCAAAAGCAAACCCGAGCTGCCCCCGGGGCTGAGCCTGGAGGTCGCCGCCGCCACCGCGCCGCCCGGCAAACAGCCCGGCAAAGCCGAGAGCGGGGAGACGGGACTGTCCAAAGCGGCCAAAAGGAACTTGAAACGCAAAGAGAAGAGGAAGCAGCAGCAGGAGAAGGGGGAGCGGGAGACGGACGGACTGATCCAGGCGCTAGAAAAGGCCTCTCTGGCGGGGGCGACGGCGAGGACAGGGGGGCGGCCGCACCGCAGCCGGCCCGCGACGGCGGAGCCCCCGCCGAGGGGGGGGAAGCCCCCGCCTCGGAGAAGAGCAGGAAGGTGAAGAACCTGAAGAAGAAGCTGCGGCAGGTGGAGGAGCTGCGGCAGCGGCTGGAGGCCGGGGAGATCAAGCAGCCCACCAAAGAGCAGCTGGAGAAGCTGGGGCGCAGGAAAGCCTTGGAGGAGGAACTGCGGGACCTGGAGCTGGACTTGTAAGGGGGTTTTTTTGAGGGGGGGGGGGTGGGGTGGTATTTTTGGGGAGGGGGGAGGGGGGGGTTTCCCTGGCATTCCCTGCCCAGCCCCAGGGTCCGGTTTGGGCGGGTGCCGACGGTTGAGGGTTGGTTGGTTTTTTTTTTTTTTTTCCCAGCTTTGAAACCCGGCGCCTCTCGGATCCCTCTCTCCTTGGGGTGGGTTTTTGGGGTTGGTTTGGGTTTTGTGTTGGGTTTTGGTTTTTTTTTTTTTGTGGTTTGTTTTTTTTAAATTTTATTTGGGGTGGGGTGGCGACCTCCCTCCCCTCCCCCCCCACCTCCTCCATCCTCCCCGGCCCCTCGTGTTCTGTGTTACGGCCCCTCTCTCTCTCTCTCCCTTTATTTTTAAAAATCATGCAATAATAAAATTGCAGTAGTGACCCGGCGCCGGGGGCTCCGTTCTGCCTTTGCCGGCCTCGGGGGGGGGGGGGGGGGGGGGCGGGGGGACACATGGGGACGGCAGAGCCCCCCCGGCCCCACTGCTGAGCCCGCGGGGGGGCTGTGGGGGGGTGCAGGGGCCGGTTGGACCCCCCCTTCTACCCCCCGGCAGCGATGGGGACACTGGGGGGGCTCTCGCCAGGAGGTGTGGGCACCGGGTGGCCGAGTGTTGGGGTCCCCGGACCCCCCCCCCCCCGGCTGGTGGCACCTCCACGGGTGCTGAGGGGGTGTCTCCTGGCGGCACCGGGGGAGCTCATGCTGGCCCCCCCAAGCTCTTTAAGGCATCATCCCCAGTACAAGCCCGGGGGGGGGTCAGGGCAGGGCTGGGGGGCTGAGGGGTCCCCATGGCAGGGCAAGACCCCCCCTCCCGTGGTGGGATTAAGGCTTTTGGGACCCTCCCCGCCCCCCCCCCTCAACAGGGGAGGGGGGGAGCCGGGCTGGGCCCGGGGCTGCGCGCGCAGGGTTTGGGTAGGTCCTACAAAAATAAATGTGGGGCTTGGTTTTAGGGGGTCCCCCCCTTCCCCCCCCTCCCTCCACCGGGGGCTGGGCAGGAGCTGGGGTGGGGGCTGCCCCCCCCGGCTTGCCCCTCTGTGGGGCAGGTTATGGGGCTGGTGGGGGGGGGGGGGCACTGGTTTTGCCCCACCACCAGGGGGACCCCCCCTTCCCCGCCTAGGCCACGCCCAGGAGGCGGGGCATCTGCCACCTCATTTGCATATTTAAAGGAGAAGGCACAGTGGGAAGGGGGGGGCTGAAGGCCCCCAAGGCACGTTGGGGGGGCTCAGGAGTGGCGGGGGGGGGCGGCGGGGCCGCTGTCGGCAGCGGGGGGGCCTGGCATGGTCCCGCTCTCCAGCTGCCGGTCCCGCAGGCTCCGGATGTAGCTCTGGGGGGGACGACACACGGGGGTCAGCGTGGCCCCGTGGCCACCGGCGTGACCCGCCCCCCCCCCGGGACACGGACTCACCGGGGCCAGCACGTCGCCTGCGTAGCGCTGGACGGGGGGGGGCTTGCGGCGGTAGGTGCCCTCGGGGGGGGCCAGGCTCTGCCTGCGCTTGGCCGCCTTCTGCCGGACGCGTGGCAGCTGCAGCCGCTTCTGCTGCCGGCCGAGGGGGGCTGTGGGGAGCGACCCCCCCCCCAGTGACACCGCTGACCCCACAGCCATCCCCATCCCTGGCCCGTCCCCCCCACCCAGGTGACACCGCTGTCCCCGTGGCCATCCCTGTCCCTGTCCCGTCCCCCCCCGCCCAGGTGACACCGCTGTCCCCATGGCCATCCCTGTCCCTGTCCTCCCCAGCCCCAGTGACACCGCTGCCCCTACAGCCATCTCTGTCCTCCCCTGGTGACACCGCTGTCCCCACGGCCATCCCCGTCCTGTCCCCACTGTGGTCCCCACCCCCCCGCCAGCACCAGCCGCATCCCCCTCCCCATCGCTTTCCCTTCCCATCCTCCCTGTCCCATCCCGTCCCCATCCCATCTCCATCCCAATCCCCATCCGTGTCCCATCCCAATCCCATCCCGTCTCCATCTCAATCCCAGTCCCCATCCCCATCCCAATCCCATCCCGTCTCCATCTCAATCCCAATCCTCATCCCTATCCCAATCCCATCCCGTCCCCATCCCAATCGCATTCCGTCCCCATCCCAATCCACATCCATGTCCAGTCGCCATCCCAATCCCCATCCCAATCCCATCCTGTCTCCATCTCAATCCCAATCCTCATCCCTATCCCAATCCCATTCCGTCCCCATCCCAATCCCATTCCGTCCCCATCCCAATCCCCATCCATGTCCAGTCCCCATCCCAATCCCCATCCCAATCCCATCCTATCCCCTCCCTGTCCCCATCCCAACCCCATCCCACTCCCCCATCCCCTGGCACCCTCTCCCCCACCTTCTCCCCACTCCCCCCTCTTCCCGGTGGGTGGGTGCCCCCCCGCCGCCCCCCCGCCGCCCCCAGCTCACCCTGTCCGTGGGAGCAGCCGCGGGCCGTCACCTTCCACTGCAGCAGGACGTGGAGGGCGCCGAGCGCCGGCCATGCCCCCAGCAGGGCCCAGCTCCGCCAGCACAGGGCCCCGGCGGGCGCCAGCCGCAGCCGCTGCTGCACGTAGAGCGCCAGCGCTGGCCCCTCCGCCAGGTAATCGCCGCAGACCACCACGGCGGCGGCGCCGCAGAGCCCGGTGGCCAGGATGGTCACCGCCTTGGGCCACCGCAGGGCCAGCAAGGCGCAGAGCAGCGCCAGCCCCAGCAAAACCCCCCGCCGGCACCCAGGGGCTCGGCGTGGCGGCGGCGCCGGCGTCACCGTCACCAGGGCGGCGGTGGCCAGCAGCAGCCCCAGCAGCAGCCCGGTGGTGAAGAGCCCCACGCTGCGCAGCAGGAGGGTGACCAGCCCGCAGAGCAGCCCGATGGCCAGGGCGATGCCCGCGCTGGCCTCCAGGCTCAGCTGCGTCTCCAGCACCCGCTCCTTGTAGCAGAGGAGGAAGATGACGGTGGAGCCGAAGAGCAGCCCCGAGAGGAACATGACGGCCTTGAAGCAGCGGTAGCCTGGGGCGGCGCGGGGGTGTCACCGGGGGCTGCCCCACGGCTGTGCCCCACAGTGGCCCCTGTGCCATCCCCGCTGGCTGGGGGTGTCAGTGGGGGCTGCCCCACAGCGAGCCCCACGGCTGTGCTCTGCCCCCCCCCCCACCCCTCGCCCCTCTCCTTGTCCCCCACCCTGTCCCTGCAAAGCCCCTCCCTCTGTCCCTGCTGTGCCCCCCAAGTGAGCCCCTTCTCTGCCCCCCATCCATACTTCCAGCTGTGCCCCCCCCCATCCCTACACCCCCATCCACGCCCTCTCTGCCCCCCCAGTGCCCTCCGTCCATCCCTATCCCCATGCACACTGCCCCCATCCTGTGCTCCCCCCCCCGCCCCCCCCCCCCCCCCCCGCCCCCCGTGCCCCCTATCCTGTGCCCCCCATCCGTACCTCCCCCTCCTGGTGATCCCCCCCCCCCTCCCATTCATACCCCCCACCTGTGTCCCCTCATATGCTCCCCATCCGTGCCCCCCATCCATACTCCCCCTATGCCCCCCCCGTGCCCCCCCAGCCCCGTGCCCCTCTCCGTGCCCCCTGTCCTGTGTGCCCCATCGATACATCCCCCCCCCCAGTGATCCCCCCCCGCCTCCCATTCATACCCCCCACCTGTGTCCCCTCACATGCTCCCCATCCGTGCCCCCCATCCATACTCCCCCTATGCCCCCCCCGTGCCCCCCCCGCCCCGTGCCCCTCTCCGTGCCCCCCGTCCTGTGCGCCCCATCGATACCTCCCCCCCCGCCTCCCATTCATACCCCCCACCTGTGTCCCCCCATATGCTCCCCATCCATGCCCCCCCCATGCCCCCCCCCGTGCCCCCCCCCCCCGTACCGAAGCACCCGCAGAGCAGCCCGCAGAGGGCCCCGAGGGCGCAGAGGGCGGCGGGGACGGGCTCGTAGGGCGGGGGGGGCTCCAGGGCGCAGTGGGGCGCGGGGGGGGGTGCCGGCCTCCATCGCCCGGGGGGGCGCTGGGGGGGGGAGGGCGGGGGGGGCTGAGCCCTCGCTGCGGCCCCGCAACCCCCACCCCACCCCACCCCCACATTTGGCAGCAGGACGGCGCGGGGGGGGGGGGGCACATCTGGGTGGAACTGGACTGGGGGGACACTGGGGGGGGAACTGGGAATGGTGGGGAGTTGCTGGGGAGGGCTGGGGGCAATGGGAGCACTGGGAGCGACTGGGAACAGCGAGCTGGAGCACTGGGAGGGGGAACTGGGAGTGGCTGGGAACAGCAAACTGGGGCACTGGGAACTACTGGGAGCACTGGGACGGGGAATTGGGAGCGACTGGGAGCTACTGCGAGCACTGTGAGAAGGCACTGGGAGCGACTGGTGACAGTGAACTGCTGCACCGGGAGCTACTGGGAGCAACTGGGAAGGGGAACTGGGAGCAGCTGGGAGCACTGGGAGCTACTGGGAGGGGGCACTGGGAACACTGGGAGCGACTGGGACAGGGAACTGGGAACAGTGAGCTGGGGGCACTGGGAGCTACTGGGAGCGACAAGGAGCGCTGGGACGGGGCACTGGGGCGACTGGGGACAGGGAACTGGTGCACTGGGAGCGACTGGGAGCGCTGAGAAGGGGAACTGGGAACAGTGAGCTGGGGGCACCGGGAGCTACTGGGAGCACTGGGAGCTACTGGGGAGAGTGAACTGGGGCACCGGGAGCTGCTGGGAGGGGGCACTGGGAGGGGGAACTGGGAGCGGCTGGGGACAATGAACTGGGGGCACCGGGAGCTACTGGGAGTACTGGGAGGGGGCACTGGGAGCGCTGGGAGCGGGGTCCGGGCTGTCGGGGCCGGGGGGCGCCGGTCGGGGGGGGGGGGTGTGGGGGCTCCGCCGGGTCCCGCCGCCCCCCCCGGGACTCACCCTGCCGCCGCCGGAGCCGGGGGTCGCGGTGGGGCCGGGCCGGGCCGCGGGGCCCAGCCGGGGCCGGGGGCGGGCCCGGGGCGGGGAGGGGCCGCCGGGGGTCCCGCGTGGGGGCGGCGGGGCCGGGACCGGGGGAGGGGGGGGGGGCGGCGGGGCCCCCCCAGTGCCCCCGGTCCGGGACAGAGGCGCTTTGTGCCCGGGGGACACGTGACGGGGTCAGCGCAGGACACGGGACGCCCCCCCGGGGAACGCAGGCGGCGCTGCCCCTTTAAGAGGGCGGGGCCGCGGTGTGGCTCGAGGCCACGCCCCCTCCCGGAAGTAGGAGGTGGCGGCGGGCGGCGCGCGGGCGGAAGGCGGAAGTGAGGCGGGTTGAGGAACCCCGGGGGGGGGCGGGAGGCGGCGGCGGCGGCGACCCCCCCCCCCGCCGGCACCGGCGCGGTGAGTCCCCGCCCCCCTCCCCCCCCCCCCCCCCCCCCCCCAGCCCTCCCGGGGGTCCCCGAGGATCCCCGCCAGCCCCGGAGTGCGGGGGGGCCGCTCCGGGGGAGGCCGCGGCGGGACCCCGAGCGCCGCCTTTGGGGTGAAGTCCCCCGAAATCGGCCTCGGGGTGTGGGGGGGATGTTCCGTGGGCACCCGGGACCGGTCGGGGGGTGCCCGGGGCCGGGCTGGGGATCACCGGGGTTGGGCCAGGGGAGTCCCGGGGCCGTTGGGGTCCCAAGGACGGTGTGGGGGGGTGTCCCGGGGCCGTTGGGGTCTCGGGGACGGTGCGGGGGGGTGTCCCGGGGCCGTTGGGTTACCGGGGCCTGTGCGGGGGGGTCTCGGGGCCAGACTGGGGATTACCGGGGCTGGGTCAAGGGGGTCCCGGGGCCGTTGTCGGGGGTTCCCGGGGCCGGGCTGGGGATCACCGGGGCTGGGCCAGGGGGGTCGTGGGGCCAGTGCGGGGGTCCCCGGTACCGGTCGAGGCCGCGCTGACCCCACTCCCGTTCCCAGGGCCCAGCGGGATGGCCGTGACCTAGGCCCGGCCGGGGCCAGCGGGGCCGCCAGGATGGAGCAGCCCCGGTACCGGGAAACGGCGGCGGGGAAAGGAAGTGATGGCCCCGGCTGGAGCCCGGAGTCCCCTGGGAGCAGCGGGGGGGGCAGCGCTGCCTGGAACGGGAGCTGCGGCCTGGGGGACGCCACCGACCTGCCCTTCCCTGGCCCCGGCTGCTCCTGCCGCTACCGGGGGGAACCGGCCGCCCCCCCGAACCCCGAGCGGCGCGACGGATCCTGCAGCCTGTCCTGCCACCACCAGGACACCGCCGCCCCCCCGGAGCCACCGCTGCCAGGCGAGGAGGACGGAGCTGGCGAGGAGGGCGCGGGGAAGAGCCGGAGGACGCGAAGGCGGCAGCGGCAGCGCTCGGGGAAGGAGGAGAGCGGCCGGCGCGAGGGCAAGCGGCAGCGGCCGGTGCGGAAGCGGAGCCGCGGGGACGGCAGCGAGTTGCCCGGGCCGGTGGAGGACCTGTCTGGCTGCCGGGGGCTGTTGGCCCAGGGGCTACTGGCCCAGGCACGGAGGCTGGGTGCGGAGGCCAGTGGGTGGCTGCTCTGCTCCTGCTGCCGCCTGGGCACTGGGGACCTGGGCTGGGCACGGGCCGGCCTGCAGAGCTGGGGCCGGCGAGTGGGCCAGCGGGCCCGCAGCGGCTGCCTGAGGGCGGCCCGGTGGCTACGGGCCGGGACAGGGCTCTTCCTCCGCCTGCTCTGGATGCTCTGCGCGCTCCTCCTCCTCCTCCTGATGCTGCTGCTGGGCAGCCTGCGGCTCTGCTGGCGCCTCGGCGCTGCCGCGCTGGCCGCCGGTGCGCATCGGCTGGGCAGCAGCCAGCAAGTAGCCCGTCTCCTAGCCCTCCTAGACGCGGCCGTGCTCCGCAGGACGTGGGGGCTCCTCGGGGAGAGCCGGACTTGCCGCTACCTCTGGGACTGGCTGCAGAGGCGGCGAGCTCCCCCCTGGGCAGCTGGGGGGGATGGGCCGGGGGCCGGGGGGGCTCCTGCCGGCTCCGAGGAGGAGGTGAGCCGCTTGCTGGCCATGGCCGAGGTGCCCGAGGAGGAGCTGAACCCCTTCCAGGTGCTGGGTGTGGAGGCCACAGCGTCGGACGCCGAGCTGAAGAAAGCCTATCGGCGACTGGCAGTACTGGTGTGTGCTGGGGCGGGGGGGGAGCGTCTCTGGGCGGTGGGTGTCCCCCCACTCCCGGGATGCGGTGCTGAGGTTTCTGGCTTCTCCCAGGTCCACCCGGACAAGAACCAGCACCCGCGGGCGGAGGCGGCGTTCAAGGTTCTGCGGGCGGCCTGGGACATTGTCAGCAGCCCCGAGAGGAGGAAGGAGTACGAGATGTGAGTGGGTGACACCGGGGCGGGGGGGACACACGCACATGGGGAGGCTGCAGGGACCCCCCTGCAGAGGGTCTGAGCCCAGTGCCCCCCCCCCCGCAGGAAGCGGATGGCGGAGAGCGAGCTGACGAGGTCCATGAGCGAGTTCCTGAGCCGGCTGCAGGACGACCTGAAGGAGGCCATGAACACCATGATGTGCAGCAAGTGCCAGGGGAAGCACAAGTAGGTGCCGTAGGTGCTGGGGGGGGGCAGCGCATCTGGGGGGACCCCGGGGTGACAGGAGGGGTCAGAAACGCCTGCCCTCGCCGCAGGAGGTTCGAGATGGACCGGGACCCCCTCAGCGCCCGGTACTGCGCTGAATGCGGGGCGCTGCACCCCGCCGAGGAGGGCGACTTCTGGGCTGAGTCCAGCCTGCTGGGGCTGAAGATCACCTACTTTGCCATGATGGAGGGGAAGATCTACGACATCACGGGTGGGTGCCGC
This sequence comes from Fratercula arctica, assembly GCA_947846985.1. Classification (NCBI taxonomy): domain Eukaryota; kingdom Metazoa; phylum Chordata; class Aves; order Charadriiformes; family Alcidae; genus Fratercula; species Fratercula arctica. The sequence continues at coordinate 2,793,878 of CANTUZ010000014.1, read as the reverse complement.
TTCCCACAGCCCCCCACCCCCCCGGCCCTGAGTGGGGGTCGCCAGCCATCACCCCCCTGCACCAGGGGCGGCGTGACCGTGACCGGCAGCCGCGTTTCTCCTGGCAGAGTGGGCCGGCTGCCAGCGCGTGGGGATCTCCCCTGACACCCACCGCGTCCCCTACCACATCTCCTTTGGCGCCAGGAACGCCGGCCCGGCCGGGCGGCAGAGGTTGGTGATGGGACACGGCACCAGCTGGGGCCTGGCCCCCATCCTGGGGGAGGGGTGGGGGGGGGGCCGGGGGGGCTCCAAGCTCAGCCTGGTCCCCCCAAATTCCCCTTTCCCCCCCCCCACAGAAGCACCTCCAAGGGCAGCCCCACCTCGGCCGCCGACCTGCAGGACTTCTTCACCCGCGTCTTTCAGGGGAGCTCAGGAGCGATGCCCGGGGGGCCCTTCCCGCCGCCCCCCACCCCCCCGGCGGCGGCATCCCCCCCCGGGGCCCCCCCCAGGGCAGAGGGTGCCGTCCCCAAGGGCGAGACAAAGCACAAGAGGCGGAAGAAGGTGCGTCGGCCGTTCCAGCACTGAGCAGATTCCGCTGGGCATGAAAAAGGGCTCTTTCGAATAAAAAAAAATCTATTTTTCTTTTTTTTTTTTTAAAAAAAAAAAAAAAAAAAAAGGCCTCTCTTTCTTTGAAGTGAGCAGGGAGGCTGTGGGCTGCCGGGGCGAGCGGGAGGAGCTGTCCCTTGGCGCCAGCCGTACCAAAGAGCCCGGCGGGGCGCGGGACAGACGGACGGACGGACCGACCGCTGCATTTCTTCAGGGTTATTGTAAACGTTCAGGTGACGCCTGGTGCTGGGGAGGGAAACCCCCTCCCCGAGCCACTGCTGCTCCTTCAGCCGTAGGGCCAAAGCCGCCGGGGGCCGTAGGGGGGACTCACGTGAGCCGCCCCCCCCGGGCAGCCTCCACCAGCACCATTTGCCTATTTCTTTTTTTAAGCAGCTTGTTCCGTTTTTTTTTTTGTTTTTTTTTTTTTTTTTTTTTTGCTCGCCTTGATCTATTTATTACCGCACGCGGCCCCTTTCTGTTCGTACAGCCACGTACGTTGGCTACGCTCCTCCTCCTCTTCCTCCTCCCAGCGCGGCCCCGGCGCCTCTGGCCACGCTAGTTTGGCTTTTCCTGCCCCATTTTGGCTCCAGGGACCCTCTTTCCCTTTCCTCAGTGCTGGGGACCAAAAGCTTTTTTTTTTTTTTTTTTTTAAAAAAAAAAAAAAAAAAAGCAACGGCAGGAGCTGCTCAGGGGCCACTGCCAAAACTGTGTCACGAGTGGTTTTTGCCAAGAAATGTGTCTCTCCGGCACCTCACCGAGCGTTTAGTGTTTCCCAGCGCTCCACGCTGTGGGCCGGGCCGGTCCTTGGAGGGTAGTGACAGCCCTCGGGGGCTGTGTGAGCCTCCCCGGGCTGCCACCAGCCCCCTGAGCTGGAACGCTCCCGAAACTGCTGCCGTAGGCGCCACCGTTGCTTTCCACTAACCTTTTTTGTACTCCCAGAGCGGAGCAGCTGGGTTTTAAACGGTAGTGTACTTCTTTCTTATCACTTTTGTTAAATTAAAAGTACAGTTTGAAGGAGTCTGGCTGGTCTGTGCGGGGAGGGCGGGAGGCGCAAGCTGCTCCCACTTATCAGGACACTGCTCCAGTCGCTCCCAAGTTCTTTATTATGGTGGGAACATAGAAAACACGAGGAAGAGGGAGGTGTAGGCGGGCGACTCTTCCCCCCCAGTCCGCAGTTCTCCCCTCGCAGGTGCTTTCTCTGGGGTTACACGGAGGTTAGCTCGAAGGAAACACGCACGTGTGACAACTGCTTGCTCCAGACTGCGCATCTGTGCTTCTCTCTTCAGCGAGGAGATTCCTCCTGCTTGGAGACGGAGGAACCTTGCTAAAAGCCGGAGCGGTCCCTGCCCTCCTCACCCTGCTTTCCAGCCGGTGCCTCGCGCCACGCTGGCGTCCCTGGCTCCGCTGGAAGTGCTGAGCTCGCTGGGTCTCAGTATTTATTGATGCCAAAGACCCGCACGCCGTGGAACTGGGGCAGCTTGGGCAGAAGGACGCTGAGCAGGGAGGCCGTGTTGATGACAAAGTGCGCGGGGTCGTATTTGGTATAGAAGCTGGTGAGGAGGTACCTGGGGAGGGGGAGATGGAGACCCTGGGTGAGCTCTGTGTTGCTCCCACCCTCCCCACTGCTGGCACTGGGGGGGATTTCAGATGCCTCGCTGGCGTTTCCTGCCCAAAACAGCACCTCGCAGCTGGGGAACCCTCCTCTTCAGTCCCAGGGCCTGTCCCTGCCAGGGCAGCTCTGCTGACAAAAGCCCAGCGGTCGCACCGCACACCCCGGACACCCTCCTGCACCCTCCCGTCTCGTTCAGCAGCACTCACAGCACTACCGGGGAGATGCTGAGGAACTTGCGTGATGAGGTGCACTGCGTCCCGTAGTCGATCTGCTCCCAGTGCGTGAGGAGACGATCCTTGCCCTGGTCTGGGGTCTCAAATGGGGTCCCCTTCACCGTGTGCAGCAGCAGGTACATGACCTGCAGGTTTCAAGGGGAGAGGAGATGTAAAGCAAGCCCAGGACAGGCTGCTGCTGGCACAGAAATGGGCTTTGTGCTGTTTCCTGAGCTAAGGACCTTTCAGCGCCAGCCCCCCAGACTTTCCCTCGGTGCCCTGCAGGAGTGAGGGGACACAGAGCCATCCCCAGCAAAGGCCACCCTGCGTGCTCTCCATCCCTGGGGCGGGGTCACTCACCAGGTTGTGAATGACGTTGGTGAGCGTCCAGACCACAGGAATGCTGAAGAAGGGGATGCTGAGGAGAACGATGTGGAGGACCCCCACGGAGATGACGTACGCCAGCCAGATGCCCCGGCTGTTCATCACCCGTGTGTTGGGGTTCACCTCGCTGTGTGCCACGCCGACGTTCATCCTGCAGAAGACAAATGGAGCTTCTAGAGGTCTCCTCAGAGAGGTTTTCCCCAAATCTCTGCAATTCCTAACCCAGTCAGGGCTCTAGGCACAGCCCCAGATCCACGATCTTCCTGCAGCACCTCTTCACCCCGGCCTTCCCGAGTGATAAACCCCAACACACCCCTGATGCCAGCTCCCTAATTAGCGACTCCGCATCTCAGCCTTAAGAACAGGAACACAAGGGCAAGGAGGAAAGAAAGGAGCTCACCCCCAGTCACCAGAAATGCTGGGAACAAAGTCAGAGCCACCCCAGGACAGGATCCGCTCTCCCCAGTGTTCCCCTCCTCTGCCATGAGCCTGGCTCCTCAGCCATAAGGCACACGTGGGGCTGGGAAACCACCACAGATCCTTCCCCTCGGGAGGAATATTGTCCTCCCCAGGGACAGGTACGCCTGCTCCCCTCACAGCCCTGGCCCTTCAGAGCTCAGCCCTCCCTCTCTGTCCCCTCATGGCCCTTTCGCTCACGCCCCTGGTCCCCCACAGTCTGGCCCTGCCACCATGGCCTCACACCCCTGTCCCTTCAGCCCAGTCCTCCCTCTCTGTCCCCTCCTAGTTCTGTCCCCTTGCACCTCAGGCCCCTCACAGAGACGTCACCTCCCAGCCTGGGCACCCCACAGGCTGGTCCTTCCTCCCCAGCCCTCACAGTCTGCCACCATGGCCTTGCACCCCCAGCCCCTCAGAGCTCAGTCCTCCCTCCCTGTCCCCTCACAACCCCGTCCCCTCCCTCCCTGTCCCCTCATGGCCTCATTCCTTCCCTCCCCGTCCCCTCACAGCCCCGTCCCCTCACAGCCCCGTCCCCTCACATCTCAGGCCCCTCCCAGGGATGTTACCTCACAGCCTGGCCCTGCCACCATGGCCTTGCACCCCCGGCCCCTCAGAGCCCACCCCTCCTTCCCTGTCCCCTTCACAATCCTGTCCCCTCGCACCTCAGGCCCCTCACAGCGATATCACCTCACAGCCTGGCCCTCCCTCCCCGGCCCCTCACAGCCCCGGCCCCGCTCCCCCGGCCCCGCTCTCCCCGCATCCCCGGCCCCTCAGAGCCCACCCTTCCCTCCCTGTACCGTCACAGCCCCATCCCCTCCCTCCCTGTCCCCTCACAATCCCGGCCCCTCGCACCTCAGGCCTCTCACAGCGATGTCATCTCACCGCCTGGCCCTACCTCCCCGGCCCTCGCAGCCCCCCGTTCCCGCTCCCCCGGCCCCTCGCAGCCCCCTGCCCACCCGGCGGCTCCGCGGCCGTTGCCAGGACCCTGCCCGCCCTCAGGCTCGTCTCCAGGAAGTCCGCGCACCCGGCCCGCTCTCCCCCCATTGGCCGCTCGGCAGCGTTTCCCCGCTTCCATTGGTTAATCCGCCCGTCGCTCAGCGCCGCCCCGCCCCTCGCGCGCTGGCAGGCCAATAGCGAGCGGAAGGCCCGGGAGGGGGGGCAAACTTGGCCACTCGCGAGAGGCGATGTTGGGAAGTGGTTTGAAATCGCCGGCCCAGGAAGCGCGGCGCTGATTGGGTGAGAGGCGCTCGGCGGGGGCGGGGCCGGCAGTGGGGTCTGCGGGGGCGACAAGATGGCGGCGGAGGCTGTGGAGCTCCATAAGCTGAAGGTACCGGCGGGGCCGCCGCGGCCTCGCGTCCCGCCGGGGGCGAGTGTGGGCGGGCCGGGGCAGCGGGGGGGCCCTGGGCTCCCGCCGGCCGCCCCCGCCCCGGGGACCGTCCCGGGGAGTCCCCGCCCGGCGCGGGGCCCGCGGCCACCACCCCCGTCCGCGGGTCCGCCTTCACTCCGCCCGGCGGCTGCCTCCTCGCCGGGGCCAGCCCGGGAGAGCTGCCCTCCCCCAGGCCCTGGGGAGCAACCGGTCACCCGGGGTAACGCCCGGCGGCCCAGGGGCGCGGCGGGTGTTTGAGGCGGGGAGCGGCCTTCGTGGCCTCTAAAAAAAAAAAAAAAAGCCAAGTGTCTCCTTTACTGATATAGTTCTTAATTTTTTAATTCATTCGTGTCGTGCAGCTGGCCGAGCTGAAGCAGGAGTGCCTGGCCCGCGGCCTGGAGGTGAAGGGCAACAAGCAGGATCTGATCAACCGGCTCCAGGCGTACCTGGAGGAGCATGGTGGGTGCTGCGGGGCTCCGCGAGCGCCGGCCCGGGGACTTTCGTTGTGGGGGGGATCCCTGGGGGAGAGCAGAACCCCTGCTCTGGGCGCTTGGCTCTAACGGCATTTTCAAAGTAAGAACCACGACCGCTTGGCCTGTGGCTCGCCGCAGACTTCTCGTGGGTTGGGGCACAGAGGCTGCTTTGGGTAAAACATTGTGCAGAATATCTGAGGTGCTTGAAAAGGACAAGAGTAAACGGCCTCGAATTGCAGCCAGGGGAGGTTTAGGATGGATCTTAGTAAAAACTTCTTCACCAAAAGAAATTTGCAGAGGGTCACGGAGATGCTGGGAGGGCTGGAGCCCCTCTGCTGTGGGGACAGGCTGAGAGAGCTGGGGGGGGTCAGCCTGGAGAAGAGAAGGCTCCGGGGAGACCTTCCAGCCCCTGCCAGTCCCTAAAGGGGCTCCAGGAAAGCTGGGGAGGGACTCTGGAGCAGGGAGGGGAGCCGTGGGACGAGGGGGAAGGGTTTTCCACTGGAAGAGGGGAGATTGAGATGGGATGTGAGGAAGGAATTCTTGGCTGTGAGGGGGGTGAGCCCCTGGCCCAGGTTGCCCAGAGAAGCTGTGGCTGCCCCAGCCCTGGAGGGGTTCAAGGCCAGGTTGGACGGGGTTTGGAGCAACCTCTGGGGGGGTGCCCCTGCTCAGAGCAGGGGGAGAACGAGATGATCTTTAAAGTCCCTTCCAACTCAAACCATTCAGTGATTCCAGCTGCCTTCGCTTCCCGCTTTCCCCAGTAAAGTTCTCAGAGGAGACTTTATCCAAGAAACCAAAGATATCACTGCTGCAGTTGCTCTGTTGTTTTGCTTTCTAGCTGAAGAAGAAGCAAACGAAGAAGATGTTCTGGGAGAAGAAATAGAGGTAAGTGTTCCTGTGGGCAGCCCGCCCTGCTGGCAGCCTTGGCGGGGCATACCGGTGCCGGTTTGCCTGGCCGCGTGCGACCTCCCGCCAGCTGCATTACGGTTCTCCCGGCTTCATAGAATCATAGAATCATAGAACCATAGGGTTGGAAGGGACCTCTGGAGATCATCTAGTCCAACCCCCCTGCTAGAGCAGGGTTACCTAGAGCAGGTTACACAGGAACACGTCCAGGCGGGTTTTGAATGTCTCCAGAGACGGAGACTCCCCCACCTCTCTGGGCAGCCTGTGCCAGTGCTCTGCCACCCTCAGGGTAAAGAAGTTCCTCCTCATGTTTAGGTGGAACTTCTTATGCTCAAGTTTGTGCCCATTGCCTCTTGTCCTGTCCCCGGGCACTACTGAAAAGTAGTCAGAGCAGGGTCATTCTGTCCCCGTGCAGCAGGATTCATGCCGCGTCACACTGTGGTTTTGTCCTGAGCTGGCAAAACTGCTGCGGTGTGCTTTTAAGAAAGAACATGTTAGAAAAAGTTGCCTGACCTGCGTGAGTGAGCCGTAAAGCAGGAGAGGTTGTTCTGAGGTGAGGGGGGTGTGTGTGAGGAGATCCAGCCTGGGAAAGCGCTTTGTACCTAAAACACCAGCAGAAACCAATTCTTCCAGCTGCCAGGCTCTTCACTGCTTGGCCGGGACGGGGGGAGGATGTGGAGGCTTTCTCCCCAGTTTCACAAAAAGTCTTTGGGGAGGAGTGAGATGGGTCTTAGCAGATCGATGCTGGGCATCAAGTGTGAGGACGGTGTAGTTTGATGTTCTTTGACTCCGTGTGGGGGCTGGAGAACGTCTCACTCAAATAATTTCCTACATCTTGTGAAGCTCAGACTTTCTGGGGAGGGATTAGACTTTGGATAAAAGAAGAGTCTGCGTCTGTGACGGCGGGTATTGGGACCTGCTGGGCTGGGAGCGCGCAGCGCTGCTCCTCGCTGTGCACCTCGCCTTTGCGGGCTGAGATAAACCCACGGTGCAGGAATCCCAAAGTGTGCGTGGGCTGGATCGCAGGCGTGTGCCTCTTAAAGCGCTGAGAACCCAAGAGACCTGCCGACGTCCCCGCCGCGGTGTTTCTCTCTTGCTCAGCTGTTTATTCTCTGACCTCCTCTCAACTCCTTGACCTGCAGGAAGAAGAGCAGAAGCCGGTGGAGCCGCCCGTCAAAGCGGAAGAGCCTCCTGTAAAATCGCCTGACGTGTAACTATCCTTTCTGAGTAGAACAACGCGAATCCGTGGGGTGCAAGGCCGGCGCCCATCGGCTTCCTGCAGCCCCGTGTTGGAGTTTGGGCTGAAAGGAGGTTGCGGCACGCCTTGGAGTTGGGATTGTGGCCCTTGCCTCAGCCCGGTGGGGTAACGCCGTGCTGCAGCTGTCCCATCTGCATGGCTGCTCTGGCCTCCGTGGCTCGAAGGGATGAGCCCAGAGCGAGCCCCGGGCTTGCGGGCAGGAGGGGGCGTCCTGTACCCGCCGAGCGCCGGCAGCGCCAGGTCCCAGCTCCCAGGCAGAATTGCTTCCTGTGAAAGTGCCATTAAACCATTACTACCTTTCAGGGCATAAAATGAGAAACCTGTCCAGGAATCTGGAACAAAAGCAGGGCATTTTTCTAAATGGGCGACCTTAATGAGGCTGGCTGTGACCCACTGTTTTATGGGAGTTGTTTGGAGGAGGAGGATGCTATTTCATTTAGCCTGGGAACTTCCGAACTTTGTCTCTTCCTCTTTTGTTTTCCCCCCTCGAGCCTGAGCTCTGTTTTCGGAGCATAAACTTTGGAGCACGCCCCCTCCATTATATTTTCGTTCGGGCTTTTTACTGGTCCGGCTGTTGTCAGCCGCACATTGTTCAGGAAGTGTGTGTTTGAAATGGAGCCTGGGCGCGGGGTGCTGGGGCTGACCTGGGGAGAGTTGCCTGTGGCTGTCCCATGAACTAGAACAGAACAACCCTTTGTATTTGAGGGCCATAAAGGAATAAAGCTCTGCGGGGCTTGCAGTCGAGGCTTTGGGCTTCTAATAAGAGCTGAATGTGACTGTTAAGAGCTGTAGGACGGGCAGGGGGTTATTCTGGGGCGCGTAGGTCTGCGGCCTCTCGCTGTAATATCCACCCGGCGTTTTGAGATGCGTCTGCAGCGCCCCGCTCAAATCGGAGAACGTTTCTCTTGCCTTAAATGGCTGGTTATTCCTGCGAGCCTGTAGAGCACGGGCGGGAGTGGGGCTGGTTCTTGTGTCTTTTCCAGCTTCCCATCGTTGCCAGAGGAATTGGGGAGCACTGGAGGCACTGGTCAGGCTCGTGGGAGAACCATGGCTGCACCTTCACCGCGTCATGTGTTTCCTGCCCCCTCGTACACCCTAGACTGGGGTTAAAAGTTTCATACTTTGCTTTAGGATCGTAATCTGGCTCTGCTCTGACCAGTTTCTCTCTTTCCCAACACCTCTAGGATTACAGAAAAGAAGGTAGTGAAAATAACGTCAGAAATTTCGCAGATGGAGGTAAGGTTCCTTCTGCTACTGCATCCTCCCAGGTGTGGGTTTCCTTATTCGCTTCATTCAGAGTCTCTTTTGTGTGTTGCCGGGGCTGTGTCAGTGTTCCCATTGTAAACCCGCTTGATTTTTTTTTTTTTTTTCCCCTTGATTTTATATTAATGGCTGTGGGGTGACCTGGCAGGGTGGCGACCCCATGGCACGTTTTGTTTTGCCAGGAGATTTTGAGGCCTGTTCCGCTCAATTGTCCATTGATGCCTCTTTCCTCACTGCCGTGCCTTTCCCCCACCAACCACCACTGACCCTCCTTCAATATTTCGCACTTAACAGCCACGAGCCGTGTCATTCCCGGGCCGTCATTCCCTCGCAGACAAAGGGGGACTTTGCCCCGTAGCGTCCTCTGCTCTGCATGGTAAAGGCTGGGAGGCTCGAACTGCCTCAGTGATGGCTCTGGTGTGTAAAATTTGTGTTTCCTGCTGTTGCCAACAATGAAAAATTCCCCTACGGAGTTCACCAGGCCGTGGCACGTCCCCGTCCCTCGGGACTTGCTGCAGCCCCGTTGCTTCAGACATGTAAAACTACAAAGCTTTGTGAGGATTCGCTCCGGGGAGGAACTGATAGGAGCTAACAGATCATCTCATCTTTATCTTCTCTGACTTTGTCCCTTACATTTGCTGGGCTTATTTAAAACAAACACACTTAGAAGCTGCTGATTCCTCTGGGAAAACTTTGCGAAACTTTTGAGTTTCAGGAATCCGATTGTGGTTCTCTAATCCCACCCCACCCACGCCCCCCCTTTTATTTTTTTGCTCGTGTTCCATAAGAAAGAAATCACTGTGAAAACATGATTCTTGTCTCCCTGCTGTTCGCCCCTACTTCAGAGTTTTAATCTTCTGTTTGGGACACGATCATTTCCACAGCAACCAGGGTGATGTCGCAAGCGGAGGATTATGACCTCAGCGAGGGAGTAATGAGGAGAAACATAGGGCCTGATGTGAGCTGGAAGTGTTGCTGGAGGAGCCACGTCCCCCCGTGGTGTGGGGCTGCCCTTGGCCCTAGCTGGTTAAAGAGCTCATTAAGCGAAATTGCTGAAGTTAGGCTCTTGCCCTTCCGTTTTTCTCCAGATTCTTTTTCTCCAAAGTCTTTTTGGGTTTTGTTTTGTTTGTTTTTTTTTTCATAGAATCACAGAATGGTTGGGGTTTGGAGGGACCTTAAAGCTCACCCAGTTGCACCAGCCCAGGTTGCTCCAAGCCCCGTCCAACCTGGCCTTGAACCCCTCCAGGGCTGGGGCAGCCACAGCTTCTCTGGGCAACCTGGGCCAGGGGCTCACCCCCCTCACAGCCAAGAATTCCTTCCTCACATCCCATCTCAATCTCCCTCTTCCAGTGGAAAACCCTTCCCCCTCGTCCCATGGCTCCCCTCCCTGCTCCAGAGTCCCTCCCCAGCTTTCCTGGAGCCCCTTGAGGGACTGGCAGGGGCTGGAAGGTCTCCCCGGAGCCTTCTCTTCTCCAGGCTGAACCCCCCCCCAGCTCTCTCAGCCTGTCCTCCCAACAGAGGGGCTCCAGCCCTCCCAGCAGCTCCGGGGCCTCCTCTGGCCCCACTCCGACAGCTCCGTGTCCTCCTGATGTTCCCAGAGCTGGAGGCAGCACTGCAGGGGCAGGGGGGGGTGTCTCCCCAGAGCCTGTTTGAATGAATGCGAATCAGGTCTCGGCAAAATTATGTCGTAGATGGTTTTTGAAGATAAAAGGGAATTCTTTTCCCATATGATGCATAATTGAACGCCAGAGGCTGTTAATGTGGGCTGTTACCTAAAGTACAGAGGAGTTCAAAAAGCGAGGAGACCGATTCCTAGGAAAGACGACTGTCGGGGATAGCGGAATGGAATTGTGAGCCCAGCCCTAAATCCAGTCAGTTGCTTGCTGTGGGCCTGGGGGGGTGTCAAGGGGGCAGAGCACCCCCCTGACAGTACTGGTCACCCCCAGGGGATCCCGGGGCGGTGGGGGTTTTGTTCTGGCCTGGCTGTAGTCAACAGCCGTTCAGGTGCTGCCTCATCGAGTGTTTCCTCTGGATGTTCTTCAGGCTGTCAGGAAGAATAAGGAAATGTGCCTTGAACCGAGCAATACTTTTTTTTCTTTTTTTTTTTGGTCTTTATTTTTTCGACTGAGTTGGGTAAAAGCTCCTCAGTTCTGACAGCGTTAGGGGTGGGTGTTCCTAATCCGGCTTTTCTAAACATTTGTGTTTCGATGCAAATGTTTATTACGCTCCTCGCTGCGCTTTTGGCTAAAGTAGATGTTTCCATTAAAATAATATCTGTTTCTCTAACCTTTAGAACACCAAACGCATTTTTGCACCCTTGTGGAATAATAAAATGTTAAATATTTCCCTTAAGCCTTTAAGGGGATTGAGTACTCGGAGGCGCAAACCCTTGCGCTTCCAATGTTTCCAAGTTTTTCCCAGCCCGGGGAAGCTCCAAGCCTGGGCTGCAGCGGGGGCAGCGGTTCCAGTCCTTCCAACCAGCTGAGTTCTGGCTGGAATTGTGCTGCTAATGGCAAACCCTGGCTGCCAGGCTGAGCCAACCGCGCGGATTGCCTCTGTCTCTTGTGAAAAGGCTTGTGCCAAATAAATAAGTTGCCCTGAAAACAAACACACACACCCCCCAATCCCCTTTTCTAGCATATTTCTTTTGCTCGAGGGCGGGAAGAAAAGGGAATCTCGTTTGCCTCTCTCCTTGCAAATTTGCCGGTGCCGGTCATGCCTGCTCCTGGAGGGAAGTTGGGGCCATTCCCTTTGCGGTCGCTCCTCCTCCCCCGCGGCACTCAGGCTTCCCCGGCCAAGGTGTGTGGTGCCACGCCGGCCTCCAGCGCAGCCTTGCGCCATCTTAAAACAGTCACCTGGCTCTGGCCGCTCCCTGGTGTCTCCTTTCCTGGGAAAACTCCCTGAGCAGCTGAGTAAGGGCTTGCCTTTTTTATTAGTTTTTATTTAATTAGACCTGCGTTTATCAGAACGGTGACGGAGCCTTTTGGCCACCTTTGTGCGGTGGCTTCTTGGACGGCCCGAGCTAAGGGAAGGTGCCTCGAGCCAAAGTCCTTTGAAGCGGAGCTAAAAGCTGCGGGACCTGGCGTTGTTGAGCAGCTCGGGGAGTTTGCTTGTGCTGCAGGAATATCGCTTAACAGCAATAATGTCCAGCCTTTTTTAGATGCAGCAAACCAATAGCTGATTGAACCTGTGGAAAAAAAAAATGCGTGGGGATTTTTTTTTAAAAGAGAAGAAGGTGCCTACAGCATCTCTCCCTTTACCTCTGGGTGCGGGGTCTGCTTTTCCCACCCGCAGACTGCGTGCTGCTGGTCTAATGGGGCACCTTGGAGTGTCAGCCCACCGCGTGTGGCCGTTTGCATCCGCACAACCTCCTTTCTGTACCCTTCGAACCTTCCCTCTTCCTCAGCTTGCTTCTTTTCTCTCCCTCCAGCGAATGCAGAAGAGGGCCGAGCGCTTCAACGTGCCCGTCAGCCTGGAGAGCAAGAAGGCGGCGCGGGCAGCTCGGTGAGTCCACGCTTGCAGCCGTTCTCCTCTCACCGGGGAGGAAAAACCCCTCCGGATACGTCTGCCCCCGGGGCAGGTGGTGTTGGCGTGAGGTGAATGCGCTCGGACACACAACCGCGCTGGGGAGGAGTTGGGAGGATGAGGTGGAGGTCGCAGATTGGGTAGGGGCACAGAGTCTAGTTGGAGGTCAGTGAGGAGTGGTGTTCCCCAGGGGCCCAGTCCTCTTCAATCTATTCATCAATGACCTGGATGAAGAGACAGAGCACACCCTCGGCAAGTTTGCCGATGGCACAAAGCTGGGGAGGGTGGCTGACACACCGGAAGGCCGTGCCGCCATCCAGAGAGACCTGGACGGGCTGGAGAGTTGGGCGGAGAGGAACCTTATGGGATTCAAGAAGGGCAAGTGCAGGGTGCTGCACCTGGGGGGGAATAACCCCCCGCACCAGGACAGGTTGGGGGTGACCTGCTGGAGAGCAGCTCGGTGGAAAGAGACCTGGGAGCCCTGGTGGACAACGGGATGGCCATGAGTGGCCAAGAAGGCCAATGGCATCCTGGGGGGCATCAAGAAGAGTGTGGCCAGCAGGTGGAGGGAGGTCATCCTCCCCCTCTGCCCTGCCCTGGGGAGGCCACAGCTGGAGCACTGGGTCCAGTTCTGGGCTCCCCGGTTCAAGGCCAGGGAACTGCTGGAGAGGGGACAGCAAAGGGCTGCCAAGATGCTGAGGGCATGGGACACCTCTCTGATGAAGAAAGGCTGAGGGATTTGGGTCTCTTCAGTCTGGAAGAAAGACGGCTGAGGGGGGATCTTATCAACGTTTATAAATACTGAAAGGGTGGGTGGCAGGGTACTGCCTGACCTTCTCTTTGCCCGTGTCCCTGACTCAGCTCTGTTTGCCTTTGGCAGGTTTGGTTTGGCCACGGTTTCGACTAAAGGTGAGGAGGTGAAGCAGACTCGACCCAGGGAGTGACCTCACTGCAAATATTGAATTATTCCTGGGGAAAAAAAACCCAACCAAACACAAAACTTGCCGGTGGGACTACCTTTGTTTTCACCTTTCTCCCTTTTCCTGACCACACCCAGGAGCTCCGAGCGGGAATTGTAGAATAGGGAAGAAAAGGACAAGGTTGTTCCCTTGGTAGCTCAGACGCTTTTCCCGGCGGCTCTTCCAAGCACAACTGGAAGACGCGAGCCAGATTTCCCTGCGATACCCCTGAAAACACCCTTTGGCTTCATAAAATGCCGGGTCCCGTCGCCAAAGCTGACTTAGCGAGGTGGGACAGCAGCAGGTTTGCAGGTGGAGAAGCAGATTTGAAGGTGAAAAAAGAAATTGGGAGACTCTGTAGTGAGCGGAGAGAGAAGCCGGGGAGGAGGGGACGGCGGTTCTTCCCCAGTTTGCAGTGGGACGGGGCAGCGCAGTGACCTTGCTGCCTCTCCAAGATGCCGCTCCCCATCTTTGTTCTCTAACTGCCTTTTCTTTTTCTTGCCTCCTCGTTTCAGGCCTCTCTGCAGACAGCAAACCTATGGTAAGAAACGCTTCTCGTTCTTGACTGGCCGCTCCTCAGGCCCTTAATGCCCGTCGTCGTTTGTAGAAAGAGGGTTTTACCTGCGGGCGGGGATAAACTGCCCACACAGTCCGTGAGCAACGCGTGCGGAGCGAGGGCTGGCGGCGTAGCCCCCCTGGGCGTCGTGTCTGCCCGCAGCTGGGGGGGTTCCCATCCCCGCGCCTGTTTTCTCAGATGAGCTGATTTTTAGAATCAAATGCTGAAAAGAACAAAGGTGGATATTTGGTCGGTTGTTGGGTTTTTTTCATATGACCGACTTTCATTCTGTGTTTTTGTTGGAATTGCTTGAATTATGCCTCGGGAATGGAAATGACGAATGACCTGTAGTAAATTACTCGGCTTTTAATGGCCAGTGCCGCTTTGCCCAGCCACCTTCCAGGTCTCAGTAGGAGGCACCGAAGGCCAGGGAACTGCTGGAGAGGGGACAGCAAAGGGCTGCCAAGATGCTGAGGGCATGGAACACCTCTCTGATGAAGAAAGACTGAGGGATTTGGGTCTCTTCAGTCTGGAAGAAAGACAACTGAGGGGGGATCTTATCAACGTTTATAAATACTTAAAGGGTGGGTGGCAGGAGGAGGGGGACAATCTTTTTTCGGTGGTGCCCGGTGACAGGACAAGGGGTAACGGGCACAAACTTGACCATGGGAAGTTCCATCTCAACGTGAGGAGGAACTTCTTGACTTTGAGGGTGGCAGAGCCCTGGCCCAGGCTGCCCAGAGAGGTGGGGGAGTCTCTGTCTCTGGAGACATCCCAAACCCGCCTGGACGCGTTCCTGTGCCACCTGCTGTGGGTGACCCTGCTCTGGCCGGGGGTTGGAGGAGATGATCTCCAGAGGGCCCTTCCCACCCCGGCTGTTCTAGGATGATTCTGTGAGTCTCTCAGCGGGCGGGCGGCTCTGTGTCTCGGTGTTTGCGTGCTGGGTTGAGGACGGGCAGAACAGCTAAGCCAAGATCTGTTGCCAGGCGAGGCTCTGGCTTTCTCTGGTGCCGGGGGCACAGAAGATCTTGCATGAACATCCGTGAGGCGGGACAGGGGTTTCCTCTGCGGAACCGTGTGCCCAAAAGTCTGTGTTTGTTAGGGAGAGGTGCCCTAATGGTGGCTGACACCTCTCCAGGAAACCAGGCAGTTTGGGCGATTTCCTGGGAAGCTGCTTGGTCCAGGGGCCCGCTTGGATGTGACACGCAGGTTGTGGAAGGGTGAGGGCGCAGCGATGGCTGCGTAACCCGGTGGCAGCCAGGTGGCAGTGGTAATGTGGGGGATGTCCTGGCAAATTTGGCTCCTGGGCTGGTTTATTTTGTGTTGATGTTGACCAGGCTGCTGCAGGAAAGGTGCCCGGGAGGGGACAGCATGGGGGGGGCGACGGGGCGGATCGGTGGTTTCTGGTGCTTCCTTTGGGACACGGGTTCTGCCTGGCGGCCCCGGGTGTCGGGGCAGCACGGTCCCCAGCGGAGCCGTCCCCGGGGCTGGTCGTTCCACACAAGTCTGTTCCGAGAGGCAGCCTTTTCTCTATCCCTCTTGAGTGATGGTGATTTATTTTGTTTTTTTTTTTTTAAATTATAAATTGTTTCCTATGTCTTTGTAGGTAAACATGGATAAATTAAAGGAAAGGGCTCAGAGATTTGGCTTGAATGTCTCCTCGCTCTCCAAGAAGGTAAGGTGCATCGGCCTCCAGGACACTTTGCCCCTCCGGATTAGCCCGGCGCTCCGGCCCGGAGCATGCCGTGGCCTCTCAAAGCCTTCGTGCTGCTTGAGGTTTTTACATATTGTTATTAGTGCAGAGCACGGGCCCCGGACCCCGGGGGAGCCTTGTCAACACCGTTTCCTTCATCTTCCCCTCTGTTTGTTTTTGCGTGTGTGACTCTTGCTATGGTTTTGAGAGACGTTAACCGCTGCCGAACGGAGGCGTTGGATTTTAAGCTTGTTCATCCGGGTTTTAACAAGGGAAGAGAGCCCGTTTCACGGGCGGCGTAATTGGTTTGTTTTCAGGCGTTTTGACTCGCGCTGTGGAAGTGCACGTTTCTGATGGGGGCAGGAGCCAAGTCTGTAAAGACCAAGGTAATGAGCTCTCTGAAGAGAAGGTGTCCAGAGCTCCCCGGTAGGAAATAACTCTTTGAAGTACAAATGAGATGAGCTTTGTGGGGGGATGGCTTTGGTCTTAAAACTATTTATTTTTCCAGGAGAGAAATATACCCCTGAGGGTTCTGAGCGTAACCCTCTCCTGGTCCTCGTACCTGGCGATGGATTTAGCTCGGCCTTCGCGTGCTGGCGCCAGCCGCGGGAGCTGTCGGTGGGGCAGGAGCTGGAGCCGCGCTCTGTCTCCCGCTGGGACCCCCTCCCTGTGCTGTGCTGGGGGGCAGTGAATGTGCTTGGGAGGGGGGACAACACAGGGTGTGCTTGGAGGTAAACATGCGCCGGAGAACGGTGTGCTCACCCCTGCAATAATCCCTCACCTAAATGTAGCAAACCGGGGGGCGGCGGGGGGGGGGGCGGGGAGAAGATGAATTTAGCGCCTTTGGGGGGAAAAAACGTGAGAAAAGGATAAATATAGGCTCTGAGATGAATCCGCCATCCTGCGTGCTGCCCACACACAAATAGCCTTTTCCTCTTGTGGGCTGTGCCGAGCCCGGTGCTGCAGCGCTGTTGGGAAATAGCGGGGAGCGGAAAGAATTGTCCGGCTCTGCAGCTGGGTGGTGTTGGCATGGAGACCTCTCCTCTCCCTGCGGGAGAAGGGGAAGAGCCAGGGGAGGTTCGGCTTCTCTCCATCCCTCCGCAATGAGCCCCTCTCCTCCTCGGGGGCAGGGAGGGAGGGGGGCGGGATGGATCTGACCTTTTTTTTTTTTTTTTTTTTTCCTTTTGCTGCCTGTTTCTCCACGTACCAGTGTTCTGCTTTATTCCGCTGGCCCCGGGAATTCACTGATGTAGAAAATATCTGGCATTGGAGGTCGCTGTTCTTCCCCCCCCCGCTCCAGCCCCCGCCTCCCTCCTTCCCTCTCCCGTCCCTTTGGGGGTGGGGGAAGGAGGCCAGCGCATTAAAGCTGGGATATGTGGAGCTCAGGGTGAGAGGCTGCTCAAACATCATTAACCCTGTCACTGGGAGCTCCCATTTTTCAGGAGGAATATACGCCTTGTCAACCTTTATGGCCGTGGCCTTCCCTGGCCGGGATCGTGTGGCTGCAGCTTAATAAAGCTGGGGTTTATGGAAGGAGGCGTCTCCCGCGCTGCGCCATGGCCCCTGGGCTCGGCAAAACCCCGAAAGCCCCAAAGGCTGAACCCCCCGAGCCCTTCACAGCGATCGCAGCTCGCTCTGTGCTCCCCAGGGACCTGCTGGTGGGGCAATGGCTTGCCCGGGGCTGGTGGCCAGGCTGGCTCCAGCCCTACAAATTCATAGAATCGTAGAAATATAGAATTGTCAGGGTTGGAAGGGACCTTAAAGATCATCTAGTTCCAACCCCCCTGCCACGGGCAGGGACACCTCCCACTGGATCAGGTTGCTCAGAGCCCCGTCCAGCCTGGCCTTAACAACTTCCAGGGATGGGGCTTCCACCCCCTCTCTGGGCAACCTGGGCCAGTGTCTCACCACCCCCGTGGTGGAACCCCCGCTGGGCTTTGTGTCCCCTGATGGAGCGGTGTCCGGCAGCGGGGCTCACTGGCCGTGTCTCCTTTTTTTTGTTTGCTCCGCCGGGAAGGCGAGTTCACGGGCTTTAGAAGTGGCTTCTCCCACTGAGCGGAACACGCTCTCGCATTCCTGGGAGGAATATTATTGGTTACTTTAATTAGCTGGTGGTATTGTGCTTCCCACCTGGGTGTTCTTTATAGCTTTTCATTACGGAGGAGCCTGGCGGTTGCGAATGTTTACGTGTGTCTTGGCAGGTTTTTGGTTTGGGTTTTTTTGTTGTTGGTTTTTTTTTTTTTTTTTTTTTAATACAGTGCGTGGCAGCAAAAACTTTACAATAAAGCATTGTCTGCGCGGAGCCACACTTCATTTCCTATTCAAATTGGTTTGGGGAGGGGTAGGGATGTGGAAGGGGGTGGTGGGGGGGGAGAATCGTAGCCAAGGGGGATTTCAGACCCGCTGTGAGCAGGGAGCAAATGCAGAGCTGCGTGAGTGGCTGTGAACTCATCTGTAGCTTTGAACTCCCCTCCGTTAGCCCTCCAGGGTAGAAATCTTTCAAGTTTAAAATCCTCTTCCTCCCCGCCCAAGGGGGAAGCGAGACCCCTGGTTCGGTGGGAGGCGAGCGGAAAGGTTGGCGGGGCTGGAGCGGGAGAGGCAGGTGCTCATTTGTCTTGAGGCAGCACGGGGCCATCAAATTTAATTTTTGAAAATAAATCAAGCGAGTGTTTATCTCCCCGTAGCCCTGACTCTTCCCCTCCGAGGCCTCCCGTTAAAGCGCACGCTGGCTGACCTAAAGCTCCCCGTCCCTTGACTCCTGTTAGTTGTACTTAACCCCCCACACGTGGAAATGGTCCCTCTCTGGAGCAGCTGCTCCCTGTAACACTCCGACTCCCGCTCCCCCGGGGAGGGTCTTTAGCTGCGGGTTTTATATTCGGGCTCGGATGCTGCCGAGGGAGCTGCCTGCGATTCAGAAGCGTTTCCCCGAGGGGTTGCTTTGCTCTTTATGGATAAAATAGCCTCGTACGTCTCCTGCTGAGAAAGTGTTGGCACCAAATGGACAGCGAGAGCCCTTGGGATCACATAAAAGCTCTGTTTGCCACCTCTGTATTACATTATCAAATACCTTTCCCCATCCGAACAGATGACTCAAATAATTGGCTTTTTTTATCTCCTCTTTAACGTGGAGGGCTCAAACTGCCTAACGAGCAATTAGCTGATTAACCCGCGGCTGTTCGGAGGTTGGGAGCGGAGGGGTGAAGTGACTCCCAGTCAGGAGTCCCCGCTCGGAGCCCTCTCTTTCCCCCCCTGCGCGTTTCCCTGAGCTGGGGGTGAAACAAAGGCTTTTTGCCACGAATCCTCCGTATTCCAAGGGCGTTCTGTCCCTTGTCACAGGCTGCTTGTCCCATCCCTGTCTCGGTGCCTTTTTGGGGCAGGGGGAGATTCTGTGTCTGTTGAGAGGTGGAGCGACCTGTGGGGAGTGCGGCTCCCGAGCCCTGCCTCACCTCGAATAACTTCATTTTTCTTTGCCGACTCGCAAATCTTCCATTTTACAGCTGGGGCGATGCAGCCGTAGGATACGTCCAGAGCCCTGTGGGCATCCCGGGTCGGATCCTCGGCAGCACCACAAGGTGCTAAAAGCATCCCCTTGATCAAAAAGTACCGATTCTCCCAGCTGGGAAGAGTTAATGCTTTAGTACAGCCCGTCGGTCGTGATGGTAGATTAATGCTGGTTTAATTCCGGTTAATGAGAACGTGTTTTACAGGGAGCAGAGAAGAGCGGGGCTGGCGGGGGGACGGCGTGACGTGAGTGCGGCGGCAGAGCAGAGCAGGGGGCAGCGGAGCAGCAGAAAGTCTGTGTGTGTACAAAACAGCTAAATGAGAGAGAGGGAAAGAAAAAAACACAACAATTGGCTTAATTGTTTGGCTTCCAGCGAGCTTCTAATACCATGCTGAGGAGGAATCCTTTTCCTGGGTAATTTTTCTGCCCGCAATCTTTCCCAACACCCCCCGCCAGCCCCGGATGAGAAGCCATTAACCACTGAGGAAGCGGAGGGTGGTGGTTGGGGGGGGGGGGGCGTGGGGGGGGACGTGCTGATGTTGGCAGAGCAGAGGAGAAGGCATTTGTGGCCGCGGGGTTGTTCCTAGCGAGCGTGGGGGACAGCCGCATCGTGCCCGGTGGTGTGGGCCTGGATTTTTGAGGGGCGCGATTGGCTTTGGCGGCCCGTTCATCGTCAAGAAATGCCTTTTGCCGTCGCTTGGAAGAGACGGCCCCTGCGTTCTTTGAAAGGGCCACGTGCCCTTGAGTATTATTTTCTTTTCCAAACTTCGCTTTTTCTGGCTGTCGTCGGCTTTCTGCCTTTCTGGTCCTGCCCTCTCCGCTTTCTTCCCCGTCTGCGGCAGTGGAGAGCCATCTCCCCCGGGTTACAACCCAGCCCCTTCTCCTTCTGCGTGCTTCACCTTCCTTCCTCTTCCTCTCTCGCCTTCTTTTACCTTTTGGTGGGTGTTGTGATTAGAATATATATAAGATGGCCTAGAAAAGTGTCTTCCCCACCCTCTAAATTCGTCCTGGGTTTGTATTTATCCCAAGAAGTTGATGGCTCGTCTGTGTGTTGTCCGCGCGTCCTTCCTCCTCGGGGCCACTGCACAAACTCGGCTTTTGACGTGGGTTTATGGAGCACTTGGCACTTCTTAAACCAGAAAAAGGCGGTTTTTTTGCCCCCTCGGAGCAGCATCGCGGTGAGGCGGGGAAGGGGCCGGGTGGCATGGCAGACGCAGAGGGGCAAAGCGTTTGACACCATCCTGCACGACATCCTGGTCTCTAAATTGGAAGAGCATGGATTTGATGGATGGACCATCACTAGGAAGGTGGACCATCATTAGGAGGATGAACCACCGTTAGGAAGAAGTTCTTCACCATGAGGGTGGTGAGACACTGGCCCAGGTTGCCCAGAGAGGGGGTGGAAGCCCCATCCCTGGAAATTGTTAAGGCCAGGCTGGACACAAATCCAGGCTGGGTGGAGAATGGCTGGAGAGCAGCCCTGAGGAGAAGGACTTGGGGGTGCTGGTGGGTGAGAAGCTCCACATGAGCAGGCAATGCGGACTTGCAGCCCAGAAAGCCAACCACGTCCTGGGCTGCATCAAAAGAAGCGTGGGCAGCAGGGCGAGGAGGGGCATTCTCCCCCTCTGCTCCGCTCTGGTGAGACCCCACCGGGGGTACTGCATCCAGCTCTGGAGCCCTCAGCACAGGAAGGACATGGACCTGTTGGAGCGGGGCCAGAGGAGGCCCCGGAGCTGCTGGGAGGACTGGAGCCCCTCTGCTGTGGGGACAGGCTGAGAGAGCTGGGGGGGTTCAGCCTGGAGAAGAGAAGGCTCCGGGGAGACCTTCCAGCCCCTGCCAGGCCCTAAAGGGGCTCTAGGAAAGCTGGGGAGGGACTCTGGAGCAGGGAGGGGAGCCATGGGATGAGGGGGAAGGGTTTTACACTGGAAGAGGGGAGACTGAGATGAGATGTGAGGAAGGAATTCTTGGCTGTGAGGGGGATGAGCCCCTGGCCCAGGTTGCCCCGAGAAGCTGTGGCTGCCCCAGCCCTGGAGGGGTTCAAGGCCAGGTTGGACGTGGCTTGGAGCAACCTGGGCTGGGGGAGGTGTCCCTGCCCAGGGCAGGGGGTGGCACTGGGTGGGCTTTAAGGTCCCTTCCATCCCAAACCAGTCTGTGATTCTGTGGGCTGGTAGGTCGTGGCAGACCGCGCAGTGAGAGCAATTCCGCACTTGGGACTTTCCCCGTGCCCTGAAATTGTCGCGACATCCTGCTTTTAAATCTTAATATTTTTAGGTATTTTTCAAACGCTGCTTCAGGTAATTTTTCAAGGATTTTTCTGTCTCCCTCCGAGTTGGACTAGTGGTAACTAAGGTGGCTGGATTTACAGAGGGAGGTTAAAAATAGGCCTGGTTTAAAGAATAAAATCCAAGCAAAGCCCTGGAAAACACCTCTCGTGTTTTTCCTTGTGGCGGAAACTTGTCAGTAGTCCCGCAGAAGGTAGGAACTGGGTGAGAATCAAGAGAATGTGGCTGGAATTGCGCGGCCGTGCGGGAACAGAGCCGAAAGATCCAGGTACGATATCGTGCAGGTGGCGAGGAGTGTCGAGGAGGGCGAGATGTGGCTCGGTGGGTCCCGAAATTTTCCCCTGCTGTCTTGGGATGCTCGGGCAAGGCGCAGCAGCCGGGGATTCATCGGAGACTGAGCTGATTCCTGCTTTTTTCTGCCTTGGCTGCTGCCGGGCAGATGGGTAACAGCGTCCGTATCGAAACATCAGCCTCACTCAAAAGGTAAAGCTCAGTTTTGAGGAGAGAAAGAGCGGTTTCGGGGCACTCCGGCCTTTGCAGGTAAAAGCTGGAGTGCGTCCAGCTGGTCCGGAAGGATTTCTAGAAACTTGAGCACTAATCCTCAACACCTGATTTTTATTTTTATTATTTTTTCCCCCCTCCGCTGTTCAGGAGCCCCGTGTAGGGCTCGCGGCGGGCGTTCGCTGCGTGCCGGGGTGGCCGTGGGTGCGTGCCTGTCCCCTCGCCTTCCCCCGGCCCCTGCGAAGCGCCCGTGCTGTTTGCCAAGTTGAGCGGCCTGAATGCGGCCCCCTTGGTTTAAGATAATGGGAAGTGACAAGGTGAAGAATGGTGCTGGCAGTCACGGACGTTTTAACGCGAAGGGGGCTGTAAGCAAGGCCCCCGCCGCCCCTGCCCCCTCCCGGCTCGCTCGGGGAAGGGGTTCCGCAACTGAATGGCCGGCGTAGGTGGCATCCCTGGGTGGAGGGCAGGGCAGGCGAGAGGTTTGTGTTCGCCCTTTGTAATGGGAGGGGGGGGGTTGTCGTCTTGTTTTTAAGGCTCCCGTGCCCATAGAGTCCTCCCCGTTCCCGTCCTGGAGCTGCTGGAGCTCGACACTGGGGTGGCTCCGGACAAAGGCTGTCGGATGCGGGATGCCGGGCAGAGCAGCTGCTGCGGGAGATGTGGGCATGGGATGGGGAGGCTCGGAACAGCCTGTGGACCAGCACGTGGCTTACTGGTGTGCTCGAAGACGAGCCCAGATCTTCCCAGGGTTGTGTCACCCTGGGGAAAATAAGACATGAGGTTACAAGAGAAAAGTAAAGGTCCAACAGACCTCAGTTTTTTCCCCTTTTGTGTTTTTTGTTTAAGAGGAAGCAGCCGTTTCCCCCTGAGGGCTGTGCTGGCAAGTCCTCGCTGGCCCCATGTGCTCTGTCCAAGGGCAGCGCAACCATCCCCTCTTCCCAGAGGGATGGATTTGTGGTTTCCAATCCCGATCCCTGGTGACCCAGCTGGCGTTCGATGGGATTGTGCAGGGAAATTCATGTCTTGTGTTTCCTAGAAGGCAAGTAAACGACTTTTGTCCAAACAAGCTTTATCCCTTGCAAATAACTCCAGGCTGGTATGCGAGGGAAAAGGCTTCTACCAGTAAATCCGGCTTCGGAAATCTTGCTGAAGGCCCAGGGAGCTCAAGGCGCTGGGTGCCCTCGGACCCGCTCAGCCGTCCTCTGCACTGCCATGGTCAGTGGCCACCCATTGCAGGCGGCTGCCAGCCTGGCGCTGTGCGGGGCCGTTCCCAAGCAGGAGGGTAAAGATGAATTTGAAACACAAGTATTGGATCGAGGCGCCTTCCAAGGGGTTGTCGCTCTTTCTGGACGAGGCAGACCTTAAAAGCTTGAAATACGCTCGAGTTTCCCACTTCCAGAGTCTCTCCCGCTCTTTTAGCGGCTCGTTGCTCTTCTAAATGTTCTGTGCCCTGCTTGTGTGAATACGTCACGCTAAGAGGAAGAAGTGAAGTTCATGAGAGGCAAACTTCGGCCGTGCTGCGCGAGGTAAGAGGGGCCTCGGGTGTGTTGGTGCAGGTGGGGAGCGTAATTCCATGCTTTCGGGTTGAGGGCGTGCCCGCAGGCACGTAACCGCACAGGAACGCTCTGGGAAGCCCGTCCTTTGGCGTGGTGGAGACGCCGGTGCTTTCCTGCCGCTCCCCTACAGCTCGCTCGTGCCAGAAGGGTTCAAGTTGAGCCGTGCGGTGGGTAAGTCGCTGTGCCTGAGGGGCTGGAAGGAGCTGGCGTCTCAAAGCATCCCTTCCGCGGTGCCTGTGCTGTGACCCTCGGTCACCTGTGCTCTCTCAGCTGCTCTTATTTCCCCACCTCTGGCATTTCTTCTCCATCCAATCCGAAATAACGTCCCTCTCCTGCTGCCTCAGCCCCCCGCACTCCTGTAAATCTTGCCACTGACTTCCCCCCGCCTTCTCTGGCGCGATGGAAAAGGTGCCGTGACAGGTGCCGGGCTTGCGGAGCTGCCCCGTCTTTCGTGGTCGTGGTGTTTTCTCCCATCACACCGCTTGCTTTCTGGCACCCACGGCCATGAGCCGGCATCACCACAGCCAGGCTCTTCCCCATCTCCCCGGCGCCTTTCACCAACCCCTTTCCAGGCAGACCCTCTTGTCCGTGCTCTGCTGAGGATTTTGTTCCTTATCTGCCAGGATTTTCTGGAATTTTCAATTCTGGACCTTCTGATTTTGCATTTTACTGGGGGCTTCGTAAGGGCTTCATTCTCGCTTCCCCGTGAATCAGCTCTGCATCAGGCGAAGGTAGAGCTGTCCTTTGCTATGGCCGGCGCTTCAGTGACTGCGGGATTGGTGCCGGGAGAATTTGGGGTGTGCGTGACCTGGTGGGGAAGGTTTCGGGGTGTAGGAAAGAGCAGAGGGAGGTGCTGTGAGAAGGGAGCCCCTGTGCCCACACCAGGGTGGTGTCAGGTATCCAGAGCCCAGATGGGAGCGTCCGTGGGATGGTGGTGGGATCCGTGCACTGCGTCATCCCCCTGCTCTTGAACAAGCTGAGAGAGCTGGGGGGGTTCAGCCTGGAGAAGAGAAGGCTCCGGGGAGACCTTCCAGCCCCTGCCAGTCCCTAAAGGGGCTCCGGGAAAGCTGGGGAAGGACTCTGGATCAGGGAGGGGAGCCATGGGATGAGGGGGAAGGGTTTTCCACTGGAAGAGGGGAGATTTAGATGGGATGTGAGGAAGGAATTCTTGGCTGTGAGGGGGGTGAGCCCCTGGCCCAGGTTGCCCAGAGAAGCTGTGGCTGCCCCATCCCGTGGAGGGGTTCAAGGCCAGGTTGGACGGGGCTTGGAGCAACCTGGGCTGGGGGAGGTGTCCCTGCCCAGGGCAGGAGGTGGGAGAAGATGATCTTTAAGGTCCCTTCCATCCCAAACCATTCTGTGATTCTCTTTGTACTGGAAACTCTTGTGGTTGGGCACACGAGAACATCTTATGCCCTTCTACACCCGATAAGGCTGCGGCTTTCGTTATCTACTCAGTGCTTACTGACCATCATGGGATGTTTCCTCCGGCCTTTGCTGAGGCAGGGTGAGAAAACAACATCTGAAGAAACCCAGAACTCTTTTCCCAATAGAAATGTCAACTTGGCGCCCGGCTGCCCTCCAAAAGGGTCTTCTGGAGCACTGGGTCCAGTTCTGGGCTCCCCGGTTCAAGGCCAGGGAACTGCTGGAGAGGAGACAGCAAAGGGCTACCAAGATGCTGAGGGCATGGGACACCTCTCTGATGAAGAAAGACTGAGGGATTTGGGTCTCTTCAGTCTGGAAGAAAGACGGCTGAGGGGGGATCTTATCAACGCTTATAAATACTGAAAGGGGGGGTGGCAGGAGGATGGGGCCAGGCCCTTTTCCGTGGTGCCCGGTGACAGGAGAAGGGGTAACGGGCACAAACTTGAGCATGGGAAGTTCCATCTCAACGTGAGGAGGAACTTCTTGACGTTGAGGGTGGCAGAGCCCTGGCCCAGGCTGCCCAGAGAGGTGGTGGAGTCTCCGTCTCTGGAGACATCCCAAACCCGCCTGGACGCGTTCCTGTGCCACCTGCTGTGGGTGACCCTGCTCTGGCCGGGGGTGGAGGAGATGATCTCCAGAGGTCCCTTCCCACCCCGGCCGTTCTGGGATTCTGTGCAATTCTGGGATTCTGCTGGGCTGCCGCCATCGGTGGCTCGGCGCTCCCAAAGCTGCGGTTGCGTGTTCCCCACAGCCCCGTCGTGCAACGAGCGCAGGAGAAGCGGCTGCACGCCTCAGCGCTGCGCCCTCGCCACCGGCTCCTCCGGCGTTTCACCGTTATTCCTCTGCTTCCCCCTCCACCCTTTATGCCGCACTTCCACACCCCCGCCATGTCATTTTAAAAATAAATGACGAGAGCGCGGCGCGGGGTCAGGGGGACTCCTGCTCGCCCATTGATCCCGGTGCCGCCTGAAAGGGCTCGGACTCGCCGACAAACCTTCGGGGAGTGGCGAAGGGCTCGCTCCCGGGGGACAATGCCGGAGAGGCGGGGGGGACACACACTCTCTGACCTCCCTCTGCCCAGTCATCTGGTTCTTCATTGGTCCCCGCTGTGAAACAGAACTTTGCTTTTGTCTGTAACACAAATACATCTTTTACCCACCCCCCCTTTCCCCCTCTATTATGATTCAATCAATGATGTCATTATGTCCCATTCAGGGGCTCTTGAACCA
The DNA here is from genome assembly GCA_947846985.1 of Fratercula arctica. NCBI lineage: Eukaryota > Metazoa > Chordata > Aves > Charadriiformes > Alcidae > Fratercula > Fratercula arctica. The sequence goes on along the minus strand of CANTUZ010000014.1, from coordinate 2,768,144 downwards.
TTTGGCTGCAGGAATTTGGAGGAGCGGGCCTGGGGAAGAATGGCAGCTCTTGCTCCCGGCTTTCCAGAGCCTATTCCAGTCTTAACCGGAGAAACAAAGTCAGGTTTTCCCCTTCACCCCTCTTCACTGCGGGGCATAAAAGTACAAAAAAACCCAACAAAAAACCAGCCCCAAATCCCGCTGTGAAACGCGGGGAGGGGTGCGTGGGCCGTGAGGAACGTCCACGGGCGAATTAAACCTCATGCAGTTGCGCCAAGGATCCCCTCCTTCCCCTTCCATCCTTCCAATTAAGATGATAATTCCAGCAGCTCTTTCCCGTCTTGGAGGACTGGAGGGTTTCGGCTCCGCGGGGACATTGCGCCGAGTCTTGGGGTCGTGGCTGTGGCTTTCGAGGGGACGGAGCTTCCTCCTCGCGGCCATGCACGCGCTGCCCACGGGTTGGGAGCATAAGGAAAATCTCTGTCAAGGCAACTGACTCCTGGTTTTTAGGCCCTAAAACATTTGCCTAGCGTCACTAATTCGGTGGTGGGAAGCCTCACTTTGTCAGAAAACCCTCCCCGATTCCGTGACGGGGCAGCAGAGCGGATCTTTCCCAGCTCTGCGCTTTCCGGAAGGTCCTTTTGGGCAGCGCGGGGTTGGGGAGCTTGGAGAGCCTCCAGCGTAGAGCCAGGACCATCCCTGGGACCTGTCCGACCCCAGCGGGTGCCGTGCGGAGAGGCTGCCGCTCCGTGGCCGGGTGTCTCCCGGGCCTGGCTTCATCAGAATGAGCAGATTTAGGTTTTCTAACGTTTTAAAGGCAGGTGCATGAGGTCAGGCGTCGGGCGGCCGGGAGAAGCTGCTTTAAAAACCTGGTCTCGTAATAACCTTTGGGATGGAACAGCTTAATTCCACGGATAATTTAGTGGCTAATATACCTTTTGCTGGGCTGTGGCTCTTCCCGTTGTTTCAAAGATGTAAAGGAGAGTGAGGGGGGGGGTTGTTTGGGAGACCTGAGAGGGAGAGGGGGGGTCCCCATGGATGGGGCTGTGCCCACTCTGGCACGCAGCCGGGCAGCAGGGGCTCGCCGGCGCGCGAGCTGCCATCCTGGTGGAATAAATGCACGGATTTGACAATTCTTAGGGTTTAGTTAGTCCGACATTTGCGGAGCAGCAGCTCTTGTGCGAGATTTCCCTTCGAGCTCTGCCAGAATCTCAAGCTTTCAGTGATACCAGAGAAACCAAATTAAGTGACCATAAAAGATCAAACATGAGGTGCTTCAGCCCCGGCCTTTCATCTCTTCTGGTTGAAAGAGGTGGTGAGCATCCACATGGATCCCGACTTTTCCCGAGGCGCTGGACTGTGCACGGATCAAAGCTGTCCGTCGGCGCATTTCCCTCCGTTACTCGCGCACCCGCCGCTGGGTTTTGCCCCCGTCCCTCGCTGGTTGGAGCGGCCCCAGGTGCTTTGGGGTGGCAGCTCTTTCCGTTTGCTGCCACGGGGCAGCTGACTTTGGGAGTTTTGGGTCCCCAGCCAAAATCTGCTGGAGCCACCCTCGACGCCAGCTCCTCCCTCCGCAGGATTTCGCTTTTCCGCTGTTGGCCCGGGCTGCTCTGCCCGGGAGGAGGATGGTCTGTGGAGTGAGGCTGGGAATCGCGAAACAGTTTGGCTTGGGAGGGACCTTAAAGCTCAAATCCAAAGCTTAAATTTCATTCCAGCCTCCCCGCCCTTGGCAGGGACACCTCCCACCAGACCAGGTTGATCCAAGGCCCATCCAACCTGGCCTTGAACCCCTCCAGGGATGGGGCAGCCACCGAGAAACCCAGTGTCCGGCCTAAAAATCAACCGTGGAGCGTGCGTGGCATTGCCCGGGTGAAGGGTTGGCCCCGTTGGTGGGGGACCTGCAGGGTTCGGGCACGGCCTCGGCTGCAGACAGAGTTCTTTGGCAGAGAAAAAAGGCCGGGTGTAGGAGAGAACTGATAATCCGCTCTCCGGACCCTGGCTGTACGTAGCGGGTGAAGGACTGAGCTGTGACAGCGTCGTGCTCCGCTCCCCGGGGGGCGAGCGCTGGCAGTTGTTTCTGCATCAGCATGAAAATCTCAGATAATTAAGCTCCGGGCAGTGCAATTGCACTGGAAGCGCTGCTCTGCCCTGCTGGTTTTCTCCTGCCGGGCCGGTTTGGTTTTCCCTGATCGCGCTGGAACCGACGGGTCCCCAACTCTGCTCTCCTGAGCCGCTGGCGCTTCTTTTGGCCATTCCATGGGGTGCAAAGTCCTCGCCCAGCCGCGGGTGCCTTGGGAGTGTCAGGGCAGCGGGAGGAAACTCCGGTCTCTCTCCAAACCTGCTTCACTTATTCCTGAAAAAAATCTTTTCCCTTTGGAATTAGGAGCGGCGAGTGCTCCCCCAGCTTCCCAGGCCCTTGGGTACCTGTGTGGACCTGGAGATAAAACCACCTTTGAGTCAAAATCCCCACGTTCCTGGTATCCCGGCGGAATAAATGCCGTGTGGCTCCAGTGATGGCCTCCGACCGCCCCAGCAGCTGCAGCGGGCGCCTTTGCACCCGAGAGTTTTCTTGTTCTTCAGACTCCGGGTGGTTCTTACTCCTTTTTGCAGGGATTTTGTTTAGCCCATGCGGCAGCAGCAGGCGGACACCCCCGGCACAGCGGGGCTTGGCGCATCCCTCTGCCCCACGGAGCCCCATGGATTTGCAGGGGAAGGGTTGACGCTGCCGTGGTGTGTTGCTTTTTTTGTGCTTGTTGCGTTGGAATAGAACGGATTTTTTTTTTTCTCTCTTTTTTTTTTCAAATCTGGGGCTAATGTGCAATTCAAATCATGTTATTTCATCGCCCGGTTGCCTCTTTTTTTTTTTTTTTTTTTTTTTTTTAATAACGGTTGGACTCTTTGAGGGGAAAACTCTCGCGCTTTGCCCGGCGCCTGCGGCTCTGCTGCCCTTCCCTTCCCCAGCCAGGTCTGTCGCTCCCGAACGCGCTCCGGGGCTCTGCGCCGCCGCACGCGGGGGCTCGCCTCGGAGCCTTCCCACCCTGCCTTCGGGAGGGAAGAGCCTCCGTAAGCGCCACATGATAGTTAAGATGCTGCTCAGCGGGTGCGAAGAGATAAAAAGCCCTTTCCGAGGCCCTTTTGCCTCGTGGCGCACCTGAAGCACGTCCCCTTTGCTCGGCTGCGGCATTCCTGACGTGTTTGTTCCATCCCTGACGTCCGAGCTGAAGAATGCTTTTCAACTCGGCGCTGGGAGAGCTGCAGGTGCCCTCTTAGCACATGGCTGCGACTTTTCTTCTCTTCCTCCCTCTCTGATCCCGTTTGGAGCCGGCATAAACCTCTGGCTGTGAAAGCCGCGGTGCCTTGAGACAGAGACACCTCCAACCGCCGCCGGCCGCGGCTCCTGCCCAACAGCCATGTACAGAAAAATGCGGCGGCTGGATTTATTTTAATTTTTTTTTGAGTTTGTTTTTTTTTGGGGTTTTTTTTTTTTTTTTGGCCTTCCCAACCCGTTTTCGAAGGTGTATGTGGGAAGGTCGAGGCACGAGCTTGCGGTTGCCTGTTTCCCTTGGCTTGGGTAAAAAAAAAAAACCACGGTGAGAAGGTGAAGTTAGTCCAGCAAAGCAGCCGGTCTCTGATGCTGCGTGGCTCAGGCTTCGTTAGTGTGAGCGAGTAAATCAGGTACACGAGGATGGATGATGAGAACGGGCACAGCGTGTTAAAAAACTCTTGCTCTTTATGCTTCCGAACTCCTTTTATTATAAATCAAGATCTTCGGAGACCTGCAGCTCGGTCTGTTCTAGTGTGAGACTTCTCCTGGGCACTTGGCGTAGGTTTTTAGCAGGTGGAGTAACCCAGAAGATGGAGCTTTGCTCTGACTTCAGGCGATTTGGTGGACTAATTCTGTAATCTAGTTGCCGAAGGGACAGCGGGGAGCGTGCGGATCGTCCCCGGGGGGAGAGCGGGGGGGGGGTGGGCTGGCCTGGCGTGGCCGTGGGTGACCCAGCCGCGTTGGATGTCACCACCGTCTCGCTGGGAGGTGGCCAACGGGCCATCTCTGAAGCCCCAGCTTGAGCTGCTGGGGCTGGGAGTGGGGGGGGGGGAGGTTTGCTCCCCGTGTTCCGTGGAGGTAAAGCGCTGTTTGGTGGTTTCCGAAACGCGCCGAGGCCCCCGCCTCCGCTGGCGTGGTGTGGTTGCGTATCAGCTGTGTGGTGTATAAGTCCTTTCTCCGTGGCAGCGGCACGGAGGGCCCTTCTACCACCGACACCCTCTTTGTGTAAGGACTGCGATGGGGACTTTGGATATTCCTGCCACCTGGATCTAATCTAAGCGGAGTCCTCGTATTTTGGAGAAAGCTGTGGCTGGAAGCGCGGGGTGGTGCTGGAGACACTGGAGCTGCCCTCACCTGGGTGGAACGGGGCGGCTCAGCATCTCCTCTGCCTTTTCTCCGGCTTTTGGAGGCATGGAAACCCAGCGTCGCTCCTCGTTCCTGCACCCCGCTCTGTACCTGAGGCGAGAGATCTCCCTGTGCAGTTTTGCCGATGGAAACGGGAAGGGGGGTGAAGTGGCACGCGGAATATTTCTGTCTAAACCCTGGGCTTCCCTGTGGCTTGCCATCTCCTGCTGAACGCTCGCCGGTGTCCGGCGGCGGCAGCTCCAGAAGGATTTAACAGCACTCGGAGCCTGCGAGGGGAAAGGAACAGGAGGAATAAATACGCTGAGATGAATTTCAAAAAGGCGTTGGGCGACAGCTGTGCGTCCTGGGATTGGAGTGTTTCTGAGAATAAAACCATCGGTTGCTGTCATTCACCCTCCGGGTATGAAATTGGAAGCCCCGTTACCCTTGAGTGTTTCATAACCTTTACCTTTTGGAGGTCAAGGCCGTGTCATCATTAATCTCCCATCGCCTGAAAGCCCCCGGGGCTCTGCTTTTCATCCTGCCATCCGTCATGCTGCGGCGAGAGACGGGAGAGCGACCAGAAGGGCCCGGGTTTATACACACATGTGGGCAACGCGCCCTTCCCTTCTCCCAGAAGGAAAACACCCAGGAGGATGCGGGGAGGGAGGCTCCTGGCTCTCTCCCTGCCTTTGGCATGAGGATACTCGGGGTGTCGGGGGGGTTTCATCCGCAAATCCGGAACCATTTCGTCCTGATGAGCAGGTGGAGGGAGGTTCATCCTCCCCCTCCGCTCTGCTCTGGGGAGGCCACAGCTGGAGCACTGGGTCCAGTTCTGGGCTCCCCGGTTCAAGGCCAGGGAACTGCTGGAGAGGGGACAGCAAAGGGCTACCAAGATGCTGAGGGGATGGGACACCTCTCTGATGAAGAAAGGCTGAGAGATTTGGGTCTCTTCAGTCTGGAAGAAAGACAACTGAGGGGGGATCTTATCAACGCTTATAAATACTGAAAGGGTGGGTGGCAGGAGGATGGGGCCAGGCTCTTCTCAGTGGTGCCCGGTGACAGGACAAGGGGTGATGGGCACAAACTTGAGCATGGGAAGTTCCATCTCAACGTGAGGAGGAACTTCTTGACTTTGAGGGTGGCAGAGCCCTGGCCCAGGCTGCCCAGAGAGGTGGGGGAGTCTCCGTCTCTGGAGACATCCCAAACCCACCTGGACGCGTTCCTGTGCCACCTGCTGTGGGTGACACTGCTCTGGCCGGGGGTTTGGAGGAGATGATCTCCAGAGGTCCCTTCCCACCCCGGCTGTTCTGGGATTCTGTGATTCTGCGATGCTTTAATCAGCGGAGAAAGCAGCGCTCTGCCCGTGCGGTGTGAAACTGGGGTCTCGGAGGCAGAGATCTCATAGCGAGGTGGGCTTCTAAAACATAGGGGGGTGGGTGCAACTGAGCGAGTCCTTCCCCTGCATGTTGGGGAGCCGGAGATGGTGCAACCCTGCACGTCGAGGAGCCGAAGGTGGCTGTCGCTTTACCTTTCATGTGGCTGCAGTGATCCTGGCCCAAGGAGCGGACGAGGGCATTGCCGAACACATGCAGCATCTCCCGCGCGTTGGTCCCTTTCCCCTGCTCTGTGCCAGGGTCTGCGGCAGAGCCGGGCAGGTTCTTCACCCTTCTCCCTGCTCGGGGTGAGCCTGACGCGGCTCCTGAGACCTCATTTCGTAGCCCACGTGGGGAGGGAGCAAGTGCTGTTTAATCCGCACCCGGCTCTGAGTGCTGGGAGCGCAGAGGGATGTTTCAACGGATGGTGGGACCATGGTGGCCTCGTCCCTCACTGCGGAGCGCAGAGGTGCTCTCGATGAGCCATTGATTAGCAACTCATGGGTGCTGGGGGCCAAGGGGGGGGCTCTCCTGCTCCTCGCCCATGAGATGCTTTTAGGTGAGCAGGGATCAACTTTTGCCCACCCTCGAAGAGCGAGGCCGGCACTGGGGTTTTCTCCTCTCTCGGAGTTTGAATCCTGTGGGGCAGTTAAGCAGAACATCACACCCGAGCGCTGCTGCCGCCACTCCTGATTCCTCCGCTGCGGGAATTGCGGCTTCCCGAGCTCAGGTGGGAGAGGAGAGCGGTGGGCACTGCCAGCCAAAGGCAGGAGCTGCGTGTCCTGCGCTCTGCATGTCCTGCACCCTGCGTGTCCTGTGCTCTGCATGTCCTGCATGTCCTGCACCCTGCGTGTCCTGTGCTCTGCATGTCCTGCATGTCCTTCATGTCCTGCGCCCTGTGTGTCCTGTGTCCTGCGTGTCCTGTGTCCTGCATGTCCTGTGCCCTGCGTGTCCTGTGCTCTGCATGTCCTGCATGTCTTTCATGTCCTGTGCCCTGTGTGTCCTGCGCCCTTCGTGTCCTGTGCCCTGCGTGTTCTGTGGTCTGCATGTTCTGCGTGTCCTGCGCTTTGCGTGTCCTGCGCTCTGCAGCGGTGAGTGCCAGAGCTCCGCGCTCCATGGAAACCAGGGATTAATGCCTTTTGGCATTAACTCTTCCTGCGACAGCAGCAGTGCTCCTGCCTTCTCCCAGGAGAGAGGGAATGATCCAGTTTTTTAAATGGATCCCTCTCTTCTTTGGGAATAAGCGCTACAAGGACAAGCCGTTAAACCCGGAGTTAATCCGTGCTGACGGGCGCTCTTCCACTCCAGGTCCCTTTAGGATTTCTCCCCCTGCGCACCGGGCGCTCCCCGACTCCTGACGCTTGCTCCAAGAAAAACAAGCTTGTTTGGAGACTGGGGTCCCTCTGGACGGTGCCCAGGGCTCGGTGAAATGCTGCGGTGTGGAGGGGTGAGCCCCCTTCTTCCCTGCATGGGAGAGGGCAGGCAGCGGCTTGGGGACATTGGCCTTGGGGACATCAGTGGGGCCTGATTCTGCCAGGGGTGGTTCAGAGCCCACCCCAGTGGTGCCTGGCATCCCCCGGGGTTTAGACTGGGTGCTCCAGACCGGGAGACAGCCCAGATCTCCCTCGGAAAGGCGTCAGGTCCCGAGGCAGATTCCCATGGGGGTGGGATGCTGTCACTGCCAGCGGAACCGTGCCAGCACCCTGCACCCCCTCCCCCCCCCCCCCGCTGCTGGAATTTAGGGGAAAAATTAAAGCTTTGGGATCACATACAGCAAAAATAGATCGGTGCGCTTGTGTAAATGCTCCCTCGTTACCAGATCACAGGGAAGACTTCAGCTTCAGGGCTCAGAGTCCCTCATGAAAGCTTTTTTTTTCCACCCCACCGTCTTGTTCCCCCCCCGCCCCCCCCCCCCCTTTTTTTTTTTTTTTTTTAGCCAAACTGCAAAATAACCCTCGTGGCGTGAGCGCAAAGGGAGCAAGCCTAGGAGTAGTAAGGTTAGAAAATAAATCTGACATCCTGCCAGAAAGGTCAGCTTTCCCTGCAGATGCTGGTGCACCCATTTGCACGCCGGAGTGCGACCTCGGGGCACTACCCGGGGTTGATAGATGCGGAGATAGCGGCGTTTTGATCGAGGTAATTTTCCTCGGATGGATTTCGGCACCCCATGAATCAAAACCTGTCAGCGAGAAGCTAAAGATGGAGTGAAGTTTATTGTACGCGTGTTTGCAGCTGACACCGGCGTGCTAGGGGGTCAAGTGAGCGAGATCATTAGGAGCGTGTTGATTTAGGAGGACGGTTCTGTGCTTTCCCTGCAGGGCAGGGGTTGGGGTAAGGGGGAGCGGTGGGGGGGGGGGGGGGTTACCGAAAAAATAAATGAAACCCTCCAGCTCGGCGCAACTCCCTGGGAGCCTCCCGTGTCCTTCCCGTTAAAGACACAGCGCTTTTCTTCTTGCGGGCGGCGTTGGGGCCGTCCTCTCTTGCTGGTGGGGTTCAAACCCACGCGGGCAAGCGGCCGTGGTTTTTAAGAGCCCGTTTAACGTCGCTGATGCCCAGGTTGGATTTTTCTTTGTGTGGCTTGCTGCTCCAGTGAGCAACTTTTCCTTCCCTTCCCTGTTCCCGGGATGATAATCCCTCCCGGCGTCCTTTGTTCCCAGCCCTCCAATTTCGCTGCTTTTCTGGGACTTGTCCTTTTTCCTGAAAGCTGGAATAATCCTGACCTGGGGTGGGATTCTGAGCTGCAGTAATCCTGACCTGGGGTGGGAGAGGGTTCCCGGCTGCTCTGGGAGAGCCCAGGACAGATCCGTACCCTCTGTCCCCCGTCCTCCGGCGTGAAACAGGGCTGGGGAGGGCAGGGACTGATTTAACCTTTGCCGGTGGCTCCGGTATCGAACCGCGGGGGAGCGGGACCGGCAGAAGGGAGCCGGTGAGGTCCTAATGATGGAGCCGTTTTCAGAGCAGCCCCGTGGGGAGGATTTCTGGGGAGGAGGGTTGAGCTGCGGGCTCGGGGTGGGGGGGCTGCCAGGGTGTTTGCAGCAGTCCCTGCGGTGAGGGGCTGTAACGTGTGGCAGTGTGGGGGGGGGGAATCAAACGTGTTTGTGCCAGGGGCTTCCCATGGAGCCGGAGCTTGTGAGAACCTCTGGGCTTTGGGTTCAGGCGCCTCGGCTGTGCTGTTGCCGCAGCACAGGTCCCTGTCAGCAGTAATAGCGCCGGGCAGGTCGCCGCCGCCTCCTTTATGTAAGGGGTCGTCACGGCCGGGTCGCCCCGCTGCTCGCTCGGGGGCTCCCCGCTGCCCCTCGTCTCAAATCCCGCCACCCGCGGTGCGGTTTGTCACCTCGAGCTTCAACGGAGCAGCATCCGGCTCCATTTCCTCCGCTTGGCCGGCTAATGCCAGCTGAGAGAGCTGGGGGGGTTCAGCCTGGAGAAGAGAAGGCTCCGGGGAGACCTTCCAGCCCCTGCCAGTCCGTCAAGGGGCTCCAGGAAAGCTGGGGAGGGACTCTGGAGCAGGGAGGGGAGCCATGGGACGAGGGGGAAGGGTTTTCCACTGGAAGAGGGAGATTGAGATGGGATGTGAGGAAGGAATTCTTGGCTGTGAGGGGGGTGAGCCCCTGGCCCAGGTTGCCCAGAGAAGCTGTGGCTGCCCCATCCCTGGAGGGGTTCAAGGCCAGGTTGGACGGGGCTTGGAGCAACCTGGGCTGGGGGAGGTGTCCCTGCCCAGGGCAGGAGGTGGTACTGGGTGGGCTTTAAGGTCCCTTCCATCCCAAACCATTCTGTGGATCCAGGTGGAGCACTGAGATTCCAAGTGTATTTTCTTGGAAGCGGTGCCCTTGTTCTCCTCCTGCTGTGGTGCCCTTCGCCCCCGGCCTTGGCGTTGGTTCCTTGGCGCGGGGGGAAGCTCTTGGGCGAGCGAGAGCCGGGTCGTGAGCCGCGCTCCCCCGAGTGAGGGGGTGAAGCGGAGGGTGATGGGGGCTGAGGGCTCTGAGACGTGCTTAGTGAGAGGGGAGGGAGAAGCGGTGAGAGCCTCGCGAAGTCATCGGGCAGCCCTCGCTGGAGAAGTGGCCCTGGAAGAGGCACAGAACAGCCCGAGGGAGGAATAAATCCACAGAAAATGGGTGCGTCGAGGCTTTTACGGGCGCTGATGGGTTTGGCTATTACTGGCCGTCAGGACACCGGCGTGGGTGATGGCAGTGAGGGTAAAAAGCCTCCAGGTTTTTGGAGAACCTTGAGGAGCGGAGATCTGGGAAACATCAGTAGAAGTTTGTGGGCTCAGGCTGGAAGCGGGGTGAGTGCTGAGCTTCCGAGAGACGCGTCCTGGTGTCTGTCCCTTGGGGTGACTCTTGGGTTCCTACTGAAGAAACTGGGAGCCCAGGCACCATGGTGAGGGTGGGCAATGGGAGCGGGGCCGTGGCTTTATTTACCCCGGGGGCTGGGAGGTGGACGCTGCCCGTCAGTGTCTTCAGCGGTGGCTTCTGAAGGAGCGGAGCTGCCCTCACTGCCTGCCCTGCTCCGCAGAGCCCTTCTCCGGCCCTTCTGCAGCCCTTCTCCGGCCCTTCTGCAGCCCTTCTCCAGCCCTTCTGCAGCCCTTCTCCAGCCCTTCTGCAGCCCTTCTCCAGCCCTTCTCCAGCCCTTCTCCAGCCCTTCTCTGGCCCTTCTCTGGCCCTTCTCCAGTCCTTCTCCAGCCCTTCTCTGGCCCTTCTCTGGCCCTTCTCCAGTCCTTCTCCAGCCCTTCTCTGGCCCTTCTCCATCTCTTCTCCATCCCTTCTGAATCCCTTCTCCATCCTTTCTCCATCCTTTCTCCATACCTTCTCCAGCCCTTTTCAATCCTTTCTCCATTCCTTCTCCATCCCTTCTCCATCCCTTCTGAATCCCTTCTCTGGCCCTTCTCCATCCCTTCTCTGGCCCTTCTCCGGCCCTTCTCTGGCCCTTCTCCATCCCTTCTCCAGCCCTTCTCCGGCCCTTCTCCGGCCCTTCTCTGGCCCTTCTCCAGCCCTTCTCCAGCCCTTCTCCGGCCCTTCTCCGGCCCTTCTCCAGCCCTTCTCTGGCCCTTCTCCATCTCTTCTCCATCCCTTCTGAATCCCTTCTCCAGCCCTTCTCCATCCTTTCTCCATACCTTCTCCAGCCCTTTTCAATCCCTTCTCCATCCCTTCTGAATCCCTTCTCTGGCCCTTCTCTATCCTTTCTCCATCCTTTCTCCATCCCTTCTCCATCCCTTCTCCATCCCTTCTCCATCCCCCGCGGACACTTTGCCGATGCCGAGGAGCAGCCGGCTCCGCTTTCGGCCTCGTGCTGCCTTGCTCCCAACTTTTTGCGGGTGCTCCGGTAGCCAGCTGCGGGGGATTGGGGGCGGGAGGAACACGATTTCCCATTAAAGGAGCACCCTGGGGTATTGCCAACAAAATAAACCTTCCTCCTTCTTTGTGCCAGAGCGAAGAAGACGAGAAACTGAAGAAGAGGAAGGAGCGGTTTGGCATCGTGACGAGTTCAGCCGGGGCTGGAGCTACAGAGGACACAGAGGTAAGAGCTTTTCCCGCACGGATGGGGAGCAGCCAAGGACGCTGATGGCAGCGGTGACATTCCCAGCACACCGGGGACCTCGCTGGGGGGCAGGTCCCCCACACTGGTGTAGGGCTGGCCCCTTGCCGTGGCCACTCAGCCTTGGCAGCGAGCGTTGAGCTGCCGCCGTCAATCTGCCGCCGCTTTTCCCCTGGCTCCTGCTGGAAATAGGCTGCTCGGGAGCCTGCCGAGCCGCCGGAGCGTGCCAGCGGCTGGTGGCATCCAGCTCCTCCTCCCGCAGCGTGGCGTGGATGCTTCCAGAAGAGGTTTGGGCCGGGGGACACACACACATCTGCTCCACTCCGGTTTCTCCCAGCCTGGTTCCCCCTCCCCTCGCTTAGAGCAGACTCTCTCTGCTCCTCGTACTCTGTGATTCCCTGAGTCCTGGGTGCTCCTGGACCCTCTGCGTCCCCTTGGATGCTGTCGTAGGTCTTCCTCACTAAATCCCTGGAGACTCGAGGATATAATGAGGGTGAAGACACTGACCCTGTTTCCAGCTTTCCTCCTCCAGGCTTTGTTCCGTCCTCTCTGCTTTTGGCCCATCTTTTAAATTTATAAGCTCCTCGGGGCAATTTTGTGCTCTCTTTTATGGACTTTTACGCTTTCCTCTGCTACAAATTGTTCCGAGGCACCGTGCGGGCTGTGCTCCGGCGCCACAGCTCCTACGTTGAGTTGGGGGGGGGGGGGGGGGGGGGGTTGCTGTGCACACCTAATGGGTGCCACACGGAAATGTGGCTCAGCGGAGTCGGGGACCCCTCTTCTGGGGACAAAGGGACCCCTCCGGGCTGGGGGATCCTGCCGTGACAATGACATGACAAAGGTTGGGGCCGGGGGAGCGTTGAGTCTTGGAAACCGCTTACCGGGATGGCTCCTGGCCTCGCCAGAGGAGACGCGGGTTTTTGTTTGGTTCCTAAGAGCAATCGCAACAATTCAGGTGGGGTTTAAGGGCTTTTTGTGTGTGTGTGTGTGTGTGTGTGTGTGCGGGCGTGTGTTTTGTTTTGGGTTTTACTGCAGAACCGCTGCCCCGCGTTGAAGCGGCGTTCCCAGCCTCGGGAGAATGAGCCCCCTCGGCCCGCCGAGGGGGCAACCGGGCCGGGGATTCCATGCTTTTCCCTTAGGTCACTTGGAGATTGTGCCTGGAACAAAAAGGTCTTTTTACTGGTATTGTGTGCACTCAAATGCACCTTTCCCCCGGAGATTCTTGATTAGGGCTTCTGTTGCCCTCGGGCTATTTATCCTGCTAAAAATTAAGATTTATACGCCCCTCGTGTATCGGCTTAAAGGCATATCTGAGAGACGCAATAGTATATTTAATGCGTTTTAGTGTGTCCCTCTCACCTTTTCCATGAATAGGGGAGTGTTAACCCTTTGCCCTTTTTACATTTCCCACCTCCCCACTGCCTGGAAGGGTTTCCAGGCCTCTGAAGTGGGCATTGTTCCCGGCTCAGCCCCTTTGTAGCGCCTTGCCAGCAAGACGAAGCGACTGCAGCCGCCCCGTTATCGCAGGCACCGTATATTTTTTTTCGCTCCTTGATTTCGGGGGCGCTTTTTATCCCAGGCATCGGAGGCCAAACTCCGTAGCTCCCTCGGTGGGCTCAGGAAAGGGGCCGGAGCCGCCCAATTCCGACGTTGGTACCGATACCAAACCTTTAATAAATTCTCCCATCCGGGTTGCGCGTGAGATTTTAAAGAACTTGAGTTTGTTGGTTTCTTTTTTTTTTTTTTACTTTTTTTTAAATTTTTTTGGGGGGGGGAGGCCGGGGGAGTGGTTTTGATTGTTTTCTTGTCGTTCCTCTTTGCAGGCAAAGAAGAGGAAAAGAGCAGAACGCTTCGGGATCGTCTGATGCCGGTCCCTTTTCGCGCCGGCCCGTTTGCAGTGTGCCTCTGGAGTGGGTGCATCCTCTCCCCCCTCTCTTCCCCCCCCTTTTCTCTCACTGCCCCACTCTTTCTCTAGGTTTTAGTGATGAGTAGACAGGGAACACACCCCCCCCCCTCCCCCATAGTTGTACGATTGTGCTACTTATGGCTTTGGTTGGGTTTTTTTGTTTTTATTTTTTCAAGTTTACAAAGTTTAAAAATGAAGAAGAGTTGAGCAAAACGAAAGACGCTGTTCTTGCTGCGTCTCCGGCAGCGTTCCCGCCTTCCCGGCCTTTCACAGCTCACCGCAGCAGCTCTCCCCGGAGGTACCGGTCCCACGGAGAGTCTCCCGGTGCCCTCCCGGTACGTGGGGGGGAGCCAAACTCCGCCCGGTAAATAGAAGGGCAGCCAGAGCGAGGGTCGGAGCCCGGCGTCTGCCATGCCGGGAGGAAGGAGCAGGGTTTGCGCTGCCCTCGGTGGTTGCTTTCCTAGTTTAAGGATTCCCAGTACGCTGCCAAAGCGGGGACCAGTTTGGAGCCTGCTGTTTGCCATCCAATGCCATCCCCAGCGCTCAGACTGCCCTGGTCCCCTCCTCCTCCTCCTCCTCCTCCTCCTCCTCCTCCTCCTCTTCCTCTTCCTCCTCCCCGTGCCAACAGGCCCCAGGTTCGGCTGTGTCCTGGTCCCTTCCCAGCAGCTGGGAGGAGAACATGAGATCCGGAGAGCGCGCTGCATTCCACCAATCCTGCTCTGCCTCTCCGGCGTCTCGCCCCGGCCGGGGTCCAACAGGTTGAACGTCAGGGAAGGGTTTTTCTCAATTATATTGTCTCGTGTTTTCAAAAAAAAACCAAAAAAACAAAAAAACAAACCAAAATATGGAAGTGGCGCGTGTGAGAGCCGACACACGGGGCAGTTTCCCCACTGCCCGCCTTCCCCGGCGGAGGCTGATGGGAATTGTCAGAGCAGGAATCGCCGATTAACCCCGGCTCAAGACCGCTGTCCTGAAACGAGGAGGAAAACGTAGCAAACGGAGCCTGTTCTCACCGCTCCGTTTATCCCGCCTTGCTAAGCCCTCTGCGGCTCACGGCGTCTCGGGCGCCTTGTCCAGGTTCCTCCAAGATCAGTGACATGTTTCCTTCCTTAAATGCCAAACCGTCGGAGCGGTTTTGCCCGGGTCTGGTCTCAGGCTGGGTTTTATCTTGTCCTCCCTTTGCCTCGCAGTAGCTGCCGGGCTGGTTTAACGCCCGGACTCGCCGAAGAAGCCTCAGTCTTCTCCGAGCTGCCCGGCGGTGCGGGAGAGCACTGGCGTTCCCCCGCCACCCGTGTTTTGGGTGCGGAAGGTCTTTGGTAGCCGTGCAGGAGACGCTCTGCTGCGTTATCCGTAGCCCTTTGGGGGAAATTACGGGACAAAATTTAGCCGAGTCGGGCGAAGGGCAGCGCTGCCCCGGCCTGTGGAGCGCTCCTTGGCTGCTTTAGTTGCTCCGGCGGCACCTGGGGAAAGCCGCAGGGAGCGATTCCCCGGGGAATTGCGAGGGTGGAAGAGGTGGTGGAAGCGGAGAAGCGCAGGACACCGGAGTTGGCCGGGCAGAGGAGCCGCCTGGTGCCCGTTCCTCCTCTGCCTGCCTGGAGAATTAATTCCACCCAAGCGTTGGTCCCTCTCATCTCCCGCCCCGTGCCGAGCTTTCCCTCCCGCGGGCAGCCCTCGCTCGCTCTGTCCGTCTGTCTGTCCGTCTGCCCGCGCGGGGCATCGCAGCTGAAATCCTTCCCTGCCCTGAAGCCTGACGTCCCGGGATTCGAATTTCTGTCCGTAACCTCGTCCCGGAGCCATGTTTTGCCTCCCCCACGCCCGGTTCCTTAAGACACCGGCGAGCAGCGGGCGCGTGTACAAACCCCAGAGGCTTTTACCAGATCAGTAAGAAGGAATATAAAGATATATATTTTTTAACGTAGAAGTCTTCGAACTGCTTCTGTCCCGGGAAGGTTTGCAGCCTGACTGTGTCCGCCTGCCCTGGGGGACTCTAAGCAATACCTTGGCCGTTGGTTCCCCTTCCCAAAGGGCAGCTGAAAGTCCCGGCGTCCGGGTCGCGCTGCGCATCCCGGCTCGGCAGCGGCTGAGCGAGCCGAAGCTCCCCTCGCTCCTTCCCGATTTCCCGTAACAGCGTTCTTCTGGTTTGGGTTTTTTTTTTTTATTAGTTTGATTTGATTTTTTTTTTTTTTTTTTTTTTTTTTTTTTTGTATGTCGGATTTTCTAAGACATGTATTTTCTATTCGGCTCGTGATCTGCTGGCTCGTTATTCGCTTGAAACGGTTTTGTCGGGTGCCGGGGAAGGGGGCGGGGGGGCAAACGCTGCGTTTCGGTCTCGGGTTTTGTAATAAAACCGCTTCTCCGGAGCGATGCCGGGCTCTCTGTTTGACGTGCGGCCGGAGCGTGCCACCGGCAGGGACCGCGGACGATGGCAACACGGCCACCGCCGCTCCTGGGACACCCTGCCTGGCCCAGCCGGCGCTTCGGGACCATCTGAACCTTGATTCCGTGGGGCTTGGCCAAAGTCCTGCCTCTCCAGTGTGACCTCGCTGCCCGTTGGGACGCGACGCTCCGTCTCGCGCTGTCCTCGGGGAGCTGCGTGGGGACCAGGGCCTGGCCGTCACCCGCCTTGGGACGGTGACGGGGTGGTCACTGCTTCTCCCAGCCGCCCATTTGGCGCTGCGGGACCTGAGGGGATGCGCGGACCCCTCTTGGCTTCGCCGCGTCTGTTGACTTCGGGTGCCGGGATGAGCCGGGGAGCGGGATGCGGCCGGGCCGGGGGGCTGCAGGTCGGCAGTGGCCGCTCCTGAGCGCGGAGGGCGAGGAGCCACCCGGGCTGCACTGTCTCCTGTCACTTACAGTGGCCTTGGTGGCACCTGGGACCTCAGTCTGACGGTGCCCAGCCCACACCGGTGTCCCCAGCCCATGCCAGTGTCCCCAGCCCACGTCGGTGTCCCCAGCCCTACGGTTTCCCCAGCCTGTGCCGGTGTCCCCAGCCCACACCAGTGTCCCCAGCCCACATCAGTGTCCCCAGCCCCTGATGGTGTCCCAGCCTGTGCCAGTGTCCCCAGCCTGTGATGGTGTCCCCAGCCCACACTGGTGTCCCCAGCCCTACAGTGTCCCCAGCCTGTGCTGATGTCCCCAGCCCACACTGGTGTCCCCAGCCCACACTGGTGTCCCCAGCCTGTGCTGGTGTCCCCAGCCCGCACCGGTGTGCCCAGCCTGCACCGGTGTCCCCATCCCACACCAGTGTCCCCAGCCTGCACCGGTGTCCCCATCCCACACCAGTGTCCCCAGCCTGTGCCGGTGTCCCCAGCCCCTAATGGTGTCCCCAGCCCGCGATGGTGTCCCCAGCCCTACAGTGTCGCCAGCCCTACATTGTCCCCAGCCCATGCCGGTGTCCCCAGCCCCTCATGGTGTCCCCAGCCCACACTGGTGTCCCCAGCCCACACCAGTGTCCCCAGCCCCTCATGGTGTCCCCAGCCCACACCGGTGTCCCCAGCCTACACCAGTGTCCCCAGCCCACACTGGTGTCCCCAGCCCTACGGTGTCCCCAGCCTGTGCCGGTGTCCCCAGCCCACACTGGTGTCCCCAGCCCTACAGTGTCCCCAGCCCATGCCGGTGTCCCCAGCCCCTGATGGTGTCCCCAGCCCGTGCTGGCAGCGCTGCCCTCGCTCCCCGGGACGGTGCCCCTGTCTTGCAGAGGGCGACGCATCTTTGTCCCCCCTCCTGGGCGCAGGGGAGAACCCTTCCCCAGTGGCCGTGCGTTTAAACCCCCCCCTCGTTTATTTTTCCTCTGGGAGCCGGGGGCTGCTCGTGACTAATTTGGGCTGAATCGGGGGGAAAAAGCAAGCGGTGGGTGCACAATGAGCCGGGGAAAGTGTGGGAAAGGGAAGGGAAGAAAAGGAGGGCCGGGGCTCTGCAGCGGGAGAGCCGGTGACGCCGAGGTGCCCAAATTCGGCATGAAGTCACTTGTCACAGCAGCCGCTCGGGCTGGAAATGCGAGTGGGACGATGGGGCGGGGGGGGGGGGGACACGCAGGACGAGAGGGAGAAACGGGGGGTGGGGGTGGGTGTTTTGCACGACGGAGCGAGGTGCACGGTGGAGGGGACGCAGGGGGACGGGGACACCGGTGCCAACGTGTCCCTTCCTCCCGCTGCGCCGGCCTCATCTCCCTCCGGCCTCGTCTCCCTCCGGCCTCTTGGCCCCCGGATCCTCCCTGCCTGGGTTGGAAACGGCTTTTCTTCAAATTTGTAAAAATCGGGAGATTTTTGGAGCCTGGGGACGGGGTGGGGTGGGGGGATGCCACCGCCGCCCCCCCTCCACCTGCGCTGGTGCCGGAGCTGTGAACCCATGGCCTTCCTGGCTCGGTGCCGGCTCCGGGCGGGATGCGGGGTGCGGGATGTGGGATGCGGGATGTGGGATGCGCTGGGTCCCTCTGTGGGGCTCCATGGGGGCTGGAGGGGGGGTCCCATCCCAGGAGGTGGCCATGGGACACTGCTGTGACTTTCTCCTCTCTCTCCAGACTTGCCGCTCTCCCATGGCTTCTCCCGGAGGTGTTGACCTTCCTCGGCCGGTCGCTCCCACCCCCCAGGGCCTTTCTCCGGCCAGGACACAGGAGCCGTGGCTGGTTGCTGCCTCCATCCCTGGGAATCCTCCTTCCATCCCTGGGAATCCTCTTTCCAGCCCCATGAATCCTCCTTCCAGCCCCAGGAATCATCCTTACAGCCCCGGGAATTGTCCTTTCATCCCCGGGAATCCTCCTTCCATCCCCGGGAATTGTCCTTCCAGCCCCGGGAATCATCCTTCCATCCCCGGGAATCGTCCTTCCATCCCTGGGAATCCTCCTTCCATCCCCGGGAATCGTACTTCCAGCCCCAGGAATTGTCCTTCCATTCCCGGGAATCCTACTTCCAGCCCTGGGAATCCTCTTTCCATCCCTGGGAATCCTCCTTCCATCCCCAGGAATTGTCCTTCCAGCCTCGGGAATCATCCTTCCATCCCTGGGAATTGTCCTTCCATCCCTGGGAATCCTCATTCCATCCCCGGGAATTGTCCTTCCAGCCCTGGAATCCTCCTTCCAGCCCCGGAATCCTCCTTCCAGCCCCAGGAATTGTCCTTCCAGCCCCAGGAATCGTCCCTCTGTCCCTGGGTATCCTCCTCCCATCCCCAGGAATCATCCTTCCATCCCTGGGAATCGTCTTTCCATCCCTGGGAATCCTCCTTCCATCCCCAGGAATTGTCCTTACAGCCCTGGAATCCTCCTTCCAGCCCTGGGAATCCTCCTTCCATCCCCGGGAATTGTCCTTCCAGCCCCAGGAATTGTCCTTCTGTCCCTGGGAATCGTCTTTCCATCCCCAGGAATCCTCCTTCCATCCCCAGGAATTGTCCTTCCAGCCCTGGAATCCTCCTTCCAGCCCTGGGAATCATCCTTCCAGCCCTGGCACCGCTGGGAACGTGGGTGGCTCCATAAAGGACGTGGGACGGGGCATTGGGACTCCCCAAATCCTCCTTGAGAGCGACCTGTGTTCCGGCACCCGGGATGGGCTGGGGATCCTGGGGATGGAGCTGGACTCCTGTCCCCGCCGGTGGCACTGCCGGGGGGATGGGGGGGGGCTGAGCCCCCCTGTCCTCGGGGAGCCTTGTCCCTGCAGCCGCTGCTCGTGTGCCGTCCCTGTGGCCGGCACGGCGTCCTGGCTCCGTGCCGGGGGGGCTGGATCGTGCCCAGCTCTCCCAAGTGGTGGCCCCGGTGCCGGCATCGTCGTTGTCATGTGTGTCCCCCCCCCGGCCCTGGGCGCCCGTGGAGCTCCGCCAAGCTCCCCGCGGGGGCTTTAATTACTGCGAAGGTCGCATGCGGCCCGTCTCGTTAGAAGGTTCCAGGAGCCGGGGGATGTCATGGCGCAGCTGTGGGTGGTCATCCGGATGTCCCTGTCCTAATTTCTGTCCCCCCCACCCCCTTCCCAGCCCCTGGGGTCTCTGAATTAGGTCACCCGATGGATGGCCGGGGGGCGGGGGGGCAGCGATGTGGGGTGCAGCCCCCACGGCCTCGGGGGAGACGTGACCAGAACAAAAGCAAGCGCTCGTTAAGCTCTTGACATCGTCCTCCCAAGCAAACAAACAACCCCCCCCCCCCCGCCCCGGCCACCACCGGGGGACCTGCATCCCTCCGGCGGCCCCTCCGGGTGGGTGGCACAGCTCCGTGTGTGTGTGTCCCCCTCCCCGGGGGGGGGACGGTGGGCAGGGGTGGCAGCGGGGACGCTGCGGAGCTCCCTGCCGCGGCCGGGTGTTGTCCCCGGGGACGCGCTGGGCCGCGGGCTGTTGTCACCCTCGGTGCGTGGCGTCACGCTTCGCCTCGCCCCATGGCTCCGTGCCGCCCTGTGGGTCCCGACCCCCCCCCCCGGAGCTTTATCCGTGGGGAAGCCGAGCCTGGGGAGGGCAGAGATGGCAGCTCCCCCCTTGTCTTGGTGCCTTGTCCTCGGCGAGACCCCAGCCCGGCCCGGAGCCGCCCCCGGCTCCACGGCGAGCTCTTGGCCGAGGTGGGGCTGGGGGGCTGCGGAGAGCCCCAGCTGGGGGGCGGCGGGGGCAGGAGAGCAGAGAAACGGCCGCCGTCCATCGCCAGCGGAGCAAGATCCCGCGCCGGAGCCGCATCCTCGTGGCCGGCCCTGGCTTGTGCCAGCGGGTCCCCTGCCCCTCCATGGGCAGTGACCCTCCGCTGCCCACCCTGTCCCCTCCCGTCGCCGCCGCCATCCGCTGCCACATTCCCGGCATACCTGCCGCCCCTAATGAGCCTCCATAAAGGCCGCCCCGCGCTCGGCTCCTCCGACTCTTGGGGCCACTTGTAAATCCCAGCTTTACAACGGGGAGCTGCGCCGGGAGGAAGCGGGGGACGGCGGGGGGTCCCCCTGGGGGGGGACACGGCTCTTGCCATTGCCCAGAGCCAGTGGTTCCATGTGGGGTGTTCCTGGCTCTGTCCGGGCTGTCTCTATCCCTGTCCCGTGTCCTGTGTCCTCCATCCCTGTCCCATGTCCTCCATCCCTGTCCTGGGTGTCTCCATCCCTGTTCCCTTTCCTCCATCCCTGTTCCCTTTCCTCCATCCCTGTCCCCTGTTCTCCATCCCTTTTCTGTGTCCTCCATCCCTGTCCTGGGTGTCTCCATCCCTGTTCCGTGTTCTCCGTCCCTGTTCCCTTTCCTCCATCCCTGTCCTGGGTGTCTCCATCCCTGTCCCCTGTTCTCCATCCCTTTTCTGTGTCCTCCATCCCTGTCCTGGGTGTCTTCATCCCTGTCCCATGTCCTCCATCTCTGTTCCCTTTCCTCCATCCGTCCCGTGTCCTCCACCCCTGTTCCCTGTCCTCCATCCCTGTCCCATGTCCCCCATCCCTGTCCCGCGTCCTCCATCCCCTCCTTGGGGGTTTGCTCAGCCTTGCCACAACTCCTGGGGGGGGGGGGAATGAGAATTCAGGATGGGAACCCCCCCCCCACCTGTGGGCACAGGCCCCCCCGTGTCTGCTGGGACGGGGATATCCCTCTCCAGGGGGCCTGGGCCCATTTTGGGGGGGGCTGTGTGTTCTCCCAGGCTGGTTCTCCAGGTCTTGGTTGGCACCGGAGCGTGGGGACGAGCGTGTCCAGAGGGGTCTGGGGTGGTTTGTCCCCATCTGAGCGATAAACCCGGGAATGTCGTCGGCCGTGTGCGCCTCCGAGCCGGGCGGGGGGCACGGGGGCGGATTTCGTCCCCTCTCATCCGCTCGTCCGTGGTGCGCTGCCAGCGCCGGGAGCGTGGGAAAAATGAGAAGCATCGGGAACCATTTCCCGAGCCCTCGGAGCCGCGGCCAACGGATCTGGCCGGGAGCTCCCGAGGGAGGGGGACGACGAGGTCGCAGCGTGGGGGGGGGTTTGCCACGGTGCAGGGACCCAGAGTGCAGCACCGGGCGAGGGGACGGAGGGGACGGAGGGGACGGAGGGGATGGAGGGGACGGAGGGGACGGAGGGGTCGAGGGCCCAGCACCGGGACGTGGGGTGAAGACCCCGAGGAGCAGCGGGGGCTGTTGCACCCCCCAAGCGCCCCCCCCAGCCTCCTCTGGCCCCGCTCCCTGACCCGGGGGGAAAGCTGCGTGGCCTGTTCCAGGATCCGGTGCCGATCCTGGGATCCGGTGACTACCTGGCATCTGATGTCGACCCTGGGACCCAGTGCCGGCCCTGGGATCTGATGCCAACCCTGGGATCCGGTGCCAATCCTGGGATCTGGTGCTGACCCCAGGGTCTGGTGCCGATGCTGGGATCTGATGCCGACCTTGGGATCCAGTGCCAACCCTGGGATCCGATGCCAACCCTGGGATCCAGTGCCGACCCCGGCATCTGGCGCCGATGCTGGGATCCGGTGCGGACACCGGGATTAGGTACCAGCCTCAGGATTCGATGCCAACCCCAGGATCCGATGCCAAACCCAGGATCCCACGCAGACCCCGGGATCCGGTGCCAGCGCAGGGAGGGTTCCGGGCGACAGGCCGGGAGCGGAGCGCAGCGAGCCGAGTGAAAACACCTTGCTCAGCAGTTTTCCCTTTTTTTTTCCCAATCCCTTGTCACCGAGGGGCTGCGATTTGTGTCCCCCCCTCAACATCCCGTCCCTCCCCCTGTCCCTGCTGTGGCAGTGGCGATGGCATCGCCCAAAGGAGCTTTGTGACGAGGCCGCGGTGTAACGAGGTGGCCCCCGGGCCGGTGGCGGCTCGGGGAGCGGGTCCAGGACTCACCTGGGCACTGTGGCCCCGGGAATGGCGTCTTCTCCTCAAGACCCACCAATCCCCGTCCCCCCCCCGGTCCCCTCCATCCCCTGGGGGCTGCCGCTGCCTCACCGGACCCAGCGGGACAGTGGGGCCGGATTCGTGCTGCGACGGGGCCAGCAGCACCTGGGTGTCTCCGCCGGCGGTGAGGAAAAGCCATCCTGGCACAGATGGAGCTGTCCTGGCACCCACGGCCACCACCACCGCCACCGTCACCGCCACCGCCACCCCCTCCCCGGCGCTCCTTCCACCTCCCGGAGCGCAAACGGTTCCCCAGCCCCGGCGGCCACTCCCTCACGCTCTCGATGCCCGAGTTTTTTGGGGAACGTTCGGCATCCTCGAGGCCGCTCCCTCCGGCGTCACCGTGTGGCTCCCTCAGGGTGACGACGGTGCCGGGGTGAGCTGGCAGCGGGACCCCCGCGACTGGTGGGACGGCGCCGTGGTGAGGGGACGTGGCACCAGCTGCGCTGGCTGGGGGTCCCAGTGGCCGCCATGGGACCGGTGTCACCAGCCGTGGTGCCATCATGGGACCAGTGTCACCAAATGCAGTGCCACCGTGGGACCAGTGTCACCGGACACGGTGTCACTGTGGGACCGGTGTCACCAGCCGCGGTGCCACCATGGGACCCGTGTAACCAACCGCGGTGCCACCATGGGACCAGTGTCACCAAATGCAGTGCCACCGTGGGACCAGTGTCACCGGACACGGTGCCGCTGTGGGACCGGGTGTCACCGGCCGCGGTGCCACCATGGGACCAGTCTCACCAGCTGCGGTGCCACCATGGAACTGGTGTCACTGGCTGTGATGCCACCATGGGACCAGTGTCACTAGCCACGGTGCCACCATGGGACCAGTGTCACCAGCGACGGTGCCACCATGGGACCAGTGTCACCAGCCGTGGTGCCATCATGGTACCAGTGTCACCAGCCACGGTGTCACCATGGAACTGGTGTCACTGGCCACGGTGCCACCATGGGACCGGTGTCACTAGCCACAGTGCCACCGTGGGACCAGTGTCACCAGCCATGGTGCCACCGTGGGACCAGTGTCACCGGCGAGCCCCAGGGCTGTCCGGGAGCCGCCCCCGCTGTGGGATGGAGCCGAAAGCTCCGAATTCTTTGATTGGTTGTTTGTTTTTTTTTTTTTATTTCCTTAAAATAATTTTTTCAATTCTTATTATTTCTTTTAAATGTTTTTCGGTTTTGTTTTTGTTTTTTATCTTCAAGTGCTGTGTTGGGTCACGCCACTCCCCCCCCCCCCACCCCCCCCCCCACCTCTTGACCCATTTTGGTCGTGCGATTTGGGGACATCCCCCCCCCCCCCCATCCCCCAACTTTTCCCAGGGCTGGTCCTGAGCCCCCCCTTGGCAGATGCGTCCCTGCCCCCCCCCACTCCCCCCCCGAAAGACAGAACGAGGAACAAAACAAGGAACAAACGAACAGAAAAATAACCTAAGACGTTTACGCACAGGACCAATACACCGGGTAAATAATAATAATAATAATAATAATAATTATAATAATAATAATAATTATAATAATAATATACTGACGAGGCTGCCCACCCTTGGCCAGTCAGCCCAGGGCACTGGTCCCAGTGGAGGGGGGGGGGGGCTGGGACCAGTGCCCCCCCCCCAGCCCCAGCACTGGGACCAGTGCCCAGGGCTGACTAGTCCCAGTGCCCAGGCTGGGGGGGGGGGGGGGGGGGGGCGGCCCATCTTTTCTTCTTCAGCGCCACCTGCCTGTGGGGGGCTTTTGGGGTGCTGGGCTGTGGGGTTTGGGTGTTCCGTGACCCCCCCAGTGGGGGGGGAGGGTGGCTGGACACCCCCCCCCCAACCCGCCCCCCCCCCGGCTGTGGGCTGGACCCCGCTGCGGCTGCCACTGCCCCGGTGCGGGGGGACGGTGCCCCAGGGGGGGACGATGGTGGAACAATGCCTGTGGGGAGATGATGGCCATGGTGGGGCGGGGGGGGGGGGGGCACCGCCTCAGCCACCCCCTTGTTTGAGGCTCTTAAAACCCAGCGGGGGGGCCGAAAGCGCCGTCCCGGGCACCTCCTGTCCTTCCCAGCCCCGAATCGCTGCCGCTGCCCCCGTGTCCACCACCCCGGGGAAGGGCCACGTGCCCTGAGCGTGAGGCTGGTGGCCACATCCCGGGTCGGGGGACGAGTGAGCCCCCCCCGCCCCCCGCCAGACAGGGCTTTGGCAATGGTTGGGGTGAGGGGTGGCAGCTGAATCCCAGCCTGATCCCGACCAGACCACGGTTCCCTGGCCCCGGAGCGGGATCTGGTGGCCGGTGGCAGGGGGGCTCTGTGCCCTTTCCAGTCCCTTCTGGCCCTTTCCTGGTGGGTGGCTCCTCTCCTGGCGCTGGCCGTGCCTTGGCGACACCGGCCCCGGTGCTGGCAATGGCAGGACGGTGCTTCTCCGCGCCGGCACGTCCCCGGCATGATTTCGGTGGCGGGGGAGAACGGCGACGGCCGGGGCCAAACAAGGCCTCGTGCTCCGTGAGCGCCAGGTGGAAGCGAAACAGGGGCCGGCGACATATTCCCATGCGCGGTTTCGCCGGGAAGCAGAGCCTTCGGCATCACATGGGCACCACCGGGGTGGAGGCACCATGGGGGGACACAGGCCTTAGCCCCCCCTCCCCTCAGCTGCGTGGTGAGACCCGGTGCTGCCGGAGGACGCGTCCCCCAGGAAGGCACTGAGCGGTGGGGACGGGGGGGGTCTCGGCCACGAAGCCGCTGACGTGGGGCCGTTTGCTGCGGTGTGACGTTTTGGGGCCGAGCTGAGCCCCCCCCCTTGCCTGGCCCTGAGGGGTGAGAGGGCTGGGGGCCACTCCCCGGGACGTCCCACCGGCCCCCGGTGCCCCCGGGGGACCCCGGCTCTCCCCGTTCCCGAGCTGGAACCGCGGGGTCCGGCCAGCTGCTGGGGTGACAGGGCTGCCGTCGCCAGAGCCACCGGGCTGGTGGCACTGATGGCGAGACCCCTGTGGTGCCAGGAGCCCGGTGCGAGGGGCCCTAAGTGCTTCGGCACCGCCAGGGTTCGGTACCCCCAGGACTCGGTAGCCCCAGGACTCGGTAGCCCCAGGACTCAGTAGCCCTAGGGTTTGGTACCACTGGGGTCTGGTATCACCAGGACTCAGTACCCCCAGGACTCAGTAGCCTCAGGACTCGGTAACCCCAGGGCTTGGTAGCCCCATGACTCAGTACCCCCAGGACTTGGTAGCCCCAGGGTTTGGTACCACCGGGGTCTGGTACCCCAGGGACTTGGTACCCCCGGGACTTGGTAGCCCCAGGGTTTGGTACCGCTGGGGTCCGGTACCCCCAGGACTCGGTAGCCCTGGGACTCAGTACCCCCAGGACTCAGTAGTCCCGGCGTTTGGTACCCCTGGGACTCAGTAGCCCCGGGCCACCGCCGCATCCTCGCCTCGGGGCTGCCCCGTCCTCGTAAGCGCTTTGGGCTCCGCGGAGCCGGGGACAAGTGCTAAAAGTCCCAGATGCCCACGGCCCCCCCGGCCCCCCCCCGCGCCCCGCTCCGCGGCCGCCCGGCGCCGTCCCTAAGTGCTGCGGGGGGGGGACGGGACGGGACGGGCCGCCCCGGCCGCCGCCACCGGCTCCATCCCGGCGGGGAGGGTCGGGGCCGCGGCTCCCGGCGCCCTCGGGATAAGTGCTGGGGCCGGGGGGGGGGTCCCGGGCCGCCCCCTCGGGCCGGGGAGAGGGGGGTGGGGAGGGGTCGGCGGCCGCTCGGCGCCAGGGTCGGCTCCGGCCGGGCCCCGGTTGCATCAGCGGCGGGGGGGGGAAGGGCCGGGGAGCCCGTTCTCACGCGAAAATAACCCAAACGCCGGCTGGGGAGGTTGGGAGGTGGGGGGGGGGGGGGCCGAATCTGTCGCGTCAGCGGAATTTCCCCTTGGCCGCAGCCTCCGTCCAATTCTGGCCGGTGCTGCCTCCGGATAACCCCAGGCCACCGGCCACTGCAGGAGCCCTCCCGAGCCACCCCCAGAGAGCGCCGGGCACCGGGGCGAGCATCGCCATCCCGCTGGTAACACCGGGGCGAGCATCGCCATCCTGCTGGTAACACCGGGGCGAGCATCGCCATCCCACTGGTAACACCGGGGCGAGCATCGCCATCCCACTGGTAACACTGGGGCGAGCATCGCCATCCCACTGGTAACACCGGGGCGAGCATCACCATCCTGCTGGTAACACCGGGGCGAGCATCGCCATCCCGCTGGTAACACCGGGGCGAACGTCACCGTCCCACTGGTAACACCGGGGCGAGCATCACTGTCCCACTGGTAACACCGGGGCGAGCATCACCATGCTGCCAGCATCCCTGGGATACGCATCGCCGTCCCACCGGCAACACCGGGGCAAGCATCACCATCCTGCTGGTGGCACCGGGGTGAGCATCGCCATCCCACCGGCAACACCAGGACGAGCATCACCGTCCCGCCGGTAACACCAGGACGAGCGTCAACACCCCCAGGGTGAGCATCCCCGGGATGAGCATTGCCATCCCACCGGCCACACTGGGATGAGCATCACCATCCCACAAGCAACACTGGGACAAGCAGCACCGTCCCGCCGGCGGTGCCAGTGCCGGATCCAAAGCGTGGGCAGCAGCTCCGTTCCCTTCAGGCCATCTGTGCCCGGGGATGCCCTGGGACGCCAGCGGTACCGGCTGTCACCAGCCAGTCCCCAGGGTGGGGGGGCTCCAGGCTGAAGCAGCCCCCCCAGGGCCGTCCCCGCTGTTGGGTCATGGGTGCCGGGATGGTGCTGGCGGCGTGAAGGAAGGGACCGGGGCGAGCGGGGGCTTCCCGCAGCAAAGCGCCGGCCGGGAGGGTGATTAATAAATAAATAAATTAAAGAAGGGAGACGGTTTCCTCCCGGGCCGGAGCCGCCACTGGCGCTCGCCTGGCCCCGGTGCGCCCGTCCCGGGGGTCCCGCTGCCGCATCCCGCTGTCCTCGCTGCAGGAGCGGGGCTGGCACCGCGGGGCTGCTGGGGGACGGGGGCCACCCGCCCCTTGGATGTCACCTCGGCTGTGGGGTGGGCAGGGACATCCCCGTCCCCGCTCCAGGAGCGTGGGGAGACGCAGGGTCTGCTCGGCCGCCTCCGTCGCCGTTGAGCCGGGGCGGGAGGGCCGTGCCGTGCCATGCCGTGCCGGTGCCGAGCCGTGGGTGCCGCAGGCAGGGGGTGGCGGTGCTGGGGGTCCCGGCCGTCCCCTTCCCTTCTCCGTCTGGTTGCTTTATTGCACAATGCGTGTCGAAGCGCGGGTTTGGTGCAGCGTTTCACCATGGGATCCTCTTCTCTCTCTCCCCCCAACATCCGAAGGAATTTCGATGTTTTGTTCTTTTGTCATTTAAAAAAAAAAAAAAAAAAAGAAAAAAAAAAGCAACCCAAAGAAAAACAAAAAACCAAACCCCCAAAAACTGGACAAGGAGTTTGTTGGTGGAGGAGGAGGAGGACGGGGGGGGGGAGGGGGGGCGGCGTGCGGGGCAGAGGGGGCAGCCCCCAAGCCGGGCTTTTTTTTAAGAGCACCCGCATCTGTCAACCACCATTCCCGGGATCTTGCCGTAGATGATCTGCTGTTTGTCGTTGAAGTAGAGCATGTTGATGGGGGACATCTTGGTGGGGGTGCAGCAGGGCCCCGCCGAGCCCCGGGGGTTGGCCTGCTGCACCAGGTGGGTGTGGGGGTACTTCTGCATGAACATGTACTCGCACTGCCCCGAGCAGTAGTTGGCTTTGTATCTCTTGGGGGCGATAATCCAGTCCCAGCCGAAGGCCTCGAAGTCGACGGTGAGGGGGTAGCGGCAGCAGCGCGACTCAGTCGAGTGCTCGTCGCAGTCCAGCCCCAGGTTGCGCCGCGAGCGCTTGTTGTTCTCCAGCACCCGCAGCTCCATGAAGGGGTGCTGGGTTGGGGGGGTGGACACACACACGTCAACTTTGGGCTGACCCACCGCCCCGCCGTCCCACCATCCCGGCCCCCTGCATCCCGCACAGTCCTGCAGAGCTGCCACCAGCCCCATGGAGGTGTCACCAGCCCCATCAAGTTGTCACCAACCCATCGAGGTGTCACCAGCCTCCTGGAGGTGTCACCAGCCCCATGGAGGTGTCACCAACCCAACAAGGTGTCACCAGCCTCCTGGAGCTGCCACCAGCCTCCTGGAGCTGCCACCAGCCCCACTGAGGTGTCACCAGCCCCATGGAGCTGCCACCAGCCCCATTGAGGTGTCACCACCCCAACAAGGTGTCACCAGCCCCATCAAGGTGTCATCATCCCCATGGCACTGTGACCAGCCCTGTGCAGCTGTAACTGGCCCCACAGAGCTGTCGTTGTCCCCAAGGGGCTGTCAGCAGCCCCATGGAGGTGTCACCAGTCTCATGGGGAGGAGGGGGGTCATCATACCCATGGAGCTGTCACTGTCCCCACAAAGCTGTGACCAGCCCTGTGGAGCCA
The DNA here is from genome assembly GCA_947846985.1 of Fratercula arctica. NCBI lineage: Eukaryota > Metazoa > Chordata > Aves > Charadriiformes > Alcidae > Fratercula > Fratercula arctica. Next base: position 2,739,740 of record CANTUZ010000014.1, on the reverse strand, counting down.
TCGCCAGTTCTGCAGAGATGTGACCAGTCTTGTGGAGCTGTGGCTGGTCCCACGGAGCTGTCATTGTCCCCATGGGGCTGTCATCATCCCCATGGAGCTGTCATTGTCCCCCATGGGGCTGTCATTGTCCCCCATGGGGCTGTCATCGTCCCCATGGAGCTGTCACTGTCCCCAGAGAGCCGTGACCACCCCCACAAGCTGTCACCAGCCCCATGGAACTGTGCCACCCGTCCCCGTCCCATTTGCCCCCCCATTCCCTGGGGACAGCCAAGACCCCTGTGCCCATCTGACCACGGGGACCACCACGATGCCCCACGAGCTCCGTGCAGCGCCGACCCTTGGGGCCATGGCGGGGGAGGGACCCCCCCCCCCCCGAGCCACGCGCCCACCCCGCCGCCAGGCCACCTACCAGCCCTTCGGCGCCAGGTCCCAGGGAGGTGACGGCCAAGTCGTTGCCGTTGGGGTCGAAGGCATTGATCTCGATGCCCCAGTTGTTCTGCGGCTGCTTGAACCAGTTCTGCAGCACGTGCTTGAAGTCGATGCTCTGCCAGTGCCCCACGCGGGAGTTGAGGTCGATCTTGAGGGAGCGGATGCGGATGTGGCGGCTGCCCTCCTCCGTCACCGGCTTCAGGCGGAGGATCTGCAGGTAGACGGTGGAGGGGTGCTGCACCGGGCGCAGGTACACCCACAGCTGCGCCTTCACCACCTTGGTGAACATGATCTTGGGGCTGAAGTTGAAGAAGCAGCAATGGGGGTTGCCCTCGATCTGCACCACTGGGTCTGCTGCAGGAGGGAGGAAGGAGGCGTCAGGGGCGGCCGCCACGGGACCCCCCCCCCACCCTACCCTGGGACCCCCTACCCCAGAACCCCCCTACCCTGGGACCCCCCTACCCCAGAACCCTCCTAACCTGGTACCCCCCAACCCTGGGACCCCCCAACCCTGGGACCTCCCAACTCCAGGACCCCCCCACTCCGGGACCCCCCTACCCTGGGACCCCCCCCACCCCGACCACCACCACCAGTGGCTCCGTGGTGCACGGGGGCCGGGCGCGCTCCTCCTCGGTCATTAGGAGTTGAAGGTCGGGTCAGAGGCCGCCCTGGGGGTCATTGTCCCTCCATCGGCAATAAGGTCCCCGGCTGCCCCCTGACCCTGTGTCACTGGGGATTCATGATCCCCCGCGGGGGGCGCGGGGACTGAGCGGGGCTGGGGAGGGGGGTTCCGGCCCCACAGCACCTGCTTCGGGGCAGCCGGTTCCCAACGTGTCCCTGTGCCGCAGCCGGGAACGCACCTGGTCCCGCAGGGATGCGGCGAAGCCCTGAGGAGGGTCTGTGGCACCAGGCTGGGTACCACCGGGGTCCCTGCCAGCAGCCCAGTGTCCCCGAGGACACCCGTTGCCCACCCCCCCTCCCTTCTCCCACCCTCCCATCGCCCACCTTCCCATCTGCCACCCTCCCTGGGCTGTTTTTTGGGGCAGCCCCACACCTCTTCCAGCCGTGGGGATGCTTCACCCAGGACCCCCGGTGGGTCATGCCCCGGGTGATGCTCTCAGCGAAGGCAAGTGGCCACCACGGGGGCAGGGACACCCAACCCGGTGGGACCACAACCCCCAGCATCCCCATCCCGAGCATCCATCGGGGCGCGGGGGTCCCCGGCCACCCTCCCCCAGCCCCGCGGCAGCACCCCGGCCCCGCGGCGGCCCTCCCTGTTTGGCAAACATCTGTGTCAAATTGAGTTGGGAATTTCCAACCCCCCCGTCCCCCCTCCCTGTCCCCGGCAGCCCCCCTCCCCCTGCCACGCACCGGTCAGGTTTAATAGCACCCAGCTGCAGCGCGGGGCCATTTGCTGCGCGCGAGGCCTCCCCGAACACATGGGGGTCACGACACCGGCCGCAGCCCCGCGAATGCCATCCAGCCCCCCCGCGGCGCCGCACATAAACCAAAGTGACAGAGGCTTGGGGGGGGGGGTGGGGGGAAGGACAGACGGACGGACGGACGGACGCGGGTGCCGCCCGGCCAGACCCCTCCCAGCAATTTGCTGTGCACAAGCCCACCATTAAACCCGCGCTCCCCCCGGGACCTGCCCGGGGAGTGTTTGTCCCCCCCCCCGTCCCCTCCGAGCCACACTGCCCCCCCCCGGCTCCCAGCCCTGGGGCAGGTTGTGTCCCCCCAGCCCCTTCCACAGGGGCTTTGCCACCCGTTGGTGGTGGGGTGTTGTCCCAGCCCGGGCTGGTGGCCACCTCGAGGGGTCCTGATGGCCTGAGGGGATGCGGTACCCCTTTGCTCCGGTGAGGGGGGCAGTGCCAGCCGGGGTTGTTTTTGTAGGGTCTCCCGGTGGGAGATGCCAAAGCAGCGCCGGAGCCGGCACAGGGCCCCGAAAGTTGCCACCGAAGCCCCTCACCGTGACACCGGCTGCACCGGTCCCCTCCCCGGGACCTGGGGGACAACGGGTCGGGGGGGGGGGACGACAGCGGGTGGGGGACAGCGGGTACCTGCGGCCCCGGGGGTGAGCGGAGGCGGGGGGGTGCTGGGTGGCGGGGGGGGGGTCCGGGGGATGGGGGGGGGCTGTGCCACGCTGGCTGCTCCTGGCACGGGGCTGCGGCGGTGCCAGGATGCTCGTCCTGTTGCTGTGGCAACGGGGGATAAAGGTTACCGGGACATCGGTCACAGCTGAGTATGTGCTGGGAGGGGGGGTGGCCCCGGCCCCCCCCGCCCCCCCCGGCTCTTTGTTCCCACCGGGGCCCGGATTTGGGGGCTCCCACCTCTGTCCCGTTAACCCCGTGGGGAGGGGGACGGGACACACGGACCTGAGACCCCCCCAAGCCCAGGAACCCCTTGTCGCCCACGGGCCAGCGGTGGCTCTGCCCATGTCCCCCGTGTCCCCCGCTCACGGCCCACTGACCTTGAGCAGCTCCCGGCCCCCCGCCCCCGGCCCCCGCCAGCCCCTCGCCCTGGCCCGTGCCCGGCCCCCCATCGCCCCTCATTAAGCTCCCTCCACCCCACGGGTCGCGGGGGTCACGTGTAGCCCCTAAATGGGTTTAGGACCCAATTAACCTTCCCAGGGTCCTTCTGCAGTTAAAAAATAAAAAAAAAAAACGGGGGGGCGTGGGTGGGGAGGGGGTGCTGGGGGTGGTGGCTTGGGATTAACGTGGGGGGGGGGGGGGGCCAGGGGGAACCCGAGAGCTTTATGGCTCTGGTGCCTATAAAGCCCTTTCCCTCCTTCTGTTCAGGAACCATAAAACCCCACACAATTGCCACGGGGGGGCCAGGAGGGAGGGGGGGAAAAAAAAATCATAATAATAACGGAGCGGTGGCGGACGGGGAGGGAGGGGGACGGGGAGGGGGGACAGGCCGGACCCTGCGGCACATCCGGCCGCGGGACCCCCGGGGCTGTGGGACTCCCAGAGCGGGGCCGGGGGGGGCCCGGCCGGCCGGGAGGAGGGGCTGCCCTCTGGTATTTATTTTGGGGGCCCCTGAGCTGTTAAAGGGGCGGGGGGGTTTGGGAGGGGGGGGGCAGCAAGCGTTAACGTGGCGCGGGGAGGAAAACCCCAGCGTGTTGTCAATTTTATGGGTAATAAAATTTCAAAGCCGCCCGAGTCTATTAATGCCTGGGAAGGAAATCCGATGGGGGTCTGCGGGGGGGGTGGGGGGGGGGGTGGGGTGGGGGGGCAGCGCCTCACACTTCCCTCCCTTCCGCTCCCCCTTCGCACCCGGCCCCACTCCCGGGGGCCTCGCAGCCCCCCCGGCCTCATCCCGCCCGGGAGCAGGTGGAGCTGGAGCTGGGGGGGAGGAAACTGAGGCAGGGAGGGGTGCGGGGGGGTGCGGGGGGGCGCAGCCCCGGACCCCCACCTGCTCCCCCACAGACAGACAGACAGAGTCACCTCACAGCACAGCAGAGCCCCCACGCCCCGTCCCCTCCCTGCCGGGGACCCCTTGCAGCCTCCCACCACGCTGGCTGTCCCCCACAGGGCCTGCCGTCACCCTGTGTCACCCTGTTGTCACCTTGCTGCCACCCTGCCGCTACCCTGCCATCAACCTGCTGCCACCCTGCTGCCACCCTGCCGCCACCCTGTTGTCACCTTGCTGCCACCCCGCTGTCACCCTGTTGCCACCCTGCCATCACCTTGTTCTCACCCTGTGTCACCCTGCCATCACCGTGCCGTCACCCTGCTGTCACCCTGCCACGTGCCACGGCAGGAGGCAAGCGCTGGCACCCACTGCCCGGCGGGGCCCTGGGGACCCAGGAGGTCACACTGACATCTGCCCTGTGTCCCCAGTCCGGTCCCAGTGCCAGGGCTGGTGCCGAGTCCCTGCGCCCAGGGCCAGGTCCCCAGGTCCCAGTGCCACGTCCCAGTATGCAGTGCTGGGTCCCAGCTCCCAGCATCAGTGTTGGTGCTCAGACTGGTGCCAGTGCTGGGTCCCGGTACCTGCTGCCAGCGACCAGTCCCACAACCTACTGGTGCCAGTGCCGTGTCCCAGTCCCAAGCGCTGAGTCCCAGTTTCCAGTTCCGTGTCCCAGTCCCCAGTTCCACGTCCCAGTCCCGGGTCCCAGCACCCGCTACCAGGTCCCAGCACCCTGTGGCCATTCCCAGTCCCGTCTCCCAGTTCCTGGTGCCCCGTAGCGGCTGCCAGCCGGGCTGTCCCATCCCCGTGTCCCGGTGAGACGCGTTCCCCCGGGACTCACACGGAGTTGCCCGGGGGGGGCCGAGCGGGGGGGGGGACTGCGGACCGGGGAGCCCCGGGGGGGTGCACACCGAGGTCGGGGGTGGGGTGAGGGGAGGACAGGGACCCGCGGGGGAGGAGGGGACACCCCGGAGGGATGCTGTGGCAGTCGCCCGGGCTGGCTGAAGGGAACCGAGTCGGGGAGGGACGGACGGGGAAGGGGGGGGGGAGAGACCGGGGTTGTTGTTGGGGGGGGGACCCGGGGAAGTTTACGGCGGCGGAACAAAGGCGGCACTGACTTTCCTGGGCCATGCTGATGACGGTCTCGGTGGTGGCGTGATACTCGTCCTCCTCCAGGTACTCGTCGTGCTGCAGCGAGTCCCCCTGGAAGTCGTGGAGGTCGAGGAGCTGCTGGAGGGGGGGGGGCCTTGGGCAGGAGCTGCTTCACCACCTCCCGGGTGATGTTGGGCGCTTCCTTCAGCCGCAGCTTGCTCAGGATCTGCGACTTGATGCTCTCCAGCCGCAGCTCCTTGCTGTGCCGCCGCCAGAGACACACGGGGCAAGCGGGCTCGGAAGCCGGGGGGGGAGGTTGCCCTTCCAACCCCCCCACCCCCGCCACCGCCGCCACCGCCGCCGCCAAGCAGAGCAACACCGGGGCCATCCCGGGGCGAAAAGAAGAAGAAGAAAAAAAAAAACAAACCAAAAAAACCCCCACAAACCAAAAAAAAAAAAAAAAGAAAAAACACAACCCAAAAAAAATAAAAAAAACCCCAAAACACACACCCCCCCCCTAAATAAACCAAAGCCCCCCCCCCCCCAAAAAAAAAACCCAACCACCTCGTCCCCCCCGCCCCGCTTCCACCGCAACGCGCAAGGGGCGCGGAACGGGGGGGGGGAGAAGGCGGTGTAACGGGGGGGGCGGGGGAAGCAGGGGGAGGGGGCGGTGAGGGACCCCCCCCCGGGAGGAGGGGAAGGGGGGGGAGTTTCGAGAGGAAAAAAAAAAAAAAGGGGGGGGAAGGGGGAAGGGGGGGGGGGGGAAAAAAGGAAAGAAAAAAGCGGCGGTAGCGGCGGCCCCGGAGGTTTTTATACCCCAAGAGAAGTGTGTCGTCAGCGGCCTTGATTGGCTGCGGCCGCACAAAAGAGGGTTCTGGCAGGGGCTTGTCACCAGCCGCCGCCGGCCCCCCGAGCACCGGGAACGGCCCCCCCGGTTCCAGCCGGTTGGGTCCGACCCCCCCCCAACCTCCCCCGGGCTCCGGTGGTGGCGGGGAGGCGGCGCGGCGGGACCCAACTCCCGGCAAGTGCGGCGGGGCCCCGCCGCACTTGCCGGGAGTTGGGTCCCGCCGCGCCGGTAAACCGGGGATGCGCCTCCCGTTCCACCCTTCACCATCCCCATCCTCAATGGGCTCCCACCCCCGTTGCATCCCCCCCCCCAAATTTACCGGGACCCCCTCCGCCCCCGACTCTTTCCCCGGTCCACGCCCCCGCCGTGGTCGCCATCCCCTGCCGGTCCTTCACCGTCGCCTCCCGGTTCTCCATCCCTGTCCTCAACCGGCCCCTCAAACCGGCTCCGTGACACCCTCCCCCCCCCCCCCCCCCCCCCCCCCCCCCTCCGCGCACGGTGCCCATCAGAACCATGGAGAGGGCAAGAGGGATGAGCGCCCCCCCCCCCCTCACACCCCCCCCCCCGGTGGCACCGGCCCCGGTGTGGCGGGAGGGGGGAGGGTCCCCCCCAACCCGGTGTGGGGGAGACCCAGGTTGGGGGTGTCCCGGTTGTGGCGAGGGGGGGGACGACACATACACACACACGGGGTGGGGGGGGGGGTTTGTGCCGTTACCGGTGGGGAGGGTGGCGTGAGCGCATCCCGCCAGGGGGCGTCACGGCGCGGTTGCGGAGCGCTGGCGGGGGGGGGGGTTGTTGGGGGGTGGGGGGAGCGCGTGCACCCCGGGGCCGGTAAAACCGGCGCGAGGCGCAGCGCCGGGGCGAGGGCGCCACCTCGCGGCGAGGGGCGACACCGCCAGCCCCGGGGATGGCGCGGGGGGGGGGACACACACGACACACACATGGGGAGGGGGGGGGGTGTGTGTGTGGAGGGTCCCGGGGTAAAGGGTTGGGGGGGGGGGGGGGCGGCGGACGGCGAGCATTCCCGACTCCCGGTGCGGCGGTTTCCCCGCGGCGGCGGCATCGATTTCCCACCACCCCCCCCCCGCCCCTCCCGGTGCCACCGGCTGCCCCGGAGCGGAAGAAGGCGGCGATCGGCGCCCTGACACCGGGGGGGTGTCGTCCGTCCCCCCCACCCCCCCCCACCCCGCACGCCTGGGTCGTCCCCCCCCGCACACCGGGGGTCCCTCGGACGCCTGGACCACCCGCCCCCCCCCCGCACACCGGGCTCCCCCCGCACGGGGCGGGCCCGAGGGGGTTAAAGCGGCGGCGTGACGCGGCCCCGCCGGCCCCGCCCCACGGGCCGCCCCGCAGGAGCTGTCAGCGACACCGGCCCCGGTAACGGCAACTTGGGGGGGGCGGGGGGGGCCCGCGGGTCCTCTAGGGATGTCACAGGGGGTGGGGGGGCCCTCCGCGGCGGGGGGGGGGGACACACACACCGGGGGTGGGAGTCCCGCGGCGTGGCGCGGCCCCCGGGAAGGGCTGCGGGGCTGGGGGGGGGGCAGCCGCGTCGCCCCGCAGCACTCCAGGGGTGCAGCTGGGATCGGACCCCCCCCCCCCCCCCCCCCCCCCCCCCCCAGCCCTGGCTGCTCCCCCCGCCACGCGGGACAGACCCCCCCCGCGCGGGGACCACACAGTGGGGCCGCCTCCTTGGCCAGGACCCATGTCCCCACGTCCCTGTGTCCATGTTCCTGTGTCCACATCCCCAAGTCCCCATGTTCCCATGTCCCCACATCCCTACGTCCCCAGGTCCACGTCCCCGTCTCCCCACGTCCCCGTCTCCCCACGTCCCCACGTCCACATCCCCATGTCCCCACATCCCTATGTCCACGTCCCGACATCCCCACGTCCATATCCCCATCCCCATGTCCATATCCCCATGTCCGCACGTCCCCATGTCCCTATGTCCACGTTCCCACGTCCTGATGTCCCCACATCCACGTCCCCATGTCCCCATGTCCACATCCCCATGTCCCCATGTCCCCACGCCCCTACATTCCCAGGTCCGTGTCCCCACATCCCCACATCCATGTCCCCATGTCCCCATGTCCCCATGTCCCCACAGCCCTACATCCCCAGGTCCATGTCCCCACGTCCCCATGTCCCCATGTCCCCACAGCCACGTCCCCATGTCCCCACAGCCCTACATCCCCCAGTCCATATCCCTGTGTTCCCACATCCATGTCCCCGCATCCCCATGTCCCCACATCCACACCCCCATGTCCCCACGTCCCCATGTTTCCACATCCATGTCCCCATGTCCCCACATTCCCACATCCACATCCCCATGTCCCCTGGTCTCCACGTCCACGTCCCCACATTCCCATGTCCCCACGTCCCCACATCCCCACGTCCCCATGTCCCTACGTCCACGTCCCCACCTCCGGGCTGTGGCCTCCACCAGCCGGCCGGGATAATTTTAGCCGTGTCTCCACCCTGGTGCGCTGCCCGCACCCGGCGATTAGGGACAGGGCACGTGGGGCCAGGGGGTGGCTGTGACCCCCCCTGAGCGCCGTGTCCCCCCCCCCAGCCCCGGCCATGGCAGGGCTGCTGCAGGCCTTGGTGGGCGCCTCAGAGAAGGCGGCGCACATCGCCCGGCTGTGCCGGCGCGAGGAGCCCCTCTTCCAGCTGCTGGTGGCCGAGAAGACGGGGGCCGACAGGAACAGGAGGTTCCTGCAGGACTTCAAGACGCTGGCGGATGTCCTCATCCAGGAGGTCATCAAGCACGACCTGGGGAAGGAGGTAGAGGATGGGCTGGGGGGGTGGGGGTCCCCAGGGTGTCCCCGCATCCCCCCAAGGGCTGAGCCACCCTGTGTGTGTGTGTCCCTCCTGCCAGTTCCCTGAGCTGCAGGGCCACATCCACGGCGAGGAGTCCAATGAGTTCAGGAACGGGCAGGGTGAGTCCTGGGGAGGGGGGGCAGCCATGGAGCTGGGGTCTTCCCCCCCCTTCCCCAACACCGGGGAGGGGGGGCCGTGGCTGAGGCCGGGGGTGCCAGCAGGGGAGACGGTGGTGGTGCGGGTCTGCGCCACGCCGGGGGACACCGCTGCCCTGCTGCTCTCCGTGCTGGAGCCTGAGCGGGCGGCCGCTGAGCTGCTGGCGGCCGCCGTGCACCGGGACGTGACGCTGGGGGACGCCGAGCTGGCTGGCGTGGCCCTCAGCATCCCCCCCCAGGACCTGGCCATCTGGATAGACCCCATCGGTGAGGGGGGGGGGAGGGGGCTGGGAGAGGGTGGGTTGGGGACACCCCCCACCCCTGCGGCTGAGCCCCGGCGAATTCGGCTGCCCCCACAGACTCCACCAATGAGTACATCGGGGGGCGCGAGGACGTGGCCCCCGTCGATGGCATCGCCCCGGCGGGGCTGTGCTCAGCGCTGGTGCTCATCGGGGCCTACGACCGGCACACGGGCTGCCCCGTGCTGGGCGTCATCAATGAGCCCTTCTTCCAACAGGACCCCCTGACCAACAGGTACCGGCACCCGGGGGTGCGGGGACACGGCTGGATCATGACACCTGGGGGTGGGGGGGCACGGCTGGATCGTGACACCTGGGGGTGGGGAGACCTTGGGGATGGGGGAACGGTGGCCCTTGGGGGACCACCCAAGGACCCCAAGGTGATGGGGTCCTTGGTGATGGTGGGGTCTGCACTCAGGGTCCCCGTCCCCGCAGGTGGCAGGGACGGTACCACTGGGGCGTCGCGTACGGGGAGATGCGGCTGTCCTCGCTGAGCCCCCCGCCGCTGCGCCCCACGCCCCGCCTGGTGCTGAGCCGGGCGGAGGGGGCCGCGGTGCGGGCGGCCCTGGACCCCCTCTGCGGTGACCGCCTGCACTTCGCCGCCGGCGCCGGCTACAAGATGCTCTGCGTCATCCTGGGGCTGGCGGATGCCTACGTCCTCTCCCAGGGCAGCACCTTCGCCTGGGACGCCTGTGCCCCCCACGCCATCCTGCGGGCCCTGGGCTGGGGGCGCGGTGGCCTTGGCGGGGGCTCTGCGGGCAGCGGCGGGAGGGTGACACCAGTGACCCCCCCGAGCTGGTCTACAACCGCCCGGTGGAGGGGGCGGCAGGGGCCGAGCGCTGGGCAAACTGCGGCGGCCTGGTGGCCTACGCGCACCCCCAGCACTTGGAGGCCGTGCTGGCCGCGCTGGCCACCGTGCCAGGGCTCTGAGCCCACGGTGGCCAGGACCCCGGGGTGCAGGGTAAGGGGTGGCTGGGGACAGGGTGGCCAAGACCCCAGGGTGCGGGTTATAGGGTGTTGGGGACTCCAGGGTGCAGGGTGTGGGGTGGTCGGGACCCCAAAGTGACCGTTACAGGGTGTTGGGGACTCCAGGGTGCAGGGTGTGGGGTGGTCGGGACCCCAAAGTGACAGTTATAGGGTGTTGGGGACCCCAGGGTGCAGGGTGTGGGGTGTCGGGGACCCCAGGGTGCAGGACACAGGGTGTTGCGGACCCCAGGGTGCAAGGTGTGGGGTGTCGGGGACCCCGGGGTGCAGGACACAGGGTGTTGCAGACCCCAGGGTGCAGGGTGTGGGGTGTCGGTGACCCCAGGGTGCAGGACACAGGGTGTTGCAGACCCCAGGGTGCAGGGTGTGGGGTGTCGGGGACCCCGGGGTGCAGGACACAGGGTGTTGCAGACCCCAGGGTGCAGGGTGTGGGGTGTCGGGGACCCCGGGGTGCAGGACACAGGGTGTTGCAGACCCCAGGGTGCAGGGTGTGGGGTGTCGGGGACCCCGGGGTGCAGGACACAGGGTGTTGCGGACCCCAGGGTGCAGGGTGTGGGGTGTCGGGGACCCCGGGGTGCAGGACACAGGGTGTTGCGGACCCCAGGGTGCAGGGTGTGGGGTGTCGGGGACCCCGGGGTGCAGGACACAGGGTGTTGGGGACCCCAGGGTGCAGGGTGTGGGGTGTCGGGGACCCCGGGGTGCAGGACACAGGGTGTTGCTGACCCCAGGGTGCAGGGTGTGGGGTGTCGGGGACCCCGGGGTGCAGGACACAGGGTGTTGCGGACCCCAGGGTGCAGGGTGTGGGGTGTCGGGGACCCCGGGGTGCAGGGTGTGGGGTGACAGGGACCCAGTGGCGCAGGGTGTCTGGCACCGGGGTGTCCGGGACGCCCAGACCCCGAGGTGCGGGACGGGCTGGGAGCTCTGAGGGGGGGTCTGTATGTCCGTGTCCCCCCCCCCCGCTCCGGCGCGACCCCCCGAGTCCCCCCTCCCGCGGCTCCGGCCCCATTAAAGCTCCGTCCCTCGCCCCTCGTGTCCGTGCTGCCGGCGGGGGCGGGGCGGGGGGGAACCGGGGGGGGGGGGGGGGGGCGGGTCCCGGGGCGGTGCCGGGGTTTCCTGTTGACTCGCCCCGGTCCCGTCACATGATCGCGGGGCGAACGGAGCGGGCGGCGGAGCAACGGCGCCGGTGAGCGCCCGGGGCGGGGGAGCGGCGGCGCCGGGAGTACCGGGAGAACCGGCACCACCGGCACCGGGCAGCCAGCGGCACCGGGAGCACCGGCACCGGGAGCACCGGCACCGGGCGGGCAGCGGGAGCGGGTGGGGAGCGCACCGGGAGGGGTCCCGGGACGCCGGGGCTCAGGCACCGGGAGCGGAACGGGGGACCAGGAGGGTGGGAGTCGGGCAGGGGCAGCGGCACCGGGGGAGCGGGGGGGATGGGACCGGGAGCGGGGTGTTGGGGCTCGGGCCCGGGGCCGGTACCGGGGCTGAGGTGGCGGCTCCCGCAGGACGGGCCATGGCGATGGAGGGCGGGATGAAATGCGTGAAGTTCCTGGTTTTCGTCTTCAACTTCATCTTCTGGGTGAGTGTGGGGTCGGGGGGCACCGGGGGGGGGGCCGGGGGGAGCGGAGCTGGGGGGGGCCCGGGGCCGGCAGAACCAGGCAGATGGGACCTTCCCCACCGTGCCCCCCCCGGCCCCATGGCAGGCAGCAGCCCCCCCAGTATTGTCCCCTCACTGACGTCAGCCTTGCCCCCCTATATGGCCCCTTTGACACCCCCTGGACCCCCCCCAAATCCTGAGTTGGGGGTCATGGGGATGCCGGGGGGGGGTCCCTGCTGCCCGGGGTGGGGGCTGTAGCGGGTGCTGGGGGGGCGGGGGGGGGGAACAATACCAACCCCGGGAGAAGCTCGGCAGTGGGCAGCGTTGTGGCCGCGCGCCGCCATCAGTAGGTTCCAGGGGTAACAGGGCTGGTCAGGGCGAGGCGGGCACACCCCGGCCCAGGGAAGCTGAGCTCTGGCATCATGGCGGAGACCCCACAGGTGGCCCTGTGTGTCCCCCCCCCATGCCCCCAAAGCCCCACGGCTCCCAGCAGCCCTGGCCGGGGTCCCCCCATGGGGCAGGCCGTGGGTTTGGGGAAGTCGGGGTGAGGAAAGAGGCACGAGGAGCCCAACGGCCGTAGCGGGGTGCGGAGGGGGATGACGGACACAGGGGCGGGTGAGTGCGTTCCCGGCTGTCCCCCCATCCCCCCCACGCAGGGAGTGACTTGTCCCGGTCCCCACCCTGATCCCGCCGGGCTGAGTCACCCCTGGAGGGCCGGGGTGGGGGGGGCTCGGGCCGTCCGCCAGCACGGGGGGGGGGGACACACACACACACATGATGGGGACACCGGCGCCAGCCCCCCCGGCCCCTGCTGCCCCGAGTGTTTGTGCAGCGGGTGGCCCCCCCCTTGGCTCTGTTTGCCCACGCCCAGCGAGCAAACAGGGCCCGGGGGGGCCGCCCGGGAGGAGTCCCCACCACGATGGGGACACTGAGGCTGAGGAGGTGGGGGGGGGGTTCCCACCCGTGGGGGGGTGCCGGGGAGGGGGGGTTGGGGGAGTGTTGAATGGACCCGCTCCTGCCCCAGCACCGGGAAGGGCCGCGGGTGTCCTGGCTCCCACATCACAGGGGCTGCCGGTGCCCACCGGGACGGCACGTGCCTGGAGTGCCCCCCCCTGCCCCGGCACCCCCCGATCCACCCGAGGAACCCCCAAGTTGGGGGGCTGACGCTGTGTCGTGTGTCCCCCCCCTGCTCCGAGGCCTCTCGCCGTGGCCGGAAGGTTGGACTTCCCGGACTTCCCAGACTTCCCGGCGTTCCCGTGACCACCAGCCTGGCCCCCCCCTCGCCGCAGCGGGGCTGGGGAGCGTCCTGCCATGGGGCCATCGCCAGCGGGGCTGTGCTGGGCTGGGGTGGGGGTAGAAAACATTCCACCCCACTCATCACCCCCAGGAAGGGGGTCCCCAATTCGGGGCCAAACCCCGGCGCTGCCGGATCCCCTCCCAGGAAAGGGGGGATGATGCTCTGCTGCGGGTGACTCCCCCACCCTAGAGATGGGTCCTGGCACCCCCCCCCCCAATGCTCTCTGTCCTGTCCCCCCCCCAGGTGTGCGGCGTGGCCCTCATCGCCATCGGCATCTACGCCCAGGTGGCCCTGAATAAGACGCTGGCGGTCAGCAGCGCCTCCGCCTCCAGCACCCCCGTCGCCATCCTGGTGCTGGGCATCATCATCTTCTTCATCTCCTTCTTCGGCTGCTGCGGCGCCTGGAAGGAGAGTTACTGCATGGTCACTACGGTGAGAACCGCGATCCCCCCCCCCCCGCCCCCGACCCTCCCCCCTCCCACACACCCCGAAACCTCCCCACCCTGACCCCCACCCTGTGTCCGTCCCCCCCCCCTCCAGTTCGCCGTCCTGCTCAGCATCATCTTCCTAGTGGAAATCGCCGCCGCCATCGCTGGATACGTCTTCAAGGACAAGGTGGGGGATGCGTGAAGATGGGGCATGGACCCCCCGGGTGCTGCGGACCCCCCTCCCTGCCACTCTCTGACCCACCCGGCGCCCCCCCTTCCCCCCCTCCCAGGTCCGCTCGGTGCTGGAGGACGGGCTGTGGGACGCCATGCACAAGTACGGGGAGGACGAGCCCCTGACGCAGGCGGTGGACGAGCTCCAGAGGGATGTGAGTAACGGGGTGACCCCGTGGGGGGGGAGGCTGGGGGGGGCCAGGGCTTGGTACCCCCTGACCCCCTGGGGTGTCCCCGCCCCGGCAGTTCGCTTGCTGCGGAGCCAACAACTACACGGACTGGGCCACCATCGAGCAGTTCAAGGTCAACAACACGGTGCCACGGTCCTGCTGCCGCAACGCCACCGTCGCCTCCTGCAACGTCCGCCCCAGCCCCGCCACCATCTATGAGAAGGTGAGACACCCCCCCCACCCCCTCCTCCATTACCCACCATCCCCCCACCGCCAGGCTCAGCCCCGGGGGTCCGGCCGCCCCCTGAGCCCCCCCCTGCCTCCGCTGCTCCCCCAGGGCTGCCTCCAGAGCATCGAAGCCTGGATGAAGAAGAACATCCTCATCGTGGCCGCCGTTGCGCTGGGCATCGCCTTCTTCGAGGTAGGACGTGGGGCTGAGTGTGTGTCAGCCCCCCCCCAATGTGGGGCTGAGCCCACCTCCCCTGCCCTGTGTGGGGCAGGATGGGGACCACCCCCCTTCCCTCTCCCTTTCCAGATCCTGGGCATCATCTTTGCCTGCTGCCTGATGAAGGGCATCCGCAGTGGCTACGAGGTCATGTAGCCCCCCCCATGGGCACCATGGCCCCCCCGGCTCTCGCTGACCTGCCCCTGGGGGGCTGTGGGTGCTGCTCCCGCTCGCTCGCCCCCTGCAACCCCCTTCTGGGGCAGGGCCCCAAGTGCCAACCCCCCCCCATGTTGGACCCCTCCCTGTGTGGTGGGGGGGCCTGGGGGGGCCGGGGGAGCGTCCCTGGGTTTGGAAATAAAAAGAAAAGCTTCTGTAGAGCCCCGTGTTCCCTTGCCCCCACCGGGCTGGGGGGAACAGGATGGGATTGGGGGTGTGTGGGGGTGTCACCTGTGGGGCTGGGGTGGGATGTGGGAGTCTGGGGGGCATCCCCTGTGGGTGCTGTGGGGCTGGGGTGGGATTGGGGGGCCCGGAGGGGCCCCCCTGTGTGTGCTGGAGGGTCTGGGGGGCATCCCCTGTAGGTGCTGTGGGGCTGGGGTGGGATTGGGGGGGCTGGGGGGCATCCCCTGTGGGTGCTGTGGGGCTGGGGTGGGAATGGGGGGATCTGGGGGGGTCCCCTGTGGGACTGGGTGGGATTGGGGGGTCTGGTGGGTGTCCCCTGTGGGTGCTGTGGGGCTGGGGTGGGATTGGGGGGATCTGGGGGGGGGTCCCCTGTGGGGCTGGGGTGGGATTTGGGGGGGCTGGGGGGCGTCCCCTGTGGGTGCTGTGGGGCTGGGGCGGGATTGGGGGGGCTGGGGGGCATCCCCTGTGGGTGCTGTGGGGCTGGGGTGGGATTGGGGGGGCTGGGGGGTGTCCCCTGTGGGTGCTAGGGGGTCTGTGGGGGTCCCCTGTGGGGCTGGGGTGGGATTGGGGGAGTTGGGGGGGTGTCTCCTGTGGGTGCTGCGGGGCTGGAGGAGCCCCCGGGTGCTGCCCTGTCCTGTGAATGCACTGGAATCTCCCAGCCAGGAAGGGACTGGTCTTACTGGGAGCAATGGCAGGCTGGGGGGGGGATGACAACACGTGTGGCCTTGGTGGGAGCAGCCCTGTCCCACCCCAGTGCTGGGGGGCAGCTGGGGGGGGGGGGGGGGCTGTGCCGGGCCTGGTCGAAGGGCAGTGGCGGGGGTGTCCCTGTCCCCCCTGGAAGCGTCCCCCCGTCCCCCCCCCATGATTGCAGCAGGGCTGGTGTCACCATGTGCCACACCAGTGCCACCAGCGGTCCCCAAGCCACAGGGGGGGACCCCGCTGAGCACCGCAGGGCGTGGGGGGGTTTGCACAGCACCCGGGACGGGCGGTTTATTTGCAGCGCTGGGGGTGGGCGGGGGGGGGCTCCAATGGCCCTCGGCGGCGGGGGGAAAGCGGTGGCCGCGGCGGGCTAGCGGACGCGATGGGCCGGCTTGGGCAGGATGGTGGCCAGGGCGAAGTCGACGATGCAGGCGGGCAGGTAGGAGGCGGGCAACCAGAGGAGTTTGGCGTCCCAGCCCGCGCTGTAGCGGGTGCGGGGGTGCCGAGCCCCCAGCGCGTGCTCTATGCAGCGCGTCACCTTGCTGAGGTCGGCGTCGCAGATGACGTTCATGATGAGCCGCTGCACCTTGAGGTCTGGAGGAGGGGGGGGGGGGATGAGGATGGGAGGGAGGGGGTCAGACAGCCCTGCCAGGGGGAAACTGAGGCAGCCCCCCCCCTCCCAAAGCCTCCCCCCCCCCCCCCACTGACACTTGTGGAAGAAATCCTCGCCGTAGCTGAGCCGCGTCTCGGGGGGCAGCCGGTCCCAGAGCTGACGCAGGGAGGCCTCGATGCTCTCCAGGTTGGTCACCGCCGTCTTGAAGAAGCCGGGCTCCACGATGCTCACCTTCACCCCAAAGTGGTACATGTCGCGCCTGCGGGATCACGGAATCATCCCGGAATGGCCGGGGTGGGAAGGGACCTCCGGAGATCATCTCCTCCATCCGTCCCCCCCACCCCCCGACCGGAGCAGGGTCACCCAGAGCAGGTCGGACACAACGCGTCCACGTGGGTCTTGAATGTCTTTGGAGACGGAGCCTCCCCCACCTCTCTGGGCAGCCTGGGCCAGGGCTCTGCCACCCTCAAAGTCAAGAAGTTCCTCCTCACGTTGAGATGGAACTTCCTACGGTCCAGTTTGTGCCCGTCACCCCTTGTCCTGTCACTGGGCACCACCGAAAAAAGATTGTCCCCCTCCTCCTGCCCCCCACCCTTTAAGTATTTATAAGCGTTGAGAAGGTGCTCCCTCAGTCGTCTTTTTTCCAGACTGAAAAGACCCAAATCCCTCAGCCGAGGGCTGCGTGGGGTGGGGGTGCCATGGGGGGGGCCGGTGGGGGGGGGGGGGGGGGTCCGGCACCCACCGCAGGCTGTCGGAGAAGGCCTCCACGCAGTACTTGGAGATGCAGTAGCCGCCGCCGTTGGCCGAGAGGCGGCCCAGGACGCTGGAGGTGTTCACCACCCGGCCCCGCGCCCGCTTCAGCAGGGGCAGGAGCTGCAGCGTCACCTCGATGGCCCCAAAGGCGTTGACGGCCATCACCTGGCGATAGTCCTCCATCCCCATCCACTCCGTGGGGCCGATGGGGTTGGCCACCCCGGCATTGTTCACCAGCCCAAAGAGACCTGGGGGGGGGGGTGGTGGTCAGGGATGGTGGCCATGGTCCCCTCCGCTGTGTCCCTGCCCCATGGCACCTCCCCTGGGCCCCCCAGCCTGGCCCTGGTGGGACCCTCCCCTCCCCTTCATCCTGCCCTATATCCTGTTGCAGGGACACCCACCCCCCTACAGTTCCTCTCCATGGCCCCCCACCTGCCCCACGACACCCCCCCACCAGGACCCATCTTGCCCCACAGCCCCTCGTCCTCCACCTTGGGACGCCCTGGTGGGCCGCCCCTGTTCTGCCCTGTAACCCCTCGCCAGGGACCCCTAATCCTGCCCCACAGCACCTCCCCCAGGACCCCCCTGGCCTGCCCTGTACCCTCACTATGGAGCTCCCCATCTTGCCCTGTAGCATCCCTTGGTGGGGCCCATCCTCTTGCCCTATAGCGCCTCCACCCTGCTCCTTTCCAGCCCCTGCTGGGGTCCCATCCTGCCCCCCAGCACCTCCCCCAGGACCCCACGTCGCCCCCCAGCATGTCCCCTGGGTCCCTTCCTGCCCTATAGCACCACTCCGGGACCCCATCCCACCCCCCAGCACCTCCCCTGGGACTCCATGTCCCCCCCCAGCACCTCCCCGGGACCCCACTTCCCCCCCCAGCACCTCCCTGGGTCCCCTCCTGCCCTATAGCACCTCCCCTGGGACCTCATATCCCCCCACAGCACCTCCTGGGACCCCATGACCCGCCCCCCCCCCCCCCCGCACTTCCCCTGAGACCCCATCCCACTCCCCCCAGCACTTCCCTGGGACCCCATATCCCACCCCCAGCACCTCCCTGGGTCCCCTCCTGCCCCCCCCCGCCCCCTCACCTTTCTCGCCCACCTCTGCCTGCACCCACTCGACGGCGCGGCGGATGCTGTCGGAGCGGGTGACATCCAGCAGGGTGGTGCGGAGGTGGCCGGAGCAGCCCCGCTGGAGGCCATCAGCCCCTTTCTGGGTCAGGCAGGCGGCCAGCACCCGGTAGCCCCTGCGGGCCAGCCGCCGGGCCAGCAGGTTGCCAAAGCCGCTGTCGCAGCCGGTGATGAAGATGTGCTTGTCCTTGACGGAAGGCAGCATCCGGCGGTCCCGCACCAGCCAGCCCAGTGTCCAGGCCAGTGCCACCAGCACCAGGTACAGCCACATGGTGGGGCCGGGGGGGGCCTGTGGGGCCGGGGGGGGGCAGTGGGAGAGGAACCCCAGCATCCTAGGCCGCGTCACCCTCCCCCACCACATCAACCCCTGTGCCCCAAGTTGAACCCAGGTTCCTCGGGTAAAGCTGTGCACACCCCCTTCACCCCCTCCCTCAAGATCCCCTGCCCCACACTATGGGGGGCAGCCCCCCCCCCTCCATCCCCGGGTGGGAAAAGGAGGGGGGCGCTGAGGATTGACCCCAGCTTGGAGCGGGTCCCACATGGGTCTCGTTCTGTGCCTGGGGGGCACCCAGGGACCCCAGAGGGTGGTCCCTGTCCTCTCAGGGTGGGGGTCAGCACCCTACATTGCCCTCCCAGGGTGGGGGCGAGCACCCCACCGCCCCCCACCCCCAGACGGGTCTGGGACCGACCTGGCTGTGGCCGGGCCCAGTGTCCCTGCAGCATGCTGGGGATTAGCCAGGCACCGTGCGTCACCGCCCGGCCGGGACCCAGCGCCCCACGTGTGGCACCCGGGGGGGGGTGTCCCAGCTGTTCCCCCCCGGCTTAACCCCGTCCCCCCTCCTGCCCAACCCCCTGGCTGCCCCCTGCTCCTGACCCATGCGGGGAGGTGACCGTCACCGCTGGGACCCCCCCAACCCACCTGCCCCCACATCCCACCCTGTCCTGTCTGGGGGTGTGTGTCCTCTTCCAGGAGCCCCTTTTGGGGGGGGGTTGTCTTTGGGGGGTGTCAGCATCCCCCCATCACTCCCGGTAGCGGGTGCTGGCCAGGGGTTACAACCCCCCTGCTCCCTTCTGTGGGGCTGGGACGGAGGGGTCCGGGCTGACCCCCAGGGGTGGTGGCAGCCCCCTCCCCCCATCCCCACCCTCGGGGGCTGTGGGGGGATACCCCACATCTGCCCTGGGTCCCTGGGGCTGGGTGAGGGCTGGAGACGGCCAGCAGCCCCCTGCCCACCCTGGACGGCACGCTGAGACCCGACAGACTCATCTCATCACAGCCGTGGGGCAGACCCGCGGTGCGGGCACCCGAGGCCTGGCTTGGGGTGCAGGGGGGAGCCCACCCAGCGAGCCCCCACCTACCTTTGGGGGGCAGAGGGCTCCGGGCGCTGCTGTGGCTGCGGCGGCAGAGGCCGTCTGAGCCGGGGGGGGGCCGCGGCCGCTCCTCCCCCTGCGCCGGGGCAGCACCCACAGCCGAAGTTCACAGCGGGCCGAGGCCCCCGGCCCCCCGCCACCTGCAGCTCTGGGGCGGGGGGAAAGGATTTGGGTGCATGGGGGGGTGCTGCAACACCCCTCATCTTGTTGGGGGGACCCTCACCGTGGAGGAGCCCCTGACTAGGGCCGAGAGGGAGGGTGACCCCCCCCCCAGGGGATGCAGAAACCCCCCTGGGGTCCCCTTCTCAGCCCTGGGAGAGGGGAGCTGGGGGGCCGAGCTGCCCCCCCCCAGGGGATTAGAGCCAGAAGGGGCCCTTTGTCCAGGAGAAAAAGGGGCCTCAGAGCCCGGGTTAAGTGGTAAAGAGGATGAGGGGGCTTAGGGGGGGCAGCGAGGGCTGTGCCTGGCCCGGCTTCCACACCTCTGCCATACAACCATGCTTTATTCTGCCCGCGCCCCGATACCGAGGGGTCCCCGTGGCAGCCGGTGGTGGCATCGCGCCCGGGGCCTGCAGTATCTGCCTGGAGCAGCCATGGGGACAGGGAGGCCCAGGGGGGGCGGCTCAGGAGCAGGAGGGCTGGAGCTGCCCCTTGTAGACGTACTCCAGGGCGGTGGCGATGGTCCGCATGTCCAGCTCGATGCTGCGCGCCCAGTTCTCCACGTCACCAATTTCCTGCCAGGATGGGGGGGGGGGAGCGGGGCAGCTGTCAGGGGGCTGCCGGTGGGATTTTGGGTGGGGGTCCCAGCCTCCAGCGGGTCTCACCCTCCAGCAGCCACAGCCCTGTGGGGGCTCGGGGCTGGCTGAGGCCCCATGGGTGCTGCCAGACTGCTCTGGCATCGAGCCGTGGGGCTGGGGGATGCAGCCCACCCACCCATCAGCACTGGGCAGACTGGACTGTGCTGGTGGTGGGCTCCGAGTAGGGCTGGGGGATGCAGCCCACCCACCCGCTGGCACCAGAAGGGTTGGACTGGGCTAGTGGTGGGCTCCCAGTGGGGCTGGGGTGGGTGCAGCCCACCCACCTACCCACCCACTGGCACTGGGGGGACTGGCCCATGCTGGTGGGCACCTCCTGGCACACGTTGGTGGCAGGACCCCAGCCCCGGCGACACCAGGGGTTTCCATGTGGCTGCTTTTCCACATGTCCCAGAGGGAAATCCACTCCCCCCAGGGGTGGGGGGTGTGTGACCCCCCCTGCCCGTGCTTGGGGTCGGGGACGGGATGGGATGGGATCCCCACACACACACCTTGAGGGCCTGGTTGAAGTTCTCCACCATGGTGATCCACTGCCCCGTCTGCTTGGCGAACTGGGCTGCCTGCACCTGCAGCGTCTTCACCTCGTGGTCCAGCTTCCGCTGGTTGACATACGCCTGAGCCACCCTGGGGGGGAGAAACGGGGGGGGACACATACATGGGGGACACAGATGGGGGGTGGGGTCCCACCCCAAGAGCCCCGGGGTGGGTGGGGGTCCCTAGGAAGGGGATGGGTGCAGGGAGGGGGGGAAGCCAAAGGACTTGGGGGCCATTAGAGGGGCTGGGGGGGGCTGGGGGTCTCCAGGGAGGGGGTTTGGGGTACGGAGGTGGGGGAGGGGGGGGCAGGAAGTTGAGGGGGTCCCTGGGCAGGGGGCTGGGAGAAGGGGTGAGGGGTCCCTGGCTGGGTGTGGGTGTGTGAAGGAGGCTGGGGGGGACCCTGATGGGGGTTAGGGGTGCAGGGGTCTCTGGATGGGGGTTGGGGGGGTCCCTGGGCAGGGCTTTTGAGGGGAGGGGGGGGAGGGCCCCCAGGGCTGGGGAGGGTCCCTGGCCAGAGGATTTTGGGGGAAGGGGCCCCAGGGTTGTGGGAGGGGGGTCCCTGGTTGGGGTTTCCAGAGGTAAAAGGGGCTGGGGATCCTGGGAGTCCCCAGGGGGGTGGTGTCAGGAGGGTTTGGGGAACCCTGGATAGGAGATTTGAGGAGGAAGGGGCTGGGGGGTCCCTGGCCGGGGGGGTGGTGGGGATTGCAGGGACCTCTGGATGGAGTTGGGGAGTCCCTAACCAGGGGCTTGGGGGTCGGGGGGTGTCCCAGGGGGTCCGAGGGTCCCCAGGTGGGAGATTCAGGGGCCTTTGGGGGTCCCCGGACAGGGGATTTGAGGAGGAAGGGGCTGTGGGGGCCTGGTCGGGGGGATCGGGGTTCGCGGTGGGGGGGGTTTGAGGGTCCCCAGTGTGGGGTCGGGGGGTCCCGGGGGGGGGGGGTTGGGGGTCCCAAGCCGGGGGGTCGAAAGGTCGTTGGTGGGTGGGGGGGTTTGGGGGGTCCCCATCCGGGGGTCGGGGGGTCCCGGGGGGGGGACTTTGGGGGATCCCCAGCCGGGGTTGGGGTTCAGGGGTCCGGGGTGGGGTCCCGGCCTCACCCCACGTTGAGGTGATCGACCAGGGCCTCGGTCAGGCGGGTGGCGGCCGCGATGGCCTCTCTGCGCCGCCGCTCTGCGGGAACGCGGCCGTGAGGGGCGGCGGGACCCCAACCCGTGACGCCACCCGGGAGCGGCGTGACGTCAGCGTGAGGGTCGGTGACATCACGCTCCACTCTGCCGCCCCCCCCCCCCTCCGCCCCTCACTGTCACGGTGTTCCCACCCTCCCCCTTTGACGGACAGCCCCACTGACCAATGGAGTGCGCGGCCCGGCGGTGAGCGACAGCTCCCGCCGCCAATGGGGAGGGGGGGCGCGGGTCCGGTCGCCATGGGGACGGGGGCGGGCTCACCCTGCAGCTCCCTGCGCTCGCTCTGCCGCGCGTGGTGCTCCTTCAGCAGCCGGGACAACATGGCGGCACCGGCACCGGCACCGGCACCGCACCCCGCCCCACCGGCACCGCCACCGCCGCGGCCCGCCCCCCGCCACCTGACCGCCGCGTCACCGCCACCTGACCGCTCGGCCCGCCCCCTCGTCCCGCCTCCCGGGGCCCGCGGGGCCTATAGCGGCCGTAGGGGCTGGGGGGGGGCCCTGTGGGGGCTCGTAGGGGCCTACCTGGCGGGTACAGGGGACGGGTGAGGGCTGTAGGGGCCTGAGGGGGCTCTAGGGGCCTGTGGGGGGGCCTGCATGGGGGACACGGGGGCCCGAGGGGTCTATACGGACCGGGGTGAGCGCTGTAGGTGCCTGAGGGGGATACAGGGGCCTGTGTAAGGGGCTGGGAGGGCTATAGGGGCTGCAGGGACCTGTGTATGGGCCTGGGGGGGGGTGTGCTCTAGGGGCTGCAGGGGCCTGTGGGGGGACATACATGGAGGGTACAGGGGCCTGGGAGGGCTCTAGGGGCTGCAGAGGCCTGTGCAGGGGCCTGGAGGGGCTCTAGAGGCCATAGGGGCTGCAGGGGCCTGTGGGGGGGCCTACATGTGGGATGCAGGGGCCCGAGGGGCCTATACAGACCAGGTGAAGGCTGCAGAGGCCTGTGTAGGGACTGGGGCAGGTGGGACACAGGGGCTGCATTGGCCTGTGTAGAGGCTTGTAGGGACCTGGTTGGAGGCTACAGGGACTGGAGGGGGCTACAGGGGCCCAGGTGAGGGCTATAGGTGCCCAGCTGGCAGCCACAGGGGGCTACAGGGGCCTACACAGGGCCTTGTAGGGCCCTACATGGGGAATACAGCAACCCGAGCGGTCTATAGGGGCCCAGGTGAGGGCTGAAGGAACCTGAGGGGGCTACAGGGGCCTGGCTGAGGGGGCTGTAGGGCCCCACAGGGGCCATAGGGGTCTGGGTGGTGGCCTGTGAGGGTGACAGGACTGTGTCAGGGCTATAGGGAGCTGTTTGAGGGAGTGGGGAGCTCAGGGGGCTATAGGAGCCTGGCTGGGGGTCTTGGGGGGCTGTAGGAGGGTCTGGGGGGAACAGGTGAGCTGTCTCTCCTTCCCGTGACCTGTGATGAGCGGGATGGTGCTCTGCTCCCTGCTGGCGAGGGGGAGGCCAGGGGTGCCTGAAGGAGCCGAGCATGACTCTATTAAAGCCACTCCTTGGGAATTCCTGAGCTCTCGCCTGTTTCCCGGCTGCGGTGGGATCCGAGACTGGGGCCAAATCTCAAACGATGCAGAACCATCCTTGTCAAAGCGTCCCAATGTCAGGTGCGGCCACCCGGGCTGTCCGTGTGCCAGCCTGTAATGGATGGGGCTGGCGGCGGGGGGTGGGGAAAGCTGGCCAGGCCCCTGGGCTGCAGCTGCTGCCAGCAAAGCCCACTATGAAAATTAAATTGGGCTGCAGAGTGCCGGAAGGGTGAGCTGGCAGAAATGCCGGGATGCGGCTGATCTCACCGGGCTGAATCAGCCCCAGACCTGGGATGAGGCTGGTCCCTTGGCCGGGCACCGGCTGGCTGTGGCCCAACAGTCAGGAGGAGGATGAGGAGGAGGAGGAGGATCTTGTCGTCCCCTCAGGTTGGGCAGGGGAAGGGAGTGTGGGGAAGGGGAAGAGGAAGGGTGAGGAGGAGGCTGTGGTTGTGGGGGCTTTGATAGGTGCGGGCAGCAATGAGCTGCCATCTCGGCTGTTCCTTCTGGAACTCCCTTTGGGCTCTCGGCCCCTCGGGATGTGCATCTCAGCCGCATTCTCCCCATGGATTCAGCTCCTTGTCCCCTCCCTGCTCTGAGCTGGTGACCCAGCAGAGCTCTGGCTGCAGCTACAGGAACTCGAGCATCAAGTGTGGCCAAAGATAAACCCGTGAATGGGTAAAAATAACCCCATTTGCTCCCTGCAGGCCTGGCCGTGCTGCCCCGCTCCGGTTACACGAACAAGCTCTTGCCTGCGGCAGCCTTGGGAAGGGCGGAGGAATTTATTTTGCCGTTTCCATTGTTAGCTGATGAGTGTGATGGGCTAACGGGGGTGCTGGGGCTGCTCCACGCCTCCCCGCACCCAGGCTTGGTGTGTGTCGGGGTCGGCCACTCCTGGTGAAGGGTTTGGGTGTGTATCAGGGGGGGTTTGGTGTTTGCGGGGGTGACCGCCAGCAGCTCTCCCGCCCACGGGAGCCCTGGGACCAGGCGTCACTCCCAGAACTGCGCCGGTTCCTGCCCTTCCTTCCGCAGGAATGAAGGTCGCTGCCCGGTTGGGGATCTCGGCCGGTGACGCCGACCCTCCCACAGGCACCGTTGGGACTTTACACCTCTCCCAGGCACCAGCGCCGACTCTCGGCACGTGCTGGGGATGTGCCTTGGCCTCCTTTGGCACTGCCTGGAATGGCAGCGAAATCTCTCGGCTCTGCCCTGAGGGGCACGACCGGCCTGGGAGCTGCTCCTGTATGTGGATCCCCACCTTCCTCATCCTCCCTCCTCTCCTGCCCATGGAGGATGCTCCGAGGAGGGAGCCTGGGCTCAGTTCAGCCCTTCACAGAGTTAACGGCGCTGGCGAGGGGGTTTGGCCGGGCCGGGGGGAGGGCCTTGGGGAGTGTTTCGCTCCTTCCATCCATGTGGAAGGGAGCGGTGGGTCCCATCCTTGCCCTGCCCGAGCTCCGCTCCCCGTTCTCCCCCTCTCCTGACCCTGCGGAAGCCTCGGCGAGGCTCCTGGAGCAGATCCTGCCCTGGCTGCGGGAGCGGGACGAAGGCATCCTTGTATTGTCTCCATTGTCCTCGAGCAGGTTGGGGACTTCAGCCCTGCAGCCCCCCTGCCCTCCCGTGCCAGCGGGGTGAGGCTGTGGCTGCTGGGAGAAGCCGGGGCTTGGAGCAAAGGGAATCCTCCCAACAAGGAGTTTTCTTCTCCTGACTCACGAGTTGCTGCCTGACCCCCCCTGAGCTGTGAAAACCCTCGTGTTTTGTGCCTGGGCTGCCAGGAGCCGGGCTGAGGACGGGGCGGGGAAGCTCCTGGGGGCAAACCCTGCCTCATTTGGAAGTTGGCACTTGCACCAAAATTAAAAATTCTCTGGAGATGGCACAAAGGGGACGATGACAGGCTCTGCCGTGATGCCGGGAGCACCCAGGCTCCCTGCCCGCTCCCTGCCCACCCATACGGGGGCAGCGGCAGCAGCTCCCGCTTGTGCCGAGCTCGGGTTTGTGTCTTTTTGAGGGAAAACCAAGTGGATTTGGAGGCTCAGCTGGGAGGCTGGAGAGTGGGGTGTCCCCAGGATGGGTTGTTCTGAAGCCTGGAGGAGAGACGGGTGGCCGAGCCAGCTGGGGACATGCGCTGGGGTCCCATCTCCCCCCCTCCACACACCCTGCTCCTGGGCACCCCGGAGCCTCCAACTGATTTTTTGGGGGTCCCCTCTGTGCCGAGGGACGACACCAGGAGATCGAATCGTGTTTTTTATCATCTCGCTTCCTGGCCATAACCCCCTTCCTTCCCGTTTCTCCTCCACCCGATGCTCGCGTGATGCTCAGGGGAGCTCCCTTGGGGTGCAGGGGGGGGGTTTGTGGCGGGTGGGGGGGGATCTGAACAGCCCCCCAGGGACTGGGTCTGTTCCCATCCTCTGCTCCCAGGCAGGAATCGGCCCTTTCCCACGTCGGCCAGAACATCGGGAAGGGATTTTTTTTTGGGCTGCGAAAGAAGGAAAGAGCGGGTGAGCGTGGGGAGGGCTGGATGGTGGCCAGGCCAGGGGGGGAACATGGACCCTCTTGGGCTTCTCTCATTCCCTCCCCCCCCCCCCCCCCGCAAAGGGCAGCGAGGAGGAGGAGGAGGTGGCTGGGGTGAAGGAGTGTTGCCATTTGCACGGCCGGCGCGGCCCTGCCAGCTCCCAAATATCTCCGCAGGCCTTTGGAGAGCGGGAGCGGTTAAAAATAGCCAGTGTGCTGGAAAATATGACAGCCCCCCCCCTCCTTTCCCCATCCCCAAGCTGCCATTTGGGGCGCGGGGCCACAACTGCTCCCGTGGGACCCTGCACTGCTGTGTCCCCCATCCCCTGGGAGCCTGCGAAGGCACCGTGGGGGTCCCGTCCTGCCTCTCGTTTTGGGGTGCAGGGGGAGGTTTACGCCTCTCCCAGCCCAAGGGCGGGGGGGGGTCGGGGGGCCTGGCAGGAGTCTGGGGACAGGGCTCGGCTGTTCCCATGGGAGCAGCCAGAGTGGGGTGCCGGTCCCCTTCCCACCGCCGTGTCCCCAGGGCTGTCCCCATCAGGACGGCCTCAGTGCCAGGACGGCAAACTACCCCCCATGGCAGCTCTGCCCGGTGGGTGTCGCTGGAGGTGACGGGGTGTCAGGGTGTCACTGTAGGTATCAAGGTATTGGGGTGTCGAGGTGTCACTGCGGGTATCAGGGTATTGGGGTGTCGGGGTGTCGCTGCAGGTGACGGGGTGTCAGGGTGTCACTGTGGGTATCAAGGTATTGGGGTGTTGAGGTGTCACTTTGGGTGATGGGGTGTCGAGGTGTCACTGCGGGTATCAGGGTATTGGGGTGTCGGGGTGTCGCTGGAGGTGATGGGGTGTTGGGGCATCAGGGTCTCACTGTGGGTGATGGGGTATTGCTGCAGGTGACAGGGTGTCAGGTGTGATGCACTGTGATACGGGGTGCGATACACCACGATATGGGGCGATGGGTGCAATACCCTGCGATACAGGGTGCAGCACCTGCGATACGGGGTGATGGGTGCGATGCGCTGCAATATGGGGTGCGATACACTGCGATATGGGGCGATGGGTGTGATGCACTGTGATACGGGGTGCGATACACCGCGATATGGGGCGATGGGTGTGATGCACTGTGATACGGGGTGCGATACACTGTGATACAGGGTGATGGGGGCGGTGCACTGCGATACAGGGTGCGATACACTGCAATATGGGGCGATGGGTGCGATACACTGTGATGTGGGGTGCAGTACACTGCGATACGGGGTGGTGGGTGCGATGCACTGCGATACGGGGCAATGGGCGCGATACCCTGTGATACAGGGTGCGATACACTGCAATATGGGGCGATGGGTGCAATGCACTGTGATATGGGGTGCAGCACCTGCCATACGGGGCAGTGGGTGCGATGCACTGCGATACGGGCTGTGATGCACTGCGATATGGGGGGTGATGCACCGTGATACAGGGTGCAACGCACTGCGATACAGGGCGCGATGCACTGCGATATGGGGTGATGGGTGCGACGCGCTGCGATACGGGGCGCGACGCGCTGCGATATGGGGTGATGGGTGCGACGCGCTGCGATACGGGGCGCGACGCGCTGCGATACGGCCCAATGGGCGCGATACGCTGTGATACAGGGTGCAGCCCCCGCCATACGGGGTGTGCTGCCCCGCGAAGCGACCTGCGGGGTGCAGGACGCTCCGTGTCGGGGTGCGATGCCCAGCCCCAGCCCGAGCCACCCGGGCTGTGACACACGGTGTGACACCCCCCCCCCCCCCCCACCCCCCCCCCGCGGCGGGCGGGGCGGGGGGGGGGCGGCCCGTGCTCCTCCTCGCCGTGGCCGGTGGCGGGGCCGGTGGCGGGGGGAGCGGCGGGCGCGGCGGCATGGCGGGGGCTCGGCTCTGCTTGCCCTGGCTCTGTCTGCGGCTGGTGGCCACCGCCGCCTTCAACCTGGACGCCACCAGCACCCTGCTGAAGGACGGCGACAAGGGCAGCCTCTTCGGCTTCGCCGTGGCTCTGCACCGGCAGCTCAGCCCCGAGCCGACCGGCTGGTGAGTGCGGGAGGGGGACGGGGGGGCTCCGGACCCCCGGGAGATGGGTCAGGAGGGGCGCGGGGGCCGCGGACCCTCCGCAGGGCGGCCGGGCTGTCCCCGCGGATCGTGCCCCGGGTGGGGTCCCCCCCCCTGGCTCCGTGCCCCCTCCTCGGGTCTGCATCTCCCGCCCGGCTCCACATCCCCCCCAGCTCCGTGTCCCCTCCTCGGCTCCGTGTCCCCCCCAGCTCCGTGTCCCCTCCTCGGCTCTGTGTCCCCTCCTCGGCTCCGTGTCCCCCCCGGGCTCCGTGTCCCCTCCTCGGCTCCGTGTCCCCCCTCGGCTCCGTGTCCCCTCCTCGGCTCCGTGTCCCCCCCGGGCTCCGTGTCCCCTCTTCGGGTCTGTGTCCCCCACGCTGAGTTGGGGACCGGCAGCCTGAGGGTCTCCCCCCCCTCTCGGGGCTCCCCCCGCCGGCTCTCGGGGATGCTGGAGGGGCCCGATCCTGCCCTTCCTGCCTTCGGGGTGCCGAGACTCCAATGGGGCTGGAGACCTGAAGGGACGTGGACGGGCAGGGGGACCGACCCCCCCCCCCGTGCTGCCCGCAGTTAGTCAGCAGGAGCCGGTTGCGGGGGGGGAGGACACTGGGGGGCGCAGCCTTGGGGTGCTCAGGCGGATGGACCCCCCATCTGTGCCCGCCGCCTCCCCCGCGCCCGCCGGCCGCTGAGCTGGCAAACGCCCACCCAGTGCATGCCAGGGCAGCCACCCGCTGCGGCCGCGGTCCCCGTGTCCCCTCTGTCCCCCATGTCCCCAGCCGCTATGTCCCCAATGGACCCCAGCCCCCCTGT
This sequence comes from Fratercula arctica, assembly GCA_947846985.1. Taxonomy (NCBI): domain Eukaryota; kingdom Metazoa; phylum Chordata; class Aves; order Charadriiformes; family Alcidae; genus Fratercula; species Fratercula arctica. The sequence continues at coordinate 2,711,159 of CANTUZ010000014.1, read as the reverse complement.
GGCCCCCGGGCAGCGGGGGGGTCTCAGCGCCGGGGACCCCTGGAACGGGCAGGTCCCCAGGGACGCTGTCACCCGTGCCTCCCCACCCGCTCGCAAGGCCCCGGCCTCTCTCCCTGTCCCCATCCCTGTCCCCCCCGGCTCGCCGCCGCCTGTCCCCGTGCCCCCGCCAGGCCAGTGGCGCCGGCCGAAGCCGTGGCAGCCGCCTCTCCACATTCTTGGCGTGGGGAGGGATATTCCGCCCCCTCCTCCCGGTGCCCGGGCAGGTGTTTGCGGAGCCGCTGGCACCGCGCTGGGCTCTGACACACTGATGTCCCCCCACTGCTGTCCCCCTCTCGTCCCCGGCGGGGCTCAGGGATGGGTCCCCCGGTGCTGGCACCTCCGGGCAGTGCCCGGTGCCTCCCTCTGGCTCCCTCCTTTTTTGGGCATGTTGCTGCAGGGTTATTTTGAGTGAATTCCAGTTTATTTTTACCGGCTTGGCCTCTCCGCCGCCCCCCGGGGCTCCCTCGTGTCCTGAGGCCACCGTTCCCTGGGGGAGAGGGGCCGGGGGTGGCCGCAGATACCCCATGGCCACCAGGGAGCCACAGGTGGCACAGGACTCGCCTGACAGCGGGGGCAAGCCCTGTCCCCCAAGGGAGGTGGAGGCCTGGCTGCCCCCCAACCCTGCTTCACCCAGGGGGGGATGGGGCAGGGAGTGGGGGTGTCACACCCTGCGCCCCGTCCCCTGCCCACACATGCACCGAGCTGCGGCTGAGGCCTGGGAATGGCTGCGCCGGGGCCGCAGCTGCTCAGGCGGGGGTGTTGGGGGGGGATGGCACCGTGCTGGGCTGGCACCAGCGGCATGACATCGGTGCGGGGGTGTGGGGACAGCTGTGTGGGGGCTGGGGGGGACGAACACGGGTGCTGGGCGGGGGGGGGGGGACGGACACAGGGCATGCAAACCCAGCGTTGCATGTATGTGCCTGGCTGGGGCTGGGGGGGGGAGTGTGTGCTGGGTGGTGATCCCCCCCCCCCCAACCCTGACGGGGGGGGCTCCCCACCATGGCAGGCTGCTGGTGGGGGCACCCCAGGCGCCGGCGCTGCCCGGCCAAGGCGCCAACCGGACCGGGGGGCTCTTCGCCTGCCCGCTGACCCCTGAGCTCTCCGACTGCTGGCGGGTGCCCATCGATGAGGGAGGTGAGCTGCGCTCTGGGGGGGGGATGCTCAGTCTGTGGGGACTCCCCCCCCCCACCCCGGCTCCCCACCCTGGGGGTCCCGGTGGGGCTGATGCTGCCCATCCCCACCAGTGGACCTGCAGCGGGAGAGCAAGGAGAACCAGTGGCTGGGGGTGAGCGTCAAGAGCCAAGGTGCCGGCGGGAAGATCGTGGTGAGCACCGGGGCGGGGGACGCCAGTGAGGGCTGGGGGGTGTGGGGGGGGGGTCCCCAGCATCCCCCTGATCCCCCCTCTGTGTCGTCCCCCGCCCTAGACCTGCGCCCACCGGTACGAGGCGCGGCACCGGGTGCGGCAGCCGCTGGAGACGCGGGACGTGATCGGGCGCTGCTTCGTGCTGAGCCAGGACCTGCGGGTGCGGGACGAGCTGGACGGCGGCGAGTGGAAATTCTGCCAGGGGCGGCCGCAGGGCCACGACCGCTTCGGCTCCTGCCAGCAGGGCCTGGCCGCCGCCTTCAGCCCCGACCACCACTACGTCCTCTTCGGGGCCCCCGGCACCTACAACTGGAAGGGTGAGGTGTGGGGGCTGCGTGGATTCACGTGTGCGTATGTGTGGGTGCGTGTTCCTGGCAGGGAAGGGGTGCGAGGGTGTGCACGTGCACGCACAACGGGGGGTGCAAGCTGCGGGTGGGGGTACGCGCTGTGTGTGAGCATGTTAGAGGTGTGAGCACACGTGTGTGAGCGTGCTGAGGGTGTGAGCACACGTGTGTGAGCGTGTTACAGGTGTGAGCACACGTGTGTGAGCGTGTTAGAGGTGTGAGCACACGTGTGTGAGCGTGCTGAGGGTCTGATCGCATGTGTCTGAGCGTGCTGAGGGTGTGAGCACATGTGTGTGTGCATTCTGTGGGTGTTGGCACACGTGTGTGTGCATGCGGATGTCTGTGTGCTCTGTGTGAGCATGTTATAGGTGTGAGCACACATGTGTGTGCGTGCTGCGGGTGTGAGCACACGTGTGTGCATGCGGATGTCTGTGTGCTCTGTGTGAGTGTGTTACAGGTGTGAGCACACGTGTGTGAGCATGCTGTGGGTGTGAGCACACGTGTGTGCGTTCTGTGGGTGTTGGCACACGATGTGCATGCTGCGGGTGTGAGCACACGTGTGTGTGTGCTGCGGGTGTGAGCACACGTGTGTGTGCATGCGGATGTCTGTGTGTCTGTGTGAGCATGTTATAGGTGTGTGCATGCTGCAAGTGTGAGCACATGTGTGTGTGCATGTTGCGGGTGTGAGCACACGTGTGTGAGCATGTGGATGTCTGTGTGCTCTGTGTGAGCATGTTATAGGTGTGAGCACACATGTGTGTGTGCGCTGCGGGTGTGAGCACACGTGTGTGAACATGCTGTCGGTGTTGGCACACGTGTGTGCATGCGGATGTCTGTGTGCTCTGTGTGAGTGTGTTATAGGTGTGAGCACATGTGTGTGAGCATGCTGTGGGTGTGAGCACACGTGTGTGCATGCGGATGTCTGTGTGCTCTGTGTGAGTGTGTTATAGGTGTGAGCACATGTGTGTGTGAGCATGCTGTGGGTGTTGGCACACGTGTGTGGGTTCTGTGGGTGTTGGCACACGATGTGCATGCTGCGGGTGTGAGCACACGTGTGTGTGTGCTGTGGGTGTGAGCACACGTGTGTGTGCATGCGGATGTCTGTGTGTCTGTGTGAGCATGTTATAGGTGTGTGCATGCTGCAAGTGTGAGCACATGTGTGTGTGCATGTTGCGGGTGTGAGCACATGTGTGTGAGCATGCGGATGTCTGTGTACTCTGTGTGAGCATGTTATAGGTGTGAGCACACATGTGTGTGTGCGCTGCAGGTGTGAGCACATGTGTGTGAACATGCTGTCGGTGTTGGCACACGTGTGTGCATGCGGATGTCTGTGTACTCTGTGTGAGCATGTTATAGGTGTGAGCACACATGTGTGTGTGCGCTGCAGGTGTGAGCACATGTGTGTGAACATGCTGTCGGTGTTGGCACACGTGTGTGCATGCGGATGTCTGTGTACTCTGTGTGAGCATGTTATAGGTGTGAGCACACGTGTGTGTGCGTGCTGCGGGTGTGAGCACACGTGTGTGCATGCGGATGTCTGTGTGCTCTGTGTGAGCGTGTTATAGGTGTGAGCACACATGTGTGTGCGTGCTGCAAGTGTGAGCACATGTGTGTGTGCGTGTTGCGGGTGTGAGCACACGTGTGTGAGCATGCAGATGTCTGTGTACTCTGGGTGAGCATGTTATAGGTGTGAGCACACGTGTGTGTGTGCGCTGCGGGTGTGAGCACACATGTGTGAACATGCTGTCGGTGTTGGCACACGTGTGTGCATGCGGATGTCTGTGTACTCTGTGTGAGCGTGTTATAGGTGTGAGCACACATGTGTGTGTGTGCTGTGGGTGTGAGCACACGTGTGTGAGCATGCTGTGAGTGTTGGCACACGTGTGTGCGCTCTGTGGGTGTTGGCACATGTGGATGTGCATGCTGCGGGTGTGAGCACACGTGTGTGTGCATGCGGATGTCTGTGTGCTCTGTGTGAGCATGTTACACGTGAGCACACGTGTCAGTGTGCTCTAGGTGTGTGCATGCAGGCGTGTGCACACACACACGTACGCTGCGGGTGTGTGAGCACATGGGTCATGTGCTCTGTGCGCGTGTACCCGCGTGGCTCGATGCACGTGCTCCCGTCTGCGCACACGCGTGTGCCCTGCTGCGTGCGTGTGCCGGGATGCCCAGCCAGGCGCGGGTCCCCCCGCCCGGCGCTGTGCCACGGGACAGCCCCAGCGCCCCTTTGTCCCCAGGAGGCTCCCCGGGGTGGGGGGTGGGGGGGGTCCCCAGCGTGTCCCCTCACCCCTCCTCACCTCGCAGGGAACCTGCGCGTGGAGCTGCTCAACCAGAGCTCCCTCGACCTGCTGCGCGTCGACGACGGGCCCTACGAAGCCGGGGGCGAGAAGGACCAGGACCCCTCGCTCATCCCCCTGCCCGCCAACAGCTACTTGGGTAGGGGGGCCGGGGGGGGCCCACCACCCTGACGCCCCTCTCTCTTTCTCTCCCGCCCGGCCGCGGTGCAGGGCTGCTCTTTGTGACAAACATTGATAGCTCAGACCCCGACCAGCTGGTCTACAAAACCCCCCAGCCCGGCGAGAAGGTGCCCGGCGCGGCCGGCGACGTGGCCCACAATAGCTACTTGGGTTCGTAAGCGCCGGTGACCGGCGGCGTGTCCCCCCCCCCCGCCACCCTCCGTGTGCCACCCTCCCCGGAGACATGTCCTGTGGTGTGTTTGTCCCCCCACCCCGTATCTGTGGAGGGAAGGAGAGCTCCCGCAGCTTCCGCTGGCCCCCCCCCCTCCAGCAGACGTGCATGGACACGCGTGCACCCATCACACCTGATTCTGCACCCCCCCGTACACTCATCGCCCCCCTCCCTGTGCACGCACGCACCGAGCACCCCCCCCCACTTTGCACCCCACCCCCGGTATGTGCGTGTCCCCCCTCCTCATGCAACACCCCCCCACCGTGCACGCGTGTGGCTGCACACACAACCCCCCCCCGCCCCATGCTCCCACCCCCAGGCTTTGGGACCATTTGGGGCCGGGCACGAGCCTGTGGCTGTCACCCCCCCATCCCGGGGTCCCTGTGGGCAGCGCTGCCCTGTCCCCATCCCTGTCCTGTGTCCCGGGGCTATGGTGGGGGCACCGCCAGGCTGGGGGTGTGGGGGGGGGCACAGAGCCTGGCGTGGCCCCCAGCACCCCGCTGTCCCTGTGCTCTTCCCACCGGAGATGTTTCTGCATGGGGGGGGTTGCACGGTTCCCACTGAGGGGGGGAGGGGGGCAGCGGCCGCATCCTGCTGGAGCCTGGCTGGGGGCTGTGGGGGGCTTGGGGGGCTGTGGGGGGGCTGGTCACTGCAGCCGCTGCATGTGGGGAGGGAGCTCTGCCGCTCTCTCCAGCTGGGGGGGTGGGTCTGGCCCCTGTCTGGCTCTGCTCTGGGTCTTGCTGCTGTGGCCCCCAAAATCTTCTCTCCTCTCCCCAAAATCTTCCCTCCTGGAGGGAGGGGCTGGTCCTTGCTCCCCCCGGCAGCCTCCGCTCCCCCTTGGCTTCCCCTGGCCCGGAGCTGGGGAGGGGACCCTGCAGTCCTGCCCACCCCCTCCCCCCCCCTCCAAGCTGCTGTGCCCCAGGGAGCGCAGAGCAGGGAAACTGAGGCACAAGCAGAGCCCCGACCCCCCCGCCAAAGCCCGAGGGTCCCTGAGCCCCGGTGGCCCAGGGCTGAGCAGAGAGAGAGAGACGGACGGACAGACGTGGTGGATGTGGGGGGCCAGGGGGAGCCGGGTGGGCACCGATACCTGCCCCCCCCATTACTTCCCCCCCCCGCAGGCTTCTCGGTGGACTCTGGCGCGGGGCTGACGCGGCGGCAGGAGCTGAGCTTCGTCACCGGAGCCCCCCGTGCCAACCACACCGGGGCCGTGGTCATCCTGCGCCGGGACGGTGCCAACCGCCTGGTGCCCGAGGCCGTGCTGCCCGGCCAGCAGCTTACCTCCGCCTTCGGCTACTCCGTCGCTGTGCTCGACCTCAACAGTGACGGGTGAGTTTGAGTTGGGGGGGGGGGGTCCCCCAAAAACCGTGGCGGCTCGGTCCCCCCCAATTTCAGTGCCAGGGCATCAGCCCGGTGCACCAGGAGGGCTCGCCGCGGTGTGTGTGTGGGGGGTGTCATGGAGCCACCGTCCCCACAGATGGATGGACCTGGTGGTGGGGGCTCCCCACTTTTTTGAGCGTAAGGAGGAGATTGGGGGGGCCGCCTACGTCTACATCAACCCGGCCGGGCGCTGGGACTCTGCCACCCCCCTCCGCCTCAACGGCACCCGCGGCTCCATGTTCGGCATCGCCCTCAGCACTGCCGGGGACCTCAACCACGATGGCTTCGAGGGTGAGGGGCTTGGGGGGGGGGGGGGGGTCTGGGGCAGGGAGATGGTGGCAGCTGGGGGGGCTGCATTCCATCGAGGGTGCTGGGAGGGGTCTCGGACCACTCCCCCCCCCCCCCCCCCAGCTACCTGCCCTTGCTCCCCCCAGACCTGGCCGTGGGAGCCCCCTTCGACGGCGCTGGCAAAGTCTACATCTACCATGGCAGCAACCTGGGCATCGTGGCAAAGCCGGCGCAGGTGAGGGGGTTGCGTGGTGGGGGGGCGTACTGCCCATCGTCCCCCCCACCTCCAGTTCGAGGTGTCACGGGTGGCCTGTCCCCAGGTCCTGGACGGGGAGGGTGTGGGGGTGACGGCTTTCGGGTACTCCCTCTCGGGGGGGCTGGACGTGGATGGGAACCTCTACCCCGACCTGCTCGTCGGCTCCCTGTCCGACACTGTCGTGCTGTACAGGTGAGTGTCATCCCCCCCCCTCAACATCCCCCCATCCCCTGGCATTCCCCACCCTGAGCATCCCCCCACCCCTGAGTATCTCCCCCCCCCCCCATCCTGGGCATCCCCCACCCTGAGCATCCCCCACCCCTGAGTATCCCCCCACTCCCAGCATCCCCTATCCCCAGGCATCCCCCCCCCCGGCCCCGAGCATCCCCCCACCCTGGGGCAACCCCCACTCCTGGCCATCCCCCACCCCTGGGCATCCCTCACCCTGAACATCCCCCACCCCTGAGCACACCCCCCCTGCCCCAAGCATCCCTCACCCTGGGCATCCCCCCCCTCTCAGCATCCCCCCACTGGAGCATCTCCCACCCCTGAGCTTCCCTCCCGCCCATCCTGGCATGCCCCCACCCCGAGCATCCCCCTACCCTGGGCTCCCCTCAAACCCTCCCAGAGCGTCCCCTGACCCAGGGGGTCCCCAATCCCTGGGCACAGCCAGGGGTCCCATGCAGGGGGTGCGTACTGGGTCTGTGCAAGGCTCGGGGTGCCCTCAGGGTGGGGGGGCGCAGCCTGGCACCCCCTGTTTCTCCCCCCGCAGGGCCCGGCCGGTCGTCCATGTCTCCAGGAACGTCTCCCTGCTCCCCCCCAACATCGACCTGGAGCAGAGCAACTGCCAGCACCAGGAGGGCGTCTGGTGGGTGTCACCTGCTGTCCCCCCCCAGCTCCCCCTCCCCGGGCACACAGCCGGGGCACAGCTGGGGGTGGGTGCCACCCATTTCACCCCAGATCCCCCCGTCCCCCCCCAGCGTGGATGTCCAAGCCTGCTTCAGCTACACGGCCAGTCCCGCCAGCTACAGCCCCCGCCTCGGTGAGCGCGGTGGGGACGGGCAGCGGGGGGAGGGCAGGACCCCCCTGGGGTGGGAGAGGAGGGACCTCCGGCATCGTGCCTGTCCCTCTTGCCCCCAGTGCTGGAGTACGTGTTGGATGCCGACACGGATCGCCGGCGGCGCGGCCAGGCCCCCCGCGTCTCCTTCCTTGGCCGCCGGCCCTCGGACCCTGAGCACCAGTTCTCCGACACGGTGGAGCTGCCCCAGCAGCACGCCCGCGCCTGCATCAAAGCCACCTTCCAGCTCCAGGTGGGTCCCCATCCTCACCCTCATCCCCATCCTCATCCCCATCCCCATTCTCATCTGTTTCCATCCCTGTCTTGATCTTTATCCTCATCCCCATCCCTCTCCCCATCCCCATTTTCTCCCCATCCTCATCCCTGTTTTCATCCCCATCCTTATCCCCATCCCTGTCCCTATCCCCATCCTCATCCCTATCCCCATTCCTATCCCTGTCCCCATCCCTGTTTTCATCCCCATCCTCATCCCTGTCCCTGTCCCCATGTCTATCCTCATCCCCATTTTCTCACCATCCTCATCCCCACCCCTGTCCTTATTCCCTTCCCATCCCATCCCATCCCATCCCAGTCCCCATCCCTGTCCCCACCCCATCCCTATCCTTGTCCCTGTCCCCATCCCCATCCCTGTGCCCATTGCTGTCCCCATCTTCATCCCCACCCTCATTTTCTCCCCATCCCATCCCATCCCATCCATCCCATCCCATCCCATCCCACCCCATCCCATCCCATCCCATCCCATCCCCATTTTCTCCCCATCCCCATCCCATCCCTGTCCCCATCCCCATCCTTGTCCCCAGACCCCCCGTCTCCCCCCTCACCCTCTCCCACCCTGCCCGCAGGACAGCATCCGTGACAAGCTGCGCCCCATCGCTGTCACCCTCGCCTATGGCATCCAGGGAGCCGGGGTGGGCCGGCGGGGCCGGGGGACCACCCTGCCACCGCTGCTGCCCGTGCTCAGCCCCCAGCAGCCCAGCAGCCACCGCACCGAGGTGGGGACCCGGCCACCTTCCCTCCCCAGGGGTCCGGGGTGCGCTATCCTGCGTGGAGTGTCCCCGTCCCCCTCTGTCTCTGTGTCCCCCCCTCCTCCAGGTGCATTTCCTGAAGCAGGGCTGCGGGGACGACAAGATCTGCCAGAGCAACCTGCAGCTCCACTTCCAGTTCTGCGCCCGCCTGGGGGATGCCGATTTCCTACCCCTGCCCAGGTGAGGGGGACGGGGAGGGGTTCCCACCCCGCGGGGTGTTGGGGAGGCTGATGGTGGCTCTGTCCCCAGGGGCGAGGATGGCACCGCCATCTTCGCCATGAGCGACCAGAAGGACGTGGCCTTGGAGATCCACGTCACCAACCTGCCCTCGGACCCGGCGGAGCCGCAGCGGGATGGGGATGATGCCCATGAGGCCATGCTCACCGCCACCTTCCCCCCGGAGCTGCCCTACTCCGCCCTGCGCCCTTACGACGGCCGGGCACCCTCGGTGCAGGGGCTGAGGGGGGGCGAGGGGTGGTCCCGAGGGTGCTGGGGGCAGAGGGAGGGGGTGGTCCCAGGGGTGCGGGGGAATGGAGGAGGTCCTGGGGATGCTGGAGGGACAGGGCTGGTCCTGGGGGTGTGGGATGGGGATGATCCTCAGGATGCAGAGGGATGGGAATGGTCCTCAGGATGCAGAGGGATGGGGTGGTCCCAGGGGAGCAGAGGGAATGAGAAGGTCCTGGGGACACTGGAGGGACAGGGCTGGTCCTGGGGCTACAGAGGGATGGGGATGGTCTGGGGGTGCAGGGGGATGGAGAAGTCCTGGGGACGCTGGAGGGACAGGGCTGGTCCTGGGGGTGCTGGGGGTGTGGGATGGGGTCAGACCTGGGGATGCAGAGGGCTGGGAATGGTCCTGGGGGTGCTGAGGGCAGAGGGATGGGGATGATCCTGGGGACACTGGAGGGACAGGGATGGTCCTGGGGATACAGAGGGATGGGGATGGTCTGGGGGGTGCTGGGGGCAGAGGGATGGAGATGGTTCTGGGGGTGCAGGGGGTGCAGTGGGGGTCAGCTCCAGGGCGCAGTGGGCTGGGGGGATGCCAGCAGTGGGGGCTCATCCGTCTGCCCCCCAGGACAAGCCGGTGGTGTGCCTCGCCAACCAGAACGGCTCGCAGGTGGAGTGCGAGCTGGGCAACCCCATGAAACGTGGAGCCCAGGTGGGCACAGCCCCCTGCTCCCCCCCCGACCCCCGTCCCCCATCCCCCACCCCCAGCCCTCACCCCTCTGCCCCCAGGTGCGGTTCTTCCTCATCCTCAGCACCCTGGGCATCACCATCCGGACCACGGACCTGGCGGTGGAGCTGGCCCTGTCCACGTGAGCCCTGGGAGGGGGTTCGGGGGCCTTCGCAGCAGAGCCCCCGCCAACTCCACTCTGGGCAGGGGGGATTTGGGGTGATGCCCCCCCCACCACCCTGAACCCCCCCACCTCTCCCCAGGATCAGTGAGCAGCTGGGGCTGGAGCCCGTGGTGGCTCGTGCCCGCGTGGTCATTGAGCTGCCCCTCTCCGTGACAGGGTGAGTGATGGTGGGGAGAGGGGGGGGTGTTTGGGACCCCCCCATCTGCCCCGGGGCTGCTCTGACCCCCCCGGTTGTCCTCGCAGGGTGGCCGTGCCGCCCCGGCTCTTCTTTGGCGGGGTGGTGCGGGGGGAGAGCGCCGTGAGGCGGGAGAGCCAGGTGGGCAGCGCCGTGCGCTTCGAGGTCACGGTGAGTCGGGGACGTGGGGGGGACACAGGGCTGCTGCGTGGGGCTGTCTCAGCCCCACTGCTCCCCTTCCCTCCCCACGCTGCCGGGTGGTGGGGGGTGGCTGTGGGACAGGAGGGCTGCGCAGGGTTGGAGGTTGGGGGGGGGGGGGGCTGTTGGGTGGCCACCCCACTCATGCCGCCATCATGTGTGTCCTGTCCCCCCGCCCCCCGGCAGGTCTCCAACCGGGGGCAGTCGCTGAAGACGCTGGGCTCGGCCTTCCTCACCCTCCTCTGGCCCCACGAGATCAGCAATGGGAAATGGCTGCTGTACCCCCTGCACCTGGAGCTGGTGGCCCTCCCTGGGCAGCCCACGGCCTGCAGCCCCCCCGCCAACCCGCTGCGCCTGGCCCTGGTACTGCCGCGGGAGGGGACGCGGGGGTGCCCCGGGGGAGGTCGGTGCCACCCCTGTCCATGCCCATCCTTCCCCCCACCCCGCAGGAGCCACCGGGGGAGGCTGACCCCGCCGAGGCGCCCACCCCGGGGTCCTGGTGGGTGCCGGCACCCGCAGAGAGGAGGAGGAACGTCACGCTGGTGAGTGGGGCTGGGGTGCACCCGCTCCTGGGGTGCCTCTGCTCCTGGGGAGCACCCACTCCTGGGGGGCCCTTGCTGATGAGGAGCATCCCCTTCTGGGGTACCCCCCACTCCTGGGGTGCCCCTGCTGATGGGGTGCACCCTCTCCTGGGGAGCCTCTGCTCCTGGGGAGCCCCTGCTGATGAGGAGCACCCACTCTTGGGGTGCACCCACTCTTGGGGTGCCCCTGCTGCTGGGGAGCATCCACTCTTGGGGAGCATCCATTCCTTGGGTGCACCCATTCCTGGGGAGCGCCCACTCCCGGGGTGCCCCTGCTGATGGGGAGCATCCACTCTTGGGGTGCCCCCACTCTTGGGCTGCCCCTGCTCCTAGGGTGCCCCTATTCCTGGGGTGCATCCACTCCTGGGGAGCACCCACTCCTGGGGTGCCCCTGCTGCTGGGGAGCATCCACTCTTGGGGAGCATCCATTCCTTGGGTGCACCCATTCCTGGGGAGCGCCCACTCCTGGGGTGCCCCTGCTCCTGGGGTGCCCCCAGCCCTGGGGTGCACCGCCGTGCTGACCCCCCCATCCCGCAGGACTGTGCCCAGGGCACCGCGCGCTGCCTGGCCTTCCGCTGCCCACTGCACAGCTTCGAGCGTGCCGCTGTGCTGAGGGCCCGCGGGCGCCTCTGGAACAGCACCTTCCTGGAGGTAGGAGGGGACGGGACCCCTGGGATGGGGACAGGGACAGGGATGGGACCCCCATGATGGGGACAGGGACGAGACCCCCAGGCTGGGGAGGGGGGCGGGACTGCGGGACAGGGACAGAGACAGGACCCCCAGGATGGGGACGGGGACAGGGACAGGACCTCTGGGATGGGGACAGGGATGGGACACCTGGGATGGGGACAGGGACAAAGATGGGACCCCCAGGACAGGGACAAGGACAGGAATGGGACCCTGAGGCTGGGAAGGGGGACAGGACCCCAGGGCAGGGATAGAGATGGGACCCCCAGGACAGGGACAGGGACAGGAATGGGACCCTGAGGCTGGGAAGGGGGACAGGACCCCAGGGCAGGGATAGAGACGGGACTCCCAGGATGGGAATGGGGACAGGACCCCTGGGACAGGGACAGGACCCCTGGGATGGGGACAGGGAGGGGACCCCCAGTCTGGGGACGGGGACAGGGATGGGACCCCCAGAACGGGGACAGAGACACTGTGCCACAGGACCCCCAGTCTGGGGAGGGGGACAGGACCCCTGGGACAGGACGCCTGGGATGGGGACAGGGAGGGGACCCCCAGGCTGGGGAGGTGGCTCAGCCCATCCTGTGCCCCCGCCGCAGGAATACCTGGCCGTCACCTCGGTGGAGCTGATCGTGCGCGCCAGCGTCTCGGTGACCTCCTCCATCAAGAACCTGGTGCTGAAGGACGCCTCCACGCAGGTCCGTTCCCCTCTCCTGTCCCCCCCCCCGGCCTCCCACCCCGCTGCCCCCTGACCGCCCTCCCCTCCCCAGATCCCTGTCTCCATCTACCTGGACCCCGGGGAGGCGGTGGCCGGCGGTGTGCCATGGTGGGTCATCCTGCTGGCCGTGCTGGCCGGCATCCTCGTCCTGGCCCTGCTCGTCTTCATCCTCTGGAAGGTGAGGGATGGGGACGGGATGTCCGCGGCAGGATGTGTGTCCCCCTCCCCATGGCACAGGGTCCCCCGGCCATGCCATGCCACACCGTGCCATGCCAGCTATGCCATGCCATGCCATGCCATGCCATGCCACCCCTGCTGTGCAGTGCCATGGTGTGCCATGGTGTGCCACCCCAGCTGTGCCATGCTGTGCCATGCCATGTCATGTCATGCTGTGCCATCCCAGCCATGCCATGCCATGGTGTGCCACCCCAGCTGTGCCACACTGTGCCACATCAGCTGTGCCGTGCCATGCCGTGCCGTGCCATGCTAGCTGTGCCATGCCATGTCATGTCATGCCATGCCATCCCAGCTGCACAGTGCCATGTTGTGCCACCCCAGCTGTGCCATGCCGTGACATGCCATGTCATGCCATGCTGTGCCACCCCAGCTATGCCATGCCATACCATGCCATGCCACCCCAGCTGTGCAGTGCAATGTTGTGCCATGGTGTGCCACCCCAGCTGTGCCATGCCATGCTGTGCCACCCCAGCCATGCCGTGCTGTGCCATGTTGTGTCATGCTGTGCCACCCCAGCTATGCCATGCCATGCCATGCCATCCCAGCTGTGCAGTGCCATGTTGTGCTGTGCCATGCCACCCCAGCTGTGCCATTCCACATCATGCCACGCTGTGCCACCCACCCCAGCCATGCCATGCCATGGTGTGCCACCCCAGCTGTGCCATGCCATGCCACGCCAGCCATGCCATGCCTGCTGTGGCATCTTGTGTCATGCTGTGCCACCCCAGCTATGCCATGCCATGCCACCCTGTGCCACTCCATCTGTGCCATGCCATGTTGTGCCATCCCAGCTGTGCCATGCCATGTTGTGCCATGCTGTGCCACCCCAGCTATGCCATGCCATGCCACCCTGTGCCACTCCATCTGTGCCATGCCACGTTGTGCCATGCTGTGCCACCCCAGCCATGCCATGCCATAATGTGCCACCCCAGCTGTGCCACACTATGCCATGCCAGCTGTGTCATGCCGTGCCGTGCCACCCCAGATGCGCAGTGCCAGGGTGTGCCACCCCAGCCATGCCATGCCACCTTGTGCCACCCCAGTTGTGCCATGCCACATTGTGCCACACCATGCCATCCCAGCTGTGCCATGCCACGCCAGCCCAGTTGTGCCATGCCACGTTGTGCCACTCCAGCCATGCTGTGCCACCCCAGCTGTGCCATGCCGTGCCACCCTGCCTCTTCCGTGCCATGCCACCCCAGCCATGCTGTGCCATGTCAAGCCACGCCACCCTGGCTCTTCTGTGCCATGCCATCCCCGCTGTGCTGTGCCACACCATGCCACCCCAGCTCTCCCGTGCCGTGCCGTGCCGTGCCGTGCCACCCAGCCTGGCCTTGCCTGGCCTCACCCTCTCGCTTCCTCCCCAGTGCGGCTTCTTCAAGCGGAGCAGCCGAAAGTCCCGCTACGCCGCTAACTATTACCGGGCGCGCCTGGGCCTGCAGCCCTCGGCAGCGGAGCAGCGGGCGCTGGAGGGCGAGCGGTAACACAGGGCTCTCCCGCCCCAGGCCCGGCGGCAGCCACCGTGGGTGCGCAGGGGAGGGCGCCAGGGCTGGTGGCCACCCTGCGAGGGCCGGCGGCGTGCCAAGGCTGGGGGGGGACGAGGGTTGGCAGCATCAGGGTGGAAGGACAAGGGTCTGCAGTGCTGGTGCGAGGGTGTTGCGGTGCCCAAATTGGGACGTGGTGGGGGGATTGCAGTGCTCGTGTATGGGTGTGCGAGGGTTTGCAGTGCTGGTGTGCGCACGTGTGTTCTGGTTTCAGGAACCCCCAAAAATCTATTGTCGTTTAGACAATTATTCTCTCACCCGATGACCCCTCCCCACCCGGGAAGGGGAAGCAGGGAAAAACAAGGAAAGCCGAGGGTTGAAATATAAACAGATTTAACAGGATAAGACTATATAATTAACATTAATAACACTAAAGGACATTGTGCAAGGGTTTGCAGTGCTTGGGCATAGAATCACAGAATGGTTTGGGTTGGAAGAACCTTAAAGGCCACCCAGTGCCACCCCCTGCCCTGGGCAGGGACACCTCCCCCAGCCCAGGTTGCTCCAAGCCCCGTCCAACCTGGCCTTGAACCCTTCCAGGGCTGGGGCAGCCACAGCTTCTCTGGGCAACCTGGGCCAGGGGCTCACCCCCCTCACAGCCAAGAATTCCTTCCTCACATCCCATCTAAATCTCCCTTCTTCCAGTTTGAGGCCGTTACCCCATGTCCTATCATTACACTCCCTGCTCCAGAGTCCCTCCCCAGCTTTCCTGGAGCCCCTTGAGGGCCTGGCAGGGGCTGGAAGGTCTCCCCGGAGCCTTCTCTTCTCCAGGCTGACCCCCCCCAGCTCTCTCAGCCTGTCCCCACAGCAGAGGGGCTCCAGCCCTCCCAGCAGCTCCGGGGCCTCCTCTGGCCCCGCTCCAACAGCTCCGTGTCCTTCTGCTGTTGGTGCCCCAGAGCTGGAGGCAGCGCTGCGGGGGGTGTGTGTGTGTGTGTGGGTGTGTGTCTCCCCCGAGCGGAGCAGAGGGGGAGAACCCCCCCCTCGCCCCCCTGCCCACACTTGCATGGGCGTGTGGGGGTTTGCCGTGACACCTGGGTGCCGAGGGCTGGGCACACGCTGTGGGCTCCCAGAGCCGTTCCTGGAGCCGGGGTGTCCCTGTGGGACCCTGACTCCCCCAGTGTCCCCGTTTCCCCCCCCCCCCCCCCCAGCTGGGCTTCTTCCGCCGGGCTCGCTACGCGCCCCCAGCCGTGCCGCAGTACCACGCCGTGAAGATCCCGCGGGAGGAGCGGCAGCAGTTCCGCGAGGAGAAGACGGGCACCATCCAGAGGAAAGAATGGGCCGCCAACATCCGCGAGGCCGGCGACGGCCACGTCACCCCCAGCTCGGCCTAGCCCCCTGCCGGGGACGGCAGCAGGAAAAAAGGGGACACTGGACACAGTGGACGCTCCTCTCCGGCACTGGGGAAGGGCCCTCCGGCACCGCGTGTCGGGAGGAACACGCGTGTGCCGGCACACGCCTGCCTTTGCTGGCGCACACGGGGCTGCGGGCGCCGGCAGCCCCACAGGGAGGGCTGGGCCCCGCGGCCATGCGCGACCCAATAAAAGGAGCAGCCCCTCCACAGAGGCCATGTCGCTTCCTCGCCGCCTGGGGGATGTCGGCCATGATGGGTGTGGTCGGCGGAGCCGCCATGATGGGTGTGGCAGGGGTGCCGCCATGATGGGTGTGGGCGTTCCGGAGGGCGCCGGGTATCCGCGCTGCCGGGGCCGGCGCCGGCGCCGGGACGAGCCCTGTCTACCGCGATAACGGGGCTCGTCCCCGTCCTCCCCCGTGGGCTGGGCCCGGCCGCCCCCTACGCACCGGCAACGGCGGCTTAGGAAAGGAGCGGGCGCGGCTCTGCCCTCAGTCAAGATGGCGACGCCCTGAGCCAAGATGGCGCCGAGCCGCAGAGGCTGCGCGGAGCCTTTAAAATGGCAGCGCCCTACCGGGCATCAGTGCGCCTGATGATGACGTCAGATCGTCTTCCGGTGGGTACCCGGAAGCGGCGCCGTCGTCCATGGAGGCAGACGCTGCGGCGGAGCGGCCGGAGCCTCCGCTCCTGGGAATGGTGAGGCCGCGGTGGCGGTGCCGGAGCCGCTCTGGAGGAGGGGGGGTGGTCCTGGGTCCTCCCGGGCCGGGCGGGGGAGAGGGGCGGGCCTGGGTCCTCCTGGGGCCGGGGGGGTTTGTCCGCGGGCCTCGTCAGGGCCCTGCGCCCCCTCCCCGCCGTGTCCCCCATCCCGTCCCCGGGCCCGTCATGTCCCCATCTACCCCTCTGTCCCCTCGCCGCCTGTCCCTGTGTCCCTCGCTGTCACCCACTTCCCCCCGTGTCGTCCCCCCATCTCCACGCTCCCTTTATTCCCCCCCACGTCCTGCTTGTCCCGGTTATGTCTCTACATTCCTGCTGTGTCCCTTCCCCCCCACCCCCCAGGGTCGGAGTCCCCCCTGGAAATCTGCATCCCCACCTGTAATGGGAGGCCCGGCTGCCCCACGGGGTGAGTTCTCGGGGGGGCAGCCGGGAACCCCCACTTTCTCTCCCCCGCAGACGTGCTGCTCTCTGGACTGATGGCGTCGGGTGCGACGAGCCGCTCCGAGGACGAGGAGTCTCTGGCAGGGCAGAAGCGGGGCTCGGCCCAGGCCTCGGGCGCCATCCCCAAGCGCCGCAGCTCGTCGCGGTACGCCGGGGCAGGAGGGGGGCACGGGCCTGTCCCCTGCCTGCAGGAGAGGGCAGCCTGCAGGCACCGGGGCTCAGAGCTGTCTTGTTTCTTCCAGGTTCATCAAGCGGAAGAAGTTTGATGATGAGCTGGTAGAGAGCAGCCTCACCAAATCCTCCAGCCGGGCCAAGGGCGCCGGTGGGGTCGAGCCCGGGCGCTGCTCAGGCAGCGAGCCATCCTCCAGTGAGAAGAAGAAGGTGAAGGGCTGGCGGGGACATCCAGGGGCCGGCCAGGGGGTCTGGGGAGCCCATTAAGACCCCAAACCCCTGTCTCTGCCCACCCAGGTCTCCAAGTCCGTGTCCACCCCCATCACGCCCAGCCTGGTCCCGACCCCTGGCCTCGCCAAGCGGATGAAGAAGAGCAAACAGTCCCTGCAAGTGACGAAGGACCTGGGCCGCTGGAAACCCGCTGATGACCTCCTGCTCATCAACGCTGTGCTGCAGGTAATGACCCAGAGGGGCTGCCTGTCCCCCGGGGAGCCTCGCAGGGGGGCGTTTGGCACCGCTGTGGTTTGGGGCTGGTCCCCAGGGACTGTCCCTTCAGCTGGGGGTTTTTTCCAGACCAACGACTTGACCTCTGTGCATTTGGGTGTGAAGTTCAGCTACCGCTTCAACCTGCGGGAGATCCAGGAGCGGTGGTATGCGCTCCTCTGTGACCCCATCATCTCCAAGTGAGTGTGGGGCAGGCATGGAGGGGCAGAGCCATCCCTGGGGGGGGGCACTGGGGCCCTCATATTGTGTGTGCGTGTCCCCAAGGCTGGCCTGCCAGGCCATGCGGCAGCTGCACCCTGAGGCCATCGCCACCATCCAGAGCAAAGTGCTTTTCAGCAAAGCCGAGGAGCAGCTGCTGACCAAGGTGGGATCAGTAAGAGCTGGCAGGGAGCAGAGCAGGGTGGGGGGGGCTCCAGTTTGGTGTCTCGGGGGTCCTTGGTGACACGTGTCCCTCCTGTCCCCCCGCAGACCAGCCAGCCCACGCTTGACACCTTCCAGGAGCTGCTCCACAAGCACCCTGACGTCTTCTACCTGTCCCGCACAGCCAAGGCTCTGCAGCTCCACTGGCAGCTCATGAAGCAGTACTACCTGCTGGACGACCAGACCGGTGAGGCTCCAGAGGGTCCCCTGTCCCCTGTGGCCCCCAGCCCCCTCACGCCCTCCCCTCCTGCTCCTTCCAGTGCAGCCGCTGCCCAAGGGTGACCAAGTGCTGAACTTTTCGGATGCTGAGGACATGCTTGATGACAGTAAGCTGAAGTGAGGTTTCTGGGGGGCTGGGATGGGGACAGAGGCCGCGCTGGGGGGACGTGAGGTGGCACTGTCTCATCTTGCCTTTTCTCCTCCGCAGGGATGTGCAGGATGAGGTGCTGGAGCACGGTGAGTCCGACCTGCTCCCATCTGGGCAGCCCGAATGGGTGGGGAGAGACCCAGGGCCCCCCTGGGAGTGGGCAGGTGCCCCCCACCCTCCTCAGCTCCCTTCTCCCCTTCTAGAGCTGACCGTGGCTGACCAGCGCCAGAAGCGGGAGATCCGGCAGCTGGAGCAGGAGCTGCACAAGTGGCAGGTGCTGGTCGACAGCATCACAGGTGAGAGCTGGGGACCAGGGGGGGACACCTGTCTGTCCCCCCAGCTGTCTGTCCATCCCTCCAGCCCCCTGTCTGTTCCTCCAGCCCCTCTCACCCCTCCTTTCTCCAGGCATGAGCTCCCCAGACTTTGACAGCCAGACGCTGGCCGTGCTGCGGGGCCGCATGGTGCGGTACCTCATGCGCTCCCGGGAGGTGAGTGCAGATATTGTGGGTCCTCCCTGCCCCAGCAGAGCCCACCCCCTTCTCGAGGAGCACCTCCCTGCCTCCCTGCAGCCCACCGATGCTTCTCTGCTCTCCTCAGATCACACTGGGCAGAGCCACAAAGGACAATCAGATCGACGTGGACCTGGCGCTGGAGGGACCAGCCTGGAAGATCTCCCGCAAGCAGGGTAGGGCTGGGGATTGGGGCTGGGGCAGGTCTTGGGGGGGCTCTGGAAGAGGCGGGGGCTGCATTTACCACTCTCCTCATGGTGGGGAGCTGAGAGAGGTCTTGAAGGAGGGTGGGGGGAACGGGGGCCCCGAGGGGTGATGAAGGGAACTGGGGGGGGGCACGACCCACAGGGGGGTCCTAATGAGGAACGGGGGTGTTGAGGGGGCCTTGAGAGCGGGAGGGGGGGGTCCTGGGAAGGCTCTTAAGGGGGACAGGGGGAGAACGGGGTGTCTGGGGGGGGTGACGATGTCATTTGGCCCCCCCCATCAACAGGGGGGCTGATGATGCGGCGGAGGAGCAGGTGAGGGGGGGATGTGGGGGTTACTTGGGGTCTCCCCCCCAGAAGAGGTGGGTCACAGCCCCAAAATGTCTGAAAATTCTTGGGATGCGTTCAAAAAAATGTTAAAACCTGGCACTCTGGGCGTGAGGTGTTGAAATAAAGGAAAATCTCATTTTTATATATATATTGGAAAGTAATATTCATTTATTTATGTAAAATGAGTTCAAAATTAAAACCTCTGTTTCTCAGCATTCCATGATTCTGTGATTCTCTGTTATATAAAAGATCTTCGAATATAAAAATGCTTAAAATTTATTTGTAAAAAGATATTAGGGTCAAAATAGATGTGTAAGTGGTCAGTCTAAATAGATATTGTATATTGTAATGTTAACATATAAGTCTAAGCAGATCTAAGTCTAAACAGATTTTTGATATGTGTAAAGAGATAATATAAATTCCCTAAAAATATATATATATATAGACATGTAGATGTCTGTGCTTTATACTGATTTGTGCAAACAGAAAGGAAAAAAATAAATAAAGCTTCATGTGCAAAAGCAAAAATCACCCATTTTTATGTTGTGGATGAGGTGCCACCCCCACCTCCCTCCCCAGTCACCGGCCCTGGTGCCCCGCGTGGAGCGATGCAGCATCCCTGGGGCTCATTTTGGGGGGAAAAAACCCCCGTTCAACAGGTTTTTGGGTGCAGAGACGCTGGCTGTTGCTGCCTGGGCTGCGAGTGTGGGCAGGGCCGGGAGCCGCGCACCCCGGTAAGCGGTTCCAGTTCCCGGCTGGACTAAAGTGGGCTGAGAGCGGTCACTGCTCATCACACTAATGAGCGCTGAGAGGGGGGGAATTGAGCGCGCTGCCGCCCGGCGCCGCGCGCGCGCCCTGGCCCCGCCTCCCGCCAGTTTTAGCCCCGCCCCCGCGGCGCTGCCCGCAGCTCACGCGCATGCGCGGTTCGCGGCCACGGGCCGGCGCCGCACCCCAGAAAGCGGCGGCCGGAGGGGGAACCGGCACCGCCGGGGCTCCGGCGAGCTCCCCACCACCCGGAGCGGGTGCTGTGCCGCCCGGCCAGCCCCGAGAACGGCCATCGGCGCTCCCGTACCGGCTCTTACCGCGCTCCTGCGCCCCCCTCAGTCTTCCCGGTGTCCATCTCCACGGCCCCGCGGTGCTCCAGGACCCCGGAAGTGCCCCCTCAATCCTCCGAAGCACGTCTCTATGGCATTTCAGTCCTCCAGCACCCCGGAACCGCCTCCTCAGTCCTCCGTAAATCACCTGCTTCCCGCACTCTTCCCCAACCACAGAAAACGGTTACCAACTAACCCCCAAAATACCTGCAGATTACAAAAATAAAGCCACCACCACAGAAATCTCTTCCCCGCAACCATTAAAGACAGGAGGCTAGAGAACGGAACCAACCCGGCGCAGCACCGCGTCCCCTGCCGGGAACTGAAGGCAGGCGACAAAAAAAGGCCCCGCCCCTTTTCCCGGGGGATTGTGGGAAGGGCGGGTCCCCTGAGAGCGGTGGGCGTGGCCATGAGCGGTGGGGCGTGGTTAGGTGGTGATGGGCGGGGCCCGAGAGCGGGGGAGGGCAGCGGGTGGTGGGCGGGGCCAGGGCAGAGAGCGGTGGGTGGGGCCCGATGGCGGTGGGCGGGGCCAGAGGGTATATAAGCCACGGCCTCCCGGTGGGAGCTCATTCCGGTGCCAGGTTCCTGCGCCGGGGGAGCTGCGTTGGGCCCTCGGTCAGCTGCAGCTTTGGGGTTGTCTCAGCCCTTGGGGCTCAACGTGTTTTGGCATTTAGAAAGGCAGAGGTAAAAAGTTTGAGCTAAAACCTTCAGAACCGGTTGATGTTCCACAGCCTGAATAGTAGAAAGTCAACTTGATGCGTTTTTTTTTTTTTTCTTTTCGAGTCAGTAATTTTGTAATGAGTGTTCAGGGGTGCCCAGATGTTTTAATAGCCTGTTTTCTTTATTGCATTTTCCTAGAATTCCTGACTTTATTAAAGATGGAGCTGTGTTTTTTTCACCGGTTTTGCTGTATGCTGTGTAAGTTGCTGATGTAATTTCTCTTAATTGGCTGGATGATGAGGCTGGGTGGAGGATGGACACCTATAGACCCCCCCATGTCCCTCAGCACCACGTCTGACCAGCTTTTAGATACCTCCAGGGATGGCGACTCCACCACTGCCCTGGGCAGCCTGGACAATGCTTGATGACCCTTTTGGTGAAGAAATTTTTCCTGATATCCATCCTAAACCTACCCTGGTGCAACTTGAGGCCGTTTCCTCTTGTCCCATCACTGGTTACTTGGGAGAAGAGACCAACCTCCCCCCGCCTTCACTACACCCTCCTTTCAGACCTCCCTGGCACTCTACACCCCTACCCAAGGTCCCTCTATCCCATCACATCCCAGTTTGTCCCTCCTGGTCACCCCACTGGTATCCTGTCTCTCCACCCTTCTCCAGACCCCCAAAATGTTCCCCCCCATTCCCCGAGGACCTTAAGTCCTCCCTTCCCTATACCAGTCTCACCTGGGGCAGAGCGATTCAGTGCCTGTGGCTGATCCACGCTGCTGCCAAGCCCTTTGGAAAAGCACTGCCGACTACAAAGTCAAAAAACTTTTCCAGAATGCATTTAGCATCGACTGAATTGGTGACTCCAGTTGCTGAAGTTAATAATAAAACCAAGCCATATACTATATGCAGCTATTACTGAATTAATAAATCGTTTTATCTCTGTTCCATGATTGCCAAAGGGCTGGAGGATAACTAAGACAGCAAGCGCCTTCACTGCCTGTATGTGCACGCTGACGTATTCTAGGTGTCCACAAAGTGGAAAGACTGAAAACTGCTGTTGCAGAGAGAGCACAGAGCAAGCAGCTGCCGAACTCATCCAGCCACTTACAACGGGGGGGGGGGGGGTAAATTAAGTCATAAACAAATGCCTTTTAACTGAAATGTTAATTAAACTCCTAATGAAACGCCTAATGAAAGCCTCAAAAGAACGCTGTCTCACTCGCCCCTGGGCCGGCCACAAAATTTACCCTATGTCCGGAGACGGCTGCCACAAGAGAAGCCATGTGAGACACGTATCCGAGGAGCAACAAATGAAAACTATGGCTTGTTTTAAAGCTCTCTAGAAACCGCTTCCATCGCTGCACAGCCCTTGGGGCTCCGGGCTTTCCTGGTGCCTTCAGCCTCAAAACAACCCTGTCTCACTCGCCCCGGGACCGGCCTCAGAAAGAGCAACCCCGCTCGCGCTCTTCCAGCCCCGCCCACTCTCTCATTTGCATAGTCCCGCCCCCCGCGTATTCTTCCCGCGCGTCGTTGCGCTCCTCGGAGGATGTGAGGTCACGCTCCGCCCCATCCGGCGGCCAATGAGAGGGCGGACGGCACGGCACGGCACGGCACGGCACGGCACGGCACGGCACGGCACGGCACGGCACGGCACGGCACGGATCGCGGCGGTAACGGGGGGGTGGGGGGTGTCCCGACCCGCGTTCCCCCCGTCGCCGCCAGCTGCGGGCGATCGGGGTTTTAGCGGCGTCGCAGAGCAGCGATAGTGGCCCCTTCTTCGCCTGGGGGGCACGTTTCGTGGCTCCGCCGGATTTTGGGGGGTCATACAGGCGCTTCGGAAGGGGTCGGGGGTGGGTTCCGTGGGGTGCGGAGGGGTCCCGGCGGGTTCCGGGCCTGACGCTGCCTCCCGCTCCCCCCAGGTGGAGCCGGCGGCGGGAAATGGCGGGGGGGGGGCGGTCCCGGCTCCATAAACCTCAATTTTTCTGCTTATGTCTTTGATTTTCGAAAGGTTAAAATAATTTAAAATAAAACAAATTATTTTTCGTTTAATTTATGTCCTTTTAATGTTAATTTGGGGATTTGTTTAGCTCCGTTTTGCTCTTCCTCCCCCCCCGTCCACGTGGCCCCTCTCCAGCCCCTTCAGAAAGATTACTAATACATATCTTTTAAATCTTTATTTAATGTATTTTTTTGATTTATCTTTCTCTTTTGTCGCTTTTGTCTGTTTTATCCTGGTTTTTTTATTCACTTTAACGGAAAAGCAGAAACACGCCGCGACGGAGATAGGTTGCACTTAAACCTTTATAAGTGTTTAATTTCTGCTTTTATATCCCTATAGAGCCTTGCCTGTCTTGGTAGCGTCGTTCCTTTTTGAAGAAATGGGACGCTTATTCCTGGTTGGGTTTTTTTTTTTGTGGAATTCGAGCCCGTACGGGTGCCGCAGGAGCAGAGGTAACCGTCTCCATACGCACGGGCTGGGGCGGCTTTGGGCTTAGCCCTGGGGGGGGGACGCCATTATTGAGGGGGGCCCCGGGGAGGGGCAGGAATCCTGCGGAGAGGGGATGGTCCCTGCATGAAGGTGAAGAAGATTCGGCGTGCTCTGGGGTCCGCAGCATCCTGAAACCCGCAGAGATACTCGGGGCGGGGGAGCAAAATTCATGGGCGTGCATCAAAGTCCTCCCCGGGGCACCCTAAAGTGTCCCTTGGACACCCCAAAATCCATGGGGACACCTCACAACCTCCCCCGAGGGCACCCCAAATCATGGGGCACCTCAGTTTTCCCTTGGAGACCCCCCCCCCCCCCCAAATGCCCTCCCCCTCAACGGTCTAGAACCCCCTGGGGTTGCAGCCTTCAGTTTACACAAAACTATTAACACTATGTTTGCATCTTAGGCATCGTAACTCTTTAGATTATTCTGCGTGGAGGTCAACGCCCAGGAATGGGACTCTAAGCCATTTGTTTTCATTTTCCTCTTACTTATTGCAGTACAGATATACTGAATCCCGTGTCCGCCTGTCCCAGTCCAGAGTCTGTACCAGCGGTTGTACGGACAGGTGAAGGCCTCCGGGCTGCGAGGGCTGGGCTACCCCGAAGGGACCCCAGAGAGGAACCGGGCTGAGGTCGCCCTGGCTGCTCCTCGCGGTCTGGCAGGATGAGAACAGAACTCACGTACGGACAGGTAAGAAAATGGCGCTACGGGATCGTTTACGGGGGGGGGGGGAAGCCCGGCTTCCCGCCTCTGAGGCGGCGGCCAATGGGAAAGAGGGGTGAGGCGGTGTAAGCCAATCGGGAGGGAGGGCATGGAGTGTGGGCCAATCAGGGAGCCGAGGCGATGAGGACGCCCAGGGGGCAGCGCGGCGGGAGCGCGGTTGCGCATGAGCGGTGGAGAGGGCGGGGCGAGGGGTGAATGTATGAGAGGCGGCGGGGAGGGGGGAGGCATGCGTGCAGAGGAGCGTCGCGCAGCCCTGAGAGGGCTGCCGCCATTTTGTAAACGTACCCCGCTAGCGGCTGAGATCCTTGCCTGCTGCCACGGTGCTGGCTTAGGCCGGCTCCCGCATCGCGGAGCTGCTGGGGGAACTGCCCCAGCTCATCAAGCAAACGCAGCTAATGGGGTTGAGGCTGGGGGACGGGTGAAGACCCACCTGCAGTTCACCCTCACCACCATCCCACCTCGTTCCCAGCAGGAGGATTGCTCCCCCAGTGAGCACAACCTGGTCAACATCCAGAAAGCACATGAGCAGATGCAGGTGGAGAATAAGAGTGAGGGGATGAGGAGGGGGGCACCAGGGGTTTGGGCCCTTTCCCATCCCTTCTAAGCCCCTCTGCCCCCTCAGTCTTCCATGACCAGACTAAGCTGCAGGTGCTCTACACCACCGCCAAAGCCAGCACAGAGGCTAAGTGCAAGTAGGCTCCTCCTTACTCAAAAAATCTCCATGTTTACCTCCACACCCCCCCTTTTTAACCCCAAATCCCCAAGTTTTGACCCTGAATCCCCATTTTTACTTCAAAATCCCCCTTTTTTTCACCCCCAACACCCTATTTTTGCTAATTTTCCCAAATTCTTACCATTTTAGGGGGTTCTTTGGCAGCATCCTACACAAGGTGCTGGATAAAATTGCTGAGATCAAGTCCCTGCTGGAGAAATGCCGCATCGGTAACCACCCGAGGAGCAGCACAGGGGTCTAAATGGTCAGGGGGCAGGGGAGCACAAGTAAATAGGATTCATTTTCGAACAACAGGCAGCGAGAATGATGTTTGCAAGGCTTCCCGGAGACTTTGGACAGGTGAATCAGCCTGTTACTTGCACCGAGCCATTTGCAGTAGGTGAGCCCCGAGGTGCTGCCCTGTGGGGACCCGAGTGCCCACCAGCCCAGGAGGAGCCTGGCTGCCATGTCCCCTCACCGGCAGTGGCTGTGCTGCCAGCAGGGACTGGGGCCAGAGTTGGGAGTCCTGCACCCGGATTTCCCCAGAACACCCACAGTGAGAGGACAAGAGAGACTTTTCGTACTGCTGTACCCTGTTGGCCACTGCATTTACAGTTGGTGCATCAGCATCGGATCCTCCCCAGACTGTTGGTGACAATGTGTGGGAACACATTGATGGCACGTGCTGCACAAACTCCTCAGCAGAGATCCTTTGCAGAGCATTTCATTGGGGTCTACACTTAGTCACAGCTAGTTATGGTGAGGGTGACTCAGTCAGTTCCCTCATGTACTTAATACCTTTTTCCATGATGGTCCATTTGCTTGGGCAGCATTTGATAGCCTTAAAGGGAAACCTGCCCTTTACAGCTGACACAAGCTGCCTCCTGAGGCTGAGAGTGTTTATCTTTCTGCCAATCGCTTTATCGATGCCTGTCTCTGGCCAGGTTTCCCAGCTGCTTGGCCTCTCTGCCTTCTGAGCCTGTGACATCAGCCCCATTGTCCCAGCATCGCAGCAGCCAGGAGATAAGTGACAACTAAAGTCCTTAAATTTTGCAAATCCTTTATAGAGAAGGATTTAACGATTATCTCGGTATCTGGGTCCTCCAGGGTTGACACTGCCCGAGAAGGACCTTCTCGGGACCCTCCTCCATGTTTGTCAGAAGAACCCTCTCCCACGCTGTCCAGCTGGGGCTGCTTGCTGTTGTACGGGGCAGGGGAAGGACCTGATGTCCTGTTCTGCTTCCTGGTCACCAGGGCAACTTGTGCTGGCTCTGCTGGAGCGTGAGGAGCAGTGGGAGCTGCTGTCACTGTTCTCGGTTTCAGAGCAGTGACAGTGCTCCGTGTCAGGGCTGGAGCAGCCGATGCAGACAGGGGAAGGGCAGTCGGTTTCTAAACAGCCCAAAAGGTTTCCATCCCCAAGCTCTTTGATATAAGCATTGGTGGGTGAAATAAAGCTTCCTCAGCTGAAGCCAAAAGTGTAATTAATAATTGAATCCACCACAGGGAGCCCCATGTTGGGTGCCAATTAATCTGTCACGGTTTGCGCCAGATGGGCCAATGATGGGATGACAGATGCTCTCCCCCACCTCTTGCTCCATGGAGAGGAGGAAAGAGAGTTTAGAAAAAACTAAAGTACTTTAAGGAAATATTAATAATAAAATAAAAAGGGAATAATGAAATATATATATAAAACAGTATCTAGTTCCCAGGAAGATGTCACTGGTACGCACTAGAGAAGGCCCAGACTGGACCTGGGGACGGATGGGAACTGGATTCTGGAAGCACAGATTGGGATCATGGGCAGATGAGCAGCCGGGGTCCTCCTGAAGAAGGAGCCATTGAAGAGCCCGTCTGATCCTGAGCGTGGCAGATGGGATGGAACGCCCTGCTGGTCAGTTTGGGGTCACCTCTCCTGTCCCTCCCTGCAGGTGCCACCTCTCCACGGGGCAGTCAACCCCCTCATCTGTCCCTGGCTGCCAGAGCAGCGAGTCCAAGCAAGAGCCTCCCTGAGCAGAACCTGGGCTGCTCCAGCCCACAGCAGGACAATCGGCCATGCCTGTAGGGCCCTCGTGGGACAGTGGTGC
This sequence comes from Fratercula arctica, assembly GCA_947846985.1. Lineage (NCBI taxonomy): Eukaryota > Metazoa > Chordata > Aves > Charadriiformes > Alcidae > Fratercula > Fratercula arctica. Next base: position 2,684,426 of record CANTUZ010000014.1, on the reverse strand, counting down.
CTATAGGGCAGTTTTCCAGGCAGCCCGTGCAGCGCTGAGTATTTTAGTGGGAGGGAGAGTCAATACCACACTGATGTTTTGGTGGGGTTCTCCCCAAGTCTGGGACTTTCCAGTTCCCTGCGTTCTGCCAGCAAGCGCAGGTGCACAGAACCACAGAGCAGGAGACGGGGAGGCTCCGTCCCTCGGCAGCAACAGCAAATGCAGGAGATGAGAGCGGGCACCATCCAGGACAGGGAGAGAGAATCCAGGAGGTGCTAAAGATCCTGGACCGAAAATCGCCACTGGGCTGAGAGGTGAAGGTGTGTGAGGGGCAGGGGACAATCACCCGGGGGTTTCTTCATCCTTGGTCCCTCTCTGGAGGTGCCCGGCCCGGGCTGACCTGCTGCTCTACCTGGCAATTAAATTACTTATTTTTATAAAATTTGACGCCTGATGCTCTGCTGCGGGAAACCCGGGGTTGAGCCCGGAGAAGGAGGGAACGCGCGTGTGTGCGGAGCGGGCGGGGGCACCGCCGGCCCTGGGCGTCATCCGCTGCGAGGGGACCCCGATCCCGCGGTGACCGAGGCGGGCGGGGGTGTGCGGCTCCGGGGCGGGGCGAGCGCTCGGGCAGCGGCTGCTGCTCTGCCGGGGCCCGGCCCCGAGCCGGCCACCGGCCCCTCCTCAGCCCCTGCCGGTCCGCGGTACCCGCGCTCCCCGCAGGGGCACCCGCTGTCGCGGAGGGAGCGATGGGCGTCACTCGTAGGAGAGAAGCAGCGATAGATTTATTGACATAAAGACACGGTTTAACAAAGCTTGACAGTAAACGCGGCAGCGGTTTAACCAGAGTCGCTGGCGGCTGCACTCGGTTATTCACTGCCCAGGGGACGGGGAGGGTCCGGCTTGAGGAGTCCACAACGATTTACTGCCGTTCAGACAATGATTCCATCACCCGGTGGCCCCTCCCCACCCGGGAACGGGGGCAAAACAAGGAAACCCGAGGGTTGCAACGTAAACAGATTTAATGGGAGAAAGCTAAATAATTAGCGTTAATAACACTAACAACCGATATCGATCCCGATTCCAATATAAAACAGACCAGGGTTATAATCAGCCCGCTCCATCGGCAGGGTGCCGGGCGGCAGCAGCCCCGGCCCGTCGCTGTTCCGCCGGGCGGCCGTTCCCGCACGGCGTTTCCCGGGGCTCAAAGCTCCACTCGGCGCCTTGGGAGGAGGCCCGGGGCCGCCCCCGCGGCGGGGAGCCCTTCCCCTCACAAACCGGCCCTCCCGCCCGCCACCGGGGAGCGCCCGGGGAAGCGGCCCCTACGCGGCTCTGGCCGGGCGGCAGCACTGTCCTACCCGCCAGTGTTCTACTGCCTCAAGAAGCCGCCATTTCTGTCAGCCGCCGGGACCCGCCGCGCCCCACCACCCTCGGCCGCCGCCAATCAGCGCCGCTGCTCCCCGCCGCTCGGCCAATAGGAGCTGAGGGAGGGGCGGTTGCCTTAGCGACCGCAAGCGGCTGGCCATTCGCAACGCAGCCTCTGGGCGGAGCCTTTCATGCACGGCCAATCAGGAGGGCGGTGCGCGGTAGCTGCGGAGCCGCCATTTTGCGGCGGGGAGGTGCGGTGCGGGGCTGGGGGCGGGTTAATAGATGGATGGTGAGGCGTTCTGCGCTCTTAGGAGGGAAAAAAGATGGTATTTACTTGAATATTTTGTTCTATGCACTATGCATTTAATTAAAATGAAGAATCATAAAAATATAAATTACATTGATGTGGCAATGGCAAGCGATAGGCTTCAAGCTTGTCTTTTCCCAAATTCGTTGTCGTACGGCCTGACTCCAAGCGTGCTGGAATGCGTCCAGAGAAGGGCCATGAGGATGATCCGAGGGCTGGAGCACCTCTCCTGTAAGGACAGGCTGAGAGAGTGGGGGTTGTTCAGTCTGGAGAAAAGAAGGCTCCGAGGAGACCTTATAGTGGCCTCCCAGTATCTTAAGGTGGGCCCACAAGAAAGCCGGTGAGGGACTTTTTAGGATGTCAGGTAATGGTAGGAGTAGAGGGAATGGATTAAAGCTAGAGATGGGACGATTCAGACTGGACATTGGGAAGAAGTTCTTCACCATGAGGGTGGTGAGACACTGGAACAGGTTGCCCAGAGAGGTGGTGGAAGCCCCATCCCTGGAAGTTTTTAAGGCCAGGCTGGACGGGGGCTAGTGGGAGGTGTCGCCGCCCATGGCAGGGGGGTTGGAGCTAGATCATCTTTAGGGTCCCTTCCAACCCGAACAATTCTATGATTCTATGAAAAAGTTTTCTCCACAGCTATAAAATGCTGCAGTGCTCCGATGTTTGCCGAGTTCCTCTGGTGTCCCTTCAACACCACAACATGCCACCCAGAGGGACCTGGACAGGCTGCAGAGGTGGGACCATGGCAACCTCCCGAAGCTCAGCCAGGCCAAGTGCAAGGTCTTGCATCTGGGTCAGGGCCATCCCAAGCACAAATCCATCAGCTCACTTGCTTATACACACGAACAAGGATTATGCCTTTTAATTTTTTTTATAATACAGTTACTGCAGCTCTAAATCTATTATTCTACTACGTTAACCTGAACAGAAAAAAAAAAAAAAAAAAAATCACTGGAGAGGAAATTCCACCCAGAACTCAAAAAGAACTAAAATTGCACAGCTTGCAGCATCCAGCACCTGTTGGGTGTAACTCTGCATAAAGCTTGCTTAAAAATATCCAAAGACATTAAACAGCGCTGGAATGTGTATTTATGTTTCAGTATCATGGGCCAAACAAGATCACTTCAGATAAAGCAGGTAAGGACAGCATATCTTCCTGTCAGCACTTTTTTGAAAAATCACAACATGACTGGAAAATTAGACATGGAGAGAATGACGGGGATTCTGAGATCTTGAACAACTTCTACAGAACAAGTTCTCTGTCATTTCAGAACAGACACATAACAACTAAGTATTCGACTAAAGTATAATTTTCTGCTGCTCGTCAAAACCTGATGGTCCATCCCTGTGCGGGGGATCCCGCTGGAGGGGAACCAGGGGGACTCTGCTCCCTGGGGGCACAAAGCACATCTGAACGGAATCAAAGAGAGCTTTAAATACAGAGATTTCGTGTCACCTCAAGGATCATCTGGTCCAACCTTTCCACAAATTGGAAGAAAAATTGAGTACTTAATCTTTATTCAGCAGCATTTAAATAAAGGTGATCAAATGAAAGCGCTCTCTAAAGCCAAATGTTGTAATTCTTCAATAACCTGGCTAATTCTTAAATATAAACCAAAAATCAATGACTTATAACAATATAAATCATAAGTCACAAAGATACTCATATTAATATTTTAAGCACATAACATCAGAAATCAGACCAACACACATTAAGCACAAGAAGGACTGCCATTGCAGAAGGCTGGGGTTTTGGAGCGGAGTTTTGTTTGTTTAGGGGTAAGGGGTTTTTTTATTTACCTCAAAATTCTCACTGACTTCTTGCATCATTTTCAATTTGGTTTCATCAGCTGAAAATGGAAATTCAAGCCAAAAAATTGTGAAAAAGCCAAGCCAAAAAAATGGAAATGACATCATGAAGGAGAACATCGGGCTCACTGAGCAAAGCAGCTCAACTTCGCAGAGATGCCTGCAAGGAACACACCACGACGCACCATCAGCAGGTGAAATTTTAACCCCACCTACGGTGGCCTTTGCTTTATCCACCTACAGCAGGTGCTGGGAGAGTTTCCCATTTCATCAGAGCAGATATTTTATCATTGCTTCCCTCGTTCTACATATGATAGAACCAGTTGCTAAATATAACGGCTTTAAAAGGCATTGTTTCTGTTACTGGAACACAATTTTATCCTTTTTAAACTCCTTTCAAATTGATCATGTTGATCTTTAAAACAATACATCAAACTATAAAAATGAGATAACAACCCATAGATGTTTCACTCTGCTCAAATTCTTAAGTCACATAAGAATTTGAGCAAAGAATTAAAAAAATAATAAACTGAGAAGCAAATGTTATTATTGCTAAATATAGTGCTATGAAAACAAGCAGTTTCCTTAAAAATGTGTTTCAAATCCTTCTGTGAAGTTCTCACACCGCCCCCTGGGGAAGATGGCCAAGCCCTGTACTCGCACTGGGGCTCTGCCCTCAGCTCCTCTCCCAGTCGTGGGGCTGGGCCCCTTGGCTGCCCCACAGCGCCCTATGGAAGGCCCTATAGGCACTGCTGTCCCATAGCTGCCCCATAGCCACCCCATGGAGGGCCCTATAGGCTCCACCGCTGTCCCATAGCCACCCCATAGAGGGACCTATAGGCACTGCTGTCCCTTAACTGCCCCACAGATGGCCCATGGAGGGCCCTGTAGGCACCGCTGCCCCATAGCCACCCCATAGAGGTGTCTAGGGGGGGTCTATGGAGGTGTGTGGGGCCAGGAGGGCTGGGGCTCATGAGGGACCCTGTGGGGCCCAGGGCTGTAGGGCCAGTGGAGACACCCTGTGGGGCCATGCGGGGCAGGGGGTGTGGGGGCTGTGCCATGGGACTGTATGGGGCAGGACAAGGGGGATGTATAGGGCAGGAGGGATGCGTACAGCAGGGCAATGGGGATCCCACTGTGGGGATGTACAGGGGCTGTGGGGGATATCGGGGGCCTCTCAGCCCTCCCAGCACCCTGCAGGCGTCGGTACAGCCTTAGGCGTACAGTCGTTAGGCTTCAGACCAGGAATTGCAGAATTAGTTGAGTGCTGCTGCCGAAGCGCTGGGGCGTTTTGTTGTCTTTTAGCCCATGGAGGGGTTTATTGTTTTTATTAACTTTATTTTGATGAGAATAGCACCATGGAATCACAGGATGGTTTGGGCTGGGACCTCTAAAGCTCACCTAGTCCAACCCCTACCATGAAAATTACAGGCAAGCAAAACCATTACCCAGGGCTGGACTATTTACCAGCTTTACAAGGCAGCATTATTTGGGAAACGGTTCCCAACTCTCTGTATCCACATGTTCCGAGGTTTCCCTCTGCCCTGGACGGGGATGGGGAACTCGCTGGCTCCCACAGGAAGGTGGATGGGATCATGTCACTGTGTCACTGTGTCACTGTGCAGGGACAGTGCAGAATGTCGTGGGACAGAGTCTTCCCGGGGCTGTGCCCAGATCACTGAGGGAAACTTGGGAATGTTTTGTTCTGTTTTGTTACTGCTTTTCAACCTCAGAGGGTTTTGACCTATTTATTTCTTTAAGCGCCTTGCCCAAAGATGCCTTGTACTGACTGCAGTAACCCCCGCAGGGCCCGGGTCTCCTGGGGTGGTTGCGGTGTGCGGCCCTGCAGGGAATTCCCTTCTCATCAGAGGATTTTTCCTATATTTCAGTGGTTTTATTTCCACTTATTTCACATCTGCTTTAGTGAGAACCAAGCGATGGAAGGTCTGATTTGGACTGAAAATTTCTCAGAATCTGTAGCTTTCTGTGCAGCTTATTTAATGTGTGTAAGTCCTTTTGATTAGTTATGGCTTGAGATTAGTTATGGCTTGTATGGCTACATTTTTTCAGCTGCATCTGCCCTTGCATTACTGCAGGGCAGCCCTGTAAAAGTCAGCAATGTAAAGCGAGGGCAGATTTAGCTCCCGTGTCACTTGTAAAGTGAGATGAATGAGTTCTCCAGCCCAGCGCTGTGTCCTGCGAGCTTTGCTCAGCACCCAGCTCCCAAAGCTCTGCTCGGAGGACACAGATTTAAAATTCGCTGAAGAGGACATTTATGCAAGGTGGATTTTATTATTTTTTTCCTAAAACGGAAACCTAATACAGTGTTTTGGGTTGTTCTTTCAGCAACACAGAACAAGAACTATGTAACAATAAAAATTGATCCTAAAATTGCAGTCATAAATTATCGGCATAACGTTATAGGCATCAGTTCTGCGTATGGAGGAGGAGGAGTTTTCTGTCTTAACTGAAGAAGGGTAACTTGGGTCAATTATTATCGCTCTCTTATTCACTATTTTACTGGAAAAACCCAGAAATCTGCATATCTGATGGGGTTGTGGCTGAGGACAGCATTCCATAGTGGACTTCCAGCCCTTCAGTGAGCTGCTGGCTGCTGGGGAAGGCCTGTGGGAAGAGATCCGGTAGCCCAAGTAGCAATGAGAAGGAAGAAGCCAATGCAGCACCTGGACGAAGAGCCCTGTGGCACGTAGGACAGCAATGTCATTTTGGCACTTTTTTATTTCTTCTGTAAGATCTTACCGTTTCCAGATAGTTCTGTTATGAGCATGGAGCTCTTCTTGGTGATGCAATCTGTGATGTGTGTGGCCATTTGAAGTTTTAGATTATCCTGAAACTGTAAAAAAAAAAAAAAAAAAAGAAGAAGAAGAAAAAAAGTGCTTGGCTGTTATGCTGTTTTCCTGTGGCCCCGTTGCTGCCCTCTGTCCCAGCCCCACTCTGGGTGTTGCTTACAGGACTTTTGCCCTTATTTCTGCAGTCTGTTCTGCAGGGACGGTGAATTAGACTGGGGTGAGATGCTGGCCTAAATGAAGTTTGGCTCTAATAGTTAGAAATGCTTGTCCTTGAGCTGCCTTTGTCCCCGGGCTGTTTGCACAGCAGCTCATGCAGGAGCCAGCCCGGGACCGGGGCGAGCTGAGCACAGCACAGCATGGCACGGTACGGAGTGTGGACCTTCCTCAACATGGAAGAAACACCTTGGGGGGCCACCTTAGCACTCTGGGGCTGCTACCTGAGAATTCATCCATCTCCGGAGGAGCCAAAACACCCCTGGAGCTGCCTTGGGAGGAGACCTGGAGAGCTCCTCGGCACGGACCTGCCTCACACATGAAGAATATTCTTCAAGCAACTATCTAGGGAGTCACATGCGTCTTCTATCCAGGACTTCAGCCGTATCCAGGGAAGGGCAAAACACTCCAAAGCTGCCTTGGATGAGGCCTAGCAGGGTGCAGAGCATGGACCTGCCTCCAGCACGGTGAAAACACCGTGGGGAGAAAACGTGGAGGAGTTGGGGAATGCTACCTGAGAATCCAGCCGTCTCTGGAGGAGCCAAAACACCCCTGGAGATCCATGGGAGAGGTCCTGGGGAGACGCCGGGCATGGACTTGCCCCCAACATGGACATAACCCTTCAGGTACCCGCCTGGGAGTCACATGTGCCGGCTCTCCAGGACTTCAGCCGTTTCCAGGGAAGGGCAAAACACCCCAAAGCTGCCTTGGAGAAGTCCTGTCATGGTACAGAGCAGGGACCTGCCTCCAGCATGGACAAAACACCTTGGGTAGCAAAATACAAGGAGTCCAGGGCTGCTACCTGAGAATTCAGCCATCTCCAGAGGAGCCAAAACACCCCTGGAGCTGCCTTGGGGGGAGACCTGGAGAGCTCCTGGCCTTGGCCCTGCCTCCAAGACGGACAGAACCCTTAAGGGAACTGCCTGGGAGTCGGGAGCATCTTCCAGCCCAGAGTCCAGCCATCCCCAGGGAAGGGCAGAGCCGCCCGCAAGACGGAGCCTGGCCCTGCCCCAGCAGTGAGCACCCTGCCCCGGTGGGTGCTCGGAGGTTGGGGTGCTCCCTGCGGAACTCTGCGGTGCCCCGGGGAGCCCAGAGCCCCCCACCGCCGGCAGTCCGCCTCTGGCACCGCGCCTGCTGCTGGGCTCCGCTCCGCACCTTAATTCTCGGCTTAATTCTTCCGGTCTCTGGCGCTGAGGTGCAGAAAGCGCCCGGCGCCTTTGCTACCGAGCCGCTTCCACGTGGGTCAGCCGGCGGGTCCGGTGGCGGCGTTTCCACCACTGCAAACGCCCCACGGGTCCGGCCAAGGGGGGGCGGGATGTTGCGCGGGTTCCTGCAGCCGCGGGGCCGGGCCCGGGGGCGCGGGGGAGGGTCCGGTGTGGGGGGGGTGGGTAGGACACGGCGAGTGAGCGGGGGCAGTGGCGGGGCCTGCGTTGGACGGGTGTGTCGGAGATACCAGCACGGGTGTGCGCCAGTGTCTCATCGTAAACGAAAATGACATTTTAATTTGTAATATAAGAAAGAAAAAAAAAATTAAAAGGAAAAAATAAAGGGAATCTGCCTTAGAGCCTACGGGTCGCGGCCCCGCCCCCGCGGCCCCGCCCGGCTTTGGCCCCGCCCCCTCAACGCCGTATGCGGAGTTGGCCCCGCCCCTCGCCCCGTATGGGGAGTTGGCCCCACCCCCCCCGCGCCGTGCTGGCAGTTCGGCCCCGCCCCTCAGCCCTCCGCCGGAAATTTGACCACGTCCCCCAGTCACCTGCCAGGGGATTGGCCACGCCCCCTCAACCTACCGGGATTTTGGCCACGCCCCCGCACCGGGCGGTGTTTGGCCCCGCCCCTCAGCTCCGTGCCGGGGGTTGCTCCCGCCCCCTCAGCACTGAGCCGGGGCGTTGGCCCCGCCCCCTCAGCCCCACATCGGGAGTTTGGCCCCGCCCCCAGCGCCGAGCCGGCACTTCGGCCCCGCCCCCTCAGCCCCGTGCCGGGCCTTTGGTCCCGCCCCCCCGCGCGCGGAGCCGGCACTTCGGCCCCGCCCCTCGGCCCCCTGCCGGCAGCCCGCGCTGGGCGGGGCGGGCAGCGCGCGGGGGGCGTGGCGCCGGCGCACCAAGATGGCGACACCCGCAGTCCCCCCCGCAGCTCCCGCCCCGCCGCAGTCCGGCCCGGAGACGCGCTAGAGCCGCCGCCGCGGTGAGTCGCAGCCCTGCGGCTGCGGGGGGGACCGGGCTCCCCCCCGCTCTTCCTCCCCGGGCCTGGTTATCGTTATTTTCCACATCCCGCCCCGCCGGCCGCCGCTTTGCCGCAGAGCGGGTCGGGGGAGGCCGCTGCGGCCCGGGGCGGCCTGTCCCCTCTCCGCCCGTCCGTCCCCCGTCTCCCTCGGCCCTCCCCGGTCCCGCCGGGGGGGGGAGGGGCAGGGCGCCGTAGGGGAGGTGCACGGGGCGGCTCTGGGGCTCCCCTCGCCCCCGCAGGCCCGGGGGTGGCGGGGGCGGCTTCGGCTTCACTGGGGGTTTTTCCTCCCTGGGGAGGGGCCGCTGCGCGCTCACGAGCCTTTTTCCATTAAAAATCTGTGTGTCCCCCTCCCCCACCCCAGTCCCCCCCCCCCGCCTGGTGCAAATGGTGCCCGGTGTGGGGGAGGGGAGCGGGCGGGAGCTGCGGGCGAGCTGGGCGAGGGCTGGAGGGGAGGGGGCGGTTGTTGGGGGGGGGACACCGCTGGGGATGTCCCCTGGGGGGGGTGCTGGGCTTGGGGGGGCGGCGGGCCTGATGTGGGGGGCAGTGGAGGAATTTGGGGGGCTGGGGGGGCTGTAGGTGGGTTTGGGGGGGCTGGGGGGGGTTGAGGGGCTGTGGGGTGCAGAAATGTCACCTGGGCCTTTTGTGGCTGCAGCATCGCCCCTGTGGCACGCCTGGCCCCTGTCACCCCGGGGACTGTAATGGGGCAGGGGGGGCTGTAGGAGCCTGACACTACCACCCCCCCAAATCGGTATCTTTAGGGGAAAAGAGGGGAGAATGGGTGACAGCGCTTGTTTACCCCCGGGGGGTGCCTGGCAGCCCCCTTTGAAAGGAGGGGGCCTGGAAATGTCCTTTTTCTGGCTCCTCTGACCCCAGGACAGGCCGGGGGGGGTGGGGGGGGGAGGGCACAGCGACCCTTGGGATGTGTGTCCCCCTCCCAGGGTAGTCACCCACTCCGGGCAGAGGGGCCTGGCCCCGTCACAAACCCTTCCCCGGTTATATAAGCTGACACGTATGGCTCCGATCTAGATCATGGTATAGATATTGTGCTGGGGGGGGGGGGGGGAGTATCACGGTGTGGGGATTTGTGCATGGAGGGGGAGCTGGGTTTGCAATACGGAGAAGAGCAAGCGATGGCATGTCGCAGGACACCAGGCGCGGGTGTGCTCTCAGCTGAAGGAGGTGAAATAAGACAGGCACAAAGTCAGCGCGGAGTGAAAGCGAAGGGGCTCGAAAATCTAAATCGTGGCATCCCCTCCCTCCCATCGATGGTTTCGGCTGGGGCTCTGCTTGGCACGTTTTGCACGCTTTCTCGTTAAAATGAGCTGATACGGCTTCACATGCCAATTGATCCTCACTATTTGTCAATGACCGGGGAGGCAGTTGGCAGCAGCGGCCGCATGCGACTCCGTGTCCGTGCGGTCACAGGGTTTCCATCCACCATCGACCGCCACAGCTGCCATCGGCATCAACAGATGGGCTGGAATCAATAATTGATTGTTGTGTTCAGAGAAAGGGTTTGGGGTAGAGAAGGTGTGGTAAAAGAACAAAACGGAAGCTGGAGTTGAGAACAAGCGCAGGGAAAATAATTTAAGCAACCCCAGAGAGGAGGCCACATGTGAGGACGTGTGACAGTGGCAGCGGAGCAGGAGGGTCGTCCCTGCTGGGCTTTTGGCTCAGTCTGGGGGGTTCAGGAATAATGAAATGCTCAGACTTTGCCCCTTATGTCCCATTATTCCACTTCTGTGTGGGGTGGGCAGTCGTGGAGAGCATGAGTCCAGAGGAGGTGGGTGCAGAGGTGTGTTAAAAACCTGCCGTGACCTTATCTGAGACTCCAGGCTGGCTCGTCACACTCTGCCCCATCTTCCACTCTTTAAACACTGCTCCAAAGGCAGAGTAACTTCTGCCTTCTCTCCCTTCTCTCTTGTCCCGTGACAAAGTGCGGTTCCTGCCCAGGGGAGCACACTAGCACATGGGATATTTCCAGTAGGAAGAGCAGCTGATGGGGGCAGGGCAAAACTGGGAAATTGCTCCTTTCTGAAACCAGCCATTTCAAAATGCAAAAATCTTGCTATCTGAGACCTAAAAGTCCCATTCCATGTTATTCCCACTGTTCCTGTGCCAGCAGAAAGGCATGAGGAGTTTATATTTATAAATAAAATATTCTCAGTGGTTAATTCCAGGAGTTGTTTTGTTTGGGTTTTTTTTTTTTAAAAAAAAAAGCACTAATATTTTTCATTGTTGAATGTGAACTTTACAGGTGGTGGTCTTAAAATTCCATAAATAAAACCTTCATTGCTAGAGAAGTAGGGAGCAGAAAATACTGAAAAGGACTAAAAGCCATCCCCATTTCTCTCTTTTTCCCTTGATACGTGTACACTGTTACTTATTTTTACTAGAACTTCCCATATGAATTTTAAAACCAGGTAAAACACCCCTGGGCGCAGTTCTCCGTTTCTGTGCGTTTGGGAACCAGCCTGATACCCGGGAGGGAGGGTAGAAACTCCTGCCACTTCCTGGGGCAAACTCTGCAATATCTGGCTCTCCTTGGCCGTTGAGAGGATGTTTCTGATGTTGGGTTTAGAGGAAGGATCTGTGAAAACCAGAGCAGTGGAAGCTCATCACAGATCACTTACAGATCTGTCCCCGGTGCTTCAACTTGCTTTTCCCGGCTGAGGGCATGCCCAGGCACAGACAAAATTGTTTCTATAACTAGTGCTAGGCCATAGTATTGTTGTTCCGAAGACAAGAATAATGAAAACTTGTCTTTGATTTTTAACGATATTGAGAACTGACACCTCTTAGATTTCCAAAGAAGTGCTAGGAATTCAACGTGCCCGGAAACAGAGTGCCTCTCAGGAGCCTGTCACTGGGAAGGTGCAGAGCTGGGTACTGTGCCCTGGGGCCATTTGTGGGTTTAATCCACCACGCTGGTTTAAGGTGACCCATGTGATGCACAGGCCCTTTGGTGTGGGATCTGTCCCACCTGAGTGGGAAAGAGCTCTCCAGGTTGGGCAGCAAATGATGCTGTTGCAGCAGGAGATGGACTTGTATTGAGTGTCTGGTGACATTGATGGGCAGGATGGTCATGTTAGGACAACCAGGAACGGCTGATTCCAGGGCAGGGCCATCTCTGTCTGAGCAGATCATAGAATCATAGAGTGGTTTGGGTGGGAAGGGACCTTAAAGCCCACCCAGTGCCACCCTCTGCCCTGGGCAGGGACACCTCCCCCAGCCCAGGTTGCTCCAAGCCCCGTCCAACCTGGCCTTGAACCCCTCCAGGGCTGGGGCAGCCACAGCTTCTCTGGGCAACCTGGGCCAGGGGCTCACCCCCCTCAGAATAAAGAATTTCCTCCTGATATCCCATCTAAATCTCCCTCTTCCAGTGGAAAACCCTTCCCCCTCATCCTATGACTACATGCCCTTGTAAAAAGTCCCTCTCCAGCTTTCCTGTAGGCCCCCCAGACGGGAGGTGCATGGGGAGACGACAAGAGTTGATGGTGGTGTAGCTCCAGCCTGCATGGGTTGTGCTCTGGCATGTTGCAAGGATTCCCAGATCCCCTGTGCCGGAGTGGAGAATGGAGGAGGGGGGTGGTTTATTCTCCTCTCTCGTATTTGTCCGTATTTGTCCCACTTGTGATCGCACTATCCGAGTACTCCACAACATTACATGAATTCTTCCAAATCTATTGTATAGAATAACCGTTACCTCACTCCTATTTTATGGTGACTGGTAGGCTGAGAGAACCCAACAAGGAGTTGAATTTGGGTTCGTGTCTTTGCACAATAACAATTTTGAACAATTCTTTGTTCAGAAGTTGGGCTTTAAAAAGGGGAAGCTGAAGCGCTGCCCTTGGGCTGGCTCTGTCTGTGCGGATCCCCAGGTCCCCATGGGATTGGTGACAAACGCGAGTAGCTCTGAGTGAGGGCCAACAGGGGAGCCCATGGTGGGTGCTTGCGGCTGCCGGGGTGACATTCCAGCTGTCCTGCTGCCACTGCGGGGACTGGAAGAGCCCCCAGCGCTGGGTCTTCAGTTCCTCTGGTTTTCATGAAAGCATCTTTCGGTATGTCCTGGTTTGAGCAATACAGGAGTAAGTTCTCTTCTCATGCCCGGGAAAACTGCACTTTTAGAAGACTCTAGTGTCTGAATTGGTGAAAATATTTACTTTATTGCCAGCTCTGGGGTGCGGGTTTCAAGGTCTCAGTGTTTCTGAGGTGCAGGGAGGAGGAGGAGTGAGACCTTGACCAAGCTGCCACCAGGATTATTTCATACCATAAATATCACATTCAATATAAATCAGAAAGTTTGCTGGGAAGTTCTCTCTCTTCCTTGATGGCGGTGGTCCAGAGCGCTCCTCGCCCCGGTGCCGGAGCCCTGAGCCCTTCCGCAGCCGCAGCCCTCGCAGGGTCCCGCATTGGCTGTCCCTGCGGGGGGCGCACGGCTTCCTGCTGAGGGACTGGGCTGGGTAGGATCCTTATACTGGTATCAGGATCAATACTGGTTCTTTAGTGTTATTAATGTTAATTATTTAGTCATACTCTTTTAAATCTGTTTATATTTCAACCCTCAGTTTTCTATATTCTTCCTGATTCCCATTCGCGGGTGGGGAGGGGTCATTGGGTGAGAGAATAATTGTCTAAATGACAATAAATTGTTGTGGGTTTCTCAAACCATAAAACAATATTAATATGTTTTCTAATATTTCTGCTCTCGTGGTTCTCTCTCCTCCCCGCGCTGCCGTTCGTTCCCGTACCCGTAGAGGGGTGCGCTCACATTCAGCCCAGAGCAGGAACGTTCCTGCTCTCTCCGGGCTCTGCCCTTCAGCTCCACTTGCTTTGCTGGGAACTTCAGCGATCTTCTACCTGGGGTAGGGAAAACAACCAGCAACAAAAGGATAGCTGTTGCTTGAAAGTGAAAATATTGATGGTAGAAAGTGGAAGGAAGAGGAAAATGTGACACAGGAGCTTTTCTAAGGGGCAGGTTCCTCCCACACCCCGGCGGTTGCGTTGCTGTACCTGCTCATTGTTAAAACTGCCCTGTTCTAGGCCCAGAATTTACTGCAGATGGTAAATTTACCTCATTCCTGCAGGGTTATTTTGGTTTGGCTTGAAGCTTTTTTTAGGCTCTGGGGCAGTAGAATTTTGGGGGGCTGTTGCCTTTCTGCCCCAACCCTGCGCGTTCAAAGCAAAAGCCATGTGTGTCTGCCTGGGTCACATAAAAACTCCCATCAAAGGGCTCTGACTTGAAGGAACTGAGAGACATGAATGACTGAATCTTGCAAATTAATAAATGAGGAAATGTATTAAAGCAAAGATATTGCCTCAAAAGTGTTTTTTTAATTTATTTTGACAATCGGCTTGAATAATTTATTAGAATATTTCATAATGTACCAGTAAATGGACTGCTGGGAACATTTAGAAAAAATAATTAAATCTTAGCAAATTGCCAGCTCAGTACAGCATTTTTTCTGGTGTAAAATCTTTGAGAAACGTGTGTGTAAAGATGCAGTCTGGCCCCAGGGAGTTCTGAGCACCCAAGTCCAGGACAAATTCCTGACTCCCCCAAAGACCCCGGGAGCGGGGCCACAGGCCTTCGAAGGCAGGAGGAACCTCAGTGGGGTTGGAGACCACCAGAAACGAGAGGAGATGGTGGGCATTCATTAGATATGGTCCGTTATTAAAAGGATTGGAGCCTGGGGGAGTCCCAGTGCTTGTGATCGGCTGCCAGGTCTACCACCAGGTGACCGCGGACAAATTATTTTCCCTTTCCGTGTCTCTTCCTGCAGAGAAACTTTTCTACTTAAATCCTGACACCTTCGGGATGAAGATGGTTTGGTATTTGTTCATTCGGTCAACATGCGGATAAGGACTTTCAGTCCTTATTTTAGTAAAGGTCTTTAAGGAGTAGTTTTATTTTTACAAGTCAAATGATTAGATAATGCCTGATGTTTTCTGAATACCCTCTGGTAACGAACTGAAACACACGTAAAGGGGCAGGAGTGAACACCAGCTCACCCTCTTGACTCTGCTTCCCACAGAGGCCCCTACAGTTGAAAGTTTTGCCAAATTAGGCAAAATTCACCCGAGAAGCAGATGTGCTGACACCAGCCTTCAGTGTGGCTGGTTTGGGGGGATTTTGTGGTTTTTTTAGCAGATATTTGTACGCTCTAAACTCACTCTGTTCTTCCAGTGTATACTGAAAAATATTATTGTATCCTCACATGAAAATTTGTTGTTGTTTTGAGGTTTTCTTTTCTTCCTGCTGAGAAAAACGTTAGATCTTGACGGTGGACATCCTTGACGCTCTCACTATTTTTTCCTTCCGTAACGCTCAGATTGCTCCTCGCCCCCGGCTGTACCCGCTGCTGGGGCTGCGGGTGCGTTGGCCCCACACGGTGACCCGGGGAGCTGCTGGAACGGAGACGTTCCAAACCCTTTGTCTGTATGGGTTTGGTTTTTTAAATAAAACCAGCTCTCAGAAATATCCTGTCTGTGTGCGCTGGGTGAACTTAAAGATCAGGGTTGGAGGTTGGAGCTGCACAGCATGGCTCGTCATCCTAAGGATATGCAATGCTGAGCTATTAAAGATATAAAAAGTGCTATACGGGTCTGATTTAAGGAATTAAATAAACATTCCACTCTTGTCCTTTCAGTTTACATCCTAGTTTTGTCCATTATCATAATGTGGGATCATTTACTGGGAAAACAAAGTCAGGACAGTCAAGAACTTCCCAAGAAATGAAATCGCAGTTACGGATTTATATGGAACAAGTGGGAGCCCAGAGAGGGAGCACCCGTTGCCAGAGCAGGAGTTGGGAGTGAAGGGCCGGTGTCAGTAGAGCATCCGCTGTCTGCGCTCACCGATGGCCGGGGCCTCTGCAGCCCCTTGTGCTGGTCTGCTGTGTACCAGATTTTGGGGGGGATGTTGTTTTATTTTGTTTTTTTAGCTGGCCACTTAGCGCGTCAGTTGGTTGCTTCCAGTTGCCGGCTGTGTAATTGTGCATACAAATCAGGCATTCGTTTGTGCCGTCTTTTTTTTTTTTTTTTCCCTTTTTTATGCTGTGTCCCTGAGCTACTTCGGTTTCTAAATTCAGGCCTCGCGTATTTATCTGTGCCATTCAATTAGACCACATCCCCAATGCTGCTCTATAGTTTCACACTATGTGGGAAATTTGGTAATTAAATGCATGCAAATGCTGCAAGAATAGAATAAATTAATTTTTCCTTAGTATCAGCAGGCTGTTCTGTGATGTTTCTGGAGATAATGTGACCAAGGTGGCAGCTTTTCTCTCCCCCTTTTGCCATCTTCTTTGAGTCTTTAATGTTGTTACGCCAGAAATACCTGGTCAAGTTGATGGGAGAAGAATCAGAGCCTGTGCTGCGTGGTTACAGAAGGAGGGAGATCTATACTTAAGGTTTTTGGATCTCCAAATAAAACTGGAGACGGAAACGTTTGATTAAGTTCTCCACGTGTGGTGCAGCTTTAGGTTTGCAGGTGAATTAGAGCGAAGCAGTTGCAAGGAATAACCCGAAATCCCATGGAAGGGCACTTTGCACTTCTGGCTGCTGGAAATGCCCCAGGTACTCCGCTAAGGGCTGGGATCTCCAGGTTTTCTTAAAAATAGACTCCGTTATTTCTGTGCTGTGTTTATTCATGAGTTCCGCTGCGATCCGTAGAAGGTTGTGGTTCCCAGGATCAGAGCGTGCCTGTGGTCGAGGCTGGGGAGACATGTCCCAGCTCATCCTTCGGGCCAGAGCCGTCTCCGGCTCCGCCTCCGTCAGCTCTTCCCACAGAAATAGTTCCTCAAAGCCAAGGGCTGTAAGGACCATTGGTGCCTAGCATCATGCCAAAATACCTGAAACTTAGCGATTCAGTCCTACAGTATGGTTTTCAAGGAATTTGAAAGTCATAGAATCAGAGAATGGTTTGGGTGGGAAGGGACCTTAAAGGCCACCCAGTGCCACCCCCTGCCCTGGGCAGGGACACCTCCCCCAGCCCAGGTTGCTCCAAGCCCCATCCAACCTGGCCTTGAACCCCTCCAGGGCTGGGGCAGCCACAGCTTCTCTGGGCAACCTGGGCCAGGGGCTCACCCCCCTCAGAGGGAAAAGTTATTCTTCTTTCAGAGATTCCAAATCTCAAATAGATATTCTGTTGCTGCGCACGTGTCAGCCTAAAAGATCTAACCTCGCTGATGATCTTTTTTTCTGTACTGAAGGAACCTTATCCTGCATAGTTTTTGGATTCTTTCTGTGCCGTACGCTCGTGGTTATTTTGCCTTTCCAATTTGTCACCGCTTTGGTGGTTGGGTTCCTCCCCGTTGCGCTGAGCTGTGCGGGGCTGGGTCTTCTTCCAGCCCTCAGCTCTGCAGTGCTCCTCCATCAGCTCTTGGGGTTCCTCTACTCTCCTGGCCTATTCCCGGGGTGTGAAAAGCCTGAGGAGGTACCGGTGGCTCAGAAACGCGATATATTCTTGGTGCTGGAGCTTGGCAAGAGGTGCAGAGCTGCAGAGGGTTCGTAGGTGGCTGGGTTCGAATGAGTGAGCGTGTCATCAGAGCGGCGCCGAGCGAGGTGCCCGTCGGCAGGATGGGGGAAAGTCCTGTCGGGGGTCTCTGCTCCTTGGTGGGTCGGCAGCTCAGGGAGGTTCCCCTCCCAGTCCCTGTCCCCTTCCCCTTTCTTCTCTTTCTCATGGAGAAGCGCTCGTTTGTTGTGCAGCGTCTGATGCAAAGACGACTCTGTGTCTAACCCGCATGTTGCAGAACTTTAAGAAATCACTATTGTACTTGATGAAAGTCTTTTTAATTATTTCATTCTTAGGGCCTCAAATGAATAGAAACTCTCATAATTACATATATATATGTGTGTGTTTGTGTGTGTAACGGAAGGGTGAGACTGGACTTCCCGCAGTGGAGATGAGCCTGCCGAGGTCTTGGTCCTACCTAAGGAAGTGTTGAGTGTGCTCCCCATCCAACCTGTGCCGAAGTCGTTACGGAAACATCTCATTAACTGCGATAATATCTGAAAGGACATGAAGGAGCGTTTTTTCCAAACGAGCTCAGCACGTGGCTGCTGTGCCCTCCTAAACCTAGCCCCGGGTTACTCCTCCTTCCTGTTGTGTTGAGGGAGTGCTGTGCTCAGAGTCAGCCCTCCTTAGACACCACCCAACACCTTGTCCCCACCCTGGGAATAGAACTGACTTGTAATTTTTATCTAATAATCAGTTTTTATCTAGTCATTAGTTTGCTAGAGAGCAGTGACTGGTAGAATCATTTTTGTAGGAAAATACTGTTTTGGGGAGTTGCTTTTCAGAACAGTTTCTGTAGTCTAGAGCAGAGATTGTGTTCAGGAGGCACCTGAATGAGGAGAGCCATCAGTGCGGTGGCTGGAGATCAGGACTTGGGGATGCTGGTGGGTGAGAAGCTCAACACGCCCCAGCCATGTGCGCTGGCAGCCCAGAAACCCTCCGCAGCCTGGGCTCATCCCCAGCAGCGTGGGCAGGGGGGCGAGGGGGGGATTCTGCCCCTCTGCTCCGCTCTGAGAGACCCCCCTGCAGCGCTGCCTCCAGCTCTGGGGCACCAACAGCAGAAGGACACGGAGCTGTTGGAGCGGGGCCAGAGGAGGCCCCGGAGATGCTGGGAGGGCTGGAGCCCCTCTGCTGTGGGGACAGGCTGAGAGAGCTGGGGGGGTTCAGCCTGGAGAAGAGAAGGCTCCGGGGAGACCTTCCAGCCCCTGCCAGTCCCTCAAGGGGCTCCAGGAAAGCTGGGGAGGGACCCTGGAGCAGGGAGGGGAGCCGTGGGACGAGGGGGAAGGGTTTTCCACTGGAAGAGGGAGATTGAGATGGGATGTGAGGAAGGAATTCTTGGCTGTGAGGGGGGTGAGCCCCTGGCCCAGGTTGCCCAGAGAAGCTGTGGCTGCCCCATCCCTGGAGGGGTTCAAGGCCAGGTTGGACGGGGCTTGGAGCAACCTGGGCTGGTGGGAGATGTCCCTGCCCAGGGCAGGGGGTGGCACTGGGTGGGCTTTAAGGTCCCTTCCCACCCAAACCATTCCGTGATCAGCTCTGTGCGTGCCGGTTCTGCCCGGGCTGTTGGGTGAAGCCGTGGGATGGGCAGGGATGGGACGGGCAGGTTCACCCAGAGCCCAGCGGTCGCTGCGTGTCCGCCTGTTGCCGCTGGCTCTGCAGTGCTGTCTGTCTGTCTGTTGTCTGTCTGCCGACACTGACCTTGTTCTGCCTGTGCTCTTTGCTGCCCGCAGAGCTGACCGGTCCGGGGTGCGACATAACTAAAGAAGCTGCTGCAGGATGAAAAGATGGCAGCACGGCTGCTCGCACCACCAGGCCCTGATAGTTTTAAACCCTTCACTCCAGAGTCTCTGGCGAACATCGAGAAACACATTGCAGAACTGAAGAAGAAGCAGCGTCCAAAGCAAGACAGCAGCCACCGGGACGACGATGAAGATAGCAAACCAAAACCAAACAGTGACCTTGAGGCGGGGAAGAATTTGCCTTTCATCTACGGGGACATCCCAAAAGGCCTGGTTGCTGTGCCGCTGGAGGACTTTGACCCTTATTATATGACCCAGAAAGTGAGTCTGCAAGAAAGAAGTCACTAAACCACCTCTTTCTTAGGAAATTGCAGGTTTGGGTATGGTTTGAGTGGAAGACAAAGAATGGAGTCTTTGGATGGGGCTTGTTTGGTTTTTTCTTGTTATATATTTTTCTTTGAGGTTTAACAGAGATGATATGACCAATCTTTAAGCACCTGCTTGGATGGAGTTACAAGAACAAGGTCTGGAAACTAAAAATAGATAAAGTTGTGCTAATGTGCCAATTTTAACCATGAATGCAATAAGAAGAATTTAATTGAGGGGTAACGGTTTTAAGTGTGTATTTCATTACTTGCATGGAATTCTTCTGAATTTGGTCGTTATGAAGCAGTTGGATGTAGAATCATGACAAAACAGAACCGAGATAAACTGATTAACTTACTTTCATCTTTGTAATTTTTATTTTTAAAATATTTGCCTGTGGAATTAAGGTGATATGGCAGGAGGCATCTACTATGGGTGCCGCCATGTATTAAGAAACGAAGCGGTGTCGTGAGGGAGCGGTGAGTAAGCAAAGACTCTGCTGGAGATGGAAGGGAGGGATCTTCTGCTGGTGAAATAGGGAAGAGCACGATCAGTGATTTTCTCAGAAGGGCAGACGACTTGAATCTGAGGTTCTTTTCTACTGTTTAATTTCATTGCTTGCTTTGATAGAAATTTAATAAGCTGAGATGATCACCATCTGTAACTCCAGCTTGGCTGAGCCACTCGAGAAGCTGGAGTTTGACCATGTATGTGACAATTGTTTGATGTGACTGTTCCAAGCCTGGGTAGAACGGCTGTCATGGAAAATTGTCAAGTTTTATGACTTTGTGTTGGGGCAGACATTGCCTGCCACGCTCAGAAGTGATTCTGTGACTGGCAGGGCTTTATTCACATGAAATCAACTGAATTTGTTGCTTCGGTTGGGTATAACCGATGAGTTTAATGCTCGTTTGTTTTGTCGGTGGTGCCAGGAGCGGAGGTGCCAGCTCAGAACGGGGCTTCGAAGGACAGAGGTTTGTGCCCGTGGTGGGTACGGGCAGGCTGGTGTTGAGGTGGTGATGTGCTGAAGGAGACATGCGGGCAGCTGCTGTCGCTGGTGAGAAGGCAACTGACCTTATCCCTCAGAAATATTTTCTCTTTACTGAACAAAGATTTTTCTCTTTGTTAAACACACCTGGCACTGACTGGTTTGGGCGTGGGCAGGCTGTGGAAGGGAGACCTGCAGCTGGAGAGCGGTTCCCGGGGTCTGCATGGCTGCTTGCACCCGACCAGAGGTGTTGAGCAATGTCGCTGCAGCCCCCAGCAGGAGCACTCGGTGCCCTCTCGGTGCTCACGTAGTTGAAGAGATCTGGGAGAACTGGGCCACGTCCTCCTGGCTAAAATAGGAGAGCGGTGCCAAAGGGGAGTGGGCACTGCCGCGTCCCGGAGCGCTGCGCAAGGGCTTCGTGGTTGTCTTGGTGTCCCACCAGAAGTCAGAGGGAGAGTTCCCCATCAGCCCTCACGCTTTATCAGCGTCTGTATTTGCCTCCCAACACGGTGCAATGGGTGAGACGGGGAGGGACTCTGGAGCAGGGAGGGGAGCCACGGGATGAGGGGGAAGGGTTTTCCACTGGAAGAGGGAGATTGAGATGGGATGTGAGGAAGGAATTCTTGGCTGTGAGGGGGGTGAGCCCCTGGCCCAGGTTGCCCAGAGAAGCTGTGGCTGCCCCATCCCTGGAGGGGTTCAAGGCCAGGTTGGACGGGGCTTGGAGCAACCTGGGCTGGGGGAGGTGTCCCTGCCCAGGGCAGGGGGTGGCACTGGGTGGGCTTTAAGGTCCCTTCCCACCCAAACCATTCTATGATTCTATCAATGAATCTTTCCTTTGTAGAGAAAAATAAGCCACATTCCCACCTTTGAAGGCATCTGTCGTGTCTCCAGGAGAGAGCCGTCTCTGCTGGCTCGCTGTGCAGGGACACGAGCTCTTGGCAGCGCTGGAGCAGCTGCAGATGGAGGGGAAGGTTCTGGAGATGGGAGACAAGCTGAGACAGCCCTGCCAGCCTCCATTGCTGCTCCATGAGCAGAGCCTTGCTCTCCCCATAAACGCTGGATTCACATTTTACTGGCTCCGTTCCTTTTGCATCCACCTCAGCGTGGCCATAGCTTTGGCGTGTGCTCCTTCTGTGCTGCTTCAAATAGTCAGTGACTTCCCACAAAGAGGTTTTTTTAAGGCCATTAAAAAAGGCCCTTCTCTGAATCATCAGGAATTGCGAATCTGCTTGAATCATGGGAAGTTTTCCAAGATTTTTTTTTTTTCCCCTCCTCTCCAGCATTTGCCAGAAGGCTTTGCATCATAGCTCTTCTCCTTTAAAGCTAGACGTACAGCGTGCATGGGAGCAAATCAGCTGCTTGCTTTTCCTTGCAGTAGGACACAGTGATCTTAGTTTATCTAAGGAAACTGAAACTGCATTTTAACTGAGAAGCTGAACTTTCCAGTGGCCTGATAACTGATATTTAAAGGAGAAACAGTGTGACCTAGAAACAGAACCATGGCACAGGGAGTCAGAACTCCGGGGTTCGGAGCCCAGCCCGGCAGGCGATGATTTTGTCCAAGCGACTTCGCTGTTCTCTGCTGGGTTTCATTTTGCAAACTGGGAGTAATGACTCTTGGGAGAATCAGGAAAGTCCCTCTGATCACAGGTAGCAGATTTTGGAGCTGATTTAGCTCCTTTTTCTCTTTATGTAAGTACCAGAGAAGAATTTTTCATGATTCTTTGCTTTGCGGATAGTAATCACCTTCCAGTTCCTGGCCTGAAGCACATGGTGGAAGCAATACTTGCCCGTGATATTTGTTGTGGAAACATGAAACATTTCAATTTAAAAACCCAAAAGGCAGGTAATGAGCGTCCTTGTTTATGTGTGCAAACAAAATTGAGGGAAGCTGCCTGCATGAGCATCCCTGGCAACAAAAGCAAAGCAGCCGATTGCCCATAGTCTAGTCTGCCTTCAGTGTTTGCTTAAGCAAGAGGTAAGGGCCATCATCGTCTTATTTCCGCAACCTTAGTAGTATTTCTATTTTTTAATATTTTTTTCATCTTTTAGACCTCTCTTTCCTTCTCTTCCATTTATGGCCTAGGCTATCATTCCTGCTAAACAACTCCTCGCCCTGTTCTTTCCCACTGAATGTGACTTTTGCCCGGTTTGGGTCATTTTCCTCAAGGAACTTCCATTTCACTTGATTCCTATGAATCTCACACATGCTACAGAAGGAGGTAAAGGTGTTAGTGCTCCTGCAGTGACCCCATTCACGAGACAGTAGAAGGTCCCTGAATATCCTGGGAATTGAGGCCATATGTAAGCTTAGGTGGATTGATTTCAAAGGAAGAATCGGCCCTGCAGCTGTAAAAGGCTGTATGTCCGCGAACATCTGAGGCAGAGCGGGACTGTCCGAGGTCACCTATAGCTTGCAGATGAGCACCTGCGGATCTTCCCAGTGCGGATGTGCCAATGAAGTGACTTGCAGCTTCATCAGGTCACATGCGCAGTTTGGAAAGGGGCCCTCCGGCCTGGAATGTCACCTTGGCTGCGTGGAACCTGGGGAAGGTGCAGGGGGGTGAGCGCCCAGCTGGCGGGAGGCACGTCTGGCTCCAGCATGTGCCTCCAGGAGCCTTCACTGACAACTTCTGTAGGGCGAGGTAGTGGCGTTACAAGGTCACGATGCCATTAATGGGGTTTGCATCTCAGGGAGGTCACTGAAACAGAGGGAAGAATTGGGACCATCTCAAAAATCAGCCTTTTATCCTTATTTCCAAAAGCTAATTACCTTTTCCAGGTCTTGCATGTTTAATTTTATTTTTTCTTCTGCTCCATCTCAGGGGGAGATGGGGATGACTTGTCCATCTAATATCTCCCGCCTTTTATATTCCCTTCCCTGTATAGGAGAGCAGACACGGAGCTGTTGGAGCGGGGCCAGAGGAGGCCCCGGAGCTGCTGGGAGGGCTGGAGCCCCTCTGCTGTGGGGACAGGCTGAGAGAGCTGGGGGGGGTCAGCCTGGAGAAGAGAAGGCTCCGGGGAGACCTTCCAGCCCCTGCCAGTCCCTCAAGGGGCTCCAGGAAAGCTGGGGAGGGACTCTGGAGCAGGGAGGGGAGCCATGGGACGAGGGGGAAGGGTTTTCCACTGGAAGAGGGAGATTGAGATGGGATGTGAGGAAGGAATTCTTGGCTGTGAGGGGGGTGAGCCCCTGGCCCAGGTTGCCCAGAGAAGCTGTGGCTGCCCCAGCCCTGGAGGGGTTCAAGGCCAGGTTGGACGGGGCTTGGAGCAACCTGGGCTGGTGGGAGGTGTCCCTGCCCAGGGCAGGGGGTGGCACTGGGTGGGCTTTAAGGTCCCTTCCCACCCAAATCATTCTATGAGTCTGCGATCTCTCCAGTAGGCTCCAAAGGAGCAGGAGAGGATCCTGCCCCTCCTCGCTCTCCTCCCTGCTGTCACGGCAGAATGAAGAGAGGGGAGCGTTGTCCCCCCGTCCTTCCTGGCGGGTAGATGGACACGAAGTGTCACAGAGTCATTTGCTGTTGTATGGCCCTTCTTGTGTCCAGTCCCAAGCATTGCTGTGGCACGCAGAGCTTTGGTTTGTGGTCGGGATGTGCCAAGTGTGGCGTGGACCAGGAGCCAGGAGCGTCTCTGCTGCCATCCCCTACGTGGCTGTGGCCCCCTGGGGTGAGTGGAGGGGGGAGAATCGTTTCTACCTCTGCGGCAGAGTGGATTTCCTTACATAGGCAGACTGTGATGTCACTAAAACCTAAATCCAGATCAGATTCTCAATATTGCATATGGAACAATCTTTATTTTTAAAAGTATATCTTTCAGTAATTTTTTATTTGATACATTTCAGAAAATGGCAACGGTTTTTCCTACGTTGAGTTTGAAACAAGAGATTAAAGCGTGAGCAAAGTGTGGCAGATACTTTTTCTTTCCCATATAAGCTTTTCAGTGGTGAAGAATAAGTTATTAAGAAAGAATAAATTTGTGCCCTTTTAGGTGGGATGTAAAAATAAACATTGAATAACGTGGTTTCTGTATTAGAAAGTACACCTCTATGAGCCAAAACAGACTTGAAAAATATTTTGCATTGACGTTTAATTCTGTATGTACTTCTTCAGCCTACAGGGTGCCAGTTCCCTGTAAATTAATTTTGAAAATAGCTATGTTAAAGTAACTCGCTCAGGGTGTCATCATCAGAAAGTCGTCGCTCTCTCCTGCTCAGCTCTGCCGGTATGGCAGTCATCATTTCCACGGTAGGAACATGGTTCCATATGTTCTTAGGCTGTTCATAAAGCTGTTTTCTCCTTAAATCTTCTGCCCACTCCTCCTCGCTTTTCAGCCGTTACAGAAGTGCTTAATGTAAAACCTGCACGAAGCAAGAGCATTTTAAATCTTCATAGAACTGGGAAGCTTTTTGCCATTGCTTGGTCAATTCTGTCGTGCTCTCCAGCGCAGCTTCTTTAATGCATTGTTTTGCAAACTGATTTAGAGAAGACTTCTCTTTTGTGACCTTACTTCTTTTTAAATGGGAACTATTTCTAAGGTTTCTGTAAAGCGTAGATTCCCAGCCAACCTTAGGAAAACTAAAGCGGACAGAGCCTTTTTCACAGCTCTTTAACAACAAACTGAGACCTTTGGAAGTTCACCCAGCTTTCCTCTCTCAGAAGACGACTGCAAAATGCTGTTCTCCAGGTATCACCTTTCTTCCAGTTTTCAGCTTTGCCTCAGCAAATCGTAAAAGGGCTTAAGGATGTTCTTGGAGCTGAACCAGCAAACATTTTAAGAGCATGCAGCCATTTTGAAATAGAGTTTTAATATGTCAGCAGCATAAAGAAAAACTAAGATAAGGTTTTAAATTGCCAAACGCTTCTTGGCTTTTGTGCTCCTCTTTCTACTGGCAAGGCCAAGTGGAGATTTACCCACGATTTTATGGGACACGCAGCGGAACTGGAGCAGTGGATCTGTGAAGCACTGGAATCCGTGAGCAGGCTGGAGTGGACGGCGCCTGGTTTGGGTAGGGTTCTACCAAGAGACCCACCTATGGTGGGCGTCATGGAGAGGAGTGAGTTCAACAGGCGTGGTGGTCTGGAAGGAGCAAGCTGAGCAGAGCTTGTCAGAGAAGACAAGGAGCTGCCCTGTGACGGACCAAGCTGGCAAGCAGAACATGGAGTTCGTGTTTGGTAGGCGATTGCCCTGATCGCCGGATGGGACAGACCATATTACAACTGGGAATGCCACATTTCGGGGACGATCCCTGTTGAAAATGTGTGTTTCTATGTAACCCCACAGACGGTCTCTGAGCCCCCATACACCTTCCCTGATCGGATCTGGCTTGCTCTTCTAGTGCAGGTCTAGAGCCTTCGTGTTGGTTTCCATCATGCACGCACGTCCCCATGTCTCTGTGTGGAGAATGGTGTTACTGCTGGCTTGCTGGGCTCTGCATGCGCAAACCATCGGGCTCCAGCACGGTGATTTCTCCCATGTAGAAATGGAGATGTAATCACAGAATGGTTTGAGGTGGGAAGGTACCTTAAAGCCCACCCAGTGGCACCCCCTGCCCTGGGCAGGGACACCTCCCCCAGCCCAGGTTGCTCCAAGCCCCGTCCAACCTGGCCTTGAACCCCTCCAGGGCTGGGGCAGCCACAGCTTCTCTGGGCAACCTGGGCCAGGGGCTCACCCCCCTCACAGCCAAGAATTCCTTCCTCACATCCCATCTCAATCTCCCTCTTCCAGTGGAAAACCCTTCCCCCTCGTCCCGTGGCTCCCCTCCCTGCTCCAGAGTCCCTCCCCAGCTTTCCTGGAGCCCCTTGAGGGACTGGCAGGGGCTGGAAGGTCTCCCCGGAGCCTTCTCTTCTCCAGGCTGAACCCCCCCCAGCTCTCTCAGCCTGTCCCCACAGCAGAGGGGCTCCAGCCCTCCCAGCAGCTCCGGGGCCTCCTCTGGCCCCGCTCCAACAGCTCCATGTCCTTCTGCTGTTGGTGCCCCAGAGCTGGAGGCAGTGCTGCAGGGGGGTCTCCCAGAGCGGAGCAGAGGGGCAGAATCCCCCCCTCGCCCCCCTGCCCACGCTGCTGGGGATGAGCCCAGGCTGCGGGGGGTTTCTGGGCTGCCAGCGCACGTTGTTGGCTCGTGTTGAGCTTCTCACCCACCAGCACCCCCAAGTCCTTCTCCTCAGGGCTGCTCTCCAGCCATTCTCCACCCAGCCTGGGTTTGTGCCTGGGGTTGCCCTGACCCAGGTGCAGGACCTCGCACTTGCCCTGGTTGAACTTCAGGAGGCTGGCAGGGTCCCACCTCTCTGGCCTGTCCAGCTCCCTCTGGATGGCATCCCTGCCCTCCAGCGTGTTGACTGCTCCACACAACTTGGTGTCGTCGGCAAACTTGCTGAGGGTGCCCTGAATCCCACTGTCCATGTCACTGACAAAGACGTTAAACAGCACCGGTCCCAGTACTGACCCCTGAGGAGCACCACTCCTCACTGGATTGCACGTGGACATGGAGCCCTTGACCACAGTTCCTTACCCATAATGAAACCGAGCCACCTCGCAGAGCCACTCCATGGGGGTTTTGGGGACTTTATGTCTTTGTCCAGCTCAGTCGCATCAGAGACTTCATTGCTTAAAAGCTGTGGTAGAGCTGAGACGTCGGTGTCGTGCTGGGCACGCAGCGGGAGCCTGCGAGCATCCCCCTGTGGTGGGTGCCCCGCTCTGCAGGGGACAGTGAAGAACAATTTAAAGGTAAATGGTCTGTGAGTCTTGAAAAGTTGGTGCTATCGGGGATGGAGAGTGTCCTGGTTTGAGGTAGAACAGAACCAACTTTCTGTTCAGTAACTTTTACTTCTTAGCTAGGCCTCTGCGAACTCTCTGGAATTAACAGCATGTTGTGTCTGAAACGGTTCGTTCAGAGCGATAAGACAGTTTGTGCCAAGGGATGGTGTGCACAGAGGATTATCCTTATTGCTGTAACAACCCAGGTCAGCTAATTTCGTTATTTGCCCCGTTGGAGGGTCAGAAGCGGAAAAGCGTAGAGGGGTCCCACTGCGGGGAGGAGCGGACAGGACAGGTGACCCAAAATTGACCAACAGGGGTATTCCATGCCATCCGCCCCATGCTCAGTATAAAGCTGAGGGATCAAAGGGTCAGCCTCCTTCTTCAATGGCCGGCGTCCGAGGAGGACGCTGTCTGTTATCTGCTTTGATCCCGATCCATGTGTTCCTGACTCCAACTCTGGAACCCGGTTCCCACCCGTCGCTGAGTCCAGTCTGGGACTTCCCCGGTGCCTGCCGGTGGCGTCATCCTGGGAGCTTGATAGGGTTTTGTATATACTGTATCTGTTTCATTATTTTCCTTTTTATCTTATTATTAATATTTCAGTAAAGTAGTTTAGTTTCTTCTAAACTCGTAAATCTCTCTTTATCTCTCCCCCTCCTCCCCGTGCACAAGAGGCTGGGGGGGAGCATCTGTCGCCGGTGATTGGCCAATTTGGCCAAAACCACGACAGAGGGACAGCTGGTTCTTAAAATTGGGTGTCACTGGGAACCAGTGCGTAACCCACAACTTTGAAAAGCTCGTGGCCTTTTAGAGTGTTGCTACATGCCAAGGTAATCTGCTCATTAATTCTTGATGCTGCAATTTAAGAGCTGTCTGGGGTTGTCTTTGAAGTGCTTTTGTTGGGAGATGCATTAGTGGTTCTGGTAACTAATCTTTCTCACTCAGTGCTGGACCACAATCTCATGTTGATTTCCTTTGCAAATAATTTACTGCTCAGTGGTCTAATTTGGCCAAATGAGCTGAAATCTGCTGCTTCACTTACTAGGAGGGAAATGACAAATTTTGTGAGTGAGTCCCCCGGGGAAGCTCGGTGGTGACTCTGGCAGAAAGCCCTGGTGGGTTCCCTGCTGCCGGGTGGAGGGCTGGAGCCTCGCTCCGTCCGTCAGCCTCCCTGGCCCTGCCGCATCCCCCAGGGAATGGCAGACGGGAAGGTGGTGCCGGGCAAAGGGCTCTGGGTTCTCACTGGGCACAAATTTGCTTTTTTTTCCCTCCCAGCTGAGCAGTTGGCGCGTGGAGTGTGCGGGTGTTGAGCAGCTCTGGCTCTAATTCCTTCTTTCCGGGCGCTTGTCCCGGTGGTTTCTGTGTTTTAGGGCTGGTGATGGAGAGCGGAGATAGATTCCGCCTCACCTTTACCTGATTCATTCCACAGCTTCTGTATAAAGTAGCAAATCTTAATATCTCGCTAATTAAAGGCGAGGAGAGCAGGCGTCTGTGCCGGTGGTTGGTGCAGCGCGGTGGGATGTGCTCAGAATTGTCCCCGCGCGGGGACAGCGGGCGTCCGGCCCCTGTCTGCGGGGGGACTCCGCTGGGACGTGTTCTCTCTGCCCACCCGTGTCCCCGATGGAAATATTTGACACGGTTACGATTTCGTAGCAATTCAGAATTTATTAATGATTTGAGGTAGATCAAGAGTTAAGTTTTATCAGCACTTAATCATTAACCGATTTAAGGATTTACAAGATGATTTAACAAAATAATTGAACGGCAACTTAGTTACAGATTTGAAAGTGGCAAGATTCACAGGAACTTAAAGGCATCCCAAATGAATACATGTTTATGTGTAAGCACGAACATACAAGCACACAACACTTGAGGGGTCGCACACACACCTACACCTGAGTTTTGACTGTTAGGACTAAAGGTCCCTTCACAATGGGTGACTCCAATGAGCCAACGGGTCCCCCTTTTACACGCGCACGGACAAGTGTGTGGATCCAGTAAAGCACAAGAGCATCCACGCTTGTCAGAGCTGATGTGCGTGTAGAGAGGTGGATGAAGGAGAGGCCTAGAATTAAAATTCCCTTCCTCCGAGTTTGGAGCAAATACTCCCAGTGCACCAGCGTTCCTCAGCGGGCGATAACTGGGACTCGATGGCGTTGACTCGCCCCGACCGTCCAGTCCCCGAGGTGTTGGCCCGAGTGGCTACTGACTCAGGGGAGGTGCTGGCCACAACCCACTGCCATCCGGGGGAGCTCAAAGGGTCTCGCTGGAATCCCTACTTACAGGGTCTGAGATAATTGACTTTTGTCAGGTGTTTTTCCACTCCAGCCCAACATAGACGATGACATATTCTGGTGTTTTTCACCAGTTGTTAAAAGTCCAGAACTCGCTGGATCTGCAAGTTCTGGTGTCAGTCTGTTTTGGGCCGTGGCCCGGGTGCAGATGTACTGGGCTCTTGGAGGTGACAGTCCCCAGCGGTGGGGGAGCAGGAGCCGGCGTGGTCAGGGGGTGCCTCAGCACCCTGGGCCTTCATCTTTCACCTTTCATCCCTTATGTCCCCTGGGTTGGGAGGCGGCCCAGGGACGGGGACTCGCACCAAGCACCGAGTGGCCGAAGTTGGGGGGGGGGTGTGTGTGTGTGTGACACCCCCACGACCCACCAACGTCTCCACGCAGGCCAGGGGCCACCTGGCAGAGCCGGGACCAGGTCTGGGGAGGGGGCGCAGGGGGACGGGCGGGAGTCAGGGCTCCGCGGCCGGTCCCGCTCCTGCCACGGGCCCCGGTTCTTGTCTGCGGGTGAGGGATAACGGCGTGGTGACGGAGTGTCTCAGACGGGACACCTTCCCTCTGAGGCGTCTGGGAAATGGACGGTTTGGAGTAGAATTATTTGTTATGTACTGGTAGGTATGTTTTACCCTAATGGGAACTTCATAAAGTGATTATTCTTTTAAAAAAAGCAGAAAATGCTATTTTTTACCATAGCAGTTGTTCATCTTTGCTTGTACAATTCATGCTTTGACTTTCATGCATTAACTCTCTCTCTTTCTCTTTGTTTCTGTCTTTGTCTCTCCACAGACCTTTGTAGTACTAAACAGAGGGAAAACACTCTTCCGATTTAGTGCCACACCTGCCTTGTACATTTTAAGTCCTTTTAATCTCTTTAGAAGAATAGCTATTAAAATTTTGATACATTCATATCCTTTTTATTACCGAGTTATTTTTGCCTTTGTATATTGATTGAAAACTCTCTTACCTGTTGTCTTATTGCTCGATTCAATTAGCGTCTATGAATTGTGCATGTGGTGAAGTTGGATTGGCCTCAGAGCAGACACAAAAATGTGGGTTTTTTGAAAGAAAAATCACGGTCCTTTGGACACATCCAGTCAAGTAAACATTACGTTTCTTTTCCCTGCTAGATTGCACCTTTCTGTGTCTGCTCTTCCATCAGCGCACAGACATGGATAAGTTTTGGGACGGATGTGGTTTAAGGTTGTGCTTCCCGTGGAGTTGAGCTTTAACTAGCTGCTAAAATGGTTAAATAGAATTAGTGTCTGGAGAAGGAGCCAAAGGTACCTTAGATGTGATTAGACGCTGACTAATTTCTTGCTCTTTTGGCATCTCCCAGACTCCCTTCTCCTGGCAAGGCTGCCCCCAGATGTTCCGCTGCAGGGCTCCGGGTGCCTCCGGCAGCTTCGGGAGCAGCATCCACGTGTGTTGTTAGGAGAGGGGGGGAAAAAGTAGTGTGTCGGGTGGGCTGCTTTGCCCTGTTCATTTATTTATTTTTAGAAAGCGACTGTAAAAGGGAAACCCGTTCATTTGTTGGTTTAGAGGCCTCTATATCCTTATGTCCTGCATCTCACCTGCAGTAAAAACTTTTCCATCTTTTCAAACTCGATTTGGTATCTGAGTCCGGGAACGTTTTCCGTGGCTTGTGTCTCATATCCCGCACGTGCAGAGGGAGCCCAGATGTTTGGGAAGGTCCATAGGGTTTTCTCCAAGCTAAATCCTAGGTGCCCATGGATTGCAATGCTGCTTTCCTGTCGGATATATTAGCAGACAATTTTTTTTTTTTATGTTACTGAATAAATGGAATTATTTGGGAAGGCATTTCATTTAAGCATGTGATTTTTTAAATTGTTAGTACGTACCTGAAAATATAAAATTAATTGAATGGTGATGTAAAAATACTACTTATGTATAGTCGCCCCTGCCCCTGTTCCCCATGGCGGCTGGAAGCACCTTGGCTCCTGTTTGTAGTCCCCGGAGAACAGGCTGGAAATGGCTGGATTTCATTGCGGAAGAGTGGGGAGCGGGGGGTGGGGAGCCACCGGGGATGTGAGGAGCCACGCTCGTGTCCCTCTGATCCTTGACTTTGTTCTACAGTATTTAGCATGATCATTATGTGCACTATTTTGACCAACTGTGTATTCATGACTTTTAGTAACCCGCCTGAATGGTCGAAGAATGTGGAGTAAGTAAAGCTTCTTGTGTTTTTAAGAATCTTACCGAATGTTGTTTTTCTTCTATTGAGAAATCCGTTCCCACGCACGTGTAAGTTTGCGTGAATACGGGTTGTCTTTTCTATCCACTCCGTTTAGACAAAAGTGTTTGTAATTCATCTTTTTTCATGACCACGATGACATTTCTACACACTTCTCAGTGCGGCGCTCTCTCTTCCTCCTCACAGGTATACGTTCACTGGTATTTATACATTTGAATCACTTGTGAAAATTATTGCCAGAGGTTTCTGTATAGATGGCTTTACTTTCCTACGCGATCCATGGAACTGGCTAGATTTCAGCGTGATCATGATGGCGTAAGTGGTGTTTTCAGATTATTTTGGGTATTTGTGGCGCGCGGGAGGGGGTGAGACCTTAGGAAGAGGGTGGGTGCGTAAGGGAAAAGTAACTCAAGGCAAAATTAAGTGAATCCCCAAAAGATTTCTTTCTAAAGAAAGCTTTAGCCTGACACGGAGTCACAGATCTAAAACGCAGCTCCATGGAGTTAGTGGAGCTGCTGCAAAAAGTATGATTTTCTGAAAACTGCCTTTATTAATATAAGAATTTATAATAACGCCTGGCATTGTAGGTTGCTCACGTGCCAGAGTGGCAGCTTGTTTATTGTCCTTCCTCATTCTTTTCCCTTGTGCCGGATCAGCCTGTGCTGCTCCGATGATGAGAATTGCTGGGGATGTCTTGAGTTCGGAGCTGCGCCAGGAGACACACGCTGCATTTCTGGGGTTTTTCCTTCTCGGCCCGCGCTGGCCGTTGCTTGGGCTCAGTGCGGCTGGGGAATAGCCGGGTACGACGCCCGCAGTCTGAGTCGCCGCTGGAAGAGATGTTTTTTTTTTTTTTTTTTCCCCCTTTTACATTTGTTTTTGGAATATTGCACATGTGCATGTTTGGGCTCCCGTAGTCAATGACAGTTGATGAAAACTGAGGGATCACGTAGGACGGCTCAGGAGCCTAAATTTCAAGTGGGCAGAGCAATTTAATTCTAGTAAAATGCTTTAACCATATAAAATGCCTTTTTTTGGCTGAATTCTGCACCCAAGGTTGTTGATCTTCCCGAGTTTCAGCTCTTTTTCCTACCTACTTGCCCTTTAGTTGTGTATTTAAGTTATATGCAAAGAGTTGAACGTTGTGCACAAAAGGCAAGTAACGGGTCTCTCGCTGGCACTGACGCACCAGTTTGACTCCGGAATGGCTTCTGCGTTACTGAAATTCCACTTTTTTTTTCTTTTATGAAGCGCTTGTGGTGGCCTTTCTGCACCCGGAGGAATCTTGAATATTCTGCGTTTCTTTGCTTTTTCGTACTGTGTTTCTCCCCAGACAGCACAGAGGAAATATTCTGAGTTGGGGTAGAATACAGCTGGGTTAACCTCACACTAAGCCTTTTATCCTCCCTGTATCTCAGGTTTACCCCCTTGTGCAATGGGGATAATCATCCTGCCTGTGGCTCACAGACAGGGAGCAAAGCGTAAAGGATTAAAATGAAGGACCCTAATCAAAGCAAAAGATGATCATGCTTTATTAAAAACACAAAGTGAGGCAAATATACCTGAAACCACTGAACTGAGGTGATGTCACCAATCCCCTTGCATATTTGGCAGTTTTATAATTACCGTTTTATGTAGAGTTAGCATTAAATTTTCCCATCCCGTACAGACGAGGACGCAGGTATCTGACCGTGCGCTTGGACGAGCTGATTGCAGCGTGGAGAGACTTCAACTGTGTTTTGGCTCTGAATTTTTCTGTGTCTGTCTCTCTTTTAAATGCCATTTCTAAAGCATTGTAAATTACAAGCTGTTTCCTACAAGCAGACAGCTATATGAAAAGGAAGGTGACCCCAACGGTGCCATTAACTCTGGTTTAATTCTGCAGGTATATAACAGAGTTTGTAAACCTAGGCAATGTTTCAGCTCTGCGCACTTTCAGGGTTCTGAGAGCTTTGAAAACTATTTCTGTAATTCCAGGTAAGGCGGCCTCCGGTTGGTGTTAGCTGTCGGGTGCAGGCCCTGTGAGTGATGTACTGCTTTGTCTGTAGTTGGTGTTTTATTTTGGTGTGTGTATTGTCATTGTGTTTTTGTGTGTGACCTCCCTCATTGCAGATATGTCACAGAGTTTGTGGACCTTGGGAATGTCTCAGCATTGAGAACTTTCAGAGTTCTCCGAGCTTTGAAAACTATCTCTGTTATTCCAGGTGAGAACCATTGCGCATTAAAGGCTCGTCTTGCGTGTATCTCTCTCCATATCTCCCCTCCCATCCTGCACTGCTTATTTCTCTGAAATGGCACTGGGATGTTTTTGATGGGCTTTGCAGTCTGTATAAACAGAGCAGTTTGAAATTAAGGCTTCTGGGCCATCAAGTTACGAGACAAACAGCCTGCTGTTCCGTGCTTTATCCCTGCGCATGCGTGTGGCCGCCCGAGCTCTGAAATGAGCGCCAGGCCCAAAGGTTAGTTCCGGAGGGTGGATTCAGGTGAGATGTGAGGAAGGAATTCTTGGCTGTGAGGGGGGTGAGCCCCTGGCCCAGGTTGCCCAGAGAAGCTGTGGCTGCCCCATCCCTGGAGGGGTTCAAGGCCAGGTTGGACGGGGCTTGGAGCAACCTGGGCTGGGGGAGGTGTCCCTGCCCAGGGCAGGGGGTTGGAACCAGATGATCTTTAAGGTCCCTTCCCAGCCAAACCATTTCATGACTCCGTGAATAAAGGATCAGGCTCCTCAGGCTGAGCAGTTTCTTGCTCAGCGAGTCGTCCCGTTATCATCATTGTTGCTAGAGCTGGTTTAGGAATAAGTTTGTAAAGCAAGTGAGCAAAACCCAACCAAGATTAAAACCTTTCTGTGTGAAGCTACTTCAGTCCCTTGAAGTCAGACGGGATCTAGGCAGGTTGTCTTCTAGGTAAGGACAAGAAGCTCGTCTCCTGTCTTCAGGCAGGGCTGATGCTCATTTTGAGATAGACTAAGCTAAGTGGAGCGTTGGCACTACCAGCTTTTGCATTTGTATGTTGTAGTGGAAGTGGTTGCCAGCTGCCAGTGCCGTAGTGTGTGACCCAAAGCTGTGCTTTCAGTGAGCCACAACTCCTGGTTCTTAGACCTGTCCCTGTCACGTCCCCCCAAGCTGGGCTTTGCAGGACCATCACTTACGAAGCCACTTCTACTCTGGCCCAGCGTGGGAGTCAGAGGCTGAGCAATAGCCCTTCCTTTATTGTACGAGACCATGGAGCCATTGTGGACTGAGAATATGATTCTGATCCCGATCCTGTATAGAAAAGTCTTGTGCAGATGGTTTCTCAAAAGCGTCCCTAATTTCAAGGCTCAGTTTTCGTGGGCACTGAAGCATCTGTAGCTTTCCATTTCTCAGGTGCTTGACCTGTCTCAAGGTGGGCACCCGAAATAATCACTGGATGAGTTTTGGTCTTCTATATCTTTGTGTTTTGTTTCCTAATGTATTAACTGATAATGGTTCTTTTGCTTTCTCAGGCTACACTTGCCCATACGTTTGCCAGAAAAGAGCCTGTGGAATTGTAGGGGCCGTCACTTTTGTCCCCGTTCCAGACTGCTAAACCCATCAGCTGTCCATGGCTGTTGTGCATGATGTTCTTAATGGCACCCGCTTCCCTTGCACCGAATGAGAGAATGCTCGAGTCATGTTCGTTCTTAGCCTTCCCTAACGTTTGTGCGCACTCAGAGAGCAAACGCTGTTTGGTAATTGCTGTTAGCAGTGCGCTAGACGGATCTGAAGTGCAGTTGCGATTCTGTCAGCCTGCTACAGGTATTCACTGCCTTGCTCGAAGAAAAACATCGATGTTAAATTCCGTTCCGTATGTGTTTTGCTTTCATAATCGTAGCAAAGTGAAGATGAGGCAACTTTAATGAGCTGGTTACGAAACGTGTGACAGCATGCCTTGTCCTCCCGGGAAGAGGAGCAGAACGGTTCCGTTCTGTATCGTTCTCTCCATCCTGCCCAAAACTAACGGACTTTTCCTTTTGTTCCAAAAGACAGCAAAGGCCGGGGGGGAGTGGGGGTGGGGGGTGGGTCTGAGCCCTTCTAAATTCAGTGCAGCCCTGCTTTTTATTAGCGGGCTGATTTGCTGCATGCTTTTATTAAAGGGGATCCCGCCCGAGAGCCGGGCACACTGAACGCTCTGTGGCTGGAACCGTAAATGGCAAAACTGTGGTTGTTTGCGCTGGTTTTGTGCTGGGGCAGCGTTGCCCCAGCTGGGGTCTGCGGCACGTGGGCCCAGCACAAGCCTCGCTCCCCTCTCCCTGTCCTGACTGACAATGCGAGGCATGTACAGTGTTTGTGTAATTAGCCTTTTGGATTACTGAGTATGAACTTGGGCACAGAGTGCTCTCCATGGGCTTCAGTGCTCTCGTGTCTTGGGGAAGAAGTGATTTTTAGAATACGCTTAATATTAAAATACAAAGTGGTTCCCTTTCTGCTCCAGCACATGGAATGGAATGGGAATTTTAATACTGTGCTGAGCCAATGAGAAACTCATATCGGTGTTAATTTTTCCCATAAAAATGGGAGATATTACCAGAATATGACAAAATTCCAGGCAGGTAGAGGGTCTGTGTGGATTTGTGTGGCAGGAGTAGACTGTGGCACCTGTGAGCTAAAATGTCAAAATACTGCTTTCATGGTATGGCTTGGCAGACCATGTGAAACTCTGTGGTGGTCTAAAGATATATTTTATTTTTTTTTATTGGCACTTGAGTGATCGGTGTTTTAATTGCCTAATGCCGTCAGTCCCGCGCGTTGGCAGCCTGTGACACCCGTGTTAACCGGGGGCCGGGGGGACTCTGGCTCTGCAGAGCACAAGGGCAATGGCCCCCGCGGGGCTTGTCCCGCGCCACGCTGGCAACGCCGGCGCTGCCGGTTCCTCCCCGTGGTGCCACCCCTGGGGGAGAAGCGCGGACCCGGGCGCGGGGGCTGCGTGAGCGGGGCCGGGGGCCTGCAAGCGGGCGCTGGAACGGCCATCTGCCAGAAGGAACGGCAAAGAACCGCTTCGTGTGGGAGTAGGGCTTTGGCGTTGATTAAAAGTGTTGAAGATCAAAGTAAAAGATGTTTTAAAATATTATTCCTCCCTAAGAATTCCATTCTATTTATGTATTTTTGAATCGTTATGTTCCTGGTATGGCTCAATCCTCTGTTGGTATAGAAGGGTTTCCTGACAAAGGTTTATTGCAGAAATAAACCACAGCCTTGGATCTGATTAGCCCCAAATTCAGCTGGAGCTGTGATTTTTATTTTTTTTTTTTCTCCTTCCTCCCTTCAGCCTCCTTCACTGCTCACTCATAAACGCAGGATCATCCTACTTGACCTCAGAAAGCCCGAATTCTGTGAGGTTTCTGCAGCCCAGACTCTTGCTTGTTGAGATCTGTGTCCCGACAGCAGGAGTGCTGCATCCTTCCCCCGGCTGCTGGGAGGCTCCTCTTGCAGACCAGAGTGGTGGAGAACCAGCAGGGTTCTTGGCTTGTGCCTGAGCTCCCTTGTTCTATTGAGCCTTGCCCTTTACTGATCCCGATGGCCCGAAGAGCCGGCACTGGGGGTGCGGCCCTGCCCGTAACAAACCCCTCCTCTGGATGATGGGTCCGGCTCCCGCAGGGGACGGGGAAGCACTGAAACGCTGCAGTTCGGCAGTGGGAACGTCAGACGTAGGCAGGTCGAGAGGGATTTGGTCTTTGTAAGTTGTTGTAGTTTGTGCCGATGAGCCAGGTTTCACCGCAGCGGGGGTTTTGTAGCAGAACACCGTAATTTAACGTCTCTGGACAAAACCTCCCATGGCAGAGACTCCCCGCCAGGCTCCGATGTTCTCCATGATGAACGCTGGTGTCTTCTTCTGTTCTAACTATTGCTAGTCCACCATTGAAACCGGTGAGCTTGGGTCATCCAGCACCTTCCCTGTCCTGTGGGGACAAATCCGAGTGCCGGTGGCGGTTCCCAGGAAAACGGGTTCCCCGTTTTATAGCAACAATCTCTTGCCACCCTATCGCGGTTGCCAGGTACTGTATGTATTTGAATTTTCGGTGTCTTTTTGTTCTCCAGGAGTGATTTCTAGTCTTGTTTTCTTCTCTGCAGGCCTGAAGACCATTGTGGGTGCCCTAATTCAGTCCGTGAAGAAGCTGTCGGATGTAATGATCTTGACAGTGTTTTGCCTCAGTGTCTTTGCTCTCATCGGGTTGCAGCTCTTTATGGGCAATTTAAGGAACAAGTGTGTGATATGGCCAATTAACGTGAATGAGACTTTCCTGGATAATGGCTCGAAGGGCTTTGACTGGGAGGAATACACCAACAATATGTGTAGGTATTTCTGCAGTGATCCTCCCTAAAACCACCTTATTTGACTTCATGCTGCTGACCGGGATTTCTGACATGGCTTATAACGTGGTGGGTCCAGCTTTGCGCACTAAAAACCCCTTGCTCAGATACTTCTCAGTTTTTTTGTTAAGGTGTTTTTAGTTGGGCTCTTTTAGCTAAATACTTTGTCAAAAATACTTTTTTTTATTTCCCCCTGTTTTATTTCCAATGAAAAACTGTTTAAATACAGTAAAAGGGAAGTAACTGCCCACTGAAACCCCTGGGCTGGATGTCAGGTCCTTCGCTGAGGTTGCTGGTTCTCCGAAGAACGCCCGGGGAGCTGTTGGTACCTGTCTCTGCTTTGCAGCATCCTCTCGCGCCGGCTGGAAATGATGCTGGAGAACCATTTCAGAGCTGGAAACGATGCTTTGGAGGATCAAGGAACCAGCCTCCAAGTTTTCACAACTTAATTTCTTCCTTCCTTCTCACTTGGAGCTTCTCTACTGTGCAGTCAGCTCCTTTTAAATTTTTATTCACAATGCTGTCCTGACTTCCAGAAAGGTGTTTAAACTCAGGCACGGTTAGTGGGGCTAATGTTGTTTAAAGCCAAGCTAGTTTATCAATACATTTATCAGTAGGGGATCTAGAGGGATCCTCAGGGAAGGCTTTTATAGCGCTATAGTATGTTAAATCCTCTAACTCCTTATGTGTGTGCATGTCATGTTTTCTTTTTTATCTTCTTCAGCAAATTTTTACATAATTCCTGGCGCCCCTGATCCTTTGCTCTGTGGTAACAGCTCGGATGCAGGGTGAGTGCTGAGCTTTATTCAGCGTAGAGACTAATGACCATTGGCGTCGGCTGATGATGGCAAAACCTTTGGAATGTTTCCTGTTGCTTCCTTCATTGGTTCTGGTGTTATTTTGCGTGTAAAAAGTTTCACGTTTCTTAATCTAATTATTAATCCATTGTTACTATCTGTTTGCCTAATATAATGTAAGCTGACATTTTCCGTGTCCTCCCATGGGGCAGGTGTGTCTGATGGCGATCACTGGTGGCGTTATTTCCCTCTGAATCCAGTCACAAGGATCACCAGGGGAGCAGGGGAGGGAGGTTCAGAAATGGAAAATTTCCGTGTGTTATTGGCTCCAACTGGTTTTTCACCTGGTCCTTCAGCTCTAAAGGCACTTAGGGCAAAAGCTCGTCCTTCTGGCTGATGTTGGGTGAAAAGCTGCATGTTGCTGCATCTTGTTTATGTAGGACAAAGAAAACGGGGCTTTTCTGAGATCTTCTCTGTTGGTCTCCTTGTCTGCTGGTCTTACCTGACATGGAGAGCAAAATTCATGCCGTTTGTTAGGAGGGTTGTGAAAATCTCCATGAGCACGGATAATGTGCGCGTTGTCACCTTGCTCTATCCCTTTGACTGCCTCCATGCCCTGAAATGGCTGTTGTCTTCTTCGCAGCCAATGTCCGGAGGGCTACACGTGCATGAAAGCAGGACGGAACCCCAACTACGGCTACACAAGCTTTGACACTTTCAGCTGGGCTTTTCTGGCTTTATTTCGCCTTATGACTCAGGACTTTTGGGAAAACTTGTATCAATTAGTAAGTAAACACTTTGCTTCGGTGTTATCCAAGACGAGAATGGGGGGACAATACAGGAAAGAAAAACGTGTCAGGCTTTATTGTATTGCTCCTGTCTGAAAGAATAATGGCGAGCAGAGCTGCGCAAGGAGGTAGTGAGTGATGAGGACGAAGGGGTGTCACCGGGGAGCGGGGTTGGACTCTTAAGCCCAGGAGGGACAGCAGGTCCCCAGGGTGCCGGCAGCTGAGCTGGGAATTAACTCTGGAAGGACCTGGCTGCCTGCTGCAGAAGGCGGCTCCTGGCAGGGGGCTGGACGAGGTGACCTTTAAAGATCCCTTCCATCCCAAACCGTCCTGTGGTTCTGGGGTTGTGAGCGGTTCAGCTCTGCTCTCGGAAGGTGCTGGGGCACTTATGGAGGGCAGAGTGTTTCCTTGTAACCCGAGGACGGTTTGGGGACCTTGCTGAAACGGCTTTTCTTCTTTTTTGTTTGGTTTTAAAGGAGTCCAAGCATTGAGTTTCACAGTGTACTTGTGACTCCTTTCAGTTTGCATCTGTTGGATGTTCCCTTAGGAGAGGAGGAGGGATGTCACCTTCTGTGTTTATGGCTAATGGATGTGCAGCGGCTTAGTGCTTTGCAGGCGAAGTGCTGAGAAGTTAAATATTCCGCATGGCTATATTTTCTTAGAAGCATTCAGGTCAAGAAACTTGGGATCAGTTCCCCTACCAGGTGTCACGCTGAAATTGCTTTCCCCTTTCCTTTTCTCTTCCCTCTGCCATGCTGCTCTTCTTCCAGACCTTACGAGCAGCAGGAAAAACCTACATGATCTTCTTTGTCTTGGTGATCTTTGTGGGATCGTTCTACCTGGTTAATCTCATTTTGGCTGTGGTGGCTATGGCTTATGAAGAGCAGAACCAGGCCACGCTGGAGGAGGCGGAGCAGAAAGAGGCGGAATTTAAGGCCATGTTGGAGCAACTGAAAAAGCAGCAGGAAGAAGCACAGGTGAGTGTTCCCATGGTATATTTTTTTGATGCATTTACATATTTTAAGATTTATTTGCCCGTTATTACAGAGCAGTGATGCATAACCAAATACATCACTGTGTATGATGTGCCCTGGCATCGTGTCCTCTGCTGACTGGGGTGACGTCGTTTGCTCTCAATGCCTGGCTGCTGCTGGTTTTTCCTGAAGCTCGCTGTGTTTATTTCGTATGGGAAAACTGCCTTCTGTTAAGGAATTTTTAAACAATCCCAGAGTTTCTAGTTAAGTGTGGGAATATCACTGCAAGACAGAGACGTACATGTTTGTTGGTCCTTTACCAAATGTTTATAAATGAAGCTGAGGGACTGAGAGAGCTTTTACCACCTGCAAAAGTCAACAGTAAAAATTTAGACAAGTCCTGGCTACAAGTTTCTTCCAAGAGAAAGAATAAGCATCTCAGTCCTGCCCCAAAGACTTGGGCTTGTATGCACTCAGCCACACTCTTAAAGCAGAAAATGGAATATTAATCGTGGTAAGATCTGATTTATTTTTCCTTTCTCTTGCCTTCGCCCTCAGGCTGCCGCCATGGTCACTTCGGCAGGGACCGTCTCTGAGGATGCTGTGGAAGATGACGGTGGGGGGAGGATGTCTCGGAGCTCTTCCGAGATTTCCAAACTCAGTTCCAAGAGCGCCAAGGAGCGTCGAAACCGAAGGAAAAAGCGAAAGGACAAGGAACTGTCAGAAGGAGATGAGAAGTGTGACAATGAGAAGGTGTTCAAGTCTGAGTCTGAGGATGGCATGAGGAGGAAAGCATTCAGGCTACCAGATAACAGGCTAGGAAGGAAGTTTTCCATCATGAACCAGGTAGTTTTCATTTCCTTCGCTAATGTTTAGGCTTGCTTGTAGTCAGGATAATGTAGTTTAGATCCTGATTAGCATGTCAAGGGAATCTGCCCACTGTCATAAACTTGCAGTCAATCGGGAGGACACTTACGGGCCAAGTTTACAGCCCGTGCACACACTTACCCTGGCATATGTTGTCCTGAGAGGGGGGAATCTCACCAGAAAACTTCTTCACCGACTGCCAAGGGTGAACAACTCTTAAAGTACAGCCACTGGCGAAGTGGCGATGGTTTGTGTAGACCTGGAGAGGGAGCGAAACCACGTTAGCAGCACTTGTCAGCACTGCAGCGCTTTGTTTTCGTACTCTTCACGCTTTGTCATTCTTTCTTTTCTCCCTCCCAGTCTCTCCTCAGCATCCCAGGCTCCCCTTTTCTCTCCCGACACAACAGCAAGAGCAGCATCTTCAGCTACAAGGGGCGGTTTCGTGACCCAGGTTCGGAGAACGAGTTTGCGGATGACGAGCACAGCACCGTGGAGGAAAGCGAAGGCAGGAGAGATTCCCTCTTCATCCCCATCCGCGGCCGTGACCGCCGGAGCAGCTACAGCGGCTACAGCGGCTACAGCCAAGGCAGCCGCTCCTCACGGATCTTCCCCAACCTCCGCCGAAACGTGAAGAGGAACAGCACGGTGGACTGCAACGGCGTGGTGTCCCTCATCGGCGGCCCGCCTTCCAGCATGCCTGGGGGACGCCTTCTGCCTGAGGTGAAAATAGATCAGGCGGCTGCCGATGACAGCGTGAGGCAGGCAGGGAGTAGGTAGCGTAGGCATGGCCGCCTCTCCTCTCTCCTCCACCGAACGCTGCCCTCCTCCGAACGGACCAGCGTCCGTCTGCCCGACCTCAGGCGATGAATCTGTACTGGATTGAGCGCCCCACGCTTCGGCGTCCCCTCTTTCCTTCTCAAACTCAGTGACCCACCTCCTCCTCCCCCAGCTTCCTGGGAAAAAAAGGCTTGGAATTGAGCCCTTAATTAAAGGGCTAATAATAGTAGGAGCCCTTGGTGTATGTCGGGGCAACTCGTAAGGAGCTATTTAAAGCGTGGGAATGGGGAAACCGCACAAAGTCGGCTGCAAATGTTCTCCACAATAAGATAAAATATTTAAGGATTCAGAAGGAAATACAAACAATCTTTTAGCTCTCACTGAAGTTTGTGAGGGAAGCTGTTAGTAAAATAAGGATTTTTTTTTAAATAGTATTTTTGAATTTTTGAATTTTCCTTGACTGGCTTTTTGTAATTAGTTGGCTGAAGTGGTATTGAGTAACCTTTTTAGTGGACCAGCATTTCAGAAAGCGGGAGGGAAACAAAGCTCAAAAACCAGAATATTAGTTAGTGGGACATAAAAGAATCTGAACAAGATTGAAACAACATCATTTGAGAGATACCTAAATCGATTTTTTTCTGAGAAAAGTCTGGTTACCATGACTGTAAATTCCAAGCTGTTTTTTTGTTTTAGGTATTTCAATTCTTGCAACCTGTTTGACCGTGATTAGTTACGTTAAGCATCAGTTGCTCCCTGTTTTTTCTTCCCTAGTTAGCGTGTTAATACAGTGTTTGCTTCAGTATTTAATTCTCTTTCTAACACAGCATGAATGTGGCAGGAACTGTAACCTGCTGCTGCATGCGTAGAAGAGGAAATATTACTTAGCAGTTACTTTGCAAACTCTTTATGTAGAGAGGGTTCAACAAGCAATTAAGTGTCGTGGTAGGAGAGCATGGGCTGCACAGAGACAGCAGAAAATTCCTGTAATGAGGAAAAAACCCCCATTATCTGTTAGGACAAGATTGTCCGTGCCTAACAGAGACTGACGTTTCCAGAGACGCTGGGAGGGAACCTGTGAGGCGTCTTTAGAAGTTCTTTGGCTTGGGGAGAGCGAGGTCATCCTTCACCAGGGAGAGACCCAGATGTGGTTTCATCTCCCTGCTGTGTCAGAAAATCAGCTTCATAATGGGTTGGAGTGGGAGAAATCCCCGTTGGTTCTCAGAGGGTGATGTGGCCAGGCTTCTCTTATCCTAATTTTCAGATGCAGATTTTGAAATAAATGTTAATACTGTCAAATGCTTGGTTCCTAAACCTGGTTAACGTGGGTGGCTCAAAGGAGGCTGGGGTGGAGTTCCCACTCTGGCCAGAGGGCTCGTAAGGTGGGCTGGGTGAGAGAGTCACGGCCCGTCTGGGCCATTTGGTAGTAGTACAGAGTGTAAATTACTTTGTCCTACAGCAGTCTTCGTTAGAAATTTTCTTTAAAATATAGTCCATGATTTGTGTAAGGCTGCAAAGTGCTGGTGCTAGCAGAAACGAGGGCTTGAGCGTTGGCTTGACCACTTACCTAATGTAGGAAAGCGAGGAGGATGGCAGGAACAAAGGTGTTTTTCTCTCTTGGGTGTGTGTGCCGTATTCCTAGGCTGAGAGTTTGTAAAATACTGGGAAGGCTAAGAGTTTGTATTAATCATCATATGAATTTTGCAGGGTACTACTGAAATCGAAATCAGAAAGAAGCCTGGCGGGTCTCTCCTGGTCTCAATGGATCAGGTGAACGCATCCTATGGAAGAAAGGATCGAACCAACAGTGTAATGACGGGGTTGACAAATACCCTTGTTGAGGGTAGGTATGGCTTGGAGGTTTGCCTTTCCAGTAGGTACGTATCCATTGCCCTCTCGTGGTGTGCTGTAGGAAGACAGACCCGTCCGCCTGGCCCTTACGGGTAGCTCCTCACACGACATCTGCCCTGGGTTCCCTGTGCTGGAGCTGGGCGGGCTGTCCCTCCGCACGGCACAGAGCACGGGTACGAACACGCGTGTCCGCTCAGT
Organism: Fratercula arctica; assembly: GCA_947846985.1. NCBI lineage: Eukaryota > Metazoa > Chordata > Aves > Charadriiformes > Alcidae > Fratercula > Fratercula arctica. The sequence goes on along the minus strand of CANTUZ010000014.1, from coordinate 2,640,287 downwards.
CCGTCCGAGAGGATGCCCGGTGGTAATGTTAAGCTTGGTGAGATGGGTTCACAGGAGCAGAGCGATAGCCGGTCTGTAGGAGCCGGGTGAGGAGCACAGGCTCCGGTCAGGCCCTCTCTGTCCGGGCACGGCTGCACCCCAGAGATCAGGTTTGAGCCTTGGGGACCGGAGAGGGGACACGCGTGCCCCTCAGACACACAGAACTCAGCTGTCCCTGCTTTCCAGTAGTACGGATTCATGCACTGGTTTTGCCTAAACCTGCTTCTTTTGAGTCATTGTTGATACAGAAGTATTTATTAGACTTTATTTTACTTGGGTTTCCATCTGAATTACACAGATACAGAGGTAAGGACAACAAAGAGTTGTAATTTTACAGTAATGAATATGCAGCGTGGAGATGATAGAGTTAGCATTGAACACAGGTGGTGTGTCTTCTGCCGTCTCCCGAGGACTGCAGAGACCCTCCTCTGCTCACAGTCCCTGGGAGAAGGAGGTTTGGGCTGCGCTGAGAGCCGGGACGTGACAGCTGTCAGAAGAGAAAGGGACTTCTGGGTGACAGAAATTCTGAAATGGACAGCACGCGGAGATGAGATTTCCAAATACGTTATGCAGGAGCCGGCAAGAATTTATGAACAGCAGCCATATGAGGTTGATGATCTCAAATTCCTGCTGTCTCCTGTAATAAAATTGTATGAAAACTAAATATACTTAGAAACAGAGCAGGGTTCTGCTGCTGCTTCCCTCCTGCGCAAACGCCTACAGGCTACAGTGCTACGGTCCTCCTTTTTAACTTTAGAAATTCCAAGGCAACTAAATACTAAGCAACCAGAGAACCAATGAGAAAGTGAGTGCAGTGGCCCTTTCCCTGCCCATAAAAAAATAAAACTTCAGCATGAACAGCCGTAGAGCCTGAATGGAACCATTGCAAGGCAAAGAATAGAGGGGGGAACTCCTGATTTTTATTTTTTTTTGCCCTAAGCACTTGAAAGGAGCCAGTGTAAAAAAAATAGAAATGGACACAACATCATGTTAGATTTCTGTAAATGGATGTGGTTAGTCTTAGTCAGGTTATTCCTGTTTAAAATCCTTTGCAGCATTATGTCATATATTTCCTCTTTTAGACCACGTCTGCATTCAGAGCAGAATTCATTGAAGTTATTTAAAAACTGGCACCAAAGACAGTTTAGAATCTGTAACTTCGATTCACACCGTTTCACCTTGATGGGTTCCGAGTTAAATATATCCCTTCATTTCAAATAATTTGGACTGAATCCTAAGACCCAGGCGGGCTGTTGGGGGGGGTTTAGAACTGCCCCTCCTGGAGACCTCCTGCAGACGCGGTGCAGGGCCAGGGGAGAAGCTCAGTGCAAAGACTTACCCGGACTCTCCTGGCGCATAATGCCCCGTGGCCGTAAGGTCCGTGGCTTTGTAACTCTTTGTCTTAGGCCACTGCTGAGCATCCTGCAGGTTTTTGGTTTCGAGTGCTGTATGTACGTACGGCAAAACGTGTCTTTGGCCCAAGAGTATTGTTGTGCAAGCAGGGAGACACAAGAGGGGTTCCCGGCAGCCAAGACCGGATGGTATTTTAGCCATGCTGAGGGTCAGACGGATCACGCAGCCTTAGAGGTGGAGGCTGAACTCCTGTTGCTGTTTTGTTTTGGGGCTGCAGAGCTGGAAGAGTCCCAGAGGAAGTGTCCCCCTTGCTGGTACAAATTTGCCAACACGTTCTTGATCTGGGAGTGCCACCCGTACTGGATCAAGCTGAAGGAGATCGTGAACTTAATTGTCATGGATCCTTTTGTTGACTTGGCCATCACCATCTGTATTGTGCTGAACACTTTGTTCATGGCAATGGAGCACCATCCTATGACCCCAGAGTTTGAACACGTGCTCTCCGTAGGAAATCTGGTAAGATACTATTGGTAAATATTCCTTATGGATCTGCTCCTACTGGGATACATTGCTTGTTGGTGTGGACTTAGGCTGAAAGAACTGCTACTCCAGGCTCTAGAAGACACTGAGCGGCGTGAGCTTGTCCTCGCTGCAGTCTGTGGCCACTCAGAGATGTTTGCTAAGGGTGCGCTTCCCTGGTCAGAATTTGTTACTACTTAAAAATCCATCTATTAATTCCTGGGATACCTGAGTAGGTCAGTGACGTTTGTGCCGCGCGGGGGGAGAAAAGCCTGTTGTGGACAAGCACGTGGCGTTGCGTAGGCTGCACGTTGGAACTGGTGTAAGAGATCGCATCGTTTCATATTTAGCCTGGAGATCAGAAAATGAACAAAAGCGAATCTTTGCCCGTTCTTTGTTTGTCTGTCTCTCTCCTCACCACTCCAGGTTTTCACTGGAATTTTCACAGCAGAAATGTTCCTGAAGCTCATCGCCATGGATCCCTACTATTATTTCCAAGAAGGCTGGAACATCTTTGATGGATTTATTGTCTCCCTCAGTTTAATGGAGCTGGGTCTGGCAGATGTGGAAGGACTTTCTGTGCTGCGATCTTTCCGATTGGTATTCCATATTCCAGCTCTTTTTGAATGTTACTGTCCTCGAGCTACTAGAATGCTTTTTACATAAGAAAAGGCAAACCCCACTTTTTTTCCCATTTTGGGGAGGACAGAGATGGAGTGGTGTCATTTTTGTGGTCTCTTCTTACTTCACAACTGCTGTTTACAAGATCTGAGCAACAGCTCGTTGCATTGAGGCAGTGAGGGGTGGCTTGGGAGGTATCTTGGTGTAGAGTTCCTAATGTGGGTGGAGGTGGACCATGTTAGAGTGCACCTCTTGTTTCACGCAGTCGAATTTGGCAGGTTGTATGTTAGTCTAAGAAAAGTGCTGAATACGTACAACCTTTGCGTGCTTTAACTTGTGCCGCACAAACTTGTGCGTGCTTTAACTGGTTAAGCTTTTGAAAATTACCTTATGAAAACCTCAAGGTTAGATTTTTGAACACAGAGAACCACAACTGAGGTCGGATTTTCTAAGGAGCACAGTACTCGGGAGCTCCCGCTTATATCCAGCTTCAGAAAGTCTGTCTCCAAATGAGATTCTCTGGAAGTTAAACTTGATAGGGTGTTCTGGATATGCCAGGAGATGTCCTTTTTTTCTGGGGAAGATGTGAAGCATTCAGGAAAGAAAAAAGTAATTTTTTGTGATACACCCTTCAAATAAGTCTCCTGACTTCCTTAATGTTGCGGATTTTGAAAGCAGCTGGAAGCTTCATGCTTTTCCTTTGTAAAGGGAGACGGGGGATCCCACGTGGGGGATAACTAAGTAGGAAGTACAGGAGGCCACGTTCAAAGAGAAGTTCAGCATTCCCTGCGCCCGCTGAGTTCAGTAGCAGAAGCAGGGGCTTATGTTGATGTAAAATACAAGATGGTTGCAGTTTACAAAGTTCTGCCTGATTTTCCTCTTTGTTTAAGATGAAATTAAATTTTCATTTGTCTGTTTTGTTTTTTGGTGTTTGTTTTTTGCAGCTGAGAGTCTTCAAACTGGCCAAGTCCTGGCCCACTCTGAACATGCTGATAAAAATCATCGGTAACTCAGTGGGTGCTTTGGGGAACTTGACCTTGGTGCTAGCCATCATCGTGTTCATCTTTGCTGTGGTGGGCATGCAGCTCTTCGGCAAAAGCTACAAGGAGTGTGTCTGCAAGATCAATCCGGAGTGTGAGCTACCCCGCTGGCACATGCACGATTTCTTCCACTCCTTCCTTATTGTCTTCCGTGTGTTGTGTGGGGAATGGATTGAGACCATGTGGGATTGTATGGAAGTAGCAGGACAGGCCATGTGCTTGATTGTCTTCATGATGGTCATGGTCATCGGAAATTTAGTGGTCAGTAAATGGTTACTGATGGTCTTTATTGGTTGCCTCTGGGTGGGGTAGAACATGGGGAGATCACAGCACTAGGGAGTGATGGTTTATGAGTCTGTTCCAGCTCTGGTGGGGTCCTTCATGGCCTTTGACAGATGAACAGTCCTGTTGACTTCGGTAGCACCATATTAAGGGTGGACTTTGCTTGATTAGGGTCTTAAACAGTTGCCCAGGAGTATAGCACCCAAGCACTTTGCAATAAAAACTGGAGGTACGAAGCCCTCAGTCAACGGGGACAGACCCACGCCTTGCCTGAGGGGGTAAAAGAAGCTTAAAAGAAGGAAAACCTGTCTTTTCAAATGCCAGAAGAGGTGATCATTTGGTACGCAGGGGAAGGTCCTGAGGTGTTAAAATTAGGTTGGAAGTTTCTTCTAAAATCTGCCCACTAGCTCAATCATGAGGTATGGCGGTGTGCAAAAATCAGCTGGTTGAAACTGCACGGCCTGTTGAGTGGGAGGTTAGACTAGATCATGATGTTTCCTTCTGGTCTTAAATTTTATGAAGAAAAGTCTGTGGAGGAAAATGTAAGCAAGAATGAAGTCGTGTGAACAGTTGCATGTTTTCAAAGTAGTGTTGTGAGCTCTCTCTGAGAGGACTTGTCTCGCCAAGGGATTTCAACAAAATAAGTCTCGGGGGCAATCACTAGGTGTGGGCAAGGAAACAGAGCTGGGAGCGATCACTGAAAACGCCTAGATTTGGCCCGTTTCCTTTGAGCCAGAGATGGGACTAAACCAGTAACGCTGAATTTCAGTCCCTTGGATGGCTGCTGCCTAAATCCCTCTCTAACACCTGCAAGGGGCCGTGCGGCGGGGACCTGCTCCGAGCCCCTCTGACCCAGCAGGGCTGTGTGCCACACAGGGCTGCCCCGCTCACGGCACGCGTTGCAGGAGCAGGGTCTTGTTCCTTGAGTCCTGGGAACCTCAGTAGGTCTGTGGGACACCAGAGCTGGTTCTCAGTGTGGTGTTTAGAGACTGAGCTCCCTGTTAACATCAGCAGGACTTGGGTGGTTACTCATCTTCAGCTTTGGAAACGTAATCCTTGTGTATCAGCTCTGCCAAGCGTCACCTCTTCTCCTTCAGGTGCTGAACCTGTTCTTAGCTTTGCTACTGAGCTCCTTCAGCGCAGACAACTTGGCAGCAACAGATGATGACGGGGAGATGAACAACCTGCAGATTTCTGTTATTCGCATCAAGAAGGGCATTGCCTGGACCAAGGCAAAAGTGCGGGAGTTCATGCAGGCTCATTTCAAGCAGAGAGAGGCAGATGAGGTCAAACCCTTGGATGAGTTGTACGACAAGAAGGTGAACTGCATTGCTAACCATACGGGGGCTGATATCAACAGAGACATTGATTATCAGAAGAATGGCAATGGCACAACGAGTGGAATTGGGAGCAGTGTGGAGAAGTATATCATAGATGAAGATCACATGTCCTTCATCAATAACCCCAACCTCACTGTCCGGGTGCCTATTGCTGTAGGTGAATCAGATTTTGAAAATCTCAACACAGAAGATTTCAGCAGTGATACAGATCCCGATGGCAGCAAAGAGGTAGGATGAAATGCTAAAAATTCATTTGAGTCATTTGACCCTCGTGCAAGTGCCTGGAAGCTTGTTGGAAAGGAGAACTAGATAGTTCCAGCACAGAACTTCTGTTCATATTGTGACGTTGTCTTTGCACTCAAGACAGAAATTTCTTGTGCTAGTTGCTCTGTGGAGAGCCACAAATACTTATATATAATATAAATCCTTAATACTGTCTGTGCTGTTAACATGTGATGTAACCTGTGTCAGGACCTTAATGAGGTGAAGTGAGGAAACAACTTTCGTTACAGTAAATCTGGTGAACAGGTTGCTGAGTCATCATGATTGATATTTGTTGGGAACTAATTATAGACTGGACTGGGTTTTGTTTTGTGTTCAAGAAACTTGATGAGACCAGCTCCTCTGAAGGTAGCACCATTGATATAAAGCCTGAAGTGGAAGAAGTCCCTGTGGAGGCACCAGAGGAGTATCTGGACCCTGACGCATGCTTCACAGAAGGTAAGCTGGTTCTCAGTGTAGAAGGAATCATAGAATCATAGAATCCCAGGTTGGAAAGGACCTCAAGGATTGTCTGATCCAACCTTTCTTGGCAAAAGCACAGTCTAGACGAGGTGGCCCAGCACCCTGCCCAGCCGAACCTTGAAAGTCTCCAATGTTAGGGAATCCACCGCTTCCCTGGGGAGATTATTCTAGTGGCTGATTGTGAAAAATTTTGTGTCCAATCGGAATCTCCCCAGGAGTAACTTGTACCCATTACCCCTTGTCTTTTCCATGTGACTTCTTATAAAAAGGGAGTCTCCGTCTTCTTTGTAGCCACCCTTTAAATACTGGAACGTGGTGATAAGGTCTCCCCTAAGCCTTCTTTTCTCAAGGCTGAACAGACCCGGTTTCCTCAGCCTTTCCTCATACGGCAGCTTCCCAGTCCTTGGATTGTCTTGGTGGCCCTTCTCTGGACCCTCTCCAGCCTGGCCACATCTGTCTTGTATAGCAGGGACCAAAACTGCACACAATATTCCAGGTGTGGCCTGACCAGCGCTGTGTAGAGTGGGATAACGGCTTCTTTCTCTCTGCTGGCGATGCCCTTGGCGATGCAGCCCAGCATCCCGTTGGGTTTCCTTGCTGCAGCAGCACACTATTCACCCGTACTGGGCTTATTGTCCACCAGGACCCCCGGGTCCCTTTCCATAGAGCTGCTCCCCAGCAGGGTAGATCCCAGCCCGATGGGAAGCCACCGAGCTGTTTCGGGGACCTGTCTGCTCTAAGCTTACCTTAAAGTTCGGTCTCAGTCTGGGTCAGGGATGGCTCTCAGCTTATTTTGAGACCCTCCTTGGACCCTGCATCAGAGGTGAACGAGTTCAGAAGACTTTGCAAAGTCAAGGCCTCGGAGATGCAGTGGCCGTGGCAGGGCTGCAGATGACCTGTCGGTAGGGCAGGTTGGTCTTTTGTACAACTGGTGCCCTGAGTACATAGAAGCAGAACAATCTGGCTTCTGGTCGGGTTTTCTTTTCCCCTTCTGTCGCTGGCCTCAATGTCTTTCAGCAGCTGTTCCATTATGGGAATTCCCATGGCAAAGATACTTTAAATGGTTCAAGGTTATTTTATCAGCAAGTTTTCCATTCCTCTTCTGTCAAGTGCATGGATACCTCACCAAATAGAACAATCTGTTCACAAATTGATGTTAATTCGGGTGCCCAGGTACAGAAGTGGCAAGAGTAGTCATAAGTTCCTCAAGAGCGCAAGAGTTTTAGCTGAAACGCAGTGTGCTTAGTATGTTGGCATCAAAACTGCTTCTAAACAATGACAATTTTATGTTCTTACATTAAATCACCTGTCTTACCAAAGAAAATTTGGGCTCATCCTCCTGTGTGCACTGTCCCCGTTGCAGGTTGTATGCAGCGCTGCAAATGTTGCCAGGTCAATATTGAGGAAGGGCTGGGGAAGTCTTGGTGGACCTTGAGGAAGACTTGTTTCCTGATTGTGGAACACAACTGGTTTGAGACTTTCATCATCTTTATGATCCTGCTGAGCAGTGGTGCTCTGGTGAGTAAAATACAGCAATACGTGTAGCCCCGCACGGTTAAGCGAGGTGACGTCTAATTGGGAAAGCTGTGTACAGGAGATTCGGTGAAAAAGCAAGCTGTGATGGTTCTTGCCTGGAAAACAACACGGCTCCATTGTGGTAGGTACCACACAAAAGCTTTTCTTAATGATTTCTGTTTAGTTTAAATGAAAAATGAAGAGTGAAAGCCTGCAAATCTGGGTTCTGCTCACAGCTTGACTAGAAACGTGAGGATTTTGGACAAAGTCAGGCTGTACCTATGTCTCATTTTGACATTATCAAGCAAGAACATTTATATTTCCCTTTCTTCACTTTCCCATGTCTGCAGAGCTTCTTGACCTCCTGGTGTTACATAGATACAAGGAATGACTGTGTTTGTTTTCACACAGTACACTGTTTAGTAGCTGGCGTTATACAACAAACAGCTTCAAGCAGGCGTTGCTCGCGAGTTTGAGGACAGAAGTCCACAACAATTGGGATCCCACAGCAGCAGCCTGGTTTTCCTCACACGCCCGGCTTCCGTAGCCATTAGCAGTCTGATTGCCAAGAGACTCAGCCCTTCTGGATGTGCTGAGCTGTGGAGAAAACCTGCCTGTGTGTGACCGTGGTGACAGCTGTCGCCCAGCGTTTAGATATAAAGGCTTGTGCTCGGATCCCTAAAAGGCAGAGAAGTTCTTGTGTTATTTATTCATCACTTTCTTTTTTTGGGGTTGATTTTTTTAGTTTGGCGTTGCAGTGTTGCTAGAGCAGATTGTATAAGAAATGCAATTCCGCTGCTCATCTCAGTTTGAATAAGCTTCCGGATAACGACATTGATCTATGGAATAAATCTGACGTAATGACACGAGCACCTGGTTGTTTCCCAGGCTTTCGAGGATATTTACATAGAACAGAGGAAAACCATCCGGACCATCCTGGAGTACGCGGACAAGGTCTTCACTTACATTTTCATCCTGGAGATGTTGCTGAAGTGGTGTGCTTACGGATTCGTCAAGTTCTTCACGAACGCCTGGTGCTGGCTGGATTTCCTCATTGTGGCTGTAGGTATCCTCTCCTCCTTACTTCTGGTTGGAAAAAAAAACGTTACGAGAATGCTGGGGTAATGTTTTCTCCTGAGAAGTGTCCTAACTGAATCATATGCTTAAAGAGGATTCAATCCCAGATACCTGTAAGTTTCCGAACCCAGGATGAAACCCTTGAGCCAGTTGAGTGTTGCTGGTGTTTCCTAAGCAACTCTGGGATTTCTGCCCTGCGGGTCCTAACGAGCCTGCGGAGACAAAGGAGGGTTTTCAACCCTTGACTCTTTTGCTCCGCTAAAAATACTGTTTCTAAGAGTCCTGCCTGCATTTTGAGCTACTGGAAGGTGTTAACAGTGGGAGAACTTGTGCAGCCGTGCTGCTCCTTGGTGACACCCTCTTTCTGTAATCGCTTGCGTTATTAACAACAGGGGATGGTGAGGGTGGCAAAATCTCCCCACCCCACCACCGAACGAGCTCTTGTGGTTCTGCGCCTCAGGCACACGCGTTTGCTTGTTACGCGAATGTTCAACAATCATCCTTCTTCTGGTAAAAAGATCTAATGCGCAGGAGAGAAAGGTCAGGACGGTATCAAACAACCCAGATAGCGCGAACAGGGGGAATATTCGATCTGACACTTCAGCACATCGTTGCCCTGGAATTCCCCTGCAGAACATCTCGGCAGGGAGAATAAATTTGAGAATTAAAAGAACACAGACTATAGAGAGAAGTCTTAGCAATAAATTTGGCTCTGAAGCACAACAAGAGCATTTAAAATAAATGGAATTTATGTTGTCAAAAGTGGCAGAAAATTACGGAATTCAATAGGATGTGAAGTCTAAAGAATTGCAAAAAAAGGAACTTTAGTTGGATTCTTTTAAAACGTTTCATCACATCCAGTTGTGAATCAGTGTTCTTAGTGAATGCCCCAAGAGCAAGTATAAAAAAAAAACAATTTAAAATTTTTCCAAGCTTCTCATTTGGAACATTTTGAATATGATTCAGTTATGCCAAGTCGCTGCTCAGTGACATTATCACTCTGGAAATATTTCTGAGTAGGTGGAGGAACTATGCTTGGAACTCAGGGGCAGAAGTGACTCAAGATGTCTACGTTTCCTGTGGAAAACTGAATTTTTAAATTTTGGGGTTTTTTTTTAAAAGTCCTTTCTGATCCCCTTAACACCTTTCTTTTTAACACACATCTTGAAGAAATAACTCTTCTTTTCTGAAAATAACCCTGTATCTCTCTCACTGCCTTAAGATGAAGCACAAGTGCTAACACGGGAGCTCATGCGCGGTACCATCTATTCTCCCGCTCCGCCTTCCGGAGGGTGTTTCAGCAAACGAAATTCTTTGGGGTACCGAATTAAAAACTCGACCAGCAGCTGAGCACAAAAATAGCGCTCACGGTCCTTGTGCTTCATGTTGTGGGTTAAATTCCAGCTGTTGGGCACAAGCGAAGGGCAGGGTACTTGGCAGATGTGTCACGAGCTTCATCTGCTTCCCCAGCGCCCGCCTCCCGCTGGGGTAAAGAGGAAGAACTTCCCAGGCAGGTAACGCGGTTACAGGGAGCGAGCAAGTACAAGGAGCCAGAATTCCCAGTGCTTTCGCAGAAATTCCGCTTTTCACTTGGGATGGTAGACGGGAGAGTTGCACATTTTTGTCGGCAAAGAATCTGAAATGTGAATTTAAGATGCCAAGATATTACTCGGCAAAATCTCAGCTGTGCATCGTGTCCTGTATCTGTTAAATCACTTTTTTTTTAAAAAAGTTCTCTAACGTGACATAGATGGGGTTCGAGTGAAGCCAGGATGGCAGCCGCAACTAATAGAGAATAAGCCTTTGCATCATAACAACGCTTTTGAATGTTATTTTTCAGGTTTGATAGCATTGTCAAATAACCCTCCTGCTCTGATTCCCAAAGCTTGCTGGGTGCATTTGTGAAGACAAAGTCTTTTCCCGGGTAATAATGAAGGCTTCTGCTTTTCAGTCAATCTGGAATTCCCTTTGTCCGACACCGGTGCCTGCTGTGTCTCCTGTCAGAGCATCCCCAGAGAATAACGCTGGAAGCCCCCTGAGAGCCAACCGCGCCGTTGGCCGTGTCACGGCCTTGTGTTCGTGCCCTGCTGGGGAGCCAGGCGTTATCCCAAGGGGAAGAAGCTCTAAAAGTGAGGATTCAGTGAAGCCTCTACCCTGTGTTACATTTACGGGGTAAAACACTCGATTTCTCTGTATATGGACCTTACAGCCCACACCTCCAAATCCTGCCCGTGCTCTGAAATTTGGGACCAGGACATCGACGTCCCGGGCTTGGTCCCATCCCGAGGAGGCTGATTTTGCTTCACAAAGGCTTCGCTGTAAATCTTTGGGACACCCCTGGCGTGTTTTGAATCAGTGTATTTTTAAAAGCAGAAAACCACGTGGAAAAACCGTGTCGTGATATATTGCGACCGCTTATTTTGGGGCAGATATGAAGACAGAAAAAGCATGGGGCACGTGCACAAACAGCAGAATAAGATGAAATCTCTAAGTTTTCCTGCATGTTCATGCGTTCGAAGTCTCCCTGAAATTTCCCTGGAATAGGGGTGCAATAAGAATCGTTCTTATAATTAATTTCACATTATTATCTTAATATCCCTTTTTCAAAAAAGAATGATAAATAGGAAGTGTCCTATTCTGAGAATTAAGCTAAACCCCCCCACACCTGTTATAGGAGGAGGTCTCGTGTTTTTCCATTACTTGTTACTGTATATTGATGTCTTTTTTTTCCTTTTCCTTAAAAAAGACACATCTGTTTCTTATCCGTGCCTGTAATGTGATACCAGCCCAAAGTGGACCATAGTGGGATGCGGATGAAACAGTGTCTATGGATGCTATTTACACATGGCCAAGTCGTGTCTGATCTAATCCAAAGAGTTTTCGGGGGGGCGGTGGGGGGAGCGGACCCCGGCCCTGGACGCGGGTGCCGGGTGTACAGTCGATGGCCCCGCGCTGTCGGGGCTCGATCCTGCGGGACCCGGCGCTGCCCCCAAACCGGCCGGTGGAGGATGTTCGATAATTCATGAGTGTCGAGCCTAAATCTGGTTCCAGGCTGCTAGAGAAAATGTGTGTGGTTATGGTGTTGGAAAAGGGATACCGGGGGGAAAAAAGGGGGATATAGGAAAAAAACCAGGGATATAGGAGAAGAAAAGGAGGATACAGGAAAAAAAAGCAGGGATATAGGAGAACAAAAGGGGGATATAGGAAAAAAAAGCAGGGATATAGGAGAAGAAAAGGGGGATATGGGAAAAAAACCAGGGATATAGGAAAAGAAAAGGGGGATATAGGAAAAAACGGGAATATAGAAAAAAACAGGAATATAGGAAAAGAAAAGGGGGATATAGGAAAAAAAACAGGAATATAGGAAAAAAGAGGATATAGGGAAAAGAAATGGAGATATAGGAAACAAACAGATATAGGAAAAGAAAAGGGGGATACAGGAAAAAAACCAGGGATATAGGAAAAGAAAAAGGGGATCTAGGGAAAAAACAGGGATATGGGAGAAGAAAAGGGGGATATAGGAAAAAAGAAACAGAGATATAGGAAAAGGAGAAGGGGATATAGGGAAAAAAAAGGGGGATATAGGAAAAAAAAGGGATGGAGGGAGAAAAGAAAGGGATATAGCGGGCGGGAAAAGGGGATGTAGGAAAGCTGTCCCCAGCTGTGTCGTCATTTGGTGTCCGAGCCCCAGGAGCCCTCACCATCGCCGTGCGCCTGGGCTCGTCCATCCTCATCCTCCCCGGGACGGATGCTCGCTGAGGTGGCGGCAGCTTCAAGCAGGCAAAAAAGAGCACACGGCTGTCGCCGGGCGTTACAGGCCGGGAAAACACGGCCGCCCCTGGGCTTTCAGGCAGTAAAAGTTGGGGTCGGCCGTGGCAGCGCTGGGGGGGGTCAGCACCCCCGTTTTCCAGGATTTTGGCAGCAGGAGAGTCCCCGCAGGCTGGGGGCGCTGGCGGGAGCAGGGCGAGCTGCTGTGCAGGGCGAGCGCAGTTCGTGCAGTGTGTGTATTTATCTGTATTCTTTCTCATAGGTACCTTTAACATTTGTCTGGCTTAAATTTAATGGGCGCCGCTGGGATCCTGCAGACAGTAAAGGGCGAGGGTAAGGTTTTTGTCATCGTTTGGGCTCTTCCTTCCGACAGCCCCCTTCTCCGTCTGTGTGTCTCTGCCTCTCTCTCACTTATCTTTCCCCTATGTCCTTTTCTTACGCCTTTCTCAACCGCATTATTTCCTTCCAGGTCGTTTCAGTCAAGTGAAGTAGGCAGCTGGTGTCATGTCTTCGGTATTTATTATGGGGGCGGCCCAGGCTGGCCGTCTGGGCTGGGCAATCAGTGTTAGGGGATTCGCTCTAACAGTCTGGAACCTTTTTTTTCCTTTTTTTTTTTTTTTTTCCTTTCTTTCTTTCTTTCTTTCTTTTTTTTTTTTCTTTTTTTTTTTTTTTTTTTTCTCTATTTTCTGTGTAGGTCTCTTTAGTCAGCCTTATAGCTAATGCCCTGGGCTACTCGGAACTAGGTGCCATAAAGTCCCTTAGGACACTAAGAGCTTTGAGGCCTTTAAGAGCGTTGTCCCGATTTGAGGGGATGAGGGTAAGATGCCATTAGCAGCTGATCCTTCTGCATGCCTGTGGAGCGGTTTTTTTTAAGCATGCTAGAACTGATCAAAACTGGTGGAAAGAGAATTCCAAAGAGAATCATGACGCAGCCGCTGACTCGATCACCTCTACCGTGGATGTCCCCGCACCCTGCCCACCGCCGCACCCTCCCCTCTTAAGAAAGGGAGACGCATTAAGCTGCCTCATTACATTAATTACTGGCCCAAACCACATGCCATTTGTAGACGATGTTAACACTTGGCTGTTCTCATTTAGCCTGGCTTTTACCTCTAGCATCCGAGGGGGCTTCTCAGCTGTGACTCTTCTTATCTAGGGAGAATCACCAGGTGCAAAGAAGCAGAATTGGAACCACCGCAGTGTCTCCAGCCCCCCGAGGGGTTTGGCCGCTGGTGGAATTGGGCTGAAAGTCTCTTTCAGAGGGGTTTTTAAAAACGCAATCTGCCTGCGAGGGGGCGAAGGGATCGCTCAGGCCTTCAGGAAGGGACTGGCGGGGAGCTCAGCTGTTTGAAAAAAAGGCTTTGGTTTAATTCCTCTTGTTGCACCTTGTTGTTCTCGGTCCAGTCTGGTGGCGACTGGAAGCCTTGTCTGAGAGTGAAGCTTTTCCTTTCCACTCCCTCCCTTTTACCATGCTTTATGGCCCCCGTCCTGTCACTGCGGACCCAGCAACGAAGCACAAGCAAAGCATTGAACTTAACAAGCTTTCCTCAAATTGTTAGACGGCACCCCTGGCTTGGGGACTTGAAATTCCTGCAGTGTCTCGTTACTTTGCCACTAATACTCTATATTTCGGTGCTTTTTTTCCATTTGGGATTGCAGTAGTCTTAGAAGAACACGCAAAAAAATTATATGTTTCTCTTAAGTAAAGGGTCTGTTGGATTAATGGCTTTCCCAGTTGCTCTGAGAACAGCAATGTAGGTCTTCTGTGCTAAATCCCAGTTAGCTCACAACTAGAGACAGCACAAGAGATAAAATTAGGTATTTTTTAAAAAAAGGGAAGGGAATAGCAGTCGCACAGTTTTACTTCACTGTAGTGATTCCACTTGGATCCTTCTGATCTCCCTGGAATTTGCTGTAGAGTAACTGAGCACAAAACCCAGCGCGAGAGAGGGAACGAGGGGATGAGGAATCCTCAGTTCCATGGGAGGGAAGTGATAGGAGAAAATGACACCATAACAAATCCAAAGAGGGTCGTTTCTTCCCTAATACGTTACCCTGCTATTATTTCTTTGTGTCACTTAGCCTAATTCTAAACTTCAGTCTATAATACAGGCACAAAGGATGAAAACTTTTCCATGGGCACAAAGCTGGAGCTTTTGCGGGGCTGGGTTCAGGTCCCACCTAAGGGTACAATCACAAAGGAAAAAGCACTAACCCTGTAGATATTAACAGCTATTTTTAAGCCGTGCTGGAGAGAAGCTGTGATTTCTAATGCACAATCAGGAAATTCTCATGCTTAAAGTGGGGGATTTTCACCAGAGCTAAATTGGTAGGGATTTGTGACTGCAGCCCTGTTAGTTACCTAAACCCAATTATTTTTCCTTTGTTTTGACTTGAAGACAAGTGTTGCTGGCCCGTACAGCCAGAACAATTCTGCTGAGCCAGAGAATAGAGATCTGAAATGCCTTTGCAAAGGAAACATAAAATGCAGTTCTTTGCTTTTCTCTACTCCATAGTAATCTGCACTTTCCAGAGCTTGCTCTGCTCTTAAATGATTCAGGAAGTTTGACAGTGATGCTATGAAACGTGCATGCGTTTTTGTCAGTCTGCACACAAAAGCCATGTTCCTTCTCTCGCATCTTTTTGAAAACCGTATGAAATGAACGTAGTGTTGGTGACGCAGTGTTGAAGAGGATACGACGCCTTTTTTTTTTCGCTGCCCGTGATGAACCGGAATAAAGCAGCGTATTAATAACCGAAGGATCTGAAACCGAAAAGGCGTGCTGTTGTTGGAGCATCCCACCTGGGGGACAGAGCCCATCTGGAGGACCTGCCTCTAATCTGTGTCTTTATACCCCACTGGTGATGGATCCATGGCGTCATTTTGGAGTTGTAATGCTCCTCACCGTCTAGGTCACCGTTCTCTTCGATTTTCCTTCCTGCGACGGAGGGCAGGAGCTCGCCGAGTGCCGTGTGGGTGGTGGCTGCATCCGGCAGACGGATGTTGTAGGAGGAGGGGGGACGCTTGGTGGCGGCCAGCACCAGTTGAGGAGTCCCCAGTCACTGTGTATTGAGAAGTCTTTCAAAACTAAGGCAAAGGGGTAAAAACAGTTTAGATCCTGTTCATCTATTAAAAGAATCTAAATTAGGAGATCATAATAAAAGATTTAATATCCTGCTGACCTAACTCTATTAAAAGCCTGAGAGCTTACAGCTTGTCATGTGTTGGCCAGGGATGCTAAGGGACATGGTGCTCCCGCACTCTGAAAGGCTAAAATTAGGAGATGGTGGAAGATACGAGCTCTGACAAAACTCATTATCGATTCCCGCTGTGTTTGCTGCAGTTTGGAGGAAGGAACATGGCTTTTCTGTCTTCTTGAGCCTGCCTAGCTGCATGCTCAGCTGTCTGCCTGAGACAACATGACTGGCCTTGCTTGGTCACCAATATGATCTTGATGTTCCCAGCGACTCGCTGCTTAGTCGTAACAGAGCGACGCCGGGCTCGGTCCCGTCCCCCGCCCCCAGCGTCGGTGCCCCCCGGTTTGCTGGCGAGCTGGGTGGGAGCAGGAGGCGGCTTCCAAGTGACAACAGCCTTGTTTGCAAGTGGGGAATGGCCAGAAGGGCCACTGGCTGCTGAGACCCCTCAAATCCATCAGCAAAAGTGTCCTCGGACTTGGCTCTGAGAAAATTGTAGCTAGGAGCCTGTTTGTTACCACGAGAGTCTGAGCCTCACTCAGTGATGTCCCCCTCTCCCTTTTGGCAAATAAAATTATTTAAAATAATTGTTGTTCAACGAAAGACGTAACAATCCAAAATCGAACCCAGCAAATCGAACAGCCTGGCCTGTTTTGTTTCAAAAACAGAGCTTCAGTTGGTGGCTTTTGAGCAGAATTATTTTACCGCTTGGAATAAGTTCACTGCCAACTTCTGCGTGGAGTCAACGCCACAGATGTGTCCGTGGCCTTACCTCCTCTTCCCCCCTCAAAACCAGCTGTACTGATGCTTGCTGTTTCCTGCCTTGTGTTTTATACTGAAACTTTTTCCCACCCCTTCCAACACAGGTGGTTGTCAACGCCTTGGTTGGCGCTATCCCTTCCATTATGAATGTGTTGTTGGTCTGCCTTATCTTCTGGCTGATTTTCAGCATTATGGGGGTTAACCTGTTTGCCGGGAAATATCATTACTGCTTTAATGAAACAGCTGAGGAGCGCTTTGAAATAGATATTGTTAACAACAAGACAGACTGCGAAGCACTGATGCCACCCAACTCCACTGAGATTCGATGGAAGAACGTGAAAATTAACTTTGACAACGTCGGGGCAGGATATCTGGCTCTTCTGCAAGTTGTAAGTTTCGCTTTCACCATCTCCTCAGTAGTGGTAAATACAAGCCGCTTCTCACGCGCGTGGACTGCTTCCCCCTCTCCTCGCATCCCATTCATCCCGCTCAGGTTCGGGTCTGGAATAAAATTGCCATTTTTTCTGTTAGCCCATTGCCTAATGTGGGTCTCCCAGCAGAGCGGGTGGCCCCAGCTCTGCTCCTCAGAGAGTCTCCCAAAGCTTCCGTGAGACAACAGCAAACCTGGTTAGATTCATCTCGATTCATTTCATTTGGATTAAATGAGAAACACTTAAGTAATATTGAGGTTCAGCATACAGGGCGATGGAGGGTGGCAGGGAATCCTTGACGTACCTGGCACGAATCAGACTTGGTCTTTTACTTCGGGTGAATTCTGTCTGAGAGAAGGTGTGTTTTCTTTGCTAGGCTACTTTCAAGGGCTGGATGGACATCATGTATGCAGCGGTGGACTCCAGAAAGGTAAAGTGCGTGACCACAGTCTCACCCCCCAATACTTCACTCTGCTATTTCACTTTGGGGATAATCAAGAGTGAAAATTGTAGAGCTAAGCTTATGTTACGTATTTAATGCTGTGATTGTTTCAGTCGCTCTGTTAGTGCGATAAATTAAATGCCGCTCAGGAAAATCCCAGGGTTCTCCTGGTTGCTTTAGGGGCAGGGAAACTCCTGCTGGAGTAGAAATACAGTGAAGAAGGGAATACAGTGAAGTGGTGTATTTCATCAGCAGAATAAATTATGGAGAGGAATTAGCTCGAAGGTGCTCCATGAACCCTGCGTCCACATGGGAGCCCAGGTGTCGGTTTAATCCAGTTTTGAAATGTTGTCTGGGTTGGAGCTCTTTCTCCAGGCGCTCTTCTCGTTCTCACATGCTGGAATCATGCAAATGCCGTTGCTTCCTTTTTGCTTTCTAATTTTTTTTTCCTTCTCGTCTCTCGGTTTTATAACAAAGATTTTTAAATGTCCTACGCCTAATGCAGGGTTGGAAACAAGTAGTGTGACCACGTCAGGACAGTGTGAAAAATGTTCTTCTCTTTTTGATCAGCTGGTGGTCTTACATGTCCCTCTTCAGAAGAAAGGCTGATGTCTTCATTTGGACAGTGCTTGCCACTAAAATGATCATTTCCTTTGTGATTTGCAAATTACCTATTTATTTTATGGGCGCTAACCTCATTCACAGTGAAAGTCAGTTTAAACTGTAGCATGTTTTATTTCTGAAAATTAGATCACCATCCTCCTGGTATATACATACGATATACGTGCGGATACGTTTGCTTTACTTTGAACAGTGTGGGAGCACAGTTTTCCACGTGTAACCACAGCTCTATAGAGCATGACTGGCTGCTTGCATGGGAATACTTGAAACGTGACCAATCTCATTTTGGCTATATTTGCACAATGTCTTTGAAATGTCATTTATTTCTCCTCTCATCTCCCATTCAGCAAGAAGAGCAACCCAAGTACGAGGACAACATTTACATGTACATATATTTTGTTATCTTCATTATCTTCGGCTCCTTTTTCACCCTGAACTTGTTCATTGGTGTCATCATTGACAACTTCAATCAACAAAAGAAAAAGATAAGTGCTCTGTGTTTGCTGATCAGTCGGGGAGCTGAGACCGGTTAGAGGAACGTTGAGTCTTCAGGATGATGGGGTTTTCCTGCAAAATACAGGCCAAGGACCTTCAGCCTGGGGCAGGAGCCTCCCCCTTGGAGCTGTGGGCTGCGGAACCGCTGTGACTCCCTCCCCAGCCCCACTGAGCCGGGCGCGGGAGGCTCAGGGAGTCCAAGAGGCAGCCCCAGGCTCTGTGTAAAGCTCTAGCCAGAGGAGACGTTCTCCCTAGACTACATTTTCGTGCATTTCTGGTTGGGTTTTTTTGCCTTGACTAAAATATACAGACTGGAAGTAAGATGTCTTCCTTGCCCACCCCTCCCTCTCTGATACACTGCTTTTCTTCTCTGTAAGTGAAGCCGAGGATTTGCTCATATTCCTGCTAAATGGCCCGACACCTCTGCTGCCTGTTTGTCACTAATGAGCTAGAGGGGATGGGGAAGGAGGCAGTGTGGTAAAACAGGTTATTCATAGGAAAAAACCTGTTTTCTTTGAAGGAATATCAGTACGGCTTGGGTATTAGTATAAGTTATTTCTGTCTAAAATAGCTGCCACCAACTACCCATATGGCAGGTATCCTCGTGACTTAGCTAGGATGTTATTCCTTTCCCTTCTGGGGGATGAGCTGATTGTAACCAGTTTTCCTTTTGCCCCTTTACTTTGGAGGTCAGGATATTTTCATGACAGAAGAACAAAAGAAGTATTATAATGCCATGAAAAAACTGGGTTCAAAGAAACCTCAGAAACCTATTCCCCGACCTCTGGTGAGTATGTTACAAAGGGAACTGAAGGAAAAAACCTGCAGAGTAGACTTTCAAAGGAGCTTCAGCTCCAAAAGCATCCTTTGTTCTAATTCATGCCGGACTCCACATCCCCATGTTCTTGTCACTGTAATTCAGGTATGATCTGAGAAAGGTTAAAATGCTACAGCTGTGGTTGATGTTCATCAGTTGGCTCACTTGAATCGACAAGCTGAAAGCCCTCTCCGGCTGAGAGGCTCTAGGTGGAGAGTAGGAGGCCTCCTGGCATTAGCGAGCGGGGTCCTGGACAATCAGGCAGCCGTTTGGGTTACCTTCATCGAGACCTAAGCTCGTTTCCCTGCTTTCTGAAAGGCTTTGTGTGTGACGTTGGGCGAGTCCCTTAGATGCTGCGGTGGATAAGGCATCCTGCTGCTGGGACTAGACTGCTGCTGGGACCCAAAAAGTCTAGTTCAGGTACTCTGCAGCCATCACCGCTGCAAGGTAGACCTGTCTGCCTTCTCCAGCTGTGAATGGAAGGGCATCACCCTGCCTTTGGTCTCAACAAAGAGGAAGATATGCTGGTAACAGGGCTGTGGTAGCATGTTTGGGGTATAAATAATAGCATTTTCCTACCTTTCCCACAAACAGATCAAATCATGGCTAGAGTTTGCCTTGAAAGCTTCATAAGATACTGAAAAAACAATGTTCCCATCCCTGTTTCCACCAACAGTGAAATAATTTGTTGACTAATGGTAGATTCTTGTTCAAACTTGATTGGTTCATTGTCTCTCTCCTGTTGCGCAGAACCGCATCCAAGGAGCTGTCTTTGACTTTGTTACTCAGCAAGCATTTGATATAGTCATCATGATGCTCATTTGCCTCAACATGGTGACCATGATGGTGGAGACGGACACACAAAGCAAGCAGATGGAGGACATCCTTTACTGGATCAACCTGGTGTTTGTCATCTTCTTCACCTGTGAGTGTGTGCTGAAGATGTTCGCCTTGCGGCACTATTATTTCACCATCGGGTGGAACATTTTTGACTTCGTGGTTGTGATTCTGTCCATCGTGGGTAAGTGCAACACCAATTAGATAGAGGTCTGTGAGCGCTAGGCTGTCTTGGTGTTTGCAGAATAGAGCACATTCTTGTCTTTGAAGGGGATACGGAGGTACCAGCACTTCAAGGTTCTCTTTTTAGCCTTGTGAAGAGACTGTGGCAGAATTTGGCAGCTTGAAGTCCTGACTAACGCGCCCTCCTCCCTCTGTTCTGGCATTCATTTCCAGTTGTATGGAGTAAAACACTTGACAGTTACTCTCCCTGTCTTTAAAAACAGTTTTACTCACCTCATCCGAATGCTATAATGTTTATTAAGCACTGAAAATAGCATTGCAGTGCTTCCTACATCAGCATGTGATTTGCACTCTTCTTTTCAGTTTGGTTGAATGTTGAATCAACCAGTTTCCTCCAACAGGTTTTTGGTTTTTAGTGGCTAATCTGTGAAACACGCATGACCTCACAAGTACAACAGGGTTACTCGAAAAGCTTGGCTGCACCCAGCTCTGCCCAGGTGTACTGACAAACCACCGACATCTAGTGTCCTGCGGTCTGAAACTCAGATCCAGGCTTGTCTGCTGCTTGAAATAAGGTTTATCTTGCATATTTTTTAGCACCTTCAAAGTAGAGTCCATGGCCTGACTCCCATGGCAGAGTTAGGCACCGAGAGCTAGACACCTCCAAGAAACAACTCCTCCATCCTTATCCAGGTGGAACGAATCGCTCTGCATCTCTGCCTCCCTCCCTCTCCGTTTCGGAGAGCTGCTTAGGGAGCCAGAGCAGCTGGCTGAGACTCAGCTGCCTGAAGGTGAGGCCACTTAATCACAGACCCCCTTTGAAAATCTGACCAGGGTGTTCTGCGTGCCCAGTGCCTTGACTAGGTTGAGAAGCAGCATCAGACTGCTCATCTGCATTGTCACACTTGTCCCTTCTCTTCTTCTTTAGGAATGTTCCTGGCTGAAATCATTGAGAAGTATTTTGTGTCACCCACTCTATTCCGAGTCATCCGACTGGCTCGCATTGGACGTATCCTGCGTTTGATCAAAGGAGCCAAAGGGATCCGCACTTTGCTTTTTGCCTTAATGATGTCCTTGCCTGCCTTGTTCAACATTGGCCTCTTGCTGTTCTTGGTCATGTTCATCTTCTCCATCTTTGGCATGTCAAACTTTGCCTACGTCAAGCATGAGGCTGGCATAGACGATATGTTCAACTTTGAGACCTTTGGCAACAGCATGATCTGCTTGTTCCAGATCACCACATCAGCTGGCTGGGATGGGCTCCTGCTGCCAATCCTAAACCGGCCTCCAGACTGCGACCTAGACAAGGAGCACCCTGGGAGTGGTTTTAAGGGGGATTGTGGGAACCCCTCGGTGGGGATATTTTTCTTTGTGAGTTATATCATCATCTCCTTCCTGATCGTCGTCAACATGTACATTGCCATCATCCTGGAGAACTTCAGCGTGGCGACAGAGGAGAGCGCAGATCCACTAAGTGAGGACGACTTTGAGACCTTCTACGAGATCTGGGAGAAGTTCGACCCTGACGCCACCCAGTTCATAGAGTACAGCAAGCTCGCAGACTTTGCTGATGCTCTGGAACATCCTCTCCGCGTCCCCAAACCCAACACCATCGAACTCATTGCCATGGACCTGCCTATGGTAAGTGGAGACAGGATCCACTGTTTAGACATCCTGTTTGCCTTCACCAAACGCGTCCTGGGGGACAGTGGGGAGCTGGATATCCTGAGACAGCAGATGGAGGAAAGATTTGTGGCGTCCAACCCTTCCAAAGTGTCTTATGAGCCTATCACAACTACACTCCGGCGTAAGCAGGAAGAAGTTTCGGCAGTGGTCATCCAGAGGGCTTACAGGGCTCGTTTAGCACGACGGGGCTTCATTAGCCGAAGGCCTGTGTCCACAAAACTGGAAAATGGAGGAACAAACAGGGAGAAAAAGGAAGGCACCCCATCGACCGCGTCCCTCCCCTCATACGACAGTGTCACCAAGCCCGAGAAGGAGAAACAGCAACGGGCGGAGGAAGGAAGACGAGAAAGAGCGAAAAGACAAAAAGACGTCAGGGAATCCAAGTGTTGAGACAAAATAATAGAATTGTACAAATTAAAATATTTGCAAGTGAAAAGATTGTTTACAAACTTCATGAAATATATCAATACAGAACAGCTGTGGAGACACTTACCTGAAGATCTTATACCAAACATAGTCTGCTTACTGTGTGACAGCGTTGCATCTAAAGCAGTGACCTACCACCTGTTTAAAGGACCCTTGTAAACAAACATTTAAACACAAAAAAAAGGAAAAAAAATGGATTTTCTATTGTTTGGGCAGGTGGATACTGCATGTTCCACATCAGTCAATGCAACTTAGGACAAACAAGCAAAATAAAACACACACACACACACACTGAAACAAAACCCGCTGCTGGGATTCGTATATTTTCCAAAGCAGCCAAAAATGGATTTTATTTTCCCATTTTGTTGATTATTATTGAAAGAAAACCCAGAAGTCACAATCTTAAAGGGTTTGTTCATGCAAAACTAGATTTGCATTTAGTTAAGCAGCAAAAAAAAAAAGGAAAAAAAAGAAAAAACAGAAAAAAGTTAAAATAAGTAAAAAAAAAAAAAAGAAAAAAGGAAACAAACCACCCATTTAGCCCAGGCCATTTAATTGTCATAGTTTATTTGATATTTATTATCTGCATTCTACTTTCTACATGGGCTTTACTTGGTTTGGGAGATGGGGTGATCGGGTACCTTCAGCCTGGAGGCAGCTCGGGCTGATTCCCCCCCAAAAAAAAAGTGCTTGTTCAATGCATAGAAGCGACTTGCATGATGGCATGCCGTGACCAGGGACCATGCATGAGGCACCGTTAGACCACGAGACACGCAGTAATCTGTCCACAGCGGTGTGTTTAAGCCATAAATTCCAGGCACTCCACTGACTACCGTACACTGTATTTGGAGATAAACTTTAACACTACCTGGCCCCTCTGCCCGTCCTTCCCGATCGGTCCTAGACCCGCCAGTAGGAGGAAAAAAAAAAAAGGAACCAACAAAAAGAAACAAGCGGAGGAAATAACTGTGTGTGTATGTTTAATGACTTGTCTTTTTTTTTCCGTACGGCCATCTTTTTGCACACTAAAATATGACAAAACTAAATGCTGCTCTGGACCTCGTCCGAGGGGAGGTGATAAAAACTGAGAATGGCTTGTTATACTCTGTCACTGTAAAACCAAAATCTAGGGCTTAAATACCGGTCAGTAAGTTCATTTGTATCCTGCAGTATTTATCATTAATACCAATTATTATCCAGCCTCCATCCTGCAGCGTAGACACTCTTTGTTTTGTTTTGTTTTGTTTTTGTTAGAGATAAGTGCTGTGAGAAATCAGCGTGTTATCTCTACCGGAGACACGGGGAGCGTCCCCGAGGCCATCACGCTGGGGGACGGGGCCGTGCCCTGGCCCGGGGGGTGGCTGCGGGACCCCCGTCTCCCCGGGCCCTGCGGCAGCACTGGGGGCGGCCACTGTGGGGGGACTGGTGGCCGGGGGGGCTCTGAGCAAGGAGTGGCCCCATCCCGGGCTCCTGGAGCCCTTCTCCATCTCCCCAGGCACCTCCATGGAGCGGGGGCCGAACTGGCCCCCCGGGGCGGCTGGGGGTTGGAGCTGCCTCTTCCCAGCCCCGCTGCGGCGGTGGCTGACATGGCGCCCAGGCCCAGCCTGGCTGTTCCTCGGTGCCCAGGCTCGGCCCTCCCCACGTCCTGCTCCGTGCTGTCCGTGTCACCGCGCCGGCCTCGGCCACCGCTCTGGCTGGCAACTTTTTCTCCATCAGGGCCGGGGGTGTCTGCGCAGGGGTGGGGGGGCAGCGGCGCCGCAGCGCGAGCGCTCGCCCGGGGAAGGAGAATGAGGGGACGGCGTCACCCGATTCCCCGGAATCGCGGGGCAAAAACCCAAGAGGACAGAACTGGATGGCAGGAGGGACCTCAGTTGGCGTCATCGTCACTTAAAAACCCCAAACCCAGCAGGAAGCCACCCAGCAGCCGCCGGGGCCGGCGTCCTCGCCATCGCCAGCTCGGCGGAGCCGTCCTGCACCCAGCGACGCGGCCAGGAACCTTTTCTGTCCTGTCAGCTCTTGCCCCAGTCGCTCCCAGGGTGGGATGTACCATAACAAAGAAAAACTACATACATATGTACAGGCTACGTTGTAAACAGCACAAAAGAGAAAAAAAAAAAAAATAGCTGAAAAGTGTGGTTGAACTTTTTAAGAGAATATTATAAATACTGTAATATATCATTTTATTTTATCGGCATGCCTTTTTGTAAATACAAAGAACTACAAAAATAATAGAATGGCTTCTGGCTTATGCCATTGTCCATGTTTATTTTTATTTTTTTAATATTCTTCTGTTTTCCTTAGACTTTAGATAGCCAGGAAACGTCCCCCACAGAAAAAAAAAAAAAAAAAAAAAAGACAAACCAACCCCTACCCCCCCCCCCCCCCACCAAAACTAGATTTTAAAAAAAAAAAAAGCTTTATTGCAATTGATCTTTGCGACAGCAAAAGTCTATATATGTTTGGGTTCCAACGTGCAATAAGTTGACCACTTCTATGCAAGATTTGGCTAAACTTCATAATTGTTCTTAAGCTGGGCTATTGGCTCGTAGGCGAAGCTTGGTACGTTCAGCGGCCGTGCTGGCCATTTCATTAAGCTACTCAATTACTTTAAAATAAAAAGTCCCTTCAAACTATGTCTATGTATTTATTTTTTTACCATCAGATCTGTATTAAATGCGAGAGGCCGGTGGTGCCGAGATGGAACGGGAGCGGCGCGGTTCTTCAGCTGTTGGTTGGCCGCCGTCAGTCCTTCTGCTTAAAGAAAAATTCCCGGGGGCGGGGGGGTTTTGGGTGGTTTTTCTCCCCGAGGTCCCTCCCTCGGGCAGAGGTTTCCTCCGGCCGCGGCTCCGGGTGCTGCCAGCGCCAGGTTCCCGCGCGTCGGCACCGGGGGAGGCGGAGGGCAGGGAGGAGACGTTGGTCGAAGAGCGTTGGGGTCGTCGGCGTCATTCGCCAACCCCTGAATTCAGATGCCTACATGGGATTTATGTTCAGGATGGTGGAAATAAAGCAAGAGGGGGTGGTGTCAATTAAAAAGTCGTAGCCAAACATCAAGACGACAACTCTTCCCTCCTCCACTTACAAAATCCTCCCTTTTGGGTTAAATTGTGACTGTTCTTCAAACAGAGGGGAAGGGCGATCAAGAAATACCAATTCAAGCTGCTTTATTCACTTTTCCTGTTCACCTTTTCTTAAAATATAGAAGCCAATGTTGAACGAAACAAATTAAAATAAAACCATGATGTTACATAGAGGCCACACCTGAGTTTGAATTATTTAATTTTACGCCGCAAAAAAAAAAAAAAAAAAAAAAAAAATTAAAATGTTAAAGCTGTAAAAGATCAATAGTGAAGATTAGTGTATTAGAAATTGCATGGTGGCTCATAACGATCTTACCCAACATGATTAACAATTGCGTTACTATAAGCCAAAAGAACTGAAAATAAATGTTACCCTTTTCACTGAACAAGGTAAGGTTGTCTCCGTGTCCCGGTTATTTGTCTGCATTCTCCGTCCCCTCCGGACTCCCCCTTAACGTCCTCAAGGCTTTTTTACCCAAAGCCTGCGGAAGGGAGCGGACGAGGTGCTATTGGAGGGGTTTGGGGGGTGACTCGGTGCCGGGTCTCGGCGGGTGCCGGGGACGCAGCTCCGTCTCCCTGTCCTGGCGCCAGGTCCGTGTTCCCGTCTCGGAGGCGGGTGCCCTTGGCCCAGAGACGTCCCTGACGTCCCTTGCCCTGCGTGCAGGGGACAGTCCTGCCGCCGCTGCCCACCCTGGACCAGCCCCGGCAAGGGAGGGCCTCGTTGTGCCACGTCTGACCCTGCAGCCCCCGCACCTGCACTAACAGCCACTTAAAGACGAGCCCAGGTGGATGCAGAGTGGCCAGCGAGCCCTTGGCCGTGGACAGTGCTGGGGGACCTCCCGCTGCAACCCCGGCTCGGGCACGTCGCTGCAGGACCCCAGTGTCACCTCCCTGTTCTTCAGGATCAACAGGGTCCCCGTACAGTGACATGGACCCATCGGTGGGGACCCTGCCCACAGCCGGGGCACGAGCCCACATGCTCCCAGTGCCCAGGGTCCTGGGCTCAATGGTGCTGGAGGGTCTAAAAGTGGGGTGCAGCTGGCAGCAGGTGACCCTCCACCTGCCCCCCACCCTTGGCCCATCGTCCCTCCAGCTTTGGACCCGCAGGACTGAGATCTGGCACCGGCTCTGCCTCCTTGGAGGGCAGGATTTAGCCCAAAGCCAGTCAAATGGCCGAGGGTTGTGCCTCGACATTATTTTTCCTGTCAGAGTTTTGGTCCAATTTGTTCAAGAAATGTGAATTTTGCTGCTCGGTTAAGGCCAGCCGGCTTAGGAGTGCAGGACACGGAGCGCGGTTGTGCCGTCTTACGCATCGCCGGGGCAACGTGCCGCACAGAGACAGCAACGCCGGTGTGACTTAATTTTATTTTTTTTCTAAACGAGTAAAATTAAAACGTCATTTCCCCTCTGCCAGTTCGCTGCATGCTGTAATGTCACCGAGGCGCGTGTGTCTCCTGCAGCAAGCGCAGCTCGGCTCGTGCTCCCGCCTCCTGCCCCAGCCGTACCCGCTGGTAAATTGGGCGTCTCATTCCCTCCCGCACAGGGGCCTGCGGGGCGGAATTAGCGACTGAGAATCCCAGGCACCGCGGAGGAGGGGTGACAACAACGCTGCTGCAAATGTCCCAAACCAGCCCGGCTCCATCCGATGGCATTCGCACCAACGGGCTGAGCCGTCTTTTGCCTTGGCATCACCTCCTCATGACATGGGGTTTTCCCCTGCGCTACCCTTGCTCCCCACTTTCACTCCTCAGTTTTATTGTTTACTAATTACTCTTTATTTATTATTTATTTTTTATTCATGGAGCTGTTGGAGCGGGGCCAGAGGAGGCCCCAGAGCTGCTGGGAGGGCTGGAGCCCCTCTGCTGTGGGGACAGGCTGAGAGAGCTGGGGGGGGTCAGCCTGGAGAAGAGAAGGCTCCGGGGAGACCTTCCAGCCCCTGCCAGTCCCTCAAGGGGCTCCAGGAAAGCTGGGGAGGGACTCTGGAGCAGGGAGGGGAGCCGTGGGACGAGGGGGAAGGGTTTTCCACTGGAAGAGGGAGATTGAGATGGGATGTGAGGAAGGAATTCTTGGCTGTGAGGGGGGTGAGCCCCTGGCCCAGGTTGCCCAGAGAAGCTGTGGCTGCCCCAGCCCTGGAGGGGTTCAAGGCCAGGTTGGACGGGGCTTGGAGCAACCTGGGCTGGGGGAGGTGTCCCTGCCCAGGGCAGGGGGTGGCACTGGGTGGGCTTTAAGGTCCCTTCCCTCCCAAACCATCCTGCGATTCTGTGATTCTCTGGTGTGTGTCACACAAAGGCAGGAGGGGGACGAGGCTGGCAGGGAGAGGGAGGGGGGAGGAACACGATCGAACAGTGGGGTGGGGGTTTGGTGGCGGAATTTCATACATGGTGTTCCTTTGTACTGTACATCATCTTACTTAGGAATTTGCAATCACGGGGTACATCCACCTTGTCTGAATGGCTTCTCCTGCCTGCCCTGTCATTCCGGCCCCCTTGCGCAGCAGCACCCATCGGCACTGTGTCTCCCAGAGTCCACCGTCCCCAGCCCAGTGTCACCGCTGCTGGAGCAGAAACTGGCAGCGGGGGGCAGGAACTTGCAAAGTCGGGCTGACCTGAAACGCGGTCCAGCCCCTGCCCCAAAGGCGTAGCCAGGCTCCTCATCCCGGGTGATAAAAGTCACGTCAGCGAAACCCGCAGGGTCCCAACGCCGAGCTCGCCCCAGCCCGAGCAGCGCGTGGTCAGGCTGGTCGTGCTTTCGGGAGGCCGAGTGCTCAGCTCCACGAGGGGATGTTCTGCCACAACCGCTCCCTTCCATTAACCTGCCCCTGCAAACACCGCTCCAGGGAGACCTGCAACCCCTGAGCAGCCTCTTCACCACTCGGGGTCCAGCCCTCCTTCCACTCCAGGGTGAACGCTGTTGTCCCTCTCGGCTCTGATGCCATCAGACATGCAGCATCCTCCAAGCGCTGATCGGTGCCATCCCACCAGCACCGAGCAGCTCGTGGGCAGACGTGCCGCGGGGCCGGGGGACGGTGCGGCAGATGGCGAAGCAGCTTTTCCCCCCAGGAGCTGCGGTTCCTGCGCCGGGGCAGCCGCTGAGCCCTGACCTTCACGGACAGGCAGGAGCCGCCCCGCGAGGAGCATCACTGCGCCAGGAACTGGCTTCACCAGTACTTTGGGAAAGAGCCCACTAAGGGAAGTGGGCACCGTTTCATTTAGGAAAAAAAGAATTATTACATAAATAGTTCACCCTTTCGGTGACGGTTGGTGGTGCTCAGCACTCGTATGTCCTCAGCAGTAGGATTGGGAGGGTGTGACCCATAGCAGCACAAACGGTGTGCAGTATTTTTTAATTGCAATCAGATGTAAGCTAATTCCTTACATTTCTTTGGATCCATGAACATTTAAAGGCCCAGCTAAACAAAATATTTAACCTTGCAGTAAGTTCAGTCTGTGCTTGGCTGGGCCAGGTAATAAAATGCTGTTATTCCTTGATGATGAAAGTGTTTAGCTAACATTGTCTCATACCATGAGAAATCAGGTACAAAGTTGCATCATCACTGATGCAGTTCTGTCACCTGTGTGCGTGTCTTCTCTGATTCCCAGGCTCCATCAAGGCTGGAAAACTTGGGAGTCTTTCAGGGTTTTGCGTCCATGTGTGTACACTAAGGCAATGACGAGCGCGTGGAGATGTGAGACCTAGACATGTTCTAGTTCCAGCCTCCTCCCGGTTTTCTCTGATGGAAAAACTCAGAAGAGCCAGCTTGGAGGATTCTGGCACTGGAACCCCGGGCAGGCGGCATGCTTCGATCCAGGGGGACAAATAAACCCAGCCTGAGGGGATGCAAGTCATAGAATCAGAGAATGGTTTGGGTGGGAAGGGACCTTAAAGCCCACCCAGTGCCACCCCCTGCCCCGGGCAGGGACACCTCCCCCAGCCCAGGTTGCTCCAAGCCCCGTCCAACCTGGCCTTGAACCCCTCCAGGGCTGGGGCGTCCCCAAAATGAGTGACCTGTGGCCTGATTCTAGTAAAACTGACTAAATAAATCATGAAATAATTAGGTATTAAAGTTCTTGAAAGTCCCCTGGGCTCTTTCAATTCATACTTTCTTTAGTTGAAAAACCTATTGTTAATGTTAACCCAAGAAATTTTAGCAATAAAACCGGTAATGCTTTAGAAAGTGTTAAACTCAATCCTGTACATAGGGATTGAAAACCAGTAACGAAAGGATGCGTCTCCTTGCAGATCCCTTGATGTGTGGCGGCAGCTGGAGTCGAACCTTGCTGTTAGCGGTGGCTGGAAAATACGAGTTTGAATGAATGCACAGCTGGGATTGCCTGAGATTGGTCTTTAGAAGCTTATTCTTAGAACTAGATGATCTTTAAGGGCCCTTCCAACCCTAACAATTCTATGATTAAAAGGCCGAGAGAGCTGGGACTCTTTAGCCTGGAGAAGAGAAGGCTGAGGGGGGACCTTATTAACGTTTACAAGTGTCTAAAGGGTGGGTTTAAGGAGGATGGAGCCAGACTCTTTTCAGCGGTTCCCAGTGACAGGACGAGGGGTAACGGGCACAAGCTGGAACGTGGGAAGTTCCCATCAAATATGAGAAAAAACTTCTTTTCGGTGAGGGTGACAGAGCCCTGGCACAGGCTGCCCAGGGGGGTTGTGGAGTCCCTTCTCTGGAGACTTTCAAACCCGCCTGGACGCAGCCCTGAGTGACGTGCTCTGGGCAACGCTGCTCCAGCAGGGGAGTGGGACCGGGTGATCTCTAGAGGTCCCTTCCGACTCGGAAAATGCCGTGATTCTGTAATTAGGAATTAGTCTTGTTCTTAAGCACTTCTTTTGCACTCTTTGTTATATTTGCGTGTTGTCATTCCTGAATTTTTTTTTTTCCAGGAATTGTTGCTGGTGTCAGTGGTGGGTGACTCTGCTGAGCGGTTTGGAGGCACCCGGCCGCCTGCCAGGGTCCGCCTCTTACCGGGGCGCATCAGGGATCTCACCGGGAGACTGCCAAGCCTTGTGCAATCCTCTGACTACTATCTGCTGCTGTTGCCTGACGTGGGCACCAACAATACTCCAAGGAATAGCCTGAGAAGTACCAAGAAGGACTACAGAGCCCTGGGAGCGACAGACGGGGACTCTGGGGCGCAGGCAGTTTTTCCACCAGTCCTCCCAGTCAAAGGGAAGGGGGTTTATCGGGCCGGGCGGATCTGGCAGATCAATAAATGGCTGCAGGACTGGTGCCACGGCCAGGTGTTCGGCTGCCCAGACCATGGCACTCGCTTTGAGAAACCAGGTCTGCTGGGGGCCGGTGGGGTCCATCAGAGAAGGGGAAGAGCATCTTCCGTCAGGGGCTTGCCCAGCTGGGGAAGAGGCTTTAAACTAGAGTCGCCCGGGCAAGGGAACCTCAATCCATCCCACTCCTACCAGTTTGATGCCAGTGGCAGCAATGGACACCCAGAGCCTGGAGAAGGATCTCAGGTCAGCAGGAGAGCACGAAGGAATTGCAGCGACTGCAGCCAGTGAGGCGGCTTCATCGGGAGCCAGCTTAAATGCCTCTGTGCAAACACACGGAGCGTGGGGGATAACCAGGAGGAGTCAGAGACACGCACACACCTGCAGGGCTGTGATCTCATTGGCATCACAGAGATGTGGTGGGATGGCTCCTGTGACTGGAGTGCCGGAATGGAAGGATACAGGCTCTTCAGGAAGGACGGGGAGGGGGGATGAGGAGGGGGTGTTGCCCCCTACGTCAATGACCAGCTGGAGCACGTGGAGCTCCACCTGGGGATGGATGAGGAGCCGACCAAGAGCTTATGGGTCAGGATTAAAAGGAGGACAGGGACATTAGAGTGGGGGTCTGCTCCAGACCACCTGACCAGGAAGACTGAGCGGATGAGACCCTCTGTAGACAGATAGGAGCAGCCTCACGCTCACAAGCCCTGGTCCTCATGGGGGACTTCAACCACTCCAATATCTGTTGGAGGGGCAACACAGCAGGGCATAAGCAATCCAGGAGGCTCCTGGAATGTGTTGATGACAGCTTCCTTCTCCAAGTGACAGAGGAGCCAACGAGGAGAGATGCCACGCTGCACCTTGTTCTCACCAACGGGGAGGGGCTGGTGGGGAATGCGAAGCTCAAGGGCAGCCTTGGCTGCAGTGACCATGAACTGGTGGAGTTCAGGATCCTTAGGGCAGTGAGGAGGGCACACAAATAAGGTCACTGTCCTGGGCTTCAGGAGAGCAGACCGTGGCTTCTTCAGGGATCTGCTCGGTAGAGTCCCATGGGATAAAGCCCTGGAGGAAGAGGGGCCCAAGCAAGCTGGTTAGTATTCAAGGATCACCTCCTCCAAGCTCAGGAGCAATGCATCCCAACAAAGAGGAAGCCAGGCAAAAACATCAGGAT
Organism: Fratercula arctica; assembly: GCA_947846985.1. Lineage (NCBI taxonomy): Eukaryota > Metazoa > Chordata > Aves > Charadriiformes > Alcidae > Fratercula > Fratercula arctica. The sequence goes on along the minus strand of CANTUZ010000014.1, from coordinate 2,608,617 downwards.
GCCTGCGTGGATGAACAAGGAGCTCCTGGAGAAACTCAAACCGAAAAAGGAGGCCTACAGAGGGTGGAAGCAAGGGCAGGTAGCCTGGGAGGAATGCAGAGAAATTGTCCGAGCAGTCAGGGATGAGGTTAGGAAAGCCAAAGCCCTGGTGGAATTAAATCTGGCTGGGGATGTCAAGGGCAACAAAAGATGCTTGAGAGTTTTTGTCCCCTCCCTGACTGGGGGGACACACCAGGAGGTGGGAAGACCCCACAATGGGACACGTGGGGCTGCAGTGAGGATGTGGCCAAGGGAGCTCTGCCTGGCTCCATCCCTGTCATAGGGCACCCAGTGACAACTGGGGACATCTCCAGCGCAGCCAGGGATGATGGTGATGGCTCAACCCCTTGCCTCCAGCCCGGCATCCCCCCTGGCATCCCTCCCCAGTTCATCCCTCCCAAACAGTCTGTTTGGGCACCAAAAACTCGCAGCATGGGGACATGGGGACAGACTAAATGGTCTCTCGATTCCCAGCAGAGCCAAACCAAAGGCTGGAAATTTAATGCTGTCTGTGAGGAGCTTTGGGACACCTTCACCGTTGGCAGCGATGCCTGTCCGTCCATCCAGGCACAACAGCTTTTGCTTCCCATGCCCTCCTCCGCCCGGGGCATCCTGCCCGCGCCCATGGCACCCAGCTCGGTTGGGTCTGTCCCCATGTCCCTGGCAGCACGTTTGCAAGAGGGGACGGGGATGGCCCCTGGGACATCTCCACCACCCTCTTCCACCTCCCGAAGGCCCCGAGGCAAAGGCAACAGCTCCCCTTTCCCTCCCCACGGGGGGGGTACAGAGCCCCCACACGCCCCGCTGGGACCCTGCGTTTCCCTCTCCCACCCCAAAATGATGGAGCAGAGTCGCGTTTGACCCAAGCGGTTTCGCTCGGGCAGTGGGCAAGGACCCCATAACCACGAGGTGGCAATGCAGCCCCGGCCACGCTCCACCGGCGCACCCTGGGTTTCTCAGGGTGCCAATAAACCTGCGGTTTCCCCGCATCTCCCCAAAGAACCCCAGCACGGCACTTTGGGCTGCAGGGCTGTGCCAGGGCCGTGGTCGGTACCCGGGACCAGAGCGGGGCTGGAGGAAACAGACTAAAGAGCAGGAGAAGGGGCAATTCGCCAGCCAGGAGGTTTGCATGGACTTGCGTTTTGGGGTTCCATCCTCTATCATCGCCTCCTGCCTCTCCCAGCTCCGTGAGGCATTTGCTTCCTCCAGGCATCCTCCATCCTCCGAGCATCCAAGCTGCCGGAGCTGCCCGTGCCGAGGGTCTCATCCTGCTGCGAGGATTTGCAGACGCCTGCAGTGGGCAGCCCCACTGCGGGGGTGGGAAGCCACAGCAGCTCCGAAACATCCCACCCTGCCCGGGGACAGCTAACGGGGATGGAGGGAAGGGGCTTGTGCAGCTCCTTCGGGAATGTAAATAAGGAGAAGATGGGAAACCGCCCAGCAGATACCTCCCCCGCTCCCCGGGGACTGACAGGAGGGTTTTCCAGGAGTTTCTGCCTTGTTGAGAGCTGAACTGTGGCATCAAACAGGCTCAGAGCTGCCCAGTTTCCCACGTAACCCCCCTGGTTATGAGCCCAGAGCCCAACCCAAAAATGAACAAATTCTGCATGAAAACACCAAGCCCAGCTGTAGATGGCAGCCGTCACACCGGGCTTCTCCGACAAGAGCACGTTTTCCTCAATACCCTGCAGAAGGGAACTCTAAACCAAGCATACCCCCTTGCTGCCCCACTCCTGCCCCCACACGAGGGTGGGCCCCTGCTCCTGCCACCCTGACAGGAGAGGCAGACCCAGGCCCATGGTGATGGGTGGCTTTGGCCAGCCCCATCCCTCTAATATTCAATTTTGCACTGATGACGGGGAGTTTTCTCCCTAAGGATGGCAGATTTTGGGACTAACACCACTGCTGCCACAACTGGAAATGCTCCTCCCCATCCTCGCTGCCGAAGGATTTGGGAGCATCTCTTGGGGAGGTGTCAGCAGCGCTGGGAGGGTCCGATCCCCCGGGTCTCCCCAGGTGTGAGATGCAGCCAGGGCAGATGCCCCAGGCCAATGGGGCAGTGGGACATGCCCGTGCGTGTCCCACCATCCCATCCCAGCAAGTGGCACACATGGCCAGGACGGGGAGGAATGCCAGGAATGCTGGTGCCGTTGGCCCGACATCCTACACGGAACTTGGCTTGGATTTGGGGAAAGTGTGCAGGTTTCATGGAACCGAGTTGTCAAAAGGTCAGAGTCCAGCTGCAAATTCATTTCAATAACCTGAGATGCTGGGAAGTGTCCACCTCGCCTCCCTGTGCCAGCACATCCCGGCTGGGGCCAGCCCGGGGCCAAGCCTGGCGTTTTCCCAGACGGGGCAGCAGAGCGTGGCCAGACACGGTTATCCCAGGCAGGAAAACCAGCTGGGATGGCGCAGCGCAGCCCTGGCGAGGGAGTCCCCGTCCTGCTGCCGTGGGGCTTTGCTCACAGAGGGAGACTCTGTGCCGGTGACCGCTGGGCTCTGCAACAACAACAAACACCGGGAGGCCCCTCCGAAAGCCAAGACGGTCCAGTGTTGGCCACGATGGCTGGCCAAGGCCAATCCCAAACCTCACCCCGGCACCACGGGGCTGGACAAAGCAAAGGCATCCATGCTGTCTGGGAGCAGGGATGCACAGAGCGTCCCTCGCAGCAGGGGGAGAGGGGCCAAGCCTCCTTCTGCCACAGGAGGAGGAGGAGGAGGAGGGAGCCTTCGTCCCACTTTCCCAGCTCATGACTCTGCAGCCCATCCACCAAGTAATTTATTCATAGAGCCGTAACCTCAGAGGTCCTGATAAAAGGCCGGAGCTGCCGCATTGTTCTGGATGCACCAGCGCCAGCACAAAGACTCCAGGCACCTCCCAGCCACCAGCCAGGGATGCCACCGCGTCCCCTCCGGCACGGGGGTGCGGCACCCAGTGCCTCACCCTCCCACCCACTGAAACACCCTGAAGCCGCCACACTAATTGCCATAATTATTTCTGCTCTGGGCCACAGGGCCCCTCTGCAGCGGGCTCTGTGCCTGCTATCGTTAATGAGCTTAACTCCTGCACTGGGTGCGGAGACAGAACCGGGGCGAGCCCTGGGGGGCACATGTTTATTAGCCTGGCCAAGGCACTTGGGAAAACAAACAAACAAGCAGCCACAGTCTGGGAGCTGTTATTTCCATTAATAACAGACGCAAAGGGTGAAAAATCCATCCCTGTGGCACGGCCAGATCCCGCAGGGATGGAGGTGGGAGGGTCTGCAGGCAGCACCAGGGATGAGTGTCCCCTCCTTTGGGGTCCCAGTGGCACTGGTGGCTCTGGCTTTTGCTGAGCTCTGGAGGCCATTCCTTCTCCTCACCCCCCACCAGAGATGGGTGGGGGGCAGCGGGGGGCAGCAGGGGCCAGGGGGGATGCGGTGGCGTGCTTGGGGTGTAAAGCTGGGGAAGGCAAAGGAAGGGGGGACGTCAGGAGTGATGGCGTTTGTCTTCCCAAGGCGCCATTCCGTGGGATGGAGCCCGGCGTTCCTGGGGACAAATGAACCCCTGCCTGCCATGGGGAGCCGGGAATGGATCCCTTGGTTCACTTTGCTTGTGTGCAGCTTTTGCTTTACTTATTAAACCATCTTTATCTCAACCCACCAGTTTTTCATAGAATCATCATAGAATCATAGAATGTGTTGGGTGGGAAGGGACCTCTAAAGGCCACCTAGTCCCACCCCCCTGCAGTCAGCAGGGACATCTTCAACTACATCAGGTTGCTCAGAGCCTCATCCAGCCTGGCCTTGGATGTCTCCAGGGATGGGGCCTCCACCCCCTCTCTGGGCAACCTGGGCCAGTGTCTCACCACCCTCAGGGTAAAGAACTTCTTCCTGATGTCTCATCTAAACCTGCCCTGCTCTAGTTTAAACCCTCCTCCCTCGTCCCACGGCTCCCCTCCCTGCTCCAGGGTCCCTCCCCAGCTTTCCTGGAGCCCCTTTAGGGACTGGCAGGGGCTGGAAGGTCTCCCCGGAGCCTTCTCTTCTCCAGGCTGACCCCCCCCAGCTCTCTCAGCCTGTCCCCACAGCAGAGGGGCTCCAGCCCTCCCAGCATCTCCGGGGCCTCCTCTGGCCCCGCTCCAACAGCTCCGTGTCTTGTGCTGAGGGCTCCAGAGCTGGACACAGTACCCCAGGTGGGGTCTCACCAGAGCAGAGCAGAGGGGCAGAATCCCCTCTCTGGATCTGCTGCCCACGGTTCTCCTGATGCAGCCCAGGATGCCGTTGGCCTTCCGGGCTGCAAGCGCATGTTGTTGGCTCATGTCCAGCTTCTCACCCACCAGGACCCCAAGTCCTTTTCCGCAGGGCTGCTCTCTATCGCATCGTCCCCCAGCCTGTATTGATAACGAGGGTTGTCCCGACCCAAGTGTAGGACCTTGCACTTGGCCTTGTTGAACTTCATAAGGTTTGCTCGGGCCCACCTCTGTAGATCGTCCCGTCCCTCTGGCACATCGACCGCACCACTCAGCTTGGTGTTGTCGGCAAACTTGCTGAGGGTGCACTTGATCCCACTGTCTATGTCATTGATGAAGATGTTGAACAGCACCGGTCCCAGTACAGATCAAGTTGGTCAGGCAGGACTTGCCCCTGGTGAAGCCACGCTGGCTGCCTCAAATCACCTCCCTGTCCTCCATGTGCCTTAGCAGAGCTTCTAGGAGGATCTGTTCCATGACCTTCCCAGGCACAGAGGTGAGGCTGACAGGGTGGTAGTTCTCAGGGTCCTCCTTTCTACCCTTTTTCCAGTCGCCAGGGACTTCACCTGACTGCCATGACTTTTCAAATATCGTGGAGAGTGGCTTGGCAACTACATCAGCCAATTCCCTCAGGACTCTGGGGTGCATCTCATCAGGTCCCATAGATTTGTGTATATTCAGGTTCCTCAGGTGGTCACGAACCTTGTCTTCAGTTACAGTGGGAGGGACTTTGTCCCCCAGGTCCCTGTCTTGCGGTCCTTCAATCCGGGAGGTGTGAGGAGAGAGGCTGTCAGTAAAGACCGAGGCAAAAAAATTGTTCAGAACCTCAGCCTTCTCCTCGTCTGTTGTTACTAGTTTGCCATTCTTGGCCCTCAGGGAGGGCACACTTTCTTTAACCTTCCTTTTCTGGTTGACGTACCTGTGGAAGCCCTTCTTGTTATTCTTAGCATCCCTTGCCAAGTTCAGCTCCAGCCACGCCTTGGCCTTCCTGACCTCGTCCCTACATACCCGGGCAGCGTCCCTATGTTCTTCCCAGGACACCTGATCCTGCTTGAACTGCCTGTGCAGTTCCTTCTTGCCTTTTAGTTTGACCAACAGGTCCCAGCTCAGCCATGCCAGTCTCCTCCCTTTCTTACTTAATTTCTTACACCTGGGGATCAAGAGCTCTTGTGCTCTATGGAAAGTGTCCTTGAAGATCTGCCAGCTCTGTTCTGCCCCCTTGTCCCTGAGAACCGTTTCCCAGGGGGTCCTATTGACTAACTCCTCGAAGAGCCATAGGTTTGCTTTCCTACAATTCAGGGTCCTGATTAGGCTCCTCGTCTGGCACGTATCCCTCAGGACCGTGGACTCCACTAATGTGTGGTCACCGCAGCCCAGGCTGCCTCCACTCTTGACATCCCCGATGAGCTCACTGGCATTGGTGACTATGAGGTCCAGTATGGCTCCCCTTGGGTAGGGCTGTCTGTTTCCTGTCTTAGGAAGTTATCGTCGAGGCACTCCAGGAACCTCCTGGATCATCTACAGCTCGCCATGTCACTTTTCCATCAGATGTCGGGGTCGTTGAAATCCCCCAGCAGGACAAGAGCCTTCAACTGCGATGCCTCCTGTAGCTGGAGGAAGAAGGCTTCATCAGTAGGTTCCCCTTGATCAGGTGGCCTGTAGTAGACACCAACCACAAGGTTCCCCATGTTGCCTCGGCCGCTAATACCTACCCATAAGCTTTTGACTTCCTCTTGGCTGTTCTTTAGGGACATCTCTTCACAATCTATCCATTCCTTAACATAGAGGGCAACACCTCCACCCCTCCTTCCTCGCCTGTCCCTTCTGAACTGCTTGTAGCCATCGATAGCCAGGTTCCAGTCATAGGATTCGCCCCACCAGGTTTCAGTAATGGCCACTATGTCGTAGCTTTCCAGCAGCACGGTAGCTTCCAGCTTCTCCTGTTTGTTGCCCATGCTGCGTGCATTCGTGTAGAGGCACCTCAGCCGGGTTGTTGGCTCTGACGCCTTCTTAGAGGAGCACCCTTTGGGGTGTTTCTCATGTGTTTCCCTGCTGACCTGGACTACCTCAGGAGCCCCTGGCTCATCTCCGTAAGACTTTGGCTGTGATGGAGCATCCCCAGCATGCCTCGGGGCAACAGGTCAAAGGCCCTTCCTAGTGCCCTGTCCCTTCAACCCTGATGTGTTGTCCCACCACTTGTCACAGACAAGCCTAATATTATCATCCCCCTCCCCCTTCACATCTAGTTTAAAGCCCTGTTGATCAGTCCCACAATCTCTTGGCCAAAGACCCTCTTCCCCCTTTGAGAAAGGCGTTTCCCATCAGATGCCAACAAGCCCGGTGCCGTGTAGGCCACCCCGTTGTCAAAAAACCCAAAATTGTGGTGTCAACACCAGCCACGCAGCCATGTGTTAATGGATTGGATGCGTCTGTTCCTTCCAGTATCCCTGCCCGCAACTGGAAGGAATGAGGAGAACATAACTTGTGCCCCAGACTCTCTCACCAACCTTCCCAAGGCCCTGAAGTCCCCTTTGATTGTTCTTGGTCTGCGAGTTGTAGCTTCGTCTCCACCTCCATGGAAAATCAGTAACGGGTAATAGTCTGAGGACTGTATCAAACTACGGAGTTCCCTAGTTACGTCCTTAACCCAGGCTCCAGGAAGACAGCAGACTTCCCTGGGAGGAGGGTCTACCCGGCATATTGGACCCTCAGTTCCCTTCAGGATGGAGTCACCAATGACTACAACCTTCTTTTCTTCCTTGTGGGTGTGGTGATGATACAGGCAGTACGCCTTTCTGACTGCGGAGATGTCTCTAGTGTAGATTGCCCACCATCCACATCCTCGTTCGACTGGCATTCCTCGGTCAGTACCTCATGCCTGTTGTCCAGAGGTACCGGGGGTGACAGGGGGGGCAAGGAGAGGGTTCGCCCACTGCCCCGACTGTGAACTCGTCTCCATTCACTCCCTTCATTTAGGCTTCTGCCTTCTGCCCGGCAGGAGCAGGGTACAGGGGTCTCTTGATCCCGGTTGCTTTCTGCTGGGTGCTCCTGTTTCTGTTTCGGAATTACAGAATTTACGGAATTTTTTTTCCGAGTCGGAAGGGACCTCTAGAGATCACCCGGTCCCACTCCCCTGCTGGAGCAGCGTTGCCCAGAGCACGTCACTCAGGGCTGCGTCCAGGCGGGTTTGAAAGTCTCCAGAGAAGGGACTCCACAACCCCCCTGGGCAGCCTGTGCCAGGGCTCTGTCACCCTCACCGAAAAGAAGTTTTTTCTCATATTTGATGGGAACTTCCCACGTTCCAGCTTGTGCCCGTTACCCCTCGTCCTGTCACTGGGAACCGCTGAAAAGAGTCTGGCTCCATCCTCCTTAAACCCACCCTTTAGACACTTGTAAACGTTAATAAGGTCCCCCCTCAGCCTTCTCTTCTCCAGGCTAAAGAGTCCCAGCTCTCTCGGCCTTTCCTCATAAGGGAGATGCTCCAACCCCTCCGTCATCTTTGTTGCCCTACGCTGGACTCTCTGCAGCAGTTCCCTGTCTCTCTTGAACTGGGGAGCCCAGAACTGGACACAGTATTCCAGTTGCGGCCTCACCAGTGCAGAGCAGAGGGGGAGAGTGACCTCCCTTGACCTGCTGGCCACACTCTTCCCTCTGCAGCCCAGAATTCCGTTGGCCTTCTTGGCAGCGCATTGCTGGCTCATGGATAATTTACTGTCTACCAAGACCCCCAGATCCTTTTCTTCAGAGCCGCTTTCCAGCAGGTCCCCCCTAACCTATACTGGTGCCTGACATTCTTCCTCCCCAGGTGCAGGATCCTGCACTTGTCCTTGTTGAACCTCATGAGGTTCTTCTCTGCCCAGCTCTCCAGCCCGGTCAGGTCACGCTGGGTGGCAGCACGGCCCTCTGGGGCGTCAGCCCAGTTTGGTATCATCAGCGAAGTCGCTGAGCATACGCTGCCCCGTCGCCCAGGTCATTGATGAATACGTTAAACAATACTGGTCCGAGTATTGACCCCCGGGGGACACCACTGGTCACAGGCCTCCGACTCCACCCTAGGTTTCAAGGAGGGCAGAGCCTGGCTCCACCAGTCTATTCCTTCCTCAGCCTCCCCAATGCTTCTTAACCCTTCAGCTTCCTCTCGCAGCTCTGCCACCAGGCCGAGCACATCATCTCCCTGTTGGCAACGTACGCGGCAGCTCCCACAGCTGCCTCCCGGTGCCGGGGAAAGGCTCCCGCGCTGCCTGCAGCCGGCGGCCCGGGCGGCTGCGTGTCCGTGGGAGCTCCGTCCGGGTTCCCACATCCCTTCCGGCTGAGGCCGAGCAGCCTTCTCCCGGGTGGGAGCCATAGCCGAGCCCCCTGGAGAGCGGGACGACTGACGATGTGGTGGTGCTGGGCGACACCCGCTCACCGCTTGTGGATGCTCCCGAAAGGCTTCTTTTACGGAGGGGAACGTACGCCTCGTTTAGATGTGCCGCGGGGGTGCTGGCTCTGCCCCACGCCTGTCACCACCCCCGCAGCTGCCGGGGACCGGCCCGGGCTGGCCGCTTTTCCCAGCTTCGAAGCACCCCCAAAACGAGCCCCGAGCTGGCCTTTTTTGCCGCGATTCCCTTCCCCGGTACGGACTTACCCGGAGCTGGTCTCGTCAGCGAGTCGCTCGCTTTCACCCTTCCGATTCTCTCCCCCATCCAAACTGGGGGGTGAGCGGGAGGCTGCGGGGGGGCTTGGCTGCCGGCCGGAGTGAAACCATGGCGCACACGCACACAAAAGAGAAACTGGGATGAGGATGTCACAAACCTCCTGATAAATGAATAAATACTCCATAATTCATGAGTTATGTGAAACTTGGAGAAACAGACGGGGGGGGGGGGGGGGGGGGGGGGGGAGGGGGCAGCAGTACGGGTGCAACCGGTGCAGCTTCAAAAAGCTAAAAATTCAACCCAAGTGGCAAAGAGGGAATGAACCCAGCACCAAACCCGGGCCAGACACCCGAGAGCAGAGCCCCCAGCCTGGCAGCGCTGGCAAAACCCCCCTCATGGCCCCTGCTGGGGGGGGGGGGGGGGGGGGCGCACACAGACCCCCCCCATCACCCCAACAAGATGGGGGCACACCTGGATCTCCCCATCATCCCTAACGTGGGAAGGGGCACAAATGGACACACACCCCCCCATAACCCTTAATGAAGGAAGGGGCACACCTGGACCCCCCCCAACACCCCTAACGAGGGGAGGGAGCACAATGGACGTCCCCCAACACCCCTAACGGGGGGAGGGAGCACAATGGACGCCCCCCAACACCCCTAACGAGGGGAGGGAGCACAATGGACACCCCCCAACACCCCTAACGGGGGGACGACTGAGGCTCTGTCCTTCCCCTGGCTGCAATGTCCCCCCCCCTCCTTTAATGCCACCTCCCCACACCCCCACCCCTGCAATATCCCCCCATGTCCCTCCTGTCCCCTGCCACATCCCCCCCCCCCCCAAGAGCCCCCCCCAGGGCTGAAGAATCCGGGGGGGGTGAGGGCTGGGAGGCGGCACTGCGGGCTCTCAGCCGGGCGTTCGTGTAATCTCTTTAATACTGTGTAATACTTTTCTTTTTAAAATACAGTATTTCTTGAGGTAGACCATTACAGCTCAAAAGCATTTCTTTTTCAGACATTAATAAGACATGAATTAAATACTTTCATGTACAATATGTTGCAAAATGAGGTAGAAATGGTTACAGAGAGTGTACAAAGTCAAATATGATAATAATAATAATAAAAAGTCTTCAGGAGCCCAGTACCACTTTTTGGAGAGGGGGTGGGGGGGGGGGGTCTGCCCCGGTTAATGCCCTTTGCCCGCAGGCAGCTGCCTGCACACGCCCCCGCACGCTTCAGTGGGAAACTGCAAAAAAAGGGGGAAAACACCCCAAAGCTGGCAGACACCTCGCTCCTGCGATGGGGACGGGGGACGGACCCCTGTCGGGGGTGTGTCCCCTCGGCGTGTACAGACCCTGAGGTTATGGGGGGGGGGCTGCTCCGAGCTCCCCCAGTACAATATATAGGTCTAAAAAACCAAAAAAATTAAATTAGTATGGGTTTTTTTTTTTAATTGGGGGAAAAAAAAACCCGGCCCCACCCAGCAATGCGAGGGGGGGGGGGGGGGGGGGGGTGAGGTGGGCGTGCGGGGGGCTCACGCTCTGTGCAACGCAGCTTTGCAGCCGAGGGTGGTCAGCGAGAGGGGGCTCCGGGGTGGGTGTCCCCCCCCCCAGTCCCCAGCCCCGGGATGCAGCTGGAGATGCTGGAGGGCGACGGACCCAGCCTGATCCAAAAGTGGTGCTGGCGACAGCTTCCAAACTACGGCACTAACACTCTTTCCGTTGAAGACACATTACTCCACCAAACGCTATAATAACAATGTTTTAACAAAAAAAAAAAACAACAAAAAAAAAATTAAAATAAAATTATGGCATAGCATATGTGAGAAGCACCCAAAATACATTCAACTTTCATCTTTGTAACAGCTTCAAGTTTTTTTTTTTTCTTTTCTTTCTTCCTCCGCCCTTATTTTGGAAGGAAATGCACGAGGCAGCTTTGTCCCAGGTCTGAAAACTCTTAAAAATCTCTTTTTCCTTTTCTGAGAAGATAAAAAGAGTTTTTAAAAACACATTCTTTTTTCTTTTTTTCTGAGGTAATTCTTTTCCTGAGTAGTTAAAAAGAAAAAAAAAACCAAAAAAATACTACATACCTTACAAAAATAAAAACCCAAGTCTAGTATATTAAACAATCTACAGCATTTTTTTACTCCAACCCCCCCCCCACCTCCCCCCATTTTGTGTCCCCCCCACCCCCCCCCCCCCCCCAACTCCCCCCTCCCCGACGCAGGACATTGCTGCCGGGCTGCTCGTGCCTGTGCGAGGGGGCTGCTTTGCTCGAAAGACGCCCGAGGTATTTCTGTTAGGAACAATAAAAGCAATCAATAAAAATAATCATCGAGCCTCTGGGTAGACGGGGGGGGGGGTGGGGGGGGAGCTCGTGCATCCGACGCCGGAAAGCCGGACCCTGCGGCGCCTCCGGCACTGCTCGATGGTCCAGGGACGGATGAGCGGGAAAATAATAAATAGGTTATCCTGAGTTCCGTGGGCGACGGCTGCCGAAAATCCAAGGAGAGGAAAAGCCCAGCTGAGTCCGAAATGGAAAAGAGGAGGGACGTCGAGCTGCCGTCAGGGCTGCCCGGGGGTCTCCTGCGCTTGGGGAGGGGGGGCTCCGACCCCGGCGTGGTTCCCGGGGAGAACCACAGACCCCAACCCGGCCCTTCCAAACCCCGTGGGCATCGGGCAAGTTCCCAGACCGGCCTCGGAGCCCCGGGCTGGGGCGAAGGGTCCGTCCCCGCGCCCCCAGCCCCCCGATGCCGCACCATCAGTGCCTGGTGCCGTACATTTTATCCCACTCCAGGAACAAGTCCAGCTCCTTCTGGGAGGCAGCAGGGCGGACCTTGCAGAAGGCCTTCTCGAAGTCCTGGTAAGAGGTGGGCTGGATCTGGCCCGGCAGACCGTGCAGCGTGGTGGCCCCGGCGTGCTGGCAGAGCTGGACCAGCTCGCTGCCGGAGAAGCTCTCCGTGTGCTGCACTAGGGAGGCCATCTCCCGCTCGCTCAGGCAGGAGCTCTGCTGAGCCAGGGCGTGATGGAGGATCTGACGCCGGGCGATACTGTCCGGCGGGGAGATGTAGAACCGTTTGGCGAAGCGCCGGTGGGAAGCTTCGTCCATGCTGCCAGGCCGGGAAGTGGTCCCGATGATGACCACGTTCTGCTCGGATGAGGTAGCCACGTTGTCCAGGTAGGAGAGGAGCTGGGACTTGAGGTTGCTCACCTGGCTGCCGTCCTCGCCAGCCCGGGCCACCAGCAAGGACTCGGCCTCAGTGATGAGCACGACCGCGGGCTGCCGGCAGCTGGCCACGAAGAAGACGGTCTGCAGGATCTTCTCAGCTTCAGCTTTCCAGGTGGAGAGCAGGGTTGTCCCACTGAGCTTCAGCAAGGTGGAGCCCAGCTGGGTGGAGATGCACCGGCTCAGCAGGGTCTTCCCCGTGCCGCGGGGACCGAACAGCAGGATGGTTCGGGGCGGCCGGCTCGCCCCGGTGTAGGCGCCGGGACGCAGGATGGGCCACACCAGCTCCTCCTCGATGGTGGCCTTCACAGAGACCTGCCCAGCAATGTCCGTCCACTGCACGGGCGGCCCCCGCTCCACAATCTTGGTGTTCACCAGCTCCAAGACCAGGGGGTCGACGTTCTTGGGTTGCTCCTCCACCGGCGGGCTGCCAAAGACTGGAGCTTTCTGGGGCAGCCGCAGCGGGAAGGGGGGTCCTGGCTCGGCCGCCCGCTCCCCGTTGGCGAGGGGGGGGCTGAACTTCTCAAAGGGCTCTGCCGGCCGCAGTGGAGCATCCCCAGCACCGTAGGGTGGCGAGACCATACTCTTCATCGGCTGCCCACCATACTTGCCAGCGTGCTCCTCGGCATTCCCGGCACCCGCCGGCCGCTTCCCGGGCTTGAAGGCCACCTGGGGGGACTCGGCGTTGCCACTGAACCCATTGCCCTGGCACTCACCATTGTCTGACATGGGGTAGGGAGACTTTGGCTGCTCGTAGCTGTATTTCCTATACCTGCCCTCCCCCTCATCCTCCCCACCGGAGATGTCGAAAGCCTTCCTCTTCAGGGCACCCGCCGCCTCGGTGCCCAGGGGCGGCACAGCCAGGGGGGCCAAGCTGGCACCCTGGTAGCCATAGCTGGGGACCCCAGGGGGGCGGGCAGCGGGCGGTGGGGCCGGGATGGGGGTGGGTGCTGCGATGCCAGAGGGCAGGTAGGACGCGGAGGGATGGGGCGGGTGGATGGTCCCGTAGCCCGGTTGCGGCGGGTAGCTGCCGGCGGCGTAGTTGTACATGGGGCTGGAGGAGCCGTAGCCTGGCACCAGGGCGGGCGAGGGGTGCGGGGGCTGCAGGAGCCCCGAGGGGTGTGTGGGGGGGAGCGCTGCTGCTGGCTGGGTGCAGTAGCTGGAGGGCAAGTACGTGCTGCCGTAGCCTGAGGGGTACTCCTGAGATGACCCAAGCCCACCGGAGCTGGCGGTGGCTCCTCCGCAGGAGTTGCCGGGGTACATGGGATCGGCGAGGTTGGCGGACACCACGGGGGAGCCGCCGAGCCCGATGGCGCCGCCACTGGGGGGGATGGCAGGCGGCACCACCCCCTTGGTGCCAGGGAGGCCATCGTGGATGGGGGTCAGGGGGTAGGCGCCATCGGAGCCGTGGGCCACCGGCCAGGGCTCCCCATCCCCCTTCTGCCCGTTAACTGGCCCGAAGGCTCCATCCCCGTAGCCACTCAGCGCCGGGCGCTCGTAGGGCGCGTCCAGCACCCCCGAGTACTTCTCGGCGTACCTCTTGAGGAGGTTGGAGGCGGTGAGCGCCGAGATGTCGTCGTTGGCCCAGGCGTAGTTGAAGCGCTGGCGGGTGCTGGGGTAGAGGTCGGACTTGTGGGCTGGCGAGGAGGTGGTGGAGGAGACGTCGAGGTGCTGCTCCGGCCACTGGTTCAGGGACTGGGCATGCTCTGGTGACCAGTGCATCTTCAACAGACCTGGGGGGGACAGGACAGGGCAGGGTGAGGCCACTGAAATAGGGACAAGCACCTCTCTGCACGGAGTATCTCCAAATCCCACCATACTGCCCCGTCCTCCTGGACCACGCTGCACCTCCTGACTGCAAACGCGTGCTCTCAGTCACGCACCTTTCATGCCAAAATCCCCTCGGCCACCACTGGTGCAAATACCCGCCAGGAACAGCAACCAGTAGCACTTCAGAGAACCCAGCCAGCTCGGGTTTTGATGGTCACATCGTCCAGCAGACTGAAATGTTCAGGTTATCAAACCACGGCAAGCCAAGGCGATACAAATGGTGCAGCCCCCCGGTGCCGTCAGCAGCGCCGCGGTGCCAAGTATCGGCACGCACAGCCAGAGAACAGCCCTGCCCTGAGATGCTCCACCATATTATAATTATATTGCATATAATATTAATAGCATATTAATAGCGCGTAGCCAGGTGGCTGGAGAAATAGGGGCTGCACTGCCCACACACGCACGCCTGCGGGTGGGAAGCTGCCCTTTGCCGCATCCCTCTGCCCACCCCCCGGCGTCGGCACCGGTACTGACGGGCTGCACGTGGCCCCACCGAAACACCTTCTCCAGCGAAGGGGAAGGCAGAAACGCCACGGCCGTGCCTGGACCCACCCCTGCACCGGGGCTGCAATGGCGGCGGGTGGGAAACGCATCCCGGGGGGCTCTGCAGGACCTGCCAGGGGTCCCCGCTCAGCCCACAGACCCTGTTGACACCATCCCCCCCCCGGCCTTGTCACCCCACGTCACCATTCCTTGTCACCCCACGGCGCCGCATCATGGGGATGCCGAGGTCAACATCACCCTCTCCCGCTCCAGCCCTCAAAAACTGGGTGGCCCCCGAGTGCCTGCAGAGGGTGGTGGCAGTGACCCCCATCACCCCCCCCAGCGCGGGTCCCCCCGTCCCCCCGCCCTGATGCCCAAAGCCCCGGGGGACGGCTGCAGCAGGGACCTTGTGCACCATTCGCTCGCCTCTCTCAGCCTTTAAGCCACTTTGTGACCACAGCACAATTAGATTACTTAATGCTTTAATTGACTTATATGGCATTTGTACTTCCACTTTGGATATCAAACTTACACAAGAGGATTTAAATGGCGGCTTTGCCTGGCTTTATCCGGCATCCTCCCTGCATTTACTGGCCATTATTAAAGTGCTCCCGGTAGATAACGGCTCAGACAGAGACAGCCACCACAGCCTGCGGGAAAGGGCCCGGTTTAATGAACACAAAGGCAAACGCTGCCCAATAAACCCCCGCTCCGGCAGCAGCTTTTCCCCACGCTGTACGGGGGTCTGGCTGGGCGCAGAGGGACGGAGCCTTTTGCCTGCGAGCAAAAGGCACAGAGGAGCTATGAAAGAGGAAAATGAGGGTTTGGATGACTCCAGGAGGAATAAGATTTTGGTTTTGTTTTGTTTTTTATTTTGAAGGGACTATAGCACCAGGAGTTTCCATCCTTGCAGCAGTGCACAGTGCACTGCAGGTGCAGACCCCCGCTCCTTCTGCTCCTCCAAAAATGCAGCCTGCAAAAGCCCAGGGGCTCGGGGAGGAGGAAGGGGTTTGGGAGGCGCCTGGGAGGTGGCCCATGGCCCCAGCCTGTGCCACAGCACGGGGCTCGGTGTGGAGCAGCACGACAGGAAAGATGCCACCACCACAACCAGCAAATCCCGGCAGCATTTCAGAGAATCTCAGAATGGTTTGGGTGGGAAGGGACCTTAAAGCCCACCCAGTGGCACCCCCTGCCCTGGGCAGGGACACCTCCCCCAGCCCAGGTTGCTCCAAGCCCCGTCCAACCTGGCCTTGAACCCCTCCAGGGCTGGGGCAGCCACAGCTTCTCTGGGCAACCTGGGCCAGGGGCTCACCCCCCTCACAGCCAAGAATTCCTTCCTCACATCCCATCTCAATCTCCCTCTTCCAGTGGAAAACCCTTCCCCCTCGTCCCACGGCTCCCCTCCCTGCTCCAGGGTCCCTCCCCAGCTTTCCTGGAGCCCCTTGAGGGACTGGCAGGGGCTGGAAGGTCTCCCCGGAGCCTTCTCTTCTCCAGGCTGACCCCCCCCAGCTCTCTCAGCCTGTCCCCACAGCAGAGGGGCTCCAGCCCTCCCAGCATCTCCGGGGCCTCCTCTGGCCCCGCTCCAGGCTGTTTCTTCTGAAGCTGCCCTTGACGAGGCACAGACACCCTCACTGTCCCTCCTGGAGAAGGGTTGACCTGGCAACCCGTCGCCCAAGCAACTCTATGTCTATCTTCTCCCGCAATACAGCACGCAGCAGCCTGAGCTTCACACCCCCGGACACAACCCCTGCACGCTGACGCTCATGTCTCTGAGCAGCCCCCAGCTTTTCCCCATGGCAGGGATGGATACCAAAACCTGAACCCTGCTGCTCAGACACCGGCTAAAAACAGGGATGGGAACTGCTCTTCTAAGAGGGCGGCCAACGCCGTGGCGCGTGGCTGGAAGCCCACCATGATGGCAAAAGGGCAAAGCCGCTGTGAGAAGACGGGCAGGGGGGATGCCTGGGCACGGGTTTGCTCCTCCAAAGCAACCCCCAGCGCGAAAGGATGGAGAAGCGAACCCGCCTCCATCCGCCCCCTTTAAAGACAAGATGCATCTGGGAGAAGAAAAGCCAAAACCCCCGGAAAGCCCGGTCGCACCCTGGAAAACCAGGCGGAGGGGGAGGGCGGGCGGGCAGGAGAAGTTGTCAGGGGTTTGAAATGGGAGGTGAATGAGGCGGCGGAGTGGGACAGATGTTTCAATGCTCCCCTTGGCAGTGTGAGAAAATTACTGTCCAGTGACCAAATGGCCGGGCCGGTTCCCACCCTCGCTGCTGCCCATTATCCCCAGCGCAAGACAAAGGCGGGCAGGGGGGGCTGGGCAGGGGAGAATCCTATTGTTCCCACCCGCCCTAATTATGGAAATCTTGTTAATCTATTCAGCAGCGACTCTGAACTGGGCTTTTGTTCGGGGGCTTTTTAGCGGGGCGCACTGCTGAGGGTGTCCAACGGCTCGGCGTTGGGGATGGGGTGTGCTCCCCCCCTGTCGCCGCCCCCCCCCCCCCTCCTCCCCGGGAAAAGCTCTGGCCCCGCAGCATCCCCGCAGCATCCCAGCACCGGCCACCTTTTTTGGAGCACAGATATCTCGTCCCCAGCCCTCGGTCGCAGAGCACCCATGCACACGTGTCCTGTACGTCCCGGCCCCACGTACACGCACCCATCGCTCGCGCTGGTGCAGGAAAACACACGGCAAAACCCCCGCGGGCGGATGCGGAGATGAGCTGCCGGCAGCATGTGGGATGGCTGCAGCAATCCAGCATCCCTGGGGGGACCGGGAGAGGGCCTGAATAGATCCGGAGGGCAAGGATGGAGAGGGGAGTGTGCCAAAGCAAACATGCTCCAGCTGAGGATGCTCTAAACCCACCCGAGCCCCCAGGACCCTGCACGAGGTGACCCCACGGCAGAGCACGGCAGCGAGTGGCGCTGGACGTGTCCCGGCGTCCCCTGGGGCAGCCCATCAGTGTCCCAGCGCCTGGGAGGGAGCCGGCGCTGCCGCCCTTGGGCTCCCGGGGCAGGAAGGAGCTGATGAGCCGCCCCCACCATGCTGTGCTTGTACCGCCGCCGTCTTGCTGGTTTGAACGCTGACGGCTCCTTCTTCTGCAGAGCCGCCAGCTTGGAGGATTTACGCCTTTTTCAGAAGACGTTGAGCCATTGCATTATCCCTTCAATTACCCCCAGCAGCACAGCCCGATGCCATCGGCTTGCCGGGCAGGGAGAGCCGTCCCAGTTCCCGGGTCTACCCAAATTCCCAGCTTTTTAATTGTCTGATGTGCAAACTTTGGGCCAAGAAATAGCAAAGGTGGATGCTGAGAGTCCCGTTTCACAGCCCAGCCTTCCCCAGGCGGTCCCTACAGCCCTTACAAGCCCTGCTAACAGAGACCTCTCCTGTCAGGGATGCTGTGTGGGATGGATCTTCTGGGCTGGACTTTGTCACCAGCACCTGACGGTGGGTCCAGCCAGGACCTGGACCAAGCACCCCGAGCAGGGACGCAGCCTCCCATCAGCGCAACTCCTGCACCCGCAGCTTTGCAGCTGGATCCGTGGCAGCGAGAGGTGCCTGCGTCCACGCGGAGACGCTGCAGGTCTTGCATCAGCAGCGACATCTTCAAGGCTAAAGGCAAGCCAGGAAAAAAATGCAGGAGGAGAGAAGAGACTCTCCCAAGTCTGCCCAGTGAACGGGAGGCAGTGGAATGACTTTTTCTTTTTTACCGAGGCATTTCCTGACGATCTTTTCAGCTTTTGCAGCCAGGAGCTTGTCCTGGGCTGGGGTTCATCCCTGCCTCCGAAGAGCAGCGTAGGCAAAGTGCAACGGCGTTACCACAAGTCAAATCACAGCTATAAATCAGAATTATAACCCATGCAGATCCTCCCCTCACACTCGCTGTGGACCTGAGGGTTGTGGCAATGTTTCTGAAATGTTTTAGCATAAATGCTGTAGATTATAGCCACATTTCTGCATGTTGATACACACATTTACGCTAGATACCACTCATCCCTAGTGAATCCCTACACGGCGGGTCCAGAATAGGCAAAACAGCCTAAAGGCAGCGATTTACAGCGGGGGCAGGGCTGGTCCCAGAGCCAGGACCAGGCCAAGGGGAGCCCAAAGCCACACTTAGACGTGGTATGACCCAGGCGCGACACCTGGCAGCATCTGCGAAGGGTGAGAGGTTTCCATCCCTCCCCTGCAGCCCGACGCTGGGCAGCCCATCCCGTGGCGCGCTGCCGGAGCGCAAACATCAAGTTTCCTAAGGCAAATTTGGGTGGTTTGGCAAATCCATCGGGGAGCTGCAGTTCTTTGTCCGCCGCATTCCCCGTCCCCTCCTAATCGGTGCCGACAAAGCGCAGGATGGTATTGCAATCAGGGCAGGGTCAACGTACATATGTTAAAAGGATTTAGGCTAACTCCCACCGTGCCCTCTCCCCACCCCCAGGAGAAACGGCCTCAGCCCCGGCCGACGGCTCCAGCATCCGCTCTGTCCACTCATATATCAAGTGCAGAGCAGCTGGACACCAGCACGGACCGGGAGTGACCAACGGGCCATCGCCCATCTGTCCCGCTCTAGGACCCAGCCAGCAAATGAAAAATTAATACGGATCCGCTCAGCCTGGCAGCAGCTGAGCATCACCCATCTGTCACCGCGGGAGGAGGAACTCTCAGCTAAATGTCAGCTGGAGGAAACTGTACGCGGCGTGTGGCCTGGGAACCCCCAGAATGAGGGGATATGGCAATAAAATCTGGATATTATTAATAATGAGCTGATGCACTTAGCGGATTTGAGGAATTTTGCTCCACCTTTCAATATAAGATGGATGGGAGAAAAAGTAGCAATAAAAGGGACCTAAAAAAAATGAAAAAAAAAAAAAAAAAAAAAGCCTTTTCATTGCTATTTACATTTTTCTTAATGTCACTTGTCCCTGGTCTCATAGACCACTCAGGCCTGCCGAGATCTGGGCTTCAGCCTCGCACCCTCCCCCAGAACGCAGAGAAAACTGCGGAACTGTTTGTCTGGGTCTACAAACCACTGAAAGGTGGGACTGCTCCGACCCTCCCTGCTCCTGCCACCTGTACTCCCTCCAGTGCTTTGAAGATTAACATTAAACCCAAAAGAATAATTATCACATTAATCCATCACCATCTTGCCCACTCCCTGCCACGGGTGTGCTTCAGCACGTGCAAAACGTGGCTCCCTCCAGCAGGATTCCCACTCTCGGCCACGCTGTTGCTGCTCCTCCAGCAGATATTCTCCTGCCCTGAACCACCTCGTCTGCCGTAGGATGTTCCTTGGGGCGACATTCCAGCTGTGATCTCCACCAGACCGCTGCTTGAAGGACAGATCTTAAGTAGGAAGGGGGTTTTTAGCAAGAGCAATCACTGGGCATTCAGGTCATCAAAGTCCACCAGCCCTCAAGGTTGTCTCAGGGCAGGTGTTCAAGGTGCAGGAGAAACCTCAGCTTGCCATGGAGAAGGGCACCATGGCCCCTGGGTGCTGCTCAGATCCCTGTCAGGACTGAAGCCCTCCACCAAAATTTCATTCCTTGACGCCGGACGAGCTCCCCGGGGCCTGGGACCCATTTTCGGAGGATTACATTAGAGAGGAAAATCCATTTCCAATCAGCAGAACCATTTCCCCAAACAGAGGTGGCCCCATAAAAAGGTCAGGAGGTCGAACGGACCCAATCTGCATGCAATCTGCCTAACAATGGCCAGGCCAACAAGCGTGGTGAGCACACCCCGAAGCTCCCGGTCCCACCACCCGGTCCCACACGGGCAGCAGGACTTGCCTCCTGCCTCTGTCCCCAACCCACGGGGAGCTGGAGGATGCGGCAAGGTGAGGACATTGCTTCTCCCGCTTGGGCTTGGCACGGACGTGACCACGGCCATCTCCTCCTGAAAGCCATCTAGAAACATGCCACGTGAAACCACCTGCGGAGATTTCGGCTGTGCAGATGCATATTCACGTGGTCTACAGGAGGATGTAGAGAAATAGTTTGAAAGGCATCTTTGTACCACCTCCACCTCTGCTCCTACAGAAGCCACTCAGCCGTGGCTGTCAACAGACAGACGGAAGCTGCTCTGAAAAACTTCTTGTCCTGATCTTCACTCAAAACCACTTGTTGAGATCCATCAGGATTCACCCCACCCCCCCCGAGAGGGACTGCCCGAGCCCCCCTGGCCCCACAGCAGGAGGATGTGGGGCGCCCCAGGCAGTGCCCCGCGACGCTGTGCAGGAGGATGTTGGGGGGGGGGGAGGATGCCTGGGGGATGCAACCTCTGGCATCTGCTCTACAACAGCATGAGCAGAAGCAAAGCCAACGCGTTACAGGGATGGATGCGACACGGCCTGACCCCCCCCCAGCGCTGAGCACGCTGGGCGCACACCCTGTGGGGTGGGGGCTACGAACCCTGATATACACATAAACCCCAGAAGGCTGAAAACAATTTTACATGACTTATTTTTCTAAGAAGAAAGCATTGCCATCACGTTTCATCTTCCCAGAAGCGCCTGGATGAAGGTCATTAAACGCAGGAGATGCTCTGCAACCAGGGAAGGGGCCCAGGGACCGGGCACCCCCCACCCCTGCCCAAGCCCTCTCCTCTCCGGCTGGTTTTCCTGATGAAGCTCCAATAACGAGCTGCCCCAGGGGTGCAAAAGCCAAGACAGGAGCTACCTGCCCCTGGTCTGTCTTCTCCAACATCTGGCCTTGGGTCCGGGTCAGTGCCGGGGGCCGCGGTGGCTGCGGGAGATGGGCTGTGGCAAGGAGATAATTTGCCCCATGCACTAGAGCCCATCCGCAGCGGTAGCAGCAACGCTCCAGCTCATCCCCTCCACAGAACGAATCAATCTTAATTAACTCTAATTCTGGGGAGCCTCCCAGCCCTACCCAGCACTGCACAGAGCGGTTGTATTTTCCGCCTCGGTGCCCTGCCGGGCAGCGCGCTCCACAGGGAATTAAGCAAAAAAACCTTCTCTTTTCCATCATTTCTGCATCTCCTTTCCCGCGGTCCCCATGTGTCCCTGCCGCACACCCTGTGGGATGACGGACCCCGTCCCCATCCCTGGGGACCACCTTCCCTGCCCTCGGCACCCGCAGCCCCGGCGCTGGGCTGGGGGAGGCCTCTCTCAGTGGCTTTTGTTTTCACAAGCCTTTTGACTCACGGATTCTTTTTTAAACACCGCCTCAGCAGCCTGAAAAGCCCAGCTCCCTCCTGCACTCCATTCACTAATGGATTTTCCAGAAGTCCCCTTTTTTTGGCTTCTTTCTTTGCTGACACTGCTGCCCCCATCCCCGCCCGAGGCTGCGGCTCCCCTCTGCCGTCCGCATGGACGGACGGACCCCGACTTCGGGGACCCGGGTGCCACACTCAGAGCTCGGCTCCCACCTTCTGCGCCCCGGGGAGTTCACACAGATACCTGGCTATTACAAGCCAATTATCATTACCCATAATTACACAGCACAGGGTGCCAATGCCTCAACCCGCCACTACAGGGCTGCTGCTCAAAAGAAAAAAAAAAAGAGAATAAAGAATAATAAGGTGGCAGCAGTGTCGGGGCGAAGGCATCGCCGGGAAATCAGGGAGAAGTTTGGTGCCGGGCTGGCTCCGTGCGAGAGCCTATCGATCGGGTCCGCGCCGCTCCGGGCTCCTGGAGCTAATCCTACAGCAGAAATAATTCATTTGCCTCCCTTTTCAGCAGCCACTCATTAAAAAGTAATCACCTTGTTGGAGGAGGATATGAACAGCCCAAGGTCAGATCCATCATGACGTTATTTCTGGAGCTCGTACCTGGTGCGCACCGAGCAGCGGCCACGCTGCGGCCCTGCCCCGCTGCTTGAGCCGGGGGCGATGGAAGTGGAAATATCTTTATATCCGCAGATATTCGTTCTGGGAGTGCTGCCCAACAGCGCCTGCGGCCGAGCACCTGGCTCGCGCTGCACAGACTTCCCCTCACTGACCCCAACACCTACGGCGGAAAATAGGGACAACTCTTCAAAAGGTATCTTTTAAATCTCATTATTTGGTGGCATCTCCAATAAATCTCCAAATCTCCTGCCCCCAGTTTATTTTTATGTTGTCGGTACTTCATCGCAGCTGCTAAAACCCGTTTTTCTAAGAGCGTGAAGCTGCAAAGTGGAACACAAGGAAGTGCCACCGTGTCCCCACCAGCGGCACATGCAGAGCCGGCACCGCGGCACCGCGGCGTGCTCTCGGGTTGCCATAACCCGCCCTGGGCACGGCGTCCTGCCCATCGCCGTGACCAACTCCCCGGGGGGAAAGCAGGGGCTCCGAGCCATTGCCTCACGCCGGCGGCGCAGCCGGGTCTGGCAAAGTCGCGGTATGCCGGCATTTTAGCCAATTTATCTTTGCAACACGTGGCCCGGTTCGGCGTTTGTGGGGAGGAGGCGGCAATGCTCCAGGAGACAGCCGGGATGGGGCTGGAGCATCCCGGCAGGATGGGGCCAGTCCCAGGGATTCGGCAATTCCAGATCCAGTCACAGCGTTGGCAAAATGGGCAAGAAAAACCCCCACACCTCAACCCTTCCCACTTACACCCAGAGCAGGGGGGCTGCGGCGCACACAGCTCTCTGCTGGGCCAGCTGGGGAGCCCGGTGTGTCCCCCAGCATCCCCCCGGTGTCCCCCCCGGTGACACACGGCGCAGGGCACATGGGACACCCCGAGCGGGGCGACCTGCCCTCCCGAGGCGGGACGGGCAGGACAAGCCCTTCAAAACACACTCAACCTCTCTAACCTCCCGCGCACAGCACAGCCTCGCCGCACGTCACCCCTGGCCTTTAATTACACATTTCTGCAGCCATTAGTCCTCTCGCCATCAATTACACCCACATTATCCCACTCCGGGAGGCAGCAGGACGTGAGGAGCAGAGTCAAGTGCTTCGGAGACTCTTTCCAAAGGAAAGAAACAGCCTCTGACGGGACCATCCCTGCGCGGCGGCAGAGCCGAGGCAACAGACAAAGCTGCCCGGCAGCCAGTCCCGCTGCTCTTCAGAGCCCTAAAGCAACGCCGAGAAAGATTAATCACAGGGAGAGGACACGGGCTCCAGCGTCCCCTGATGCCACGAGTCCTCTCCAGCTTGGTGCCGCCGCCGCACCTCTCATCTATTTACACAGCAAATTCTTTGTGAGGAGCAGGCTCCTCTTCCGAGTGCGGCCGGGGCAGGGAAAGGGGTACTTATTCAGCTATTATTCAGCTTTTTTTTTGTAGGCAAGACAAGTGTGGGTTAAAGTGCAATTTGTCTTGACATTAGTTTTCACTTTCTTGGGGGAAAAAGGAGAAAAAAAGTGGCACGTTCATCTTTTGAGGGAAAACACTTGCCTGGGTACCACACCTCCACCAGCCGAGCATCTCACCCGGGGGGGGCACCCCAGCATCCCGCCTTGGGAATGTATCCCACGATCCCATCCTGGGAATGCACCCCAGCATCCCTCCCCGGGGACCGCACCCCAGCATCCCTCCCTGGCGACCGCACCTCAGCATCCCCCCCTGGGGACCGCACCTCAGCATCCCCCCCTGCAGACCACACCCCAGCATCCCCCCCTGGGGACCGCACCTCAGCATCCCTCCCTGGGGACCGCACCCCAGCATCCCCCCCTGGGGACCGCACCTCAGCATCCCCCCCTGGGGACTGCACCCCAGCATCCCCCCTGGGGACTGCACCTCAGCATCCCCCCCTGGGGACCGCACCCCAGCATCCCCCCTGGGGACTGCACCTCAGCATCCCCCCCTGGGGACTGCACCCCAGCATCCCTCCCTGGGGACCACACCTCAGCATCCCCCCCTGGGGACTGCACCTCAGCGTCCCTCCCTGGGGACTGCACCTCAGCATCCCTCCCTGGGGACCACACCCCAGCATCCTGCCCCAGGGTGAGGGGCCCCAGGCACCACCACACCACAGGCCACAATGGCACCGCTGTAATTCAATAAAATGCCTGGTTTTCACATGCTTGAGTTGTCTGTCCTCAGGAGAAAGGTGCTAGGAAGAAAACCTTTAATTTGCGCCCTCCCCTGCTCCCAGCTTCAAGCCAGCAGCATCTGCGAGGCCTTGGCAGGGTTTATTAGGGCCCCAGTAAAGATCAGGGGTTGCTGATAAGCGACCCGAGGCATGCACCACTGGAGGAAAAATTGTGCTAGTGATCTGTACAATTTAACCAACATTAACTTCAGCTGATGACAGGCCACAAGGCCAGGAGAGAGATTTTACAACACCCTCGTTACACAGCAAAATAAACTTTGCTGTGGAGAGCCGGCGCTGACTTCCAACTCTTGCTCCCATTAGAGGATTGCTGAGCCCAGGCCGACGGCTCCAGGCAGGTCTGCTGGGCACCAGCATCCTCTGCAAATCCAGACTGGGGCTCCTGCAGCAGAAAAAGGACCACAATCCTGCCCAGGGCTCAGAGCATGAGAGAGAAAAAGGGGGAGAGCCCGTCTCGCCAGCCCAGGGCACGAGACCAAGCCAAGTCCAACGGAAAAACCATCAGGAAAACATACCAGAAGTAATCTCGGCAATGAACTTGCGGCGGCAGGACCTTGCAAGGGGACAAACTGCTCCTCAGCACTGGGAATGGCAGGGGTCGGTCTCGTCTCCCCAGTGACAGGCGACAGGACAAGAGGAAACAGCCTCAAGTTGTGCCAGGGGAGGTTTAGGATGGATATTTGGAAAAATTTCTTCTCCAAAAGGGTTGTCAACCATTGGACCAGGCCGCCCAGGGCAGTGGTGGAGTCGCCATCCCTGGAGGTGTCTAAAAGCCGGGCAGACGCGGTGCTGAGGGACGTGGGTCAGTGGCGGTTTGGGCAGGGTTGGGGTGACGGTTGGACTCCATGATCTGAAAGGTCCCTTCCAGCCCGGACGATTCCATGATTCTATGACTCTATGAATTGCCCAGGCTGGCACTGGGAAGAACTGGTTTATTCCCTGCTTGGCTGCTGAGCCAGCAACGGGAATGTTCCTGCTTAATGCTAATAAAGTCTGACCGAGTCCCAAGGGCTCCCTTCGGCTGGGAGCCGGTGCCACCGCTCGCACGTGTGTCCCCTGGGATGAGAGTGACGGATGCTGGGTGACATACGCAAGTGACCCAGCACCAGGGACGAGCCTTCTGGAGCCAGAGCACCACAGAGTCGCTAAACACGTGCATTACCCAGCACGCCCGAAAAGGAAGAAAAACATCTTTATTTTACTAAAAAAAGCAGGAAAAGAAGGACCGGCCTCCCGGGCACCCGAGCCGGCTGGAGCGGAGGAAGGGAGCGCACCGAGCAAACGAGATGCTCCGAGCCGCGAGCCTGAAGCTTTCTTTGCAGGATGCAAAATTCTGGCTGACATTCGGCCAGACGCGACGGGATCTGCCCCGGGATGACAAAAGGTGCCGCCCCGAGCACCCTGTCAAACAGCAAAGCTCTGCTCCCAGCCACATCATCACTGGAGCTCAAAAAATATAACTGAAAAGTGTTTACAATGGCATAAACGCAAGGGTCAGCGTCGCGCAAGGGTCACTATCGCTTCTCTAGATGCATTAATGTCATCCGCGCGGAAATTCCCTTTAGGAATCCTCGCTCAAATCCGGCGCTCCCGCATCTGCTGCCATTCACTGTGGATGCAGGGGTTTCTCCTGCCCTACACACGACCCATCTCCTCCCAGCAGCGGGAACGAAAGCTGGGAGGTAGAGAAACCCCAAACCATTAGAAAAGCAGGGAGAGAAAGGAAGAAATGAGAATATTTGGCCATTTGCAGAAAAATCTGGAGGTGGCATTTCTATGCTTGGGAATATCTCCTCGACTAGGAGGATGCAAAAATAATTAATACGAATAAAGGCCAGAGCATCTTCACACACCAGTGAGACACGGCACACGCTTCCAGGCTCCTTCCAGGAATTATTTTTTTAATGACGCTGGAGATGCCGTCGTCACGGAGGGGATGATGTGCCGTGCAGAATCGGTTTATTCCTTCTAATCCGCCGGCGCTGCTGCGGGATGCGATACTGGCTTTGGAGGCAAATGCTCCGGGAGGCTTTTGTGTTTACTTTTTCCGCGGGGGAAGGAGGAGGAGGATGAAGTGACCCGGTGGCCACTCCCTTGGCCTAAGGTTAGGCCCTCACATCTGTATTTGGGCACCCAAAATAACAGTCTTTTTTTTTTTTTTTTCCTTTTTTTTTTCTCTTTTTTTCCCCCAGTGGCTGCTGAAATGCCCAGAGCAGAGGATGGATGCTCAACGGGGTGAGGGCTCAAAACTTGTAACCCCCTTCCTCAGGCGGCTCAATACAGGTCTGGGAGCAGCCTGGAGTGGGGATTTGGGAAAAACACGGCACAAACAGGCAAAGCAGCTCTGGGATCATCTCCTGGCCTTCCGCAAATAAAGGCAAACGCGGTCCCTGCTGCACCAGGGGGAGAAATCCATTGCTGGCAAGAGGCGAGAACCTACGAAGGAAAACACGCTGGTTCCTTCAGCAACTGTTTGCTGTGTTTCAGAGCATCTGGGGAAGACCGCTTTCGGAGATTTCTCAGCAGCGTTTATTCCGTGTTTTAACTTAGGGGATTAACTCCGAGGGACGCAAGAGGAGAGGTTTGGGCTACGGGACCAAACCCAAGATGCCGTTAAAGCCCCAACCCGGACCTCAGAGAGGAGAAAAGGGCCGGGGGAAAAGGAGGGAGGAGAAAACACCAGCTCCAGATAAGCAATTGTTAACATGATCCATATGGTACACAACTTGCCTTTCTGTTTAACCAAAATGATAATGGCAAAAGGGAAGAATGCGGCGGGGGCTCGGTGGGAGAACAAAGGCGGCGGCGAAACCCTTCCCCGCTCCAGCGAGAATGAACCGTGAGCGGGGAGAGACGGGGCCGCTCACCCCCCGGCCCCGCCACCCCCAGACCCAGCCGGCGCGACCCGCTCCCCCCGACAGCTTCACCGCACGGAGCAGGGAGCGAAACTGCAGCTGTCGGCAGTAAAATATAAAAAAACGCGTATCTGACAAGTATTAACAGGGATGTTTTCATAATCAATAATAAACTTGAAGCGCGAGCTGCGGCTCAGGACCGGCGCTGATGTAAACACCGAGCCCATTCCGCTCAGATCTGGGATGAATTCAGCCAGGGGTGTTTATGTTATTGCAGGATCCCGCGGCTTTCCGAGGAACACAATACAGTACGTGCCATTCATTATCCCCGGCAGTCCCCCAAGAGAAAATGTCAACACACTTCTGCTAAAGAGAGCTAAAACAAATGTTTAATGTGATAAACAACTCCTGGGCCGCAGCCCCCGCAGAAATGTTTAATTCAGAACCACCTCCAAGAGTAAACCGGCACCGGAGCCGCGCGCTGGCACCCAGGGATGGCAAACCCAGCGCCCTGTCATCGCCGGCGCACGCCGGAGCCGCGACCCAGCCAGCGCGCTGGAAGGAGAGCAGGGAAAAACCCCGGCAATTCCCATGCACGGGATCCGTAAATCAATTCTGAGCCGTTATTATTGTGTTCACGCACCGTCCGCAGAGAGCAGGCATTCCAAGGAAACACCGCGCGCGCCCAAGTTCTCTTCTTAGGAACTCAGTTCAGCACATTCACACCCCTGAAATCTGTTTGTTGCAAAACCAGGTGCGGTTAAAGATAATGTTCATTTCTGTGATCCCAGAGTGAAACTAGGAGTGATGTAAACCAGCACACAGCGTCTCCAAACCCAGGAGAATTTGTGCTGGAAGACACAGTATAAGGCCACTCTTAAACCCTTCTGGTTTTTTTGCCAAGTGCCTTTTGTCCCCCAAGTGGAAAAAGAACACTTCAAAAAAAGGAAAAAAAAAAAGGAAAGGATCTTTCAGGCAAAGCTCCTAAATAAAAATTGCCATCAGCTCCTCAACACCACCACTGTTTTGAAGACGAGTGCTCCAGCGTGCGCCTGACGTGTGACAGCGGCTGAGGGGAGTGCGCATTGTTCCTGGGCTGTGGGGGGATGGAGGGATGGAGGGATGGATGGAGGGATGGAGGGATGGATGGAGGGATGGAGGGATGGATGGCTGGATGGATGGAGGGATGGATGGATGGATGGAGGGAGGGAGGGAGGGATGGATGGATGGAGGGAGGGAGGGATGGATGGATGGATGGAGGGATGGATGGATGGATGGAGGGAGGGAGGGAGGGAGGGATGGATGGATGGAGGGATGGAGGGATGGATGGAGGGATGGATGGATGGAGGGAGGGATGGATGGAGGGAGGGAGGGATGGATGGAGGGATGGATGGAGGGATGGATGGATGGAGGGAGGGAGGGATGGATGGATGGATGGAGGGAGGGATGGAGGGATGGATGGCTGGATGGATGGATGGAGGGATGGATGGATGGATGGATGGATGGATGGATGGAGGGAGGGAGGGATGGATGGGATGGATGGATGGATGGATGGATGGAGGGATGGATGGAAGGAAGGTTGGATGGATGGATGGACGGATGGGTGGGTGGCTGGATAGATGGATGGATGAGCAGATGAATAGGTGGATGGTTGGATAGATGGCTGGATGGTTGGATGGCTGGATGGCTGGATGGAGGGATGGAGGGATGGATGGATGATTGGATGGAGGGATGGATGGATGACTGGATGGAGGGATGGCTGGATGGATGGTCAGTCCCCCCTGCTGTGCACACCCCTCTGGGCATGGGAGCCTCTGGAGCCACCGGGGCCGCTCGCCCCCCAGGTTCGCCCGCTGCGCTGCCCCCGTCGGGGGGGCTCGGGGCCGAGCAGGCTCATGTCATGAGCACGTTTGCCCGGGGCTCCCTGCACCCTTTCGGGGCAAGGCAAAGGCCGAGGCGGCGGGGGATGCCCGGTCCTCCGGGAGGGGTTGGGTTACCGGCAGCACACCCCCCCTGCACCCCCCCCCGCGGCTGTTTTCTCCCCAAAACCCCCGCTCGGCGGATCCCGGGGCAGGCGGCCGCCGCCTCCGCCGGCAGCGGGGCACCCCGGGCGGCGGGGGGGATGCTCGGCCGGCGGCTCGGGAGGCGGCCCCGTCCCCGCCCGCCCCCCCCCCCCCGTCCCCCTCCGGTGCCCCCCGTCCCCCCGTCCCCCACTCACCTCCTCATGCCGGCGGGCCCTAGCGCAGCCCGGCGGCGGGCGGCCGTGCGGGGCGCCGCATCCTGCCGCTGCCGCCCGGACAATGCGGGGCGGCGCGGCGGCCCGCGGGCGGCTGGGGCTGGGGCCGGCGCTGGGGCTGGGGCCGGGGCCGGGGCCGGGGCCGGGGCCGGCCCCCCGCCCGCCGCCCACGGCCCGCCCCCGCGGCGCGGCGGGGCGGAGCGGAGCGCGGCGGAGCGGAGCGGCCCCTGAGCCGCGGCGGGGGCGGGAGGAGGCGGGGGCGGCCCCGCGGCGAGAGCGGGGATGGGGCCGGCACAGGCTCCGCGCCGGCAGCGCTGCCCGGCCGGGAACGGCCCCGCACAAAGGCGGAGCGGAGGAGCGGGAGGCCGAGTCCGGCATCGCGGCACCCCGGCACCCGAGCCCGGCACCCCCGCACGACCCCGGCATCCCAGCACCACGCACCCCCGTCTGCCACACCCCAGCATCCCAGTGCCCGTGAGCTCTGGGCCCCGCAACCCAGCACCCCCAATCCCTGCACCCCAGCATCCCAGCACCCGGCACCCATGCACCCCGACTTCCCACACCCCAGCATCCCAGCCCCCATGCTCTCTGACCCCCTGCACCCCAGCGTCCATACACAAATATACCCCACACCCCAGCGTCCCAGCACCCATGCACCCCAACCCCCTGCACCCCAGCATCCCAGTGCCCATGCACCCCGACCCCCTGCACCCCAGCATCCCAGCCCCCATGCACCCCAACCCCCTGCACCCCAGCATCCCAGTGCCCATGCACCCCAACCCCCTGCACCCCAGCATCCCAGTGCCCATGCACCCCAACCCCCTGCACCCCAGCATCTCACCGACCATACACCCGGCCTTCCTGCACCCCACTATCCCAGAGCCCCTGCACCCCAGCCCCCATGCATTTCATCCTCCTGCACCTCATCATCCCCGCCCCCGTGGACCCATGCTTCTAGCACCCCTGCATCCCAGTGCCCATGCACCCCGACCTCCTGCACCCCAGCACCCCGGTGCCATGTGCTCGGCACCCAGCATCCTTGCACCCCAGCCCCGTGCATCCTGTCCCCCTGTCCCACTTCTGCACCAGCCTCCAATATCCCGCCACCCTGGTCCCCGGCCCCCTGACCCCTGCACCCCGGCTCCGGCCCTGCCGTACCCCCAGGGACCCCACTGCGGCCTGCGGGGAGCCGTGGGCTGGGTCCTCAGCTGCTGAGCTGTGCTCAGAGGAATCCTGAATACCTGGAATACTTTCCTACTATTAGTTTACCATGCAAAAATAAAACAGTTGCCCCAAGGATACTGTGTCAATGGGAGGTGTCCACAGGACAACCCATTTATTAAAGCATTATCCACACCACCAAAAACTCTCTGGACAGGTATATTCTTTGCTCAGCCTGGGATCAGCAGGGCTGGGGCAGGAGGTGAGATGCTCCCTTCTCCGGGCCCAAAAATTCACCTTTTTTGGGTGGGTTTGCACCAACAATGCCCCACAGCCACCTCGCCTGCGCTCTCCGAACCCCCGCTTCGTTTTCTTTGACCAGCTCAGGCTCTTCCCTGATGTAATCACATTACGGCGTTATTTCCCTCACACGAATGTTGTGTCATATCCCGCAGGGATTATGACACATTTTTCTTTTCAGGAGCAGGCGAGCGTTGCCTGTTCTTGGGCAGATGTTGGAGCTGCCGGCTGGGATCCACCGGCGACGCAGCTCCGCACCGAAACCCGAGCGGACGCGCTGTTTGTTTTAACCCGGCTGCAATCCAGGCACGGGAACACCGCTTCTCCGGCCGGCCTGAAAAAGCCTGGAAAGGACAAATTAATCAGATTTTAAACTGAGCGCTCAGGCAGAGCGCGGGGAAGGCATGGGATGGGGGGAGGACGGGGGGGCCATGCCCCACGGCAGTCATCCCCGCCCCAGCCCCATGACAGGAGCGCTTCCAGACACCGCTGGCTTGGGGCACAAAGGGGGACATTTGCAGGGACGGTTCCAGAAAGGGCCTTGTCTCGGCCTGAGCGATTTGATGCAATTTCACTAATTGGGGTTCTCCCACAGAGAGGAACTCGGGCAGCTTTGTCGCTCCTTTCCCGGCTGCTGCTCCCAAGCATCGCCCCATCTGCCAGCACGTTTTGCTCCCGCCTTGAGTTCTCTCAGTGCAGCTTATTTATATGCAAAAAAAAAAAAATAAAAAAAAAATAAAAAAATCCAATTTTTTTCTCCCCCCCAGCTGCAACAATACACCATTGTGCTTTTTAATTTGGGTGCGACCAAGAAGAAGCCGTTATTTAACAAGCGCAGAGTCCCGCTCGGCGCCGGGAGCGCGCGTGGACACCACACTTAAAATACTGGGGGCTCAGTTCTTCGGCGGCGCGGCTCTGGGAGGGGGATTATGTGTCATGGCTCCCTGCAGGAGCCGCTCAGCCGCCCAGCAGGGGCTTCCCACTCTCCCCAGCTTGGTAGAAAACCAGCGGGCTGGAGGTTCCCATTTGATCTCCACCACTAAATATTTTATCAGGGGAAAAATGCCTAAAAACTGCTCGCCCTGCCCCAGGACCACCACCCACCCCTGCACCCACCGCTGGTTTTTCCTGGAAACTGGGTGCTCCTGGAGGGACATCCAGGGTTCTTCGGCATTCAACAGGAAAAGGAATGGACTCAGCTTCTCGCTGCATCCCGCAGGGGTGTCCGGATGAGTCCCTTATCCTCACCCACCAGCCCAAATGACGGTGACAGGAACTGATTTTTTGTGTGTGATTGCAATAAGAGACCCAAAACCTGCGACCGCGTGAGCCCAGCTGCGGCTGTGGGGCTGCTGGACGTGCTGGGACCTGGTGGTTTCTATTCTATTTCTACTTCTACACGGTCCCAATGCCCCGGGGCAGCTCACCGGAGGGCAGCTCCGTCTGAGCCTCCCCGTCCCAGCGTTTTGCCATCCCAGTTTGGCACACGACGAAGCTCAGCGTGGGTCTGGGAAGCCGGTGCTGGAAAGAAAATGCCTCCTTCCCCTTGTCCGCATCCCCTCCCTGGGACACAGGGGGATGCTGCAGTGCTCACCGCAAGCTTCGGGCACCGGGGAGCGGAGGCCACGCAGGGCGTTTCACTGCGGTGGTATCGTAGCCCTGAGACCCTCCAGGAGACAAGTGCCCAGGTAAAGGCAGGCAGCTCGGAGCCACCACGGGCACACCCAGAGCCACTACAGGCACACTGGGAGCCACCACGGGCACACTGGGAGCCACCATGGGCACACTTGGAGCCAGCATGGGCACGCTCAGAACCACCCTGGACACACTTGGAGCCACCCCGGGCACACTTGGAACCACCCCGGGCACACTTGGAGCCACCCTGGGCACACTTGGAACCACCCTGGGCACACTTGGAGCCACCCCGGGCACACTTGGAACCACCCTGGGCACACTTGGAACCACCCCGGGCACACTTGGAGCCACCCTGGGCACACTTGGAACCACCCTGGGCACACTTGGAGCCACCCCGGGCACACTTGGAACCACCCTGGGCACACTTGGAGCCACCCCGGGCACACTTGGAGCCACCCCGGGCACACTTGGAACCACCACAGGCACACTGGGAGCCACCATGGGCACACTCAGAGCCAGCACAGGCACACTGTGAGCCACCCTGGGCACACTTGGAGCCACCCTGGGCACACTTGGAGCCAGCACGGGCACAGCTGGTGTGATGCATGGCTGGACAGTCGGAGCGGCTGTTCCCGTTCCCAGACAGAGGCAGGGAGATGCAAAGCAGGAGTGGATATTTGCCAATGGGATCAAGCTTGCCTTGTTCCAAACTGTCTCACAGCACCCAGGATCCCATGATCCGAGGTGGATGGATGCTGAGAAGCAGCTCATCGAGGTGGTGCCAGCCATCCGCCTCTCTTGACCATGTTGGTTAATTTGGCCGTGGTCACCCCTCAGGCTCCAGCAGCAGGTCCTCCAGGGCCAGGATTTTCCAGCGTCACAGGACGGTGACTTTGGCTGCGTGCATCTGGGTGCCGCTGTCCTGAAAACAGTATCTAATGATACTAATCCTCGCCAGCTATAAAATGAGCCTGACATTTACTGTGGTTCCGGTTTCACTAGGTATAAGCTGCCTTTTATTAAACTGGGAAGCCGGATTTCTAGCCCTGCTTGCAGAGTTCAAACTCACCTCATTAGCCAAGGAAACGCTGGATGCGAACCACAGGGTCACGCAATTTATTTTCACTAATCACTCCCCATGATTCCTCTAAAAAATAAACTCCTAATCAAAAGTCCAAATTCGTTAATTATTTCTCTGTTTGATAAGCAATAGAAACCATCAGCAAAAATCCGTGCTGACACCTTCTTCTTAAAAACGCTGGGGTTTCTCTTCTCCCACAGGGAGGCTGGCATTCCACAGCTCACATTAGGGTTTAACGGCAAAATATGATAATCCAAGGGCTGCAGCTTTGGGACATGTGACGCCTGATGTGTTTTGCCGGTTCACGGAGGGGTGACATCTCCCTGCCTCAGCCTGTGCTTCCCTCGGTGGCGGCAGCTGCGCCGAGCGCGGGGCCAAGGCACTCCCAGCGCCCAGCGCCGAGCCGGAGGCATTAATTGAAGAGGCCTCTAATTATTTAATGTCCTTCTTCCCCAGGGATTTGGAAGGGCTATAAATTCCTGCCACAAAGGGTTTAAAATCTGGCCACGACTCGGTGACCGAAGCGCTCACGGCTCATCGCTGGATGGTGGGATGGGGTTTAGATCCGCTTTGGTTGGGAGATGCGGGAGATGGGACACCGGACCAGGCCCTGCCTCACTGCCCCGTTTCGGGCAGCAGCTCCTTTCGGCTCTTAAAAACAAGCAGACCAACGGCTTATGGCCTCGCGGCGCTGGCAACAACGTGGCCAGTGGCCGCATCCCTGTGAATCATCACGTCGGGATGAAGGGGGTTGCAGAGAGACGTTAATCCCAGCCCGGCTTTGCAGTGCCAGAGACTCTACGTCGGGCCCCTGGCCGGGGTCTGGCTGGAAGCTGCAGGGACCCCAAGAAACTGGCGGCTCTTCCGGGAAATGTGCCGCTGCTTTCAGGGGGTCTCAGAGCCGCCGAGCGCCCGGCATCCTGCTGGAAACCCCACGGACAAGAATAAAACCTGCAGGCAGAGCAGATTATCCTGCTGGAACACGCTGCCTTCGTGTCAGGGAGCAATTACCCTGATCCGCCGCCCTACGGCCAAGCACTTAACTCTTCACACCTCCAAAAGCAGTAAAACACGCCAAAAAAATTCGCGCAAACCCTGTACTCGCCCTCTCCTGGGGCAGAGGGGGTCAGATGGGCGAGAGCCGAGGGGTCCGCGGCGGGGAGAGCTGCAGAGGGGTCTGAGCGCGGCCGGGAGCCAGCACAGGTTCAGGCAGGTTTGAGAGGTCCCCCAGTGACATCCAGCTCGGTCTGGTGGTGAGCACCAAGCCCGCAAATGCAGGTGAAGGATACCAGTTGTGCCAGTATAACCAGTTACAGAATATGGGTATATGCCAGGTCTAATTGCAAACAGCCGTTAATGGAGCCAGTGCCCTTAGGAAGGAATATTATTTTCAGTGTGCGGATGGGGAAAATGAGGCCAAGAAGAGTTAAACGGTTGCCCACTGGCAAGCGGTAAGGACAGGGACAGACTGGGAGCCCTGACCCCGCACTAACGCTCACGGCACCGGCACTGGCACCACGCGGGACCTGCCAGGGCAGGGAGGGCAGCAATCCAAACCAGGATAGAAATGAGTAACAGGAACAAAACCAAAAAAAGGAATATTTTCCCTTGGTTTTGACGCCAGCGTTGTCCTGGGTTTGGCGAGAGTGAGGTCCTTGCTCTGCCAGAGCCGGCGCTGTGCCCGCGGCGGCAGCAGCCAGCACCGCGGTGACGCTGGCGTGCCCCTGGAGCGGCCACGCTGAGCCCGCGGTGGCAACAGGGACGGAGAGGGGGTGGGTTTTTTGGAAGCAGGTCCAGTGGGTCCCTTGCACTCCAGCCGCACTTTCGGAGGGTGCAGGAGAAACTCTGCCAAGCTGCGCGTCTCCTGCTGCTTTTCCCTCTTCCAAAGCCCTGGGAGCCCTCCGTGACGGCAGCACGGATCCCGTGCCAGCAGTGGTGCCACCCCATGGACCAGCAGGAGGGAGGTGACCTGGTCCCACTGAGTTCATACCCGGAGCCCGGGGGACCCCAGCCTCAGAAAAGCCCCCGATCCCAAGGAAGGGCGCCCAGGGTGAGGGGCACCCAGGGCCCGCAGGCTGCGTGTCCGACTCCGACCTCCCCCTGCTCCCCGCACCGCAGCCAACCCCCAGTTCCCTCGGAGCCGCTTCTGGCAAACTGGGAAGGGGGGAGGAGCTGGGACTCTGCCCGGGGAGACATTGCACCGCAGCAGTCATTAAAAATCTTCCCAGGCCCCCAACTCCCTCATTCAGCCAGACAACCATCAATCTACAAATTATTTTAAAGCACCATGCCAGAGCGGAAGGTTGATTTATGCCTTACAAGGCTCAAGCTATTTTCATTTGCCTGATTTATTAACGTTACATAAAATTACGGAGAGCTGCTGATTTATTGGCGGCCGGGCTGCTGGATCCTCGCTGCTCGTGCTCTCTCCTGGGATTCGGGGATACCTGCTCCTGGTGACAAGATCAAATGCACACCGACTCCTAACAGGGACAAGCTTGTGGAAAGCAAAGTCCTTCAGCCTCCAGAAAGTGCAGTTTGGAGATGGGTCTCCTGCTTATAAAGAGCTTGCGCTGAATTTCTGGAGCATATTGATGCTTGTAAAAGAGCAAAAATTGGGAAAGGAGCTTGTGGCACAAGCCTTAGCCTTGGTTTCAGCCATGAGAGACTCCCTGAATTGTCACATGAGAATTTTTTGAGCGGCACCATCCCCTCCCTGGCCCGAGTGAAGCCTCTGGTTTCAGTAACCGCAGCGAAGGGGGGACGGAGCAGTGCGGGGGCCCAGGACCCCCGCTCCCCCCCCTACCCCAGCCCCCAGCCTCCGCCGAGAGCACAAAAGGAGTTTAACAGCTTCATCTCCCACATCTGGTTGTGCTTAAAATTCGTGGAGCTAATAGGGCTTTTTCCAGCCCAGCGCAAGCAGAAGGCTGGAGCCGGGGGCTGCACTGCCGGCAGCTGGGGAGCGTCCCCCAGCATCCCCGCTCCCGTTTGCAATTAAACCCAGCTCCTCCTCTCTGGTGAGAAGTGAAGCTGCCTCAGTTCCCTTCCCTTTCTCCACAGACGGGACTAAATAACCACCGCCCGCCCGCTTTGCTCCCGCAGAGCTTTGGGATCCCCGGTCCCCGCAGCACGACGGGAGAGCCGGGGACCCCCGAGCACCACCCCCAGCCTGGGGACCCCTCCACACCAAATCCTGCAAAGGTGGAGAAGGCAGAGGGTCCATTAGCAGCTTTATTTACTTAAAGCAGCTCCCAGGGATAAACACAGCGGCTCGAGGATCCCGGTCCGTCCCGAGGAGGGTCCTCGTGGGCTTATCTCTGCTGGGAGGCAGCGGAGGGGAGCAGGGAGAGGACTCCCAGGAGCTCTTTGTTTAGTCCATTTGTGTAACGAAAATCGTAATTCAGCCCTAAGATCTTACCCAGGGGCAAAGATGTTCCCTTAATTAAAAAAAAAAAAGAATATAGTCCCGTGACCATGAGAATGATCTGGGGACGAGCCGCTGGCACGGACCCAGCAGAGTGGCTACTGCCACCGGGCTCGGCATTGCCACCACCGCCAGCGTGGGCCGGGGGTCCAGCCACGGGGTTTAATCCCCCCGAACACCTGATTTAGCAGCAGCAGCCGCAGAAGCGGGGCCGCGCTCTGCACACACAAAGGGAAAAGATTTATCTTGAGAGGATAAATCCACTTAGAGGAGCTTTAGGGGCCATAAATTGATTGCTCAGGGGACACCGCGACGGCAACAGGAAACAGCTCCATATTTACTGAGGTTTCTGTGTTTTTTCTGCGTCACGAACCCCGCGCTCGCTGAGTGGGCGTATGGGTTCAAAACGACAATCAGAGCCCGCACTCGCGGGCTGGCATTAAAGGGAGGTGACTGGGACCCTCTGCAAAAGGGGATCCAACACCCCCATGGCTGTGGCAGCCCCCATCCACGCTGCCAGCCACCTCCAGGCTTTCGGGGCAAGACACGAAGTGAAACCCTCATCAAAGGCAGGGAAGACCCTTTCCATCACCCCCATGGGCTCCGTGTCCTGCTCTGGCAGCGGCGGGTGCCCGGGAGTTGGAACCGGGAGAGCAAAACCAAGGTGCAGCAGGCGCAGGGCAGTAACGCTGAGAATCACACCCCTGCGTGAAGAACTGCGCCCTAACCACAAACAGTGGAGCAAAACAGCAAATAACAAGCAAATCTGACTTTTTCTGCTCCTTTCATCCGCCTGACTCCTGTCTTCCTTCTAACCCTGTTCCTTATTTTCAGCCAACGAGACATTTGCATCTGAAGTGAGGAACAGGCAGAGTTTCTCCTGAAGGAGAGGGTTCCGTGTAGCTGCTGGGCTACCGCTGGGACCGCCACGGCACGGGGAACCCCGGCAGGTCGAACAACCACCATGTACCCCCGGTGCAACCTCAGCACAATCCCACCCTGACCCCTTTTCCATTCCTTTGCAGAATATAGAACATCGTTAAAAAAAAAATAATTTAAAAAAAAAAAAAGAGAGAGACACTAATTTCCCCCACACCAGTTTTTTTCCAGGGGCCAGAAATTCCTCTGCGCAAGTGGCCTCATCGCCGGTAAACATCAGCCGAGCATCTCTGGCTCTGCGTGTTAAATAGAGCGGAGCGACATGAGCAACGGCTGCGTTCGAGGGTGGGCGCGGACGGGGCCAAGCACAGGGATGGGGCTCACAGCACGTTCCTCCCTGCCACACGGGCGCGGGACATGAGTTAACACTGACCTGAGTCCCACAAGGGCTTAATTTAAACTGTTGCTTAAAGACGTGGGGAGCCGAGGCAGGAAAAGGGCACAGGACACCAGAGCATCCCACACGGGTGATAGAAAAGCCCCTGGAAAATGCTGCAAATCTCCGGAGCATCCTCTGCACCTTGTACCCAGCACCTGGTGGGGCACCCTGCCCCCCAGAGGAGCACTCGGGGGGGTTCGACTTAAGATACGTAACAAAAATTTTGTACCGAAAGGCTAGTTCACCCCTCGCATTTAACCCAGGCGGTTTCTAAACACTCACAGTCCACTTCCCTGAACCAAGGCGAAGCCCCAATGGGAGCACAATGGAGTCTTGTTTCTGGTAACCCGAGATGCCTTCGTCCCAGCTCTTTAATTTTAGACTCCAACGCGCTTGCATTCCTCAGCACTACAATGGCAGATATTTATACTCTGGAATGCAGAGCCCAGTGCTAATTTAACAGGGCTGGGTAACCCAGGGCTGCTCCCCAAACCGGGCTCTCGCGGAGATAAAATTGGACCAGGCAGAGTTTTATGGGCTTACAAATCTTTGCGTTTGTTCACTGGCCCCCTCAGATCCCCATAAAAGTTAAATGATGCTCCCCGTAAAGGCACCGGCCGCTGCGCCGAGCAGATGGAGAAGCCAGCTGTGTTGGGTGGGAGAGGGTGGCATGGCCACAGCCGGCCACTGCCCGAGGAACAGGCTCCGACCTCTAACAAGGGGCCGTATAGAGAGATTCAAAACCCAAAAGGGTTCACCTGGACATGAGTCCATCTTCTGGACACAGGAGAGAGCTGCCCAGGCGTGCAGGGCATGAGGAACCTGCAGAGTCCGTTTTACTCATGACACAGCACCTCTTGTTCAAGCTGATGTGATTGTGGAGGGATGCATGTCCCAGGTCTGCTGAAACGCCAAAAAAAAAATCTCTGTTTCAACACTTAGCATGACACAAGACTCCTGGTAAGCGTTTTCCACTATCATCCTTGGGCAGGACCTTCTGGCTGGGCCACAGCAGCAGCTCGAGCTGGTCCAAAGGGGTCACCTCCCTCGGTTCCCCAGGGCAGGTGGGATCTCAAGCTGTTCCTCTCGATGACCTTTAACATCCAAGGAAATGAGGAAAGTGCCCTTTCAGTCTCCTCAATGTGGCTGACGAGGCTGGAGCCCCTACAGGACCCTCAGAGCAGCGTCAGCTTTGCTTTTCCCTCTGCCATGCCTCCATTCTCCCCACCAGTAAAAGCTGAGGATGAAGCTCTCTTTGGGTGCTGGTGGACATCCCTGCCTGGAGGCCTGTCCCTGAAGAAGGGCGCTGTAGGACAGTGGCAGCAAACCCCAAGGGAGCATCAATGATCTCCGTTTCAGAGCCACGGAGGCGGGAGACGCGCGGTGTTACCCACTCGTGCATGGAGGAAGCCACACTGACGCCTGCAAAGTGGTCCCGACTTCACCGGGTCGGGGGGACGGCAGCTAATTGAGAGAGGAGCAGTATTAGCAGATAAGGGAAGAGGTCAGCATTGCAAAGCTAAATCCTTGACCTGTTATTTAAAAGGTCAGGCAGAGTTCAATAGACTACTCCAGGTCAATTCACTCAATTAAAATATTAAAAGTTCGAGGCAGGAGCACAGGGATGGAGGTTATTCCCCTCTTCTCCTCACAGGGGGAGAGAGATTAGGGATTATGTCGGGGGATCCTGGTGGGCAAGGGGACATGCAACAAGAGGCAAGGAGCAGAGATTTATTCCCAAGTCAGATGATTGTAAGACAAAATCTCTGGCCATATCCAATGCTACAGAATCCAGCATTTACCAGAGCTTGTCCCAGACCCAGGAGCCCAGACTCCATAGATGGCACTAGGGATAAGAGAGGGGAATCCACAAAACCGCGTGTCCTCAGCCTTACAGTGCCAGGAGACAGCAGCCATCTCCAGCCAACACGTCCCACCACCAGCCCTCAGGACCAGAAGACCCCGCTCCCATCCCTCAGCACCACTGAAGAAACAGAAATCTCACCCCAGCCAGGGTCCTCCTCGGTACCCACTCTGCCTAAAAGAGGGCTGGGATTTGGGCTGGGCCGGCAGAAAATTGGAGCAAAAGGTGATGGGTGGCTCTGCCTCTGCACTGAAGGACCAGCACTGCCCATGCGACGCCACCATGGATGGGCATTGGCTGGAGAGCGGCTGTACCCACCTGTGTCCGTGGCTGGGGGGAGAAGGATTCCCAGGAGCTACGGATCATGTTTTGTGCTTCCATGGGTTTCTGGGCTTTTCTGCTAAGAAACATGATGGTGGCCAGGGACCTTGGCCACAGCACAGCTGGAGCACACAGGAGGCCTTCAGGCTTCTGAAGCTATATGTCACCCACTCATACCTGCATCGCATGTGCTTCTCACACCCTCCCCATGCCCCCAGCCTCCTACAGCAACTCCAATTAATCTTTGTCATGGGGCTAATCAAAAGGAGAGAGGACAGGGGCATATAGACGTGTCAGCAATTAATTTAGTTCCGTTTAATGGAAAGAAGGGAAGGGCAAGCTCTCGGGCCAGAGGCATCACCTGGGAGGACCCCTGGACCTCTGCAGTGGCCAAGGCCAAGGGCATGATGGGGTGTTCCTGCCTCCACAGACAGGAGTGGGGAACGATTTAGATCCCCAGTGCTGCTGTACTCAGAGGACAGGCTTATTCAGACCATGGAAATAGCATCTTTAAAGTCATGACTCCTTTGTCCATCCCTATCAGAGATGGATCTCCTCCATTAGGAGTGTGATCATGAGAATGGCACCCACAAGCTGTCTGTGAAACTCAAGGACCAAGCAGCAAAGCAGGGATGGCATCCTCAAGACCTGGCCTATCTTTCCATAAATATTTGAGGATAAGCTGTGATTCTTCTTCCCCCTGCCCCAATATTTGACCATCTCCAAGCCTGGATGGCAGGAACATGTGATCTTCTCAACAGCAAAGCAGTCAGCTCCATCAGAATAGCCAGTGGTGCTGATGATTGAAAATTGGCCAGGTATCATCAGTCAGATGGAAGAAAACAGTGTCCTGTCTTGGCTGGAGTGATGCCACCCATGGTTTGTGTCCATGAAGTCCCACGTGAACCATCAGAGAGAAGCAAAGGCCTTTGTCCATAATGGATACACCAAGGTTGCTCCTCTCCAAGTGGGCCTTGTGCCAAGCGAGCACGCTTTATAAGAATAAATAAAAGCTTTCAGCAAAATTAGTAACAGAAGGAATAGACAAACACTAAGGAGATATTGACTTCTGTTGAGGTGAACGTCAAGATTTATTGACCTGGGGAGGTAAATATTGACCAAGGCAAAGCTAAGGTCAATAATTAACTCAAGGGATGATAAATCAACGCGCAATGAAACATGAACTCTGGGCGGGCGTTGTTATAGACATTTTGAATGTCTCCATTGAGGAACCTCTTGACTTCCTGCAAGACTTTTGGCTAGGTAGCAGGACTTCAAACACATCATGGACGTGCCTAGTGACCTCCAGAAACCAGGAAAGAACAGTATTTTGATGAAGAAAGTCCTAAATTTGAAGATTCTACAGCTCTGGGCCTCAAAATTGGTTCAGTTTGGGAAGAAGCAAGCCATGGGTCTAGGGTGGATTTGTGCCAGTACTAATGTTGCTTGAATTTAGGACAAAGCACCAATTGTACGACTATTTCCAGGCTTATGCAAGTGCAGATTTGGTCCTTCTTGCTCATGAACCCAGCGAGATGAAGCTTTTCTTCTGGGTCGAGTCTGTGGTGGAGGCAGAAGAGGGCTAAGGAGGCGATCGCTGGTCTGACACCTGGGACGGTGGCATTTACCATCCCGTACAGTTTCACACCAGCTCCTCAAACCACAGGGGTCAGAGGGAGAAGGAACCGCGCGCCTGCTCCCTGCAGCAGGAACCTGGCCACTTTCAGAAGGCAGATGCGAGACCTCAAGCATTTTTTCCCTCCACCGGGACACGCAGGCGAGTGGGAACAAAAGCCGGTTCATACGAGTGTGCGAAGTGGAAGGGAGGAACGTGCCGGGGAGCTCGGCCCACAACGAGCAGCTGTTCCCCTGTGGCTCCATTGCTTCCTCGCATCCCCAGGGTCTCCCATCCATCCATCCATCCATCCCTCCCTCCATCCATCCATCCATCCATCCATCCATCCACCCACTTCTCCAGCCACTTTGACTCCTTCTGTCCCCAATATCTGGGGACACAAGATGAGCTTCTCAGTCTCCCCTGTACAGTAAAAGCCGGGTGACCGCGGCGCACGCTGCAGCCCTTCCCCTCTGCTGTTTTTCATGCTTGGTTGAGCGCAGCACCTGGATCTGCTTTTCTCACAACAAGCCCCTGCAAGCAGCTGCCTCGTAAAAATCTCTTTACTATTATTCTCCCCCCCCTGCTCCGGGCAGTCCTGCTGCTGCCATGGCTCACCGCAGCCAGGAGCCAGCACCTCCGCCGGCGGTGGCACCGGCTGGGCGCGCAGAGCCGTGTCCTGACCGCTTGCCAGGCTCCGCTCGCACAGGCAGGGCCAAACCCCGCCATAACGTGGCCATGGCACACGCAGGCAGCCGGTCCCCGGCATCATTCCCCAAGGAATCCGCGCCAGCGGCAGGGAGGTGCCGCGTCCCTGGCCGGTGACTTGGCTCCGACACCAAAGGGAAATGCTGATGGCAGTGGGGCTGACGCTTGACGGAAAGCAGAGCAAGATCTCCGTTGTCAAGAGCTTTTCTCACTCTGGTTGCAGTGCCCTGCACCCTGGCTGACCTCGATGTATACAAGAATAAATTAGTTAAGATAGAAGAAACACCCTCGTTAAGCTCTTCAGCGAGAAACTGCAGCGCGGGGGTTGTGCCGGGAGCAGGGAGCTCAGGGACCAGCACCAGTGGTACCCAGCACATCAACCCCCGGCTGATGGTCCAGAGATGGGGAGATGGAGGAGATCTGCACCAGCAGGTAGAGCATCCTTAATGAAACACTTAGTGCCGCCCAGCTCAACTTCCAGATGCTTTTGCACTGGAAATTGATAATAAACTAATTCTGGTGCTGCACCTTTCTCAGCAGAGCCTGGTCACAGTGACGCTGGGACAAGGGTGAGTTTTGCCAAGGCTGGAAATTTGGGCA
Source organism: Fratercula arctica (assembly GCA_947846985.1). Taxonomy (NCBI): domain Eukaryota; kingdom Metazoa; phylum Chordata; class Aves; order Charadriiformes; family Alcidae; genus Fratercula; species Fratercula arctica. The sequence goes on along the minus strand of CANTUZ010000014.1, from coordinate 2,565,064 downwards.
GCCTGGTTCCCCACACGTGCAGCCGCGTCCCTGGGGAGCACGGGGCCGGGGCTGAGCAATCTGGCAGTAATTAGGCAGGGAAAGTCAAAACCCTGCTGGGTTGCTTCAGCCATCAATGTGTCACAACTCAGAAGGGAGGTATTCCAAATGCCAAATTCAGATGTCATCAGCAATAACCTGATATACGTGCAAGGGGCAAGAGGCCCGTCGATGGCACCGGCGTCACCACCCCTGCCCTGGCTGCTCCCTGGTTTCTATCCGAAAAAAGGGGAAAATGGGGAAATGCGAACAGAGCACTGGGGTACGGGAGGGCGGGGGGCGGGGGAACCCCCAAACAGCCAACACAGCAAGGTACAGCCCGAACACCCTCCTCCGAATTGCTCACAGCTGTAAGAAGACATTGAAAAGCTTAATTGCCATCGGTGATGGTGGGTACCAGGCATTTGAGCAGGGCCAGGGAGGCACCACCTGCCCCAATCCCTGCCCCGAGGCGCTGCCGGGGATCCACGCGTGCCTGCCATGGAACCAAGCTGGACGGCAAGTTTCCTTTGCCCCTGGAGCCGCCGGTGCCGGCGCTCATTGACAACGTTATTAGAAAGGCAAGGGTGAGGAATGGAAGCAGTTTGACCTTGGAGAGACAAGCTTTGCTGTCATCCCTCCCCTTCCCCCCGGGCCGTAACGCGGGGCTTTGCAATCTGTCAGTGCTCCTGACCTGCGAGCAGAAAGCACTTTTTATCAAAGTAAATGATTTAAAACCTATTAAATAATTTTAGAAGGATGCTTGTGGACATCTCAAGGTGAGCGGCGTTGCAGAAGAGCACCAGGAGGTGACCTGGGGTACCAACACCCTCGGGATGTTCGACACAACCCACCCATGAACCCCAATGGGACAGGGCAGATCGCTCGGTCCATACAGCAGCTATAGTGCCTGGGGCGGAGGGGACGGGGGGGTTGGTGCCTGGGAAGCTCCGTCTTCCCATCCCAAAGCCAAAAGCAAGAGCAGGGGCTGCTGTCACCTTGTGCGAACCAAGCAGGGGCATTTCGAGCCCCCCCCTGGGTCTGTCCCCGCTGTGCTGGGGCTGGGTGAAGGGGTCTCTCCTCCGGACCCGGGCAGAGCGTGGAGGGTCTGCATTGTTTTTTTCCGCGTTCATAAATCACTGCTCTTTGTGGCCCCTTCCCCATGCATCGCACAATTCAGGTTAGGTTATAAATAGGATCCTGGGCTCTTTCAGGTTGATAAAGGCCGAGGGGGGTGGAGCAGCAGGGAGGCGTCACGACTACATAACACTTTCATTGCCCTGTCAAAATAAAGAATACCAGCACTGCCGACCCCTTTTTTTGCAGCATATATCAGCCAGGCTTCTGACACCACATTTCAGGCCAAAATAGGGATTAAAATAACCCTCACAACAACCCCTCCCCCAGTTTCCCGATGGGGCAGAGACGTCGGTTGCCCAGTCCCACAGCTGGTAACCCAGTTGCTGCTGGACTTTGATGGGGAGGGTCCATCCAGGTGCCCTCTGCGCATGGTGGGGCATCGGAATGGAGATGCTGGAGCTGCTGGGGCATGACCAGCCCATGCCAGACCTTCATCTCCTGGAAGAGGAAGGGGCAGAAGCCCCCGGGGAGGACGCAATGGCAGGGGGACAATGTTGTGGCTCTGGGGGGACGAGATGGAGCTGCTGTCCCGCAGGCAGCCGCAGTGTGAACCCAGTCCCTGCAGGATGTCCCGAGGCTGGCGAGGGTTAAAATGGACCCCCTGCCCCACCGGGGTCTCTTAGGGTGAATTTTGCGCAGCGACAATGTACGGTGACGCTGACGCCCGACACGCAGAGCTTTTGGGAAGACTCAGACCCGCAGTAACTTTGCCCATATCCAGCACCCCTCTGAAGCATTGCACACGTCCGTCTCAGCTCCGTCACACCAGCGTCCTCGTCACAGACTGTCAATGCACCAGATTTTGTCCCCAAATGTCCCGGGAAACAGGGACTTACTCGCCACTCTGCAGCCACCCCAGGCCACCTCCTCCTGCAGAGAGGAGCGGGGCCGATGCCCCAGCCACAACCAGCTGCCCCAGGGACCCCCTGTCAGGGCTGAGCCCCCCAAAGCCTCGTGTGCCGCCAGCGTCACCGACCGCAGCACCCGCTGCAGGAGACGGGGACTGACCCGTGACCGTGATGGAGGAGCTACCCCGAGCCCGGGGCAGGCTGTGCTCCGTCCTTGGGCGACAATGATAATCAGAGAGATTTATACTGGTGAAAGGGCAGGGGGGAACGACAGGGAGATTAAGGAGGTGCCTGTGAGCAGGTGAGGTGGGTTTCAGCCCAACACCTCTGAGAAATACTATTAACAAAAACAAGGGAGGTCCTCGCTTCTGGGCTGCTCCTCATGGAAGGACGTTGGGTTGCGTTTTCCGCATGCCTTTTGGCTGTTGCATCATTTAAGCTACGAAATTAGGGACCGGGAAGAAAAAAGGAAAAAAAAAAAAAAAGAGACGCCTGCGATCACCCCCACGGAGCTGGGGCTTCCTGCTTGCCGTCCAGAAGCACTTAAAAATGCAAGACAGGAGAGCGGCACTTCTGGAGGGGCCAAGCTGTGAGGAGGAGCCAGGTAGGGCAGGCAGAGCCCTGAGGGTCCCAGGGGCCCTGGTGGTCCCGGCGCAGGGTTCAGCCCTGGTGGATGCGGGACCAGCACCCTGGCAGCATCCCATTCCCCCCGGAGCCGGGAGCGGTGCCATCACTGCGGCCGCCGCGTCCCCTCCCAGCCCCAGACCCCCGGTCCCAGATACAAAGAGCCCCTTTACGAGGGCAGGGAGGTTATTCCCAGCGAACCCCCGGCCGAGCCCAGGGACAAATCTGACACAGATCTGCCTTTAACAGCTCCAGTGATAAAAATGCCAGTTTATTGGAAACACATGGAGTATTTATAGGGGACATCAAAGCGGGAAGGAGGTTTACATAGCAACAGGCCAGATTAAGCAGAAGGCATCTGCTTTTTCGGCAGCCATGGGGCTCTCAGGAGGCACAATAAATTGGCGGCACACTGGCCCTTTCATTCCCTCCTTTGGGGAAAGCAAAGGTTGGCAAAACAAAATATAACCACATGCCCGGCCATGTAAAACATGACAGGAATGGGAGCGTCAGGTTACGGCTGCGCGGCTGCACCCCGACTGGCAGGCGGGGAAGCAGGAGGGGATAAATAGCCATGGCTACCTGGTACCGCAGACCCAGCCAGCGTCTTGGCTCCAGTTCAGCTTTATTTGTCCCCCGGTTCCTCCATCCCTGGGCTGGGGGTGGCATCCAGCACCTCCCACCTCCTGTGCCACGATGCTGAAGGAGACCCCGGCACCTCCGAGCTGCCAGGCGCAGGTTTTTCCTGTAAATGCAGTTTATAATGAAGGAGAAAAACTTTTTTCTCTGCCCAAAGTGTGCCATAAGGAGCTGGTTTGGGGTTTGTGTCACCCCTGGGGCTCATGGGGGATGAGATGCAGTGTCCAGGCAGGGGGACGAACTGGCTTCTTGCTGGTGGGCGGCAGCATCGCCCAGGTACCAGCAGGAGCCCCAGCCCAGCTCCCCCGCACAAGGCCACCAGTTCCCTCACGGCTTCATTCCCCCATTTCCCCACTGGTGAAGTGGGTCCCCCATACGCCTGGTGTCTATAGGGCCAGGATAACTGGGAAGCATCACACTGGGGATGCTCTGAGAGTTGCGGGAAGCAGCAGGAAGGACCAGACGGTGCCAGGTCTAATCCTGTGCAGAGGAGACATCCCGGCTGGAAAAGGCACCGGGTGGTGCTGGGCACGTCGTGCTGGGGCGGGTTTTATTTCAGTGCGACAGCCTGAACTCGGCTGGCCGAGGGCTCACCCACCGGCGCCACCACATTCCCAGGCTGCAGTGCCTTGTGTTAATTAACCTTCCAAACACCCCCGTAATATTTTGCCAAATCTAATAAGGTAGCACTGGCCGAGGAGCTGTGGGAGGGATCGGCAATGCCTGGGCTCCAGGGGGGGTTCCCTGCAGCTCCAGCTCCTGTCGCAGTTTTCTGCTACCACCCCCCAGATCCTGCCCCCCTGCACAGGCGATGCTGGGGATCTTCACCCTCACTACTGTGATGAGCTGCCAGCCTCAGCCTGCCTGGTGCTGCCCACCCTGCCCGCCCACCCTCCCTCCGCTGCACCCCGGGCACGTAAAAAAACCCGGAAAAAGGGAAGGACTCTGTTTTCCATGGGGGAACCAGCCCACCCAGCCCCTGCCTGCTTCCTCCAGAGCAGCAGCATCCCACCCATCTGCGCATTCTTTGGGGCAGAAACAGCAAAGAGGAGCAAAACCGCATCCTCCTGCTGTAGCGGGGATCCGGCCACAGAGCCGTACCCCCAGGCATCCTTGGAAAGGGTTAATCCACCCAGCGAGTGCTGGACACTGGGTGTGCACAGTCCTACGAGGGCCTGGGGAAAGATGATAAATAGCTGGGGACGTCCTCTCCCCTCCGCTAACACCACGGAGCCCAGCTGGGGAGCGGCATTACCCACCTCCTATCCATCATTTTCAGCCGGCCTTGTCACATCTTGTAAATCACCAACCCCGGCTCTGGCCCCGGCCCCGGTCCCTCCTGCGTGTCCCTTCCCCGGGTTCGGGGCATCCCACCCTTCCCGGCCACGCAGCGACGCTCCGGGCGGATGCGGCTCCCATGGCCACGCTCTCCTGTTTCTATTTATTGCCTGCGTGATCAGATAACTTGACATTTATTTACATAGCCAGGGACCCGGCTCCTCTTTTAGCTCTCTGCGCTCGGCCGCCCCAGGGCAGTTATTAGGTTTCCTCTGGCCCCCGGTTCTCCCTGGGCGCCAAAAGCCGGAGACCTCGGCACGACTGGGTTAAGCACCTTGGAGGTGGGGGACTTAATTTTTTTTTCTCGGCTGGGGATCTCATGGAGCCGCTGGAAAACCCTTCGTGAGCAGCAGCAGCTGCGTTTGGTGGGGAGGGACCCGGCGTGAGGAAGAGGATGGGTGCGTGAGCATCGCTGCGCGCACTTGTGCTGCCAGGAGACACCCAAACAGCTGCTCGAGAAACAATGTTTTATAAATAGGGGGAAATACCTGCAAATGACACAGCCATTTTCCCTGCCACAAGCATTAAAAAAAAAATCAGTTACTTCATTCATGGTCACCAGCAGCTCCTGGGAACCTCACTGCTGCACTCGGGCTCATTTCCAGGATTTTCTTTCCAGCCCCGATGGCCAGGCTCCTCCTCAGCCCCCTGCCAGACACCCGCCACCTAAAGGGTCTTCCAAGATCAGGGTTTCATGAGATATCTGGAATCTCAGGCGAATACTGGGCACCTCCGCCCCTGCACGTGTGTGATGGCAGCCACCACGCTGCTACATCGCCCGTACCTGGACCTCGCTCCTGGTTAAAAGCCATTTTTATGGAGGTGTGGGAAAGCTGAGGGGTACAGCACCAAGAAGATGGGCTGGAAATAAACCTGGGCGGAGGCAGGGACACTGGCTGGGGACAGGGACACCACTGGATGTGGTGGCCTTTACCTGCCAGGCAATTCCTTGTTGTCCCGGTTCCCGATGCCTTGTAAAGGGCCTGATGGATAATGCTCATCATGAAGGCGAGAGAGCGATGCCGTCACCTCACCTCCCTCCGCGCGCCACGATCCATCTTCTTTATAGCAAGTATCCGGAGCCAGCACCATCTGCGGCACCAGAAATACAATTACTGGGGGGGGGGGGGGGGGGGGGGGAGACCCTCTCCTTCCAAATTTCATAGAGGCCTCGCAAAGAAACCCTAAATTACCCCTCGCACACCAGGGACCTCATGCGGCACCGTCTCTCTTTAGGAATAATTACAGCTGGGGAATTAGCAAGTCTGATTTCCTCCCCCCCTCTTCTGTGCCTTCCCCAGCGCTTCCCCCTCTCTGGAAAAAAAAAAAAAAAAAAAGGCAGAAATTGAAATTGATCTCCAGCCCCGGCGCTGGCCAGCTGTAATTTAATCAGAAAAGCCTCTCTCTTGGCATTTATTTATTTTTTTTAACCCCAAGGCCCTAAATTAAAAAGGACAGTGGCGGGTGGGACTCGGAGTGGCCGGAGCCTTGGCGGCGGTTTCGGGGAGCTGCAGCGGTCGCCGAAGCATCTCGCCAGCCCCGGCATGTCGGGACTCGCCTGGGCTGTGCCGATGGGTGACCAGAAGCACCAAGGAGCCGTGGCCGGCTGCACGCAGGGCTGCTTTGATGGCCTGGTCCCCCGGGCCCGATCCTGCACGCTGCTCCCCATGGACACCCTCGATCCGGCGGCTCTCCTCGGGGTTGGGCTGGGGGCTGTCAGTCGTGATGGCCTCAAGCTGGCCTCGGAAAAACAAAAAGGCAAACAGCAGAACTGTAATGCAAGAGCCTCATATAAACCCATTGACCTGATGCTGCTGTTACAGGAGTGGAAATGAGAAAGAAATCGCTTATAACAAATGCGCCCGAGTCCTTAATTGCCTTTTCAGGCAGCAAAGCAGGGCTGTGCCAGGGGTAGATCCCCCTCTGCCTGCACTGCATTTGTGAAACTGTATAAAATCAGGGAACAAAATCCAGATTTCCATTTTATTTTGTATTTTTTTATTGCCAAAGATAACCTTTCCTGGCCACCCTCGGTAGCCTGCATGCTGTGGCGCTGCCCGCTCGCTTTGCGCCGGGAGGCAGGAGATGACGTCCCTGCCACAGCGCCTGCCCGCAGCCTCGGATAAGGCGGTTTATGGTCTTAATGTGTATTCAAGGTAAATCCCAGCGAAATCCCCTGGTTTCGAGCACGTGCTGGAGCGGACAGGCGTGCTGCTTCCCCGCTCAACGTGTGTCACCTCCCGGGATGTCCTGGCACGGTACCAGGCAGGCACAAGACAAGGGGTTATTGTCCCCACTGCCCCGGACCCCGCGGCAGCAGCTCCCCAAGGTGGTCAGCAGAGCGTGGCAGATGCAGGGACTGCTTTGTCCTCGCCAGTGGCAGGGAGTGACATTCCTCAGCACGGCAGGACCCGCTGCAGGAGGCAATCCCTCCTCCGCAGTATTTTGGGCAAGGAAAAGGGATGCAGGCAGTGGTGAAGGCAGAGGGTTTGGTCTCCGGCCATGCGGCAAAGGCAGAGGATGGGATTCTGCACCATGGTAGAGAATCCCTTGGATCACACTCTGCTGCTCACACCAAGCCCCTGCCAGCTCCTGCCTGCACCAGGCCTGGCTGCAGGAACCACGATGGTAACAGCTGCTGCAGCGTAAATCACAGCTTGACCCCAGGTTTGCACCGGCCGCCGGCCCTCTGCGAAGGTTTGGCCTTGTCATCTCGTACGGTGACACCCGCCACTGATTTACAGCCAGGCTGGGAGCAGGGCTGTGACACACCAGACACCTCCTCACCCTCCCGCGGATGGCGGTGGCGGCACCCGGCCCTTTCCCTGCTCCTTCCCGGGCATCAACCAAGCATGGGGGCAGCGGGGCTGGATGTGGCCATGCTGCAAAGCGTGTCACCGGGTCCCCGCAGCCCCCTCCTGCACACAGGGCAGGAGCTGCACTCGGCCGTGACCCAGCCCTGACCGCGGCCAGGAGGGCCAGGGTTAGGAGACCCCGTCCACGAGTTTAAATCAACGCCCTCCACTTCCCTTCCATGCTGAGTTATTGCGCCCGGGTTTTGTGATGGAGATGACCAGGCAGTGAGGGATGAGAGACCTGGGCCAGACCACCAGGCTTGGCGCTCCCAGCCGCACCCTGGGCAAGGGGTGAAAGATCAGGGCTGTCCTCCAGCCCCTTCCCGGCCCCCCCACCTGTGCGGATGCTCCTGAGCATCAGCCGTGATTTAGTGTGTGTGGGTTCACCAGGAGAGCGGGTGATGCTCTGCCGCCGGAGGAGCTGCTGTCAGCAACGAATCCCCACAGGGAAGCAGATGGCTCTGGTGCTCTGGCCATGGCATCCTTCTCGCTGTGACGGTTTCCCTGTGTCCGCTGGGTTATTTACCTCCAAGCTGTGCCTCACCCCCACCGGGATGTCCTTAAGGCACAGCTTCCCAGGCAGTGAGGCTCAGGTATGTAGGGCGAAGTCTGAGAGGATGCCGTCACATCTGGGAGGATGCCGTCACATCTGGGAGGATGCCATCACATCTGGGAAGATGCTATGAGATCTGGGAGGATGCTATGACATCTAGGAAGATGTTAGGAGATCTGGGAGGATGCTATGGCGTCTGGGAGGATGCCATGATTGATGGGGGGATGCCAGGACATCTGGGAGGATGCCACGACACGTGGCAGGATGCCAGGACATCTGGGAGGATGCTATGAGATCTGGGAGGACGCCATGACGTCCGCGTACAAACTTCTTTAAAAAAATAAATACCACTACTAAAAAAAAAAATATATATATATATATATATATATATATATATAAGGTCCAAGCCCAGCCCGCCGCTGCCCTGGAAGAAGCCGTGCGGGGGCGCCCAGCCGGGTGGGAGGCGCCGGGAGCGGGGCCGGGCCGCTGCCTCCTCCCGCGGCCTCCGGCATCCCCTTGTGGCAGCCGGAGGCTTTGCAAAGCCCCACCGGCGGCAAAAGGCTCTGCAAGAAACGTCCCCCGGTGCCATCCCGCCCGTCCCCTCCGAGGCCGGGGCCGCCCCAAGCCCGCGGGGCGGCGAGCGGGACCGCACCGTGCCGGGGCAAAGCCCTATCGGGCGGGCGGGGACCGCGGCGCCCCCGGCTCGTCCTTACGCAACCGGCTCAGAGCCGCGATTAAGGCACGGAGCTCCCGGGATAACGCCCTAAACCCTAAATCTGCTCCCGGTCCTCTCCCGAGGTAGGGCGGCGTGGGAGGGCGGCTGTGGGGCTGGAGGTGTCACAGCGTGGGGGGGCTCAGCTCAGCCCCCCCAGCGAGGGGCTGGGGTCGGTTCTCGGTGCTGCAGCTGGGGATCCCCCGCGGCGTTTGCCAGCTTCGGGGCCATTCCCGGGCAGAGCGGCTCCAAGGGGGCTGGAAACCAGCCCCATGCGGTGCCGGAGGGCTCGGAGCAGGCCCTGGCAGGGATGGACGTGGCCAGGGTGACACTGGGGTTTGGGAGAACACTGCAGGCACAAAGCCCAGCTCTGGCTCCGCAGCCTTCAGCGTCAGGATCCTCGTCTTCGGCACCAGGATCCTGGTGTTGATCATCGGGATCCTCAGCTCACACTTCCCGGCAGGATGCGCCCAGCACAAAAGGAACAGCTGGGATCCTTTATCTCCTCCATATTTTCACGTTCAAGGATGAAGCAAAGTGACCTTTGGGACTCTGCCTTAATGGTTGCTTTAAATGGAGAACGTGGCCTCCCGCGATCTGCTGTGGGACCGAACTCAGGCCTTTTTGCTGTGAAATAGCTGACCCGGGGACTAAAAGTGCCCTTTCCCAGATCCCACGGGACAGCTGGCCCCTGTACCTCAGAAAACATGTTAAAAGGAACCAACCACAAAAAAATAAACAAACAAACAAACAAAAATCCCCAAAACAAAACAAAAAAAACCCACACAACCTGTAAAGATGGAGATAAGAGAGCAGTCAGGTTTCACGTGGAATTCAGTTTTGTGGAGCTCCCGGCTAAGGCTGCCCTGAGCTCGCCAGTGCCCTGAGGGCTTGGGCATCCCCTGCCCAGCGGAGGAGGTGGGCCGGAGGCTCCAAGGCACCTCTCACGGGGGGATTCCAGAGTTTATTTAATGCAACTGCACAGTTACGGGTGTCTGTGCCCTTGGCCAAAGCAGCAGTTCCCCAGGTTTATCCAATCCGCTAATTCACCTGTGTATAAAGGGAGCTGGAAGGGAGTTTTGGGGGTTTCAGCAGCGCTGGCGGGGGCTGCTCAGGCAGCAGCATCTTACCGAGGTGAGACAGGTATAAAAATACAGGCCAGGACTCCCAGCAGCTTCTCAGCTAAAGGTGCTAAATCCTGCCCAAGCGGCTCTGATCCTGCTCAGGATGAATGGAGCCATTTTAAGTAACAGTTTAAATTAAGATATCTTGGCTAGCTGAGCCCACGTCAACGTGCAGGTTGTCACAGCTTCGGTGCCCAAAGGCCACCTCAGACCCAGAGCAGAAATCTCTTTCTGGCTGCAAAGGGTGGGGATGATTTTCCGCTGCCTCTTGCAAAATTTTCCGTCCTGGTTGGAGCCATGATGCTGCGCAGCCGAAGAGGGACCCGCCAGGAAGGTCTGAGGAGCCCCAGGTAAGCTCAGGGTACGGCAAGAAGAGCATCCCCCATCCCCAGAGCCTGGTTTGGGATGTCTAAGGGGGGGTGGGAGAGTTTGATGGAATTATGAAGGCTTTCTTCCTTTCGCAGTACCAGTCAATTAATGGTCGGCTTCTAACTTAGCAGAGGGGTTTAATTTCTGCTGCCAGGCTGCAGCCAGTCCGTCCGTCTTGTGCCAGGGCTGAGGGTTGCCCTATGTCGCGCAGTTTAAGGGGCTCCTCGGGGAGCCGGGAGCTGCTCCGGCCTCTGCTCTCCTACTGCTTGGTCATAAGGAGCCGGATTTAACTCTTCTCTCTGTACGCTGCCCTGGTTCTGCCCCTGGGAAAGGTCTTTGCTGCTGCTTTGATGTGCAGCAGTTCGGTGGGGAAGGCTCAGAGCCCGGCCACGTGGCACGGGGCACGGCGGCCCATCTGTGCCCAGTGCCCCAACCGGCATCCCTGCCGCCCCGGAGACATCCCCAACCTCCCCACCCGCCTGGATCCAACACCCGGACCATGAGACATTTATCCACCCTTCAAACTCCCACGATGTCCCCCCATTTTCCCCGCCCTGCGCTGGAGAGGGTGTCGCAGGGAGCCGTTCCCCACCTGGGGTTTCGCAACACCCAAGCCCCCGGCACGTTTGGATGGGGCAGAGGATGGAAATGGGACCCATGGGCTGTGCCGGCAGCTGGGAGCTGGCCGAGGCTTCCCGGCAGGATGAGGGATGAGGGATGCCGGAGCCCACACGGTTCCCACGCCCGCTCTGTGTCTGCACAGGGGGGAGTGAACGGTCCAGAGCGTCCCCTCGTCCTCCCAGGAGAGGCTCCCAGCCCCTAGCAGGGCTCAGGGCCAAGCTGGGCTCGCTCCCCCCGGCCGGGCCGGATGACAGATGCCTGCGGTGGAAGAGAACATGCGGCAGCCCCTGCTTCCAGCCTGGATGCCTCCGACCCGGAGCTGCACTACGAGGAGGAAGAGGAGGAGGAGGAGGAGGAGGAGGAGCCCTCTGACACCGGCAGCATCTTCTCCGACGACTCCGTCTACCCCTGCTATGAGCCCTCCCAGGGGGCTGGTGGTGCTGGGGACCTCAGCCTCTACCAGTGCTGCGCCAGGAACGATGCCAAGCTGGTGCAGGAGAGGCTGGAGCTCGGGGTGACCCGGAGTGAGGCCACGGAGCTGGACACCAACGGGAGGGTGAGCAGCTGGGTGGGCACCCCGCAGAGCAGAAAGGGGATTTCCTGGGAACAGGCAGATCCTGAGGGGTGGTGGTTGCTAAAGCAGGTGGACGAGGAGGGAGAGTTCTGGCTTCGACAAGGGATGGGTCTCCTGGGATTGATCCAATCCTTGGAGCAGAGCCTCGTCTGTCCTCCCACCCTGAGCCTGAATGGTTTGGGGCAGGGGGGCAGAGCGGGGGCCATGGGGAGCACTGTGGCGGGGAGGATGGTGCGGTGCCGGCCCCGGCGCTGAGTGCTGCCCCCTCTCCAGAATGGGTTGATGGTCGCCTGCTACAAGGGCTTCGTGGACATCGTGCCCCTGCTGCAGAAGTGCCCCTACATAAACGTCAACCAGCAGGACAAGGACGGGAACACGGCCCTCATGATGGCAGCCCAGGCAGGTGAGACCACGATCAGCCTTGGCACAGGGCAGCCCCCGCGAGACCCCTCAAGCAGTGATGTGACCCCCTGTGCTTCCCCTCCAAAAACCCTAAAATCACAGAACGGTTTGGGTGGGAAGGGACCTTAAAGGCCACCCAGTGCCACCCCCTGCCCTGGGCAGGGACACCTCCCCCAGCCCAGGTTGCTCCAAGCCCCGTCCAACCTGGCCTTGAACCCCTCCAGGGCTGGGGCAGCCACAGCTTCTCTGGGCAACCTGGGCCAGGGGCTCACCCCCCTCACAGCCAAGAATTCCTTCCTCACATCCCATCTCAATCTCCCTCTTCCAGTGGAAAACCCTTCCCCCTCGTCCCACGGCTCCCCTCCCTGCTCCAGAGTCCCTCCCCAGCTTTCCTGGAGCCCCTTGAGGGACTGGCAGGGGCTGGAAGGTCTCCCCGGAGCCTTCTCTTCTCCAGGCTGAACCCCCCCAGCTCTCTCAGCCTGTCCCCACAGCAGAGGGGCTCCTGTGAGCCATCGGGAAAGCCAAGGATCCCGAGGGATGTGACCCTCCCCATCTAAGTTTATGGTTCACCTCAGCACCATTTTGAAAACTGGGTAGGTGACGCCAAAACAGAGATGCCGACAGCGACGTTGTCTTGCAACGCATCTCACATGAGCAGTCGCACGGGGCTGAGCCGGAGCCGTCCCACGTGCTCTGGAAAAGCCCCGTGAGCTGCAGTGATTCACCTGCACACAAAGTCCAAGCTGGCACACGCCATGTGTAGGGACCAAATCTCCAGTCACGATGGCTTTTCTTGCTACAACAGAAGAGTCCGGCTCCTGCTGCCCTGATGAACTGCAGGGGGAAGGAGGGTTTCAAAGTGGGCATCACCTTTTATTCCCACTTTATCCTTGCTGGAATTGATGGGTTTTTTTTCATTTTTGGACTCTTTCCTGCGTTCTCTGCTGAAGCAGCTGGTGTGCCAGTGCTGTTCCCTGCACACACAAACCCAAAACAAAATAAACCCAAACCCTTTCAGTCCTGAGTCCGACACGTTTCTGCATTTTTGTCCTCACGAGGTGCAGTTGCGAAATACTTGCTCTCCAACGGGCAACCAGCAGTTATTGCTCATTAACTGTCGAAACTCTAACGCAGCTTCTCTTGGCTGTTAAGGACACATCACCATCGTCAACCACCTCCTCAACTACTACCCTGGGCTCGAGGTGGACAAGCGGGACCCCCGGGGCCTGACGGCGCTGATGAAGGCTGCGGTGCAGGGACAGCAGGACTGCGTGGCCGCCCTGCTCCTGGCCGGTGAGCATCTCCCCAGGGACTGCCCGGGGTTTTTTGGGAAGGGGTGGCATTGCTGCTGGCCCTGCGCTTGCGCCATGCTCTCTGGGGGGGAATGGGGTGGGACACCACGGTGATGCTCGCCGCGTCCCGGTGTCTCCAGGAGCAGACCTGCAAGCGGTGGATCCCGTCAAGGGGAAGACGGCCAGGGAGTGGGCAGCCTTCACCGGCCGCTTCGAGACGACTGTGCGGATCCGGAGCCTCCTGCGGCGCCCGCAGGCAGAGCAGTTCGGCACCCGGTACCGGCCTGAGTGGCCAGCCCTGGCCGAGCTGGTGGCCAAGGCCCTGAGCCCCAAAACCAGGGGAAAGAGGCTGTCGGAGAAGATCCAATCCATATTCACCTTCAACTTCCCCCACGACCCCGAGGAGGATGGCGTGATGGACCACATGGTGAGGATGACCACCTCCCTCGCCAGCCCCTTCGTGGCCACTGCTTGCCAAACCGTCTGCCCCGACAGCCCCCCCGAGGTGGGCAAGCAGAGGCTCTCGGTGCCGGAGATCCTCGGGCAGCATGTGCCGCATCCAGACGCTGAGCCAGAAGGCGCCTCGTGCCCCGGCACCGCTGCATCCTCTTGCAATGGCCAAGCCATGTCGGAGATCCGGCTCCTGCCGCCGCGCCGGCCAGCTGGCGGCCTCCTGGGCTTCCTGCCCCTGTGGCTGCGGTGCAGGAACAGCATCTTCCCCGGAGAGCCCATCCCCAAAATCAAAGTGAGCAAAGACTCCTGCCCACCCGCCCGCTCCAGGGAGTGGAGGCAGCGCGGGAGGGACAAGAACTTGCTGCAGCCGCCCAAGTGGAGGTACAAGGAGCTGAAGGAGGAGAAGAGAGCGGCCAAGGAGGCAAAGACTGAGGAGAAAAAGAAGAAAAGGGGGAAGAGCTGCTGAGGCAGGAGGTGTCAGGGTGGGGGGAGCTCCCAGCCGTCCCCTTGGACTTGCTCGCTTTTGGCACAGGGGTGGTCTCCTTCCCCGGCGGCATGGGGATGCCCAAGGGAGGAGGATGCTGGGGACGTATCCAGCTGAGGTGCCCCAGCCCCTGTGGTCCCGGGTCCCCGACCCCCTGCCCGGCTCCGCATCCTCTCCTGCCTCGAGGACCCAGCTCCGGCCGTGCTCGGCTCCGATGTGCCGAGACCGTGCCCTGGGCCGGGCTCTTGGTCTGCCGGGGAGCAGGTCTGCAGCAGAAGCGTCTCTTTTCTCTTCTTTTTTCCTTTTTTTTTTTTTTTTTTTTTTTTTTTTTTTTGGCCTCTTTGATCTTCCTGAGATCTTGATCTCACAGCACGTGGTGGAACGCGGCCGTGCAAATTGCAATGGAAGTGGTTGCCATGTTAACAGGATTGATTTAATCAATAAAGCTCAATAAAGCTCAGGGCTGCTTATCGGGCTGGCAGGAACGCTTCCCCCTTGCTGCCAGTGTCCCCTGTCCACCCCGTCACCCCCTCGGTGACATTAACTCCTCTGTGTTCCTGGGTTGTGGGTGGACAAAGCAAGGCTCAGTGTGGGGAAGCATCTCCACGCTGGAAACCGAACCTGGGGTGCTCATGGGCTCCATCCCCAGCTGCCTCCCACAGAGGCGGCAGCTTTTGTGTTCCAACCTTACCGAGGACGGGACCCAGCAGTCCCTGTTCCCAGGAAAACCACCTTCCAGGAGCTCCAGCCTGGGCCCATGTGGAGCCCCGGGACCCCTCACCTGCACCCACGCAGCCCCCGGGACCCGCTCCCACAGGGACCCCCATGGCTGTGGGTTTGTAGGGTGCCGGCACACCCTGGATGCGCTGCAGCAGCAGCCAGCTCGTGCTCCCAATATTTTCAGCTCCTCTTAAATCTGGCTCCATCCTGGGGCGCGGGATGGTGAACCCGGGGTGCCGGCTGCCCTGAGCCGCTGCGGTGGCTCCTGCAGCACCCAAGAACCCCGGGTTTGACCCCCAGGGGAGCGAGAGCTGCTTGAAGCACTAGTTATCCAGGTAGTAAATAACCAGCCCAGGTTATATATACCTATAAAAATAACCCTTGGCCAGGCACGCAGCCCAGGACAGAGCCCCTGCCCTCCACCGTCCCCTTCTTTAGGGGGACAAAACCCCCCACTCCCCACTTTTAGGCTGAGGCTCTGCCTTTCGGGGGGCGCCGGGGGAAGGACACTGGCCGGGAAGGAGCTGCAACCTCCCCGTCTGTTCCCCTCCAGCCTTTGGCTCGCGTCGGGCTCCCCGGCACGTGGCCGCCCTCCTTCGCCAGCTCCGGCAGCAGCTCACAGATGAGCCGGGGGCGGACAGCACATGGAGCAGCCTTCGCACGCACCGCGCAGGGGGAAGGGAGAGTCGGGCCCCTGCCGGCCCCTCATCCCCCTCCGTCTCTGCCAGGAGGGCTCGGTGGAACCCCCAGGGACGGCTGGGCGCGGGTGCGGTCTGGCCGTGGTCCAGGGGTACCGGTGCCTTTCCGTGGGACAAAGTCACAGTGCACGGCAACAAGCACCCAAACGATGACAGAAAGTCGCGCTTTGGCTTCAAGGGGATGGCGGGAGGTTGCGCCATGGCGAGCGCGGGATGGCGAGTCGCGGCGCTGCTGATGCTCAGCCTGGCGCCCGTCCCCGCTGATCCACCCTGGCCGTCGGGTGCCGGCAACAGTGCAAGTGCGGAGCAGGGCCAGGATGGCCTTGCCTACGGCTGAGAGACCCTGGGGTGGGCTCGGTGCCTTCGTTAATAAACTCGTACGGATGAATTTGCCTTCCCACGGCAGCAGTGCCAGAGACACAGCCCAGCCCAGGGCTCCCACCCATCCCTGCCCTTTCATTCATAGAATCATAGAATGTGTTGGGTGGGAAGGGACCTCTAAAGGCCACCTAGTCCAACCCCCTGCAGTGAGCAGGGACATCTTCAACTACATCAGATTGCTCAGAGCCTCATCCAGCCTGGCCTTGAACATCTCCAGGGATGGGGCCTCCACCCCCTCTCTGGGCAACCTGGGCCAGTGTCTCACCACCCTCAGTGTAAAGAACTTCTTCCTGATGCCTCATCTAAACCTGCCCTGCTCTAGTTTAAACCCTCCCCCCTCGTCCCACGGCTCCCCTCCCTGCTCCAGAGTCCCTCCCCAGCTTTCCTGGAGCCCCTTTAGGGACTGGCAGGGGCTGGAAGGTCTCCCCGGAGCCTTCTCTTCTCCAGGCTGACCCCCCCCAGCTCTCTCAGCCTGTCCCCACAGCAGAGGGGCTCCAGCCCTCAGATCATCTTCATGTCCCTCCTCTGGCCCCGCTCCAACAGCTCCGTGTCTTGTGCTGAGGGCTCCAGAGCTGGACACAGGACTCCAGGTGGGGTCTCACCAGAGCAGAGCAGAGGGGCAGAATCCCCTCTCTGGATCTGCTGCCCACGGTTCTCCTGATGCAGCCCAGGATGCCATTGGCCTTCCGGGCTGCAAGCGCATGTTGTTGGCTCATGTCCAGCTTCTCACCCACCAGGACCCCAAGTCCTTTTCCGCAGGGCTGCTCTCTATCGCATCGTCCCCCAGCCCGTATTGATAACGAGGGTTGTCCCGACCCAAGTGTAGGACCTTGCACTTGGCCTTGTTGAACTTCATAAGGTTTGCTCGGGCCCACCTCTGTAGATCGTCCCGTCCCTCTGGCACATCGACCGCACCACTCAGCTTGGTGTTGTCGGCAAACTTGCTGAGGGTGCACTTGATCCCACTGTCTATGTCATTGATGAAGATGTTGAACAGCACCGGTCCCAGTACGGATCCCTGAGGGACACCACTTGTCACCCCTCTCCATCTGGACATCGAGCCATTGACCATCACCCTCTGGATGCGACCATCCAGCCAGTTCCTTATCCACCGAACCGTCCACCCATCAAATCCATATCTCTCCAACTTAGAGAGAAGGATGTTGTGGGGGACCGTGTCAAAGGCCTTGTAGAAGTCCAGATAGATGATAGCTGTAGCTCTCCCCTTGTCCACCGACGCAATCACTCCCTTGTAGAAAGCCACCAGGTTGGTCAGGCAGGACTTGCCCCTGGTGAAGCCACACTGGCTGCCTTGAATCACCTCCCTGTCCTCCGTGTGCCTTAGCAGAGCTTCTAGGAGGATCTGTTCCATGACCTTCCCAGGCACAGAGGTGAGGCTGACAGGGTGGTAGTTCTCAGGGTCCTCCTTTCTACCCTTTTTCCAGTCGCCAGGGACTTCACCTGATTGCCATGACTTTTCAAATATCGTGGAGAGTGGCTTGGCAACTACATCAACCTGGGATTAGGACTTGGCAACTTTTAGAAGTTTTTCAGCAAGTGTTTATTCCCCCGGCGATGATTATTGTTAAAATATGGAGCTGTCCCATTTGGAAGATGAAAATTCAGGGACTGAAGCAGCTGGCACCAGCCCTCGTTGGAGAGGCGGCGTGCTCGGCTGCCCGGGGACACTCCTGCCAGCGGCCATAAAAGTGGGGTGCCGGTGCTCACCATGTGTCTGTGCCTGTGGAAGGCAGCTGGGACACAGGAGCCATCCAGGAATAACCTCGGGAGGGGCCGATCGCTGGTCAGATCACCGGGACCCGCGTGCCGGAGCAAAGATGGTCATGGCGATAAGGCATCTGCAGGCACCGGCTTCCTCCCGGGTGGCTCCTATCTGATGGAAACTGCCCGTTTCCCCTGCGCCGGCTCCGCAAACCTCCCGGCCCCAGCGCGGGCAAGGTCACGCATGAAGGTCCTTCGTGTTTTATCCTGGTTTTGTGCTTTTGTTTGTTTAAACTTCCTAGATCATGGGCGATAGCCGAGGAGAGGCAGCCAGCAAAACCTCAAAGCTCCGCAGCCGCCCCCCACTCCCCCGGCACGGGGTGGCTGCAGGGGCCGATTGGGTTCATGGTGCAACCGGGGCTGGTGATGCAACGGGGAACGGAGAGGTAAATCGGGCCCTGTAGCTTGGTTAGGAAAGAGGCAGCGATGCCAGCCCGCACGTTGCCGGCTGCCTGCTCCGGCCCCTGCCCACTGGAGGTGGTCACCATGCCAGGGGAGCAGCCGGGAGAAAGGCAGGGATGGGGCTTGGGAAGGCGTTGGAGGGTGACGAGGGGAGCGGGAGGAGCGCGAAGCTGCCAAGAGTGGGGTGGCTGAAAGAAAACGAACCCGAAGCGGCAAAAGGGGAAGCGGCGCTTCCTCTGCCCGCAGCCCCGGCGGCACCATGTGTCCTGGGGGAGCGGGAAGTGCCCACCCTCCCCTCGTGGGAACGGCCCCACCACCCGTGTCCCAGCGCCCACTGCTGCAGCATCCCAAGGGCTGTGGTGGGGGTCAGCAGGGACGTGATGGCAGGAGGCACTGAGCAAACCCCCTTGGCCCACCCCAGCCCTGCTCCATGCCCGCAGCCGGGCCGAGCATCCCTGATGGGGTGACGATGCGGCAGCACCCCCCGATGCCGTGTTACACCCCGGGGGACACCCAGCCCCTGCCCTCCAGCCTGAAAGTCCCGCTGGGTTGTTGTGGCCAACACCAAATAACCAGGGAGCCCTTTGGCCCTGCCGTGGTGCTCCCATCCCGGTGAGGGCGGGATACTGGAGCAGGAGGGATGGCCAAGCATGTCAAGGTCATTCCCGCAATGCCAAGGTCATTCCCACAGCATCTCTCCAGACCATTCCCACCCCCAGGACCATCAAAGCAACTGGTTGCCTCTCTGCCAAAGGCCTTTAGATGCTCAGGGAAGGAGACATGATGCAGGTCCCCCCACCAAGGGCTTGGGTTTGCCTTGAAGGCCGTGAAAGCGGGGAGGAAAAGCACCCAGTGAAGGCCAGGGGCAGGAGGAATGGGCCGAGGGAGGGCAACCAGGATGGAGCTGGGGCCCGGTGTGCGGGAGGAAGGGAGGCTGGCCATGGATGTGTGCTCAGCAATAGGAAATGCTTTATTAGCTGGGAGTGGTGGAGAGAAGCCAGGCAGGAAGAGGCAGTAATAAGAAACATTTTTTTGACTTCTCCCACATCCAGACCACAGAACGCTTGCCAAGCGGCTGCGTTCGGACAACGGGGCCGCTCAGCCAAGCCCCTGGGTCCGAGACGGGGACGGAGACGTTCCCCCGCCGGGACGGGCGACGCTGCAGCCGCGGGAGCTCCTGCAGTGCCGAGATGAGCGGTGGGAGGGGAGCAGCCCCATGAAGCTCCTCCAAGCCGGGGCACACGGCACGGAGTGGAGCTGCCCCCGCCGAGCCTGGGACGGGAGAGCCTCGCCGGGGCCAGGCAGTGCCGCGGGCGCCCGCAGGACGCGGATGCTGTAGGTGAGTGGGGAAGCGCCGGGTGCTGGCAGGGTCTGAGGCTGCACCGAGCTCAGCGCTTCCCTCCTGATTTAACCTAGTGCAGCCGAAATCAGGATTTGGCCCCATTTCCTTCGCGTTTGGTGGGACACCAGGGTTGATGTCAGGGAGGCTGGAATTGGGGCTCTGGCAGAGCCGGGAGCTTAAATCTGGATTTACACCAGTGCAGTAGTAGCAGGATCCATCCCCAGGTGCTTGTTAAAGAGATGAAACAATAGGTGGCTGCTACCAAAAGCCCAGAGCTGACATGGGAAATGGAGAATTTGGGTGTATTTTGGAAAGGCGTGAGTAAAATGAGGGAAAGTTGATGGCTCCACTGGCCAGGGGCTGGAGCAAGGGCAGTGGGGCACCGACGGCAGCGACGCCACTGGACGCGCCACCTCGACGTAGCCCTTCTGCAAAGCCGAACCCCGGGTCCCTCAGAGGAGGGGTGGGCGAGGGAGAGACAAACGGCCACTACAGAGGCTCCGTTTTCAGAGCAAAGTGCCTAAAGTGAAGCTGGTGCCATGGGGTCTCTGTCCCGCCGGCGGCATTCGTGCCCTGCGCAGGGTCAGGGCAGGATGGCTCCCCTCATCCCCGCTCTGCACGAGGAGCTGTGTGCGACCCCGGCCCCGCTTTCCTGCCTCGCCAAGGGATGAAGGCGGGTGTGAGCCGGGTTTGCTGCTCTTGCTGCGTCCCTCGTTTACGGCACAGCCATGCCCATGGGTGTGAGAGGGGCCGGGGCAGCGCAGCCCACCCGAGCTGAGCGTTGCATCTGTCCCTCCTGCGTCGGCTGCACCGGAGGGTCCAGGGGATTGCAAACAGCTTTGCTGCGTGCGTGGTGACCCTGCAGTATGAGCAGCGGGGAGGAAAACCTCCGTCCCTTGCCTGAAACCAGGCTGAAGCCTTGGGAGTTCATGGCAGAGCTCTTGCCGACTCAGACGCGGTGTCCGTCCAGCCCCTCGCACCGCAGCCAGTGCTGTCGGTGTTTGGCGCTTGCCCTGAGTCCCCCCAGCCGGCGCCGGCACTGCCCGGCTGGGTGGCACAAGGGTCTCCGCCATGTCCGGCTCCCTTCAAAAAGGCGACACAGGGGAACTGAGTCACGAGCCACATCCTGCGGCCAAATCCCCCCAGGAGCAGCAGAAACTGCAGGGGAGGGCAGAAGCTCCAGGACTGTGAAGCTCCGCCGAGACGCCCCAGTAAGAGCAAGGGATCCTCCAGCCATCTTCATGTCCCCGAGGACTGTGCCCAGCCATCCCCTTCCCTGGGCTCCTGCCGCCTCCTGCTCCGTCTCCCCTCAACAGCCCCTTTGCTTTTCTCTCAATGGGGTCACAGGGAAATTCTCCTTCCCCAGAGCTGGGTCTTGCTCCGGACCCCCCCGGCCGGCACCGCGGCACGGCTGCCAGTTGCTCCCAGATGCTTTGCCAGCGCCCATGCTCCGCCTGAGAGGTTTAAATTGGGGTGGTTTTTTTTTCCCTCTCCTGATGCTGCTGCAAATCCCAAAGGATGGAAAGATGCAACACGGCAACGTCACTCACCACCAGCCCCCAGCCGGGCTGGGGAAGATGCTCTGGAGGGTGCGTGCACTGCAGCTCTGGTGCGAGAGAGACAGGAGGGAGGTTGGGGACACGGATGGGGACACGAGGGCTGGTTTGACCCATTAACAGAAGCACCTGGGACATTTCTCCCTCAGGACGCTGGGGACGGCTCTGGGTTAAGGTTTGCTCTCGGTTAGCACGGAAAATCTGTGCAGTGCTCTTGCACGTACAGCAAAGCTTGGGGGGAGGCCTCGACCGCTTTGTGTTTCATGGCAAACATCCCGCAGCCGACTGAACAGCTCGGGATTCTTTGGAAGTGCCCCCGAGGAGGGAATTCACCACCCAGGAGTCTCGGCTTCCCTTTAAAAAGATGTGTTTCGCAGTTCTCGGGGCTGCAAGGAGAAGCACTGGGAGCTGGGAGCATCCTGGGAGCATCCTGGAGGCTCAGGGAGCAGAACCCCAGCTCCGGGGAAGTTTATTTTTTAAAATTAAGCTGATGCCGGGCCAGCCGAGGGACCGGCTGCCGCTTCACCGGAGATGAGCCCGGCCATCGCTCCTGGC
Organism: Fratercula arctica; assembly: GCA_947846985.1. NCBI lineage: Eukaryota > Metazoa > Chordata > Aves > Charadriiformes > Alcidae > Fratercula > Fratercula arctica. Next base: position 2,543,582 of record CANTUZ010000014.1, on the reverse strand, counting down.
ACAAGGGACCCAGGACCAGACCCCACTCCTGCCCTCCAGCCCCGGGACCCAGTCGCTGTTTCCTCCCCATGAGCAACAACCAAGCGAGCTATTTTGGGGAGGAAAAGCCCGTTTTACGCCACAGCCGGAGCCTGCCTGGGTCAGCCACGTCCGTGCATGCTCTCGAGGGCCGGGCTTGCGTGACTTCGCTTCCCCATCAAGGCCAGAATCTAAACAATCTTGATTCCTGTCCCAGCGGCCCTGGGCAGGGCTCCTTCAATTGCAGGAAACGGAGACTTTGGCGTGTTTATGTCGGGAACCACGAAGAATGAGCCGAGGAGGGGCTGGGGAGCCCCGGCTGCCGCCGGCCAAGCTCTCAGCCATGTGAAAGGGGCAGCGATGCTGGCGGGGCAAGGGGTGGAGGGCAGCACCGGCTCCGCCGTGTTTGCCTTGGCAGAAATGGCTCTTTTAGAAGGAAAAAAAAAAAAAAACAACAGAGAAAAAACAGCAAAACTTCCCACAAAGGCGCAGCAGAGGAATTTTTGGCTGCCTCTGCTTGTATCATCGATAAGGTCCATAGAAAACCCCCCCCGGGGCCGAGCCCTGGACCGTGGCTCTGGTGCCAGCGGGGCATCTGCTGCGGCGGGGGGGCTTTGAGCTCTGTCCCGTGGCATGAGTCTTGCCGAAGCTGGCATGCCCGGCAGTGCCATGGCATCCCCACGCTCGCCATTGCTGCCGAGCCCATGGGGTCGGCCGCTGGGTGTGGTTCTGCAGCGCGGGAGCCACAGGAATGGTGGGAAATGCCGGAACACGGATGGCTGGGATAAAGGAAGGATGTTGGTGCAGCATGGACATGGTGAGGTCCCCGTTCCAGTGCGCTCCCGAGCACTGCGGGGCCGTGCACGGTGTCTCCATGCCATGGTCGGGAGGTCCCCTGAGCCCGGGAGGTCCCGGGATTCTGTCCTCAGGAAGGGCTGTAACCGGGACGTCCGGGGCCGAACTCTGCTTGGAAGCGACACATCCTACGTCGCACCACTCCGCCTGCCCTCGCCCTCCTGGCCGGCCCCCCGGTTCCTTCCCAAAATCCCTGTGGCCACCCCCAGCCCGGCTATAAGCCCCTTGGGGGACCGTGGGGGGCAGTGGGGGGCTGCAGGGGGCAGCGGGGGGCTGTTTCTCACCCCTCTGCTCCCCCAGGACGATGCCGTGCGGAGCCCCCGGCCGGGCGGTGCTGGCGCTGATGACCCTCTCCCTTGGCTTCGCAGCCGGTGAGTACCAAGAGGACGCGGTGAGGGCAGGCAGCACCGGGCGCTCTCGGCCACGCGCAGGGGGTTAAAATAAACCCTCGGCTCTCGGGGAACGTCATCGCTTGCTCTGCTCAAAATAAACCGCCGTGGAGGGCAGCTCATTCAAGCTCGTCTGGAGCGAGCGCCGAGGGAGACAGGGCTCCCCAGGGACCTGCGCTCTCCCCAGCGAGGGGCTTCTCCCCTTTGGGACGGCGGCCTGCCTCCAGGAGAGGATCTCAGCTTAATTAATTACGGTTCATCAAGCGCTTTGACATCACCAGAGGGGAGTACTGGGGAAAAGGCTTGCATGCACGTGCTTGAGAACATGTTTTCTCCCCGGGGTGCTGGTGGGGAGCAGGGATGAGCTGGTTGAGACCCCAGGGGGGCACTGGGGTGACCTGGGGACAGATCCAGGCTGGGTGCCTGTGCCGGGAGAACCGACGCAGCGTGGCCGTGCCAGGGAGGAGCAGCAGAGCTCGTGGGGAGGATGAGTCCCCACCAGGTCCCTGTCCTGCCCATGGGACCACCAACCCCCAGGGTTTACCAACCTGGTCCCACCACCACCCCATGGCCCTGGGCACCCATGGGACAGGGGGGTGACAGGGGCAGGAGGGGGGGCTGGCCACAGCCATCCATCCCCTCACCACCGTCTGTCTGTCTGCCCTCACGCTGAACTCGCCAGTTCCAGGAGGGATATTTTCTGTATGAAAGGGCAGAGCTAAATTGGGAGGGCGGGAGTGTGGCCGCCCTCTCTGCTGCTGCGGCACCGCAGCGCGGGGAAGCGCCTTCAGGCGGCCGGGGAAAGCTCCAGGAAAGACCCCGGCTTCGGCACCTGGGCCCCAAAACGCAGTGTTCACGCGGCACCCGCTGAGGTGGCACCATCTGAGTTTGGGGCTTTTCATCCCAACCTGGCTCCCAGGACCCGGCTCCCACAGGCAGCCCCGAAGCGGGGGGCTCCCGTGTCCCCTGTCACTCCACAGGCAGGATGTGACCCTGTGTGCTGCGAACCAGTGCATCCCAGTTAATCCCAGCCAGTGGGGCTGGATGCACGGCCCCTCTGCTGCCTTCCCGGGGGCACGGGGACAGGCGACCCCCAGCTTCGGGGCTGGTGTTGGGGTCCCAGGTGGGAGCAAGTGATTTTCCAGGAGGTCTCAGGACGGGCTCCCCCGTGCTGAGCACCCGCAGCCGCCTTCCCCAGCCGGTCCCGGGCTGCCTGCTCTGGAAATTTGGTTCAAGAGTCTTTAGGACAGATGTCACTGTCCCCAAAGCCACCAGTGTGCCCTGGGATGGGTGGCGGGGTGGTCCCGTGGCACAACGCGTCCCCTCCTCATGCCCGCAGACGAGCTGCTGTGCGCCTGCGACGTGCCACACTGCAGCCTGCCCACCTGCACGGGCAAGGTGTGCTTCGTCAGCAAGAGGAAGGAGGAGGGGACCATCACCCAGCACAGGGGCTGCTTCTCCCAGAACATCCTGGAGAACTGCCGCACGCCCGTGACGGAGCAGTATGGCATGAGGTGCTGCAACTTCAGCATGTGCAACGCTGAGCTGGAGATCTTCCTGCAAGGTACGGGGGGCACGGCCACCTTTGAGGAGCTGGGGGGGAGAGGGGCAGAGCTGCCCACAGGGCTGGGATGTGGTTGGGTCTCCAGATCATCCCCCTCCTCACTCAGCACCTCGAGGGTCCCCCTATCCCAGGTGGGACAAGGCCTGCGAGGTGACCTCAGTTGTCCCTTCTTGGGGCTGTGCCTGCAGAGCTGCCATCCATGGGGTTGACCCCAATGGTAAGCCACCCTCCCCAGGTCCAAGCCCAAGCACCAAGACCTCCACCCTCCCCAGGTCCAACCTTCATACTCCCATCCATCGTTTCCCCCTGTAGGAGAAGAGGCCCTGGGAAAGGCGCCTTCCCTGCCCAACCTCCTCCTGATGATCTTCGTCCCGCTGCTCACCCTGCTCATCCTCACGGTGCTCACGGCGCTCTTCTGCTGGAAGGTGGCCCAGCACCGCCACAAGAAAAGCGACTTTGGAGACACGGATCTCATGCTGAAGGCATCCATGGTGGGAGACAGCACTTTGGAGGTGGGCGAGCTCTAGGGGGATCCTGAATGCCCCCAAGGCACGGGAGGGAGGGACGTGCCAGGTGTGGGGCGGCCGTAGGGCTGACCCCGCTGCCGCCCCGGCTGCGCAGGACTTGCTGAACGATGACTGCACCACAGGCAGCGGCTCGGGGCTGCCCTTCCTCGTCCAGCGAACGGTGGCTCGGCAGATCACCCTCGTGGAGTGCGTGGGTAAGGAGAGCGGCCGGGCGCGGGGGGAGGCTGCCCCAGCCCCCACAGCCAGCGCCTGGGCACGTGCCGGGCCCCTTCCCCACAGCAGCCGGTGATGGCACCATGACACCAGATCTGGGAGGGGGGTTGGACACGATCACATTAATCAAAACCCTGTAGAGACCCCAAGTTCTCCCCTTGTCCTGCTGGTGGGGGAGGCAGAGAGTGGCTGGGCGCATGGGTGGCAGTCAGCCGAGGTCAACGGACCCTGCGCCGCTCCATTGCTCTTCCACACTGGGACCCCGGCACTGGACACCCCACGTTCATGATGCTGGGTGTGGGGAGGGGGCTGGGGGCCAGAGGGGCCTCATGATGCGGTGCCGTGGCTGTGGCAGGCAAAGGACGCTACGGCGAAGTGTGGCGAGGCGTGTGGCATGGGGAGAGCGTGGCCGTGAAGATCTTCTCCTCCCGGGATGAGCAGTCGTGGTTCCGCGAGACTGAGATCTACAACACCGTCCTCCTCCGGCATGACAACATCCTGGGTGAGTGGGGGGACAGGGCAGCCAGGGGGCGGCTGCACGGCGGCTCCACGGTCCTGGCTCTTCTCCGCATCCAGGCTTCATCGCCTCCGACATGACGTCAAGGAACTCCAGCACCCAGCTCTGGCTCATCACCCACTACCACGAGAATGGCTCGCTCTACGACTACCTGCAGAGGACGGCCCTGGATGTGGAGACCTGCCTGGGGTTGGCCTCCTCCATCATCTGCGGCCTCGTCCACCTCCATGTAGAGATCTTCGGCACCCAGGGCAAGCCCGCCATTGCCCACCGCGACCTGAAGAGCAGGAACATCTTGGTGAAAAGCAACCGTCAGTGCTGTATCGCGGACCTGGGTGAGATGGGGTCAAACGTAGAACCCCACAGATGTGATGCTCCAGGAATGTGATGCCCCCGGGATGTGGTGGCATAGGGACGTGGTGCCTCAGGGATGCGGTACCACAGGGATGTGGTGCCCCAGGGCTATGGTACCCAAGGGCTGTGGTACCCCAGGGATGTAGTGGCACAGGGATGCAGCATCCTGGAGATGCAGCACCCCGGGGATGCAGCATCCCATGGATGTGGAGCCCCAGGGATGTGGTACCCCAGGGATGTGGTACCCCAGGGATGTGGTACTCCAGGGATGCAGCAGCCCAGAGATGTGGTGGCACAGGGATGTGGTACCCCAGGGATATAGTGGCACAGGGACGTGGTACCCCAGGTATGTGGTACCCCGGGGATGCAGCACCCCAGGGATGTGATGGCACAGGGCTGTGATGGCACAGGGCTGTGATGGCACAGGGCTGTGGTGGCACAGGGATTGGGGCTGTGGTACCCCAGGGATGCAGTGCCCCAGGGATGCATCATCCTGGGGACCCAGCACCAGCGCAGCACTGACCGGGGCCGGCACCCCTGCAGGGCTGGCTGTCATGCACTCCCAGGGCAGTGACTACCTGGACATCGGCAACAACCCTCGGGTGGGCACCAAGCGCTACATGGCCCCGGAGGTGCTCAGTGAGCAGATCCGCACCGACTGCTTCGAGTCCTACAAGAAGACGGACATCTGGGCGTACGGGCTGGTGCTCTGGGAGATCGCCCGGCGGACAGTGGTGAACGGTGAGCGGCTCCCGGCCGGCTGCCACGCTCCCTGCTCCCAGCACGGCTCTGCTCCCGCTCCCTCCTTCTCTCCTTTTTATGGTGGTTTTTTTCTTCTTTCCCTTCGCCCAGCAGATTAGCTGTAAATTATAAACACTGTAATCTAGTGTCAGCACCCGGCTCCCTGATTAAAGGGCCCATTAGACTCAATCAGCGCTTTGTTTGTTCAGCGCTGATTAGAAAACAAGCAGCGTGGAGCGCTGCCTGGAAGCCGGCCATGGCCCGGACCTCCAGCCGGCAGGGCTTGGCTGCGGGGGGACAGGGATGGGGACGCGGTCCCCCACACTGCAGAGGCTCCTCCTCAGGGCTGCCCAGCCAGCACCGCTCACCGCCAGCAAAGTCCATTAGAAGCATTAATTAAATGGTGGGCACTGGCGGGTGAGGCAGGAGGTCCCCCCAGGCGCAGTCTGGCCTGGATAATCTCATTTACCACCCCGGGGCTCCTTCAGATTAAACATTTACTCCGAATTACCAAAGCCATGTGCAGGAGATGACCTTCAGCCGGCTGGTTTTAACCCTTCCAGGCGCCCTTGCCCTCCAGGATGGGCTAAGTGGCCCCTCACAGTCCTGGGCTGTGGGGGACAGGGGCTCCAAGGGACCCCCAGGTTCAGACGCCACCCACGGGGGTGCAGGGAGGACAGTGGGTGCTCGAGGCAACCCAGAGGGTTTAAACCCTGCGGACACACAGCCATATGGAGGCACTAAGCGGGGATTAGCTGGGCCAGCTGGCAGGTTCACCATGGGGCTGTCGGCTGGAGGTGCGGGGCCGCAAGGTGGCATCAGTGCCGGGAGCTGGTGCTGGTCCTCCAGCTGGTGCTGGGGCTGCAGCTGATGGTAGGGCTGGGGCTGGGGCTGCGGTTGATGGTAGGACTGGTGTATGGAGCTGTGGTTGATGGTAGGACTGGGGCTGCAGCTGATGGTAGGGCTGGGGCTGGAGCTGTGGTTGATGGTAGGGCTGGGGCTGCAGTTGGTTGTTGATGGTAGGGCTGGGGCTGGAGCTGTGGTTGATGGTAGGGCTGGGGCTGCAGTTGATGGTAGGGCTGGTGTTGGAGCTGTGGTTGATAGTAGGACTGGGGCTGCAGTTGATGGTAGGGCTGGGGCTGGAGCTGTGGTTGATGGTAGGACTGGGACTGTGGTTGGTGGTAGGGCTGGTGTTGGAGCTGTGGTTGATGGTAGGACTGGGGCTGTGGTTGGTTGTTGATGGTAGGGCTGGGGCTGCAGCTGATGGTAGGGCTGGGGCTGGAGCTGTGGTTGATGGTAGGGCTGGGGCTGCAGTTGGTTGTTGATGGTAGGGCTGGGGCTGGAGCTGTGGTTGATGGTAGGGCTGGGGCTGGAGCTGTGGTTGATGGTAGGACTGGGGCTGTGGTTGGTGGTAGGGCTGGTGTTGGAGCTGTGGTTGATGGTAGGACTGGGGCTGTGGTTGGTGGTAGGGCTGGTGTTGGAGCTGTTGTTGATGGTAGGGCTGGGGCTGCAGCTGATGGTAGGGCTGGGGCTGGAGCTGTGGTTGATGGTAGGGCTGGGGCTGCAGTTGATGGTAGGGCTGGGGCTGGAGCTGTGGTTGATGGTAGGACTGGGGCTGTGGTTGATGGTAGGGCTGGGGCTGGAGCCACCATCGCTGCTACAGCTGGCGCTGGAGCTGGCCCCAGCCTCCCCGTGCCGTCCAGCGAGGTCCTGTGGTGCAGCAGGGGCTGGAGCCGTGCACCCCACGGGCAGCATCGCCACCAGTGCGGGGAGACAGGGGCAAATCACACTGGCAATTCCCAGAGCCCCCCATGCCCCCCGGGGCAGGGTGCAGGTCAGTTGTGCCAAACCCCCCCAGGGACCCCGTGATGTGGAGGGTGGGGGGTGAACCCCGCACACCCCCCTGCCCTCACACCCCCCTGCCCGCAGGCATCGTGGAGGAGTACCGGCCGCCCTTCTTTGATGCTGTCCCCAGTGACCCCAGCTTCGAGGACATGAAGAAGGTGGTGTGCATCGACCAGCAGACACCCGTGATCCCCAACCGCCTCTTCTCCGACTTGGTGAGTCCTGGGGGAGACCACGCCACTCCCACCCCAAGCCAGACCTTTGCTCCCCACGAAACTCCTCAATTTTCCCCTCTTTTTGTGCCTCCCCCAGGTTTTGTCGGCGCTGGCAAAGATCATGAAGGAGTGCTGGTACCAGAGCCCCTCAGCCCGCCTCACCGCCCTGCGGATTAAAAAGACACTGAAGAAGCTGAACAATTCCCTGGAAAAGCCCAAACCAGAGCAGTGACCGCTGGGAATGCGCCGGAGCTGCTCGCGGGCTGCACCGGGGAGAGCGGCGAAGGCAATGCCGGGATGGCTCCCAGTCACGGAGGGGGTTTTGCTCTCAGCCCCTGGCTTTCCCACCCTTTCTTGGAGCCTTTTTAATTTGCAAGAAGGGAAAAAATAGGAAAAAAAAAAAAAAAAAAGAAAAAGCAAGGGAGGAATCTTCCAGCTCGGCTATAAAAATACCCCCCCGGATCCGTCATCTGACGCCGGCCCGTCTCGCCTGCCTGGCGGGGATGGCAGCAGGGCCGCCTGGGGCCCACCCAAGCCCCCCGGCCAGACGCCACGGCCGATGGATGAGCAAGCACCGGAGCCGGCACCATCCCCTGCCGCAGCCCCTGAGCCCGGCTGAGCACCCACCCATCACCGGCACCCGGCGCGGCACCCGGCAGCGGGTGCTGCCCAAACCTGCCTGCCCGGCGCGTCGGCAGCGGGGATGCCGCAGGCTCGGCGGCGGCGGCAGGAATTCCCCGGCAGGCCTGCAGCGCCCAGCGCGCCTCTCGCCAGAGGAGGTCTGGGTTTGGCTGGGAAAGGAGATGGTCCGGGGGCAGCATCCCCCGGGCTGGGCCGGATCCGCACCCCGGCACATCTCGGGGCTGCCCAGGACGAGGAGCTGCCAGCACTGAGAAGGGTCTGAGCATTCCCCGTGCCACAGGGACACACCAAGACGGTGGCCGTGGTGGCCTGATTCTTTCCCAGGAGTCCCCCTTTCCAAGCCCTTTTGGGTTTTTCCAACATTTTGGTGTTTTCCAGGCTGTTTTGGTGCACCCTGCGGCCAGCTCTGGCCTGCACCACTCACCACCACCCCAAAAACCACCCCATGTTCGGGGCTGGTCAGACAGGACCGGGATGTTCAGCAGAACCAGCTTTGCGCCTTACTCCACAATTATTTAATTATTAAGATTTAATATATTAATAAAGTGTAAAGCTATTTTATCGCTTAACAGCTGCCAAACCTCCATCGGGCAGCAGGTGAGGTGGCAGGATGAGACCCCGGTGCTTCTGCATGGCTTAATTTATTGCTTCAACACCGCGTAGCTGCCGTGTATCGCTCCGGCGTCACCGGATCCCACAATAAACCTGGATCCAGCCTCCTGCCAACCCTCTCCCTGTGCCCGGCTGCACCGGGGGGGCTGCAGCTACCGGACCCCCGCTTCCTGGGGTTTGCCCTGCGAGTGCGAACCCCCCGGGATGAAGGGGGAGCGTGGCCACTGCGGGGTTTCAGCCCCAGTTGGACCTCAGCCTTCCCCAGAACATCCCCGTTTGTCCCCAGCATGTCACTATGCCCACCCCTGGCTGGTCTGGGTTCTGCCCTTGTGTCCCGCTCCCAGTTAGGGACTGGGAGAAACTGGTCAGCAAAGGGCAGCTGCTCGCACCAGGGTGAGGGCTGCACAGGGCAGGGATTGGGGTGCCCTGCCTGGGGCTTGGGGTGCTCAACCCAGGATTTGGGGTGCTCAGTCCAGGGTTTGGAGTGCTCAGCCTGGGTTTTGGGGTGGCGAGTCCAAGTTTTGGGTGCCCTGCCTGGGATTTGGGGTGCTCAGCCCAGCGTCAGGTGGCCCTGCCCGGGGCGCTCATCCCAGGGTTTGGGGTGCTCAGCTTGGGACGTGGGGTGCCCTGACGGATTTGGGGTGCTCAGCCCGGGGGTCAGGGTGCCCTGCATGGGGTTAGGGGTGCTCAGCCCGGGGTATGGGGTGCTCAGCCCGGGGGTCAGGGTGCCCTGCGCGGGGTTAGGGGTGCTCAGCCCGGGGTTTGGGGTGCTCAGCCCGGGGGTCAGGGTGCCCTGCACGGGGTTAGGGGTGCTCAGCCCGGGGTTTGGGGTGCTCAGCCCGGGGGTCAGGGTGCCCTGCGCGGGGTTAGGGGTGCTCAGCCCGGGGTTTGGGGTGCTGAGCCCGGGGGTCAGGGTGCCCTGCGCGGGGTTAGGGGTGCTCAGCCCGGGGTTTTGGGGTGCTGAGTCCAGGTTCGGGGTGCCGCTCCCGGGGTTTTGGGGTGCCCACCCCCCACCCCATGCGTGCACGCGGCACGCGCCCTCCCGACGGCACGCAGCCGGGCACGCGCCCCCCCCTTACATACCTCTACATCTACATACACACCCCCGCACCCCCCGCACCCCCCCCAGCCCCGCTCCCCGCCAGCCGACCCGCCGCCGCCGCCGCGCCCTCCCCTTTAGGCCGCGCCGTCCCCTTTAAGGCTGGCCCCGCCCCGCGGCCGCGCGCCGGCGCTCGCCCCTCCCGCAGGCGCTGGCGGCCGCTCGCACCGAGGCCGCGGCGCTCGCCATGGCCGCCCGCCCGCCGCCCCGCCGCCGCCCGCCGCCGTCGCCCGCCGCGCTCCTGTTCGTCCTGCTGCTGGCCGGGGCGCTCGGCGGGGCCCGCGGTGAGTGGCGGCCCCCCCACGTACCCCGGGCCTGGCCCCGCACCGGGGACAACATGGCGGCGCGCCGCCCCGCCCCCGCCCGGCACCGAGACCGTGAGGGGAAAGGGGGGGGGGGGAGGGGGAGACTAAGGGGAATCGTGAGGGGAAGCGGGGGGGGAGATCGCGAGGGAACTGGGGGGTTCTGAGGGGGGCGGGAATCGTGAAGGGAATGGGGAATCGATGAAGAGAACCCGAGGGGGGAGGCGTTGCGGGGGGGGGGGGCAGTGGCAAGCCTGGGCCCGGTGGTGAGGTTGGCCCGGGAGGGCTGTGGGGCAGGTGAGGGGGGGTTGAGGCTGGGGCGGGGGGGAGATTTTAGGGGTGGGGAAGGGGGTGCGAGAGGGTTTGCGGAGATGGGGGTTTCATCTAGGCTACGGGGAGGGACCTGAGGGCTTTAAGGTGGGGGGGGGCCGTGGGCAGGGGGGGGCCCTAGGGGGGCAGAGGTGGGTGTTTTGGGGGGGAGAAGGAATCGGGGAGGAATCCATGGGATGGGGGGGGGGGGTCCTGCGAGGTGTAGGGGGAGTCTGTGGAGGCAGGAAGGACTTAGCGTAGGGTCGGGCCCCTGGGGTGTTCGACAGCACCGAGCCCCCTTGGGGGGCCGAGCCTGGCCGGAGGGGGGGTGCTGGCAGGGGGGTGTTTAGTGCGAGGGGACCCTCCAGCCTGTCTGGGGACCCGTCCCCTCCACCGAGGGGACAGCAGTGTGTCGCGGGGAGGGGGGCGGCAGCAACTGGGGAGCAGGGGATGCTCCAGGAGGCCCACGCTCACCTTGGCTTTGGGCGGGGAGAGAACTGAGAGTGTTACAGCCTTCAGGAGATAACGAAAGAAATGGAAATACGGGTTTTCTTCCGGGAGTGAGGAAGAACCGGGGGGTCAGTGTGTGTTGGGGGTCACCAGGGGTATTTTGCGGGGAGTCGGGCTGGGCCTGGGGCAGGGCCGGGAGGGGGAAGTGCCACCGTGTTGTTGCTGGGCTTGGGTCGGACCTCGGGGGTTTGTGGCTGCTTCCCGTCAGCCTGTGGACCCGGCCGAGGGGGGGTTCGGACCCCCACTGTGTGCCAGAGATCACAGTGTGGGCTTAATATGTGCCTTCTTGGAGCCTGTGGGGTTTTTTTCAAAGAAACCTTTCCAAAGCCCTGTTCCTCTGGATTGTGACAACTGTAAATATTTGTTTGGAGGGAGGTGAGTGAGGGAAAACTCTTTGTTTCGGTTGTTTGTTCTGTGTCGATCCTTTTTCTTTACCTGGGGGGGTGCAGCCGCTGCTGCTTCTGGGGGAAGAACCTGAGGTATCAGCTCCACGCTTTTAAAGATATTGGCCCTTTTCCCCTGGCGCTGGATGGGCCCAAAGCGTCTCTGAGCACCTCTTGGCAGGGCTGGTGGCAGCGGCTTCTCCAGCGTCCGAGGCTTCACCACGCAGTCCCTCTCTGTGGCTATCGGGGGAGATCACTGCTTGTGTAACGCAGGTACCTGTTCCAACAGCAACCGCACTGAAACATTTTTCTCCTCCCCAATCCTCTCACCATCCATGTTATATATTACCAACCGACTGTGAGAAGGTAATAACTTTGTGTGCAGATCTGGACTTGTTGGCTACAGAAAATGGCTTTAAACCCCTACTAGGGCAGTAGGTTAGGGGTGTATCTGCGAGTCCTGGTGAGTCTGGTAATGCAAACCTGTGTTAGGGGAGCTTGGCTGGGCTTTGTTTTAACCTAAAGTAAAATCCAACCTTAGGGAGGTGTTTCAGCTTTTCTGTGATAAATGGCAAAACGGGACCAATTGAGACTCGTCACACATCTGCTCTCAGACTTTCACTTCACATATTATATACAGCTGGTGTTTATTAATAAATAAATAAATAAACAGGAAAGGGCCGATTGACTGTGCGTATCTCCTGGAAACTCGGACAATTATCAGTGCCTTTGATACTGGGCTCTCTATGGCTGGCTATTGTTTCCGCTCAGTGCACGCTGTACATTTTTGTTGACGCCCTCCAGTAAAAGGTGTGGGCTCAGCCTGGCTTCAAGGGCACGAGGGAGCTGCATTTGTGGAGCTGGGAGCAGGGTGGCAGGGAATAGGGACCCTAACCCTGCAAATTGTCTGCTGCTCAAGCAGCCGTGATGCACGCTCAGTCTGCGTCCTCAACCGGCAAGGGCTGCCCTTACTATTGTGCTTTATACAAGAGATCTTAACAGCTGCTTATTTCAGGGGAGGTTGGAAAGACATCCTAGTTTCTACAGTGCTCGGAGGTGTGAACCTCTGTGTGCGTCAGTAAATGGAGTAGAAAACATCCCCCCACCTCTCCTTCCTTCAAAAAAAAAAGGAAAAGAAAAAAAAAAAAGGTGCCTCTGCAGCGATGGTTACAGGGTGGTTGTAGGTAGGCTTTGTTTGCGTGCTTGAAATAAAGCAAAAGAATACCGTGGGGAGCAATCTTGGGCCAGCAAATCTTATTATTAACACCTGCTTAAAATAGTTACCCTGTTAAATCAGGCAAACTCCGCATGGTCCATAAGTTATATCTTACAACTTTCCAAGAAAGACTTCTCTAACTGGAAATTAAAAACAGTGTCCAACAAGCATTCTTGAACTCCTTCAGCTCCTTGGCCAGACAGCTTGGATTTTTTTTTCCCTGGATATGCCGTCTGCTGCCAGTAGTGGATGCTCCGGAAATCTCTGTTGCGAAAGGAGTGAAGTAAAACGTCAATTCTCTTAACAGCAAGCAAAGTTCACTGGGTGTTGACCAGTGGAAATATGTTCTCCACTGCACAGCCAGCGCGGTTATCTGAGCAGACCAAGGAGGAATTGCTCGTCTCGAGGGAGAAAGCTGCGATGGTATTACAGGGATGAAACCTTTGCTGGATCTGAGCTTGTAGAGTCAGACCCTTGTGTGTGAGCAGTTGTACGGGGTGGGAGACCTCTTTTGTCCTCGTTACTTAAGCCACTGGCTTTCCAGTCTCCCTTGTCATTGATTGTGGACCCGTATATTTATTTTTGCATCAGAAAAGCAGATTTCACTGCATGTTAAAGCCCACCGACAAAGGCTTGGTTTTCTGGCTCTTGCTGCCTTCTGTGGGCTTCTTGGAGGTAACCTGTGGACTGCTGGATGTTGGAACATAGACTGCATGTTAAACAACTCGTTATTTAGACTCCGAAAAAGCATGTGCCTGTTGCCTGAGAATATACAGCATTGGTTTTAAGTCTCGAATGTTCTGTGTGTCTGCCTTGCCATGCGGCTGGTTTGCAGGACTTTCCTCCACAGCACTGGTATGGTATGGGTGGCTCCTAAACTGGTTTCCTAACAAGTTAAAACACAAAATAGGTGTCAGCCCAGAGCCTGGAGAGGGAGTTCGGAGCCGTATGTCTGTTTTCTGAGTTGAAGAGCAGCAGAAATGTCAAAGCTTCTTCTAATTAACCTACTAATGATGAGACTCCTGTCAATTCGCTTATTTAAAATTCATTTAGAAGCTCTCCTTTTGTGTTACTTGAGTAGATGCAGGGAAAGTTCCTCACTTGAAAGGTGAGAGGATGTTCTTCCTGCCCCCTTTTTTTTTTCCATTTAGTACGTGTTTTCTGCTCAGCCGTGATGTGTTCATATCAGGTTCAACCTGTGCCAGGGGACTGCAGCCAGCTTGAAAAAGTTGAGACTCTTGTTTTCAGCTTTAAATATCCTCGTATAATTTTTAGTTTCTGGATGACTTGTGTGAAAGTGCTTTTTTTTCATAGTACTTCGCAGCTAATTTTAACTCCGTTTCATTTAGCAGCAGTGGGTCAGTAGATTTCATAAGCAAGGAGCAAAAGAGATGTTGAGATCTGAAAGTAGGAGGAGAAGTTGATGGGGCAGTGAGATGTAGGAAAGATATTCGAGGTGGTGGTGCTACATCTACAGAAGGGCAATTCTGTGCTCATTTCTTCAGCTCCTTTGTAAGAAAACAGGGGCATGGGGAGGGTCCAGAAGTGGCCTTGCACTTGATTTTGGAGGCGGTGGGTGTGGGTGAGCTGGCTCTGGGGCTTGGAGAAGGTACTGGTGGGCATATGTATATGCCCGTATATATATATACAAGGCGGGCATTTGGACTCAGATGTATCCTAGAGAGGGATGTAGGGATCCCAGTTGTTGATACCAGGCAGGAGAAGAATCGAGGTGAACATAATGGAAAGTAAATCTTTGTTTTTGAAATCTTCATCAGATGAGTTTGACTGTCCTTTTGAACCTGAAGCCCTGGTTGTTTTCTGGAAGCACCGTTCTTGGGGTGGTCTGGTTGAATGAGGAGCACAAAGGTACTCCTGGCACAGACCCCTGCTGCCTTGCCGCAAGGAGTGGATTTTATTCCTAGCCTGCTCTTGGGCAAAACACTCTGTGATAAAGGTTATTCTTTATTTATTTCGGCACAGCATATAGTGAAATGCTGAAAGGTATTTCTTTCTTCCAAGCATGTTTACACATGTCCCTCTTCATTATAGCATCTAAAGAAACAGCAGAGGTACAAACCCAATTGTTTTCCATTTCTCTTGCTAACATTATGCTGCTGCAGCATTAAAACATCACTACCAGATTGGGTCTCATTAAGTTAGGTGCTGTACAGAGACATAATAAATTGCAGCTCCTGTTCCAGAGCCTTATAAAGGCTCAGAAGTCAGGAGAATCATTGTTGTTCCAGCCTTGATTCAAACTGTTGAAAAAGAACAGCAGCTTACAATCTCTGCAAAAAATCTGTTTATCTGGTAAATATGTGGGTGGTTATTGGCAATTTTACCAATGGTCATCTTCAGGTTAATTATCTTAATACATCTTGATCAGGTAGTGTTTAGCCCTGAGAAAATGTCATCTTGCCATAGCACAGCTTCAGGAGATTTTGGAAATGTATTCCAAAAGGTGCTTAACACCATTACATTAGATTTTGCTGTGAAACTTTCCCCTGTCTAGCTGCATAGACATCTTGACACATGCAATCCTGTGCGAGAATAAATATGTGCAAAATGAGCTCAGATAGTTGCTGAAGAAAAAAAAAAAAAAAAGGAAGTGTTCTTTGATTGTCAGAGCTTAATATTTTAGTCTCCCTGGAGCCTAGAGCTCTAATCCACGGACCCCCACCTCTTTGTTTGGATTCATTTTGTAAATAGTCGTCACCTTTAATGGGGGAATTTGGTACAAGAAGGCCTTCTCTTGTTTTCCTTTCTGCTGTAGCTAATGCACAGGGATGCTAATACCTCTGTGCCCGGTTCCTGCCGGGAGCAATCCTGCTGCCACCTGTGGCCCTGGCTGGGAGCCTCGGGGGGAGCAGAAGCACCTCTTGGGCTCAGGGTGGTCACTCGAAGGAGTAGCCGGCCCAGCAGACAAGCCCTGGGCTGCGTTAGCCGAGGGTCAAGGAGAGTTTGTCCTTTCGCAGTGCCAACTGACCACTCCGGTTTTCAGGAAGAGCAGTGAGGACCAGCACCGGGCTGGCTCCCTCCAGGGACTGATGTCACGACCGCCCGCACTCTGCCTTGGATTAATTTGCAGCGAGGGTTTGCTTCCGTATAAATACCAGCGTGATCCATCTCTTGAGCGAGAACAAAGCTTTCATTCTGAGGATCTGCAGCTTAATGTTAGGCTTGTTTAAACAGCTTCTTTAAAGGGTTGGGTTTGTCTCCCAGCAGAATGTCAGCAAGAGTGTGCTGAGCAGATAGAGCAGCCTCTGCTGCCAACTTCTGTAGCACCTTCCGTGCAGACTCATCCCCGGCTGTTTGCACTGCCCCGGCTCTCTGAACCGCTCTTTTGTTTTCCTTTGCCCCATCTATTTTCTCCAGCCCACTTGGTTTCTTTTATTAAGTAGATTATATGTTTTGCTCAATAGGAGCTTTTCTTCCCGAATGAAAAGAATGCTGTTGGCATGAAAAATGCTTTTATTCACTCCTGTCTCCTTTTGCTTCACCCAGGTGTCCCCGGCTGCTCTCGGGAGCACCCCAGAGATACCCAGCGGGGGGCTCTGGGTACCTGTCCATTTTCTGCCCCCCACACGAGGGGAAACAACAGTTGCTTTTTCCAGGCTTCTGCTGTTCCTGATATGAGAAGAATTTTCCCTTCTGGTTAATCAGACTTGAAATGCTGGACCGACACGGGTTGCCCTGTCATTCTCCCCTCTGCCGGCAGTGCCCTAGTTCCCGGCGAGCCCCGGTGCAGACGGGCCTTTCCTCCCTGGCACGGCTGGTGCCTGCAGGAACTGGGAGGAGGTGATGCTCAGGGAGGAACGTGGCTGTAGTCATGGTAGATGTGTATCCTGGGCTTTTTCATAATAAAAATAGAGTCGTCTCCTGGCTGCACGAGGGAGGCAGGAGCTGGACTTCAGCGTCTACCCATGGATTTGACCATCTTCCCTAAAATTTGAGCGTGCCTACCTGCAGCTGGGGGTTATGGACAGGAATATCTTGAAAGCCCCTTGAGGGTCTCCTGAAAGGCGTAGCAGAAGTACACACGCGTGCTGAAGCCTTATTTGTCTTTGTTCACGCTGCTCTCCTTGTCATAGGGGGTTTTGAGGTGCAAACATAAGAATTACTGTTAAAAAAGAGCAGTTGTCTCAAAGGGGGAACATCAGCTGACACCACCAGGAGGTGAACTGAGGCCGTGCTCTGTGGGGCATACCCCTCCTCAGCAGGAAACTTCTGCTTTCTACACAGGACAGATAAGGATCTTCTTCCTCTGTCCCTGTGCACTGGGGCTCTGGTATCATACCTTGCAGGTAAACTGGTTTTTTTCTTTTTTTTTTCTAATTCTACAAATGAAACTGAGCAGATAACAACAAGCTCCTCTGCTTTCCTTCTCAAAGGGATGCTTAGTTTCAGGCCAGATACTTCAGTAAGAAGTTTACAAAACCAGTTTTATTAGTGTGTTGAAGTGTTTTGTTTACTTGGGAGCTTCTGGAAGCAAAACTGCCATAGCATACAACATCTTGGGTTGGAGACCTTAGAAATGAGTCTAACAGGAACAAAGTTCAGTTTTGCTTTATCTAAGTCAAGTTGAAAAGAGCCTACATGGTGAAATATCTGTGGTTTAAATGTTTTTAATTTGTACCTTGAGTTTTTGATGAAGTAACAAATGAGATGCTTTAAAACACTATTTCCTTTTAAGTATACTTGAAGGTAGGAATGTGCCCTGGCTGCTCTTTCCTTTCTCATGTTTTCATAAAAACTCCATTATAACCAACCTTTGTTCCCCCAAGTGTGCGTATTTTTCAGAAGAATTGTCTTTTCTGTGCTTTGCTGACCACTGGAAAACTGTGTACTCGGAGCTGTTTGTCAAGTTGAACATTAGTGGGGTGTGTTTTTCCTTTCGATATAAAGTTTCCCCTTAAAAGCTGCATAATCAATGGGTACAGTGCTCTCAACCCTTCTCAATGCGGTTTGGTCTCAGGGTCTTCCCTGTCCATTTTCTATTCTGTGTCCCTTTTCCTTGCCCTGTGCTAAGCGCGTAGTAATAAGCTACGTTTGCTCATGCTGCTTTTTAAAAGCATCTCTCTTAACAGCTCTTCTGGGTTTTACTGGCTTTTTACTGCTGCTTCAGCTTTGAATCTGTGGGTTCAAAACTTGGCAGCATCTGCGTTTGGCCTGTCTGAAATACTGCAGCCCACCTTTGAGCCGTTAAGCAGCTCCCAACAACAGCTGGGAAACAAAGAGCGCAGTGTCCAGAGAGAAATGAGTAGTAATTCAGTTAGCCTAACTGGTTTTCCTAGGACAGTGGAGATAAGGGATAATGGGTGTCTTCCTCCTAAATGAAGAACTCTGAAGTTGATCAGCTCACTTTTCGTTAAGCTCAAGGTAATGTGCCCCCAGCAGCGTAACTCTCCGTGTGTTAGCTGGGAGGGATAGGCTCTTCCAGTGCCATCAATATCCTTGGATGCTGATGCTCCTTAAATCTGCTGGTTGCCAGAGATGGTGACTGAGGGCTCGGCATTTCCCTTGCCCCACGGCAAGGTGGCTGACACACAAATGTTGTGACTTTCGTTTGTGTCTTTAAACTGAGAGAGAGTACAAGCAGACGTAGAAGATTTAGCTGTCGGGCTGGGGAGAGTTAACTGTGGCACTTGTATCTTTTAAAGCCCTTCTTCAAACTCTCTCTACCTGAAAGACCATTTCTGCAGCGGGTAAGTACATGTTTCTGAATCCCTCCAGGGAGGCTGAAAGATCTGATGAAAGCAGAAGAAAATACTGTGTGCTGCTAAACAAGCCCCACCCTTCTTCTTGACATTGTTGTATTCGCTCTTTGTTCCCAAGGATGGCGATGCCTGGGGATTTGCTTACAGTTTTTCAGGCAGCTTGAGAAAAGCACAATGACAGCTGGGAGGCAGAAAAATGTGGGAATCTGCCTTGGAGTTTCTCCTTAGCTCTTTACCCAAATAATCTTCGTGGAGAGCAGGCAAAAAGCCAGGAATGTATTTGACCCAAGGTAGTGTCTCGGATCAGGAAAGCAGTAACTAAATGACTGACTGATCTGGTTGCGTGTAGCATGCTTGGCTTGTGTAGTCAGTTTGGATTGGTTTTGTTTTGGCATCTGCCAGCTGGTTGTTGTCTCCCGCGAGCTGGGGTGGTCGTCCCTCGCTAACCCCTAATGGGCAGCTCGTCTTTGGCGTAAATGAGGAAGCCTGGACAGCGAGTTTGGGTGAAGCCCAGTCTGTCAGATTGAGTAACTGTTGTTTTGAGTTTGCGTTCTGACCCTGGGTTGGGTTGGGAGTGGATCTCAGTAAAATCTAGCCTAATTTGCAGGGATGACTTGGGTTATCGCTCTTAGTAGTTGCAACAGGGGCAGGGAAAAGGGCTGTCTGGGCAGTCGCCTTCTGGAAAGGCTTCTGTGTTGTATTGTGTGCTTAAATCGGTTTCTTGAGGGTCTGAAATACTGAGTATGACTTGTTCTGTTCCTAAAGCTGGTTCTTGCTGAGCCTAAGAATGGCCCCTTCCCTCTGAAATGGGAAATTTCCAGAAGGTTTTCTCTCGTTTGAGCATTCGGTCTCTGGTGGGTTTTAAGGAGGGGTTCTTGTTTTGGTTTCTGCAGCTTTGACATGTTTGTGCTCCGACTGCAAACAAGCAAACTCCACATGTGAAACGGATGGCGCATGCATGGTCTCAGTCTTCAACCTGGATGGTGTTAAACATCACGTTCGGACCTGCATTCCTGAAGCAAAATTGATTCCTGCTGGGAAACCCTTCTATTGTCTGAGTTCAGAAGATCTGCGTAATACTCACTGCTGCTACTCTGATTTTTGCAACAAAATTGATTTGATGGTTCCCAGTGGTGAGTAGAGAGCTAAATAAATCGTCTGTTTGGAGTGGGGAGGGAAGAAACTGTCTGTTTGGGATTGGGAATAAGGAGCTCTCGACCTCTTTTCCCTTCTTCCCTTAGGTTGCTGTGTGAACTTGAGCGCTAGGTTTATTTCCTTAATCTGTAAAGTGGAAATAATAATAAACTACTTCAAATTAAAATGTGAAGTTGCTTGAACTCCCCTGTGGCCAACAAAATGTCACCAGATGATGAGGTTGTACTTTAGGATAGGAGAAGCTTCCAAAGTTTGGGGGTTTTTTCCCCACCTGCACTCAGTAGCTCTTGTGTTATGAGACTTCTCTCGCCTTATCAGCCCTGCTGCTGGTATCCTGCAGGCTCCTGAAGGCAGCAGCAGCAATGTTCATCTATGCTTAAATATAAGTTTCTGCTGCCTGCGGTGGCCTGAGGATGGTGCGTGTTCCCTGGGCACAGCTTGGATCCCTTTTTCCGGCGCTGAGTTGTGCTGTGGCCTGCCTTTTATCAGATAAAGTCCCTTTCCTTTTAGGACTGCGCATCTTTTCAGTGATGAGCCATCAGTATGGGAACGTTGCAGCAGCTTCAGAGTAAAATGTGTGGGGTAGAGGGGTGCACGGATTCTGAACACGCGAAGAGGAAGCAGCCCTGCCTTTTTGAGTGCGGGTGTGGGAAACGTCTGCTTCTTTCTAATTCCTGGGACACAGAGGGCATGCGGTACTTCCTCATACCTCGTTACGCTCTGGTTTGGGCTGTTATTTAGTGGGTTGTATGAAGACTCCATTTTTCTTGGGTGCAGTGGGGAAGTCTTATCTGGTCTCAAAAAAGACAAATAATGGTTGTCTTCAGGTACGAGCCTTTACTGGTTGTTACAGGGTGAAGGGGAAAGAGGGAGAAATGAGTCCTTACTGACTGGATTTTCTCCCACTTGGAGAGTTCGCGTGGAAGGTAAAATGCAGGCTGTTCTAGCAAATTTAGCCCAGAACAGGCTCCTGTCCTCCTTTAAATAGCAAGTGCCATAATCTCTGATCCTGTAATTGAGGCACCATCTTCTTTTGGGGGTGTTAGCTGTAGTTTGCCTGCCTGGTGACTTGATCAGTCCCATGTTAACACTGTTATTTGATGTGTCCTCTACCATCCTGGAACAGCAAGCTAAAATTGTCCAGGCTCTGAGAGGATAATTAAAACACGAGAAGAAAGTCCTTAAAGAACGCTTGTGAAGGAGTGATAATTTTCTAAAAGTGTCTGGTTTTCTCCTCCCTTTCCTTTCAAGGACACCTGAAAGATAACGAACCCCCATCGAGCTGGGGTCCTGTGGAGCTGGTGGCGGTGATTGCGGGACCTGTCTTCCTTGTGTTTGTTGTCATGATCATAGTAGTCTTTGTTTTTCATCACCACCAACGAGTCTATCACAATCGTCAGCGGCTGGACATGGAAGACCCCTCTTGTGAAATGTGTCTGTCGAAGGATAAGACCTTGCAAGATCTGGTCTACGATCTCTCCACCTCTGGCTCGGGTTCAGGTATTAAGATATGACTGGAAATGACAAATGAGAACGTGTAATTCTAATGGAGGCGTCTGATCTGGGCTCCTGGTTGCCTCAGGTTGGCCGTTGCCTCGTCAGCCTGTTCCGGTTGCCCTGTGATGAGTAATGTGGAGGGCGTGTTTTAAATTCAGTCATGTGGTAGATGGTGTGGCCACGGCCCCGTGTCGGTGTTGAGTGCTTGGGCTGGGTAAGAGCAATAGTTCAACTCCTCCTTAACTGCTGATGTGTAAAAATAGTTTTGTGTAGCTTTCCTCCTTTTCTGCAAGAGGATAACTCTTAACGGCTACATCTATTTCAAATCTAGCCCTGGAACTGGATTTGGGTTGGAAACAGACATTAACTGCTAACCTGGGGGTTGTTGGCTTTCAAAGGAGGATGCAGGATGTCACCTGCATGGGAGCTGGCAGGAAAATGGGAAAGATCCCAGCAGCTGAAAATTTTACAGCATGCAAATACTGCATTTGCACAGCGCATTTCAACCCAAAGGACCCTTGGGTCTTCCGAAGTGAACAATGTCCAATGTTCACTTTTGTAGCACTTAAAAGAAATCATCCCCAGAACAGATAGGGAAGTCATCGTTTTATTCATGACTGAACTATGAAAGCAGTTAGATTAAAAAAATGAATTTTGCAGCAGATGGAAACTGTAGGATAATCCACAGAGGCAGAGAATATAACAACCTAGTATTTGACCAGGGAATAGACATTTAGCACCACGTCTGCTATATATAAAATGTTTTGAGATCTCTTCTGTACACGCTCTCAGCAGGTGAGCTCTGTAGCTTACGTAAGAGGTGGCAGCTACATTAGGGCTCTTTTCTTAAGAGAAATTCCGGGGGTTTACTGCTTTTTAGCAGAGTCTGTCTTCAACGAGTTCCACTCTTTGCATATTCAGGCTAAAGTTACTTTGATCTGCCATAGAGCAGAAGTTCCCCAGCTGCTCTGTGCCTAATCACTGGCGGGTTTCAAGCTACTTCAAAGCGATATGCAGATGCTGCCCAAGCAGCCAAACGACACGTCCTACACGGGAGCTACCACCATTTGCTGGTTTAGGGCTTGCATGGGCTGCTGGTTGTTATCAAATGTAGAGCCTTCTAGGTCTGGAGATGCTCTACTTCAGACTCTCGGGGTTCCAGGAGTTTCTTTTGCTGCCACAGGCATTCATTCCTCTGATTTCTTGTCCATAGGTTTGCCGCTTTTTGTCCAACGGACTGTGGCTCGGACGATTGTCCTGCAGGAGATCATTGGGAAAGGCCGCTTCGGGGAAGTGTGGCGTGGCAGGTGGCGTGGAGGTGACGTAGCTGTAAAAATCTTCTCTTCGCGTGAGGAGCGGTCCTGGTTTAGGGAAGCAGAAATATATCAAACTGTTATGCTGCGACATGAGAACATCCTGGGATTTATTGCTGCGGATAACAAAGGTAAAACGTGCCTCAGTCCTGAGAGCGGAGGCTTCACCCGTCTGCTCTTGGGAGTTGCATTTCTGCACTTGGATTTACCATTAAATGGTTAACGAAAACTGTCAGCATGCTTTTCAAATAGCTGCATATTGGAATGTTTCGTGCCAAAAGATGGTAAAATTACTGCTGTTGTTGAGAGGCATGATGGTGCGTTAGCTGTACCTTACAAAGTTGTGCTTTGCCTTAAAGTTCTTTACGTTATTTGCCCCCAGGCTGGCTGTTGAGCTGCCTCCTTGCCCAGCAGCTCTCCTCTGTACCAAAAAGATAGGGTGCAAAATGCTGGATGGCTCCATGCTGTCCCTGCGTTGTACCCAACGCAGTCTCTTTCCTGCTGCAGATAATGGAACATGGACTCAGCTGTGGCTCGTCTCCGATTACCACGAGCATGGATCTCTCTTTGACTACCTTAATCGATACACGGTGACTATTGAGGGGATGATCAAGCTCGCCCTGTCTGCTGCTAGTGGGCTGGCCCATCTACACATGGAGATTGTGGGTACTCAGGGTAAGAGCAAAGTTTGAAAAGATGCTGGGAATTCTTGGGGGGGGGGGAATAAAGCAGAATTGACCGGGGGACTGATGTGCTGCACAGAAAGCACCGGCTGAGTCAGCCCGGATGCATCTGGTCAGCATTGACCAGAAACAGACTGCTTGCTTTGGCTGGCTGCAAAGTGGGTTAGCCTCACACTAGCTCCTGGGAATTATAGCAGCATTTCGCATCCCCATCCTAAAATTGGTGCTACTTGGGTGGGGTGTTAGCATAGGCAGCAGCAGAATTATAAACTCCTTACATCCCTGTCAACGTATCTGATGCCTGGGACAGTGGAGTTTATGTCCCTCTTGAGGCCCCTGGATGCTACTGCATCAGCGGAGCCTCTGAAGCATGAGCGGAGCCTCCGCATGCCAGAGGCTGGCAGCACCACTCTGTTCTTCAGCGCTCAAGTGTATCCAAACAGGAAAATGTGTTGCAACACTGAGAGTTTAACTAACGCCCTGAAATCCGGTACTGCCTCTGCGCCAGTTTGACTAACAGATTTCACCAGACCTTGACCTCCGCTACTTTTTGTTTTGTTCTGTTAGGAAAGCCTGGGATTGCTCACAGGGACTTGAAATCCAAGAACATCTTGGTGAAGAAGAATGGCACTTGTGCCATTGCTGACCTTGGTCTGGCCGTCCGCCATGATTCGGTTACGGATACGATTGATATTGCACCAAATCAAAGGGTTGGAACCAAACGGTAGGACAACAGTGTTCTTGGCCAGTGTTGGAAGGCACCAGAGTGTGACTAGCAAATGCCTGAGCTGCTGATTGAGCACTGGTGAAATTCTGTCTTAAACGTTTCCAAGCGTCTCGCCAGTGTCAGCATTGTGCCCAGGTGGATGTCGAAAGGATGTCACTACCTTCGTCTCCAGGTGCCATTAAGCTGAGAGGTGTAGGCCAGCAATACCTCTCAGCACCAGGGAGCTCATATAATACTTGATAACAAGCTTGGCATTCTCAAAAGCCTTTGGCTCCTGCTGTCTGGAGCCTGATGTGCTTTTGGGCAGTTTTAGCTCTTTCCCAACTTGCTATTCTTCTTGAGTTATTTTGTTCACTGTATTAGACCACAGGGTCTGGTTCTGTTCTGATTAAGGCTGTGCAGAGCAGAATTTTGTCTGCTGGGAAGCGCTATGTGGGAAAACTTGCCATTTACTGTCTTCCAGAGAATCCCCTCTCAAAATTAACATGCTCTTCTGTTCTGCAGATACATGGCCCCCGAGGTCTTGGATGAAACCATTAACATGAAGCATTTTGATTCATTTAAATGTGCCGATATCTATGCCTTGGGCTTGGTCTACTGGGAGATTGCTCGAAGGTGCAACGCGGGAGGTAATACCCTTCATGCTCCCATGCCATCAGCTTGGCTTACTCCCGGGTTTCCCAGCCTTGGTGTTTCTGTTGGTGTGGTGTTTGTGAGGTTCGAGGCGAGCCTGGAGAGCAGGGCTGTGGGAGGAGGTGTCTGTATGTCTTGGTACTGAGGGGGTTAACGGACCCGCAGCTGCGGTTAAGGCTGGCCTGTGGGGAGAAGTGGGGGTTAAGGCTCTGACTGGTGGCTGATGGTCCTTTGGATGGATTTTAAGAAAGTGGTGGTGCCAATTTGGTGGGTGACTTTCTTCCCCTAAATCGGTGTAAATGAGCGTCTTGGCCCATCCAGCTGCGGGCAGGAGCGCAGCACCGTGGTGCATGTGACAGTCCTCCTGCCTTTGGCTCCATCGAGATTCGATGGCCCTGCCTCTGCTGGGAGGTGTTAATCACAGCACGCTGACTCTGTTCCAGTTTAGGCAGCTGCATTTTATTTCCCTGAATTTTTCTTGTAAACTCCCAATCCCAGATTCTTCATTTCTGTTCTAAATAACTGCAAAGTGTTGACGCATCTCAGCAATGAGTCATGGAGTCCAAAGCAGTATCAGTCTGCCTTCAGCGAGCACTGTGGTGGTGATCCGTTCTCCCAGGAATTGTGTTTCCCCTTCTCTGCCTTTCAGGTATCCACGAAGAGTATCAGCTTCCGTACTACGACCTCGTACCCTCTGATCCTTCTATTGAGGAGATGCGGAAGGTCGTATGTGATCAGAAATTACGGCCTAATATCCCGAACTGGTGGCAAAGCTACGAGGTAAGGTCTGCTTTCGTCTTCACATCCCCTTCCCCCTCGATAAGGTGAGTAAAAAGTAAGTACGCAACAATTTATTGTCATTTAGACAGTTGTTCTCTCACACGATGACCCTACCCTCCTGGGAAGGGGAATTGAGGTGGGGGGGAAGTAAAGAAACCTGAGGGTTGGAATATAAACAGATTTAATAGAATAAGAAGAGATAATTAACGTTAATAACACTAAAGAACCAGCGTCGATACCAATACCAGTATAAAATAGATGAGGACTGTACTCAGGCCGTTCCCTCAGCAGGAAGCCGTGCACTCCCCGCAGGGGACAGCAAATGTGGGACCCTGTGAGGGCTCCAGCACCGGGGCAAGGAGTTCTCAGGATGGCAGCCAGCAAGGACGAGAGAGACAACTCCTGAGCAAACTTCGTAATTTACCTTGAATGTACCGTTCATGGTATGAAATACCCTGTTGGCAGCTTGGGGCAAGTGCCCAGCTCTCTCTCCTCCTCATCCCCACACCTGGGTGAGCTCAAAAACACTGAAACCTTAAAACCCACACGCCGGAGCTGGCGATAAAGTAAATATTTTCACCAGTTGAGACACCAGAGTCTTCTAAAAGTGTGGTTTTCACAGGCATTAGAAGATAAATCAGTCCTGTGTCGCTCGGAAGAGGACAATGCTGGAGGTTGAGCTCCAGTGTTAGGAGGTGTGGAGGCTGCATCTGTGTCCAGCCAGGCAGCAGCAGCCTGGCAGAGCGACTTGGAGACGAGGAGAGGTCTGACATCTGCCTTGTTTCTTGCCTAGGCACTGCGGGTGATGGGTAAGATGATGCGGGAATGCTGGTACGCCAATGGAGCGGCTCGACTTACCGCCCTCCGCATTAAGAAAACCCTCTCACAGCTCAGTGTCCAGGAAGATGTGAAAATCTAGGCGCTGAGCCCCAGCAGGAGGAAACTGCACAAAAGCTGCCATGCTAGAGTAGACGTGTGACGGAGGCCTACCTCGTGTTTCTGCCCAATCTACTGCTACCAACCAGACAGCGTGACCTGTGGGCTGCTCGGCGGGGTGACGGAGCCTATTGAATCGCTCTCCGCCCTGCTTGGGTATGAAACAATCCGAAACCTTTTATGATCACCTCCTGACAGTGTGAAGACTCGAGAGGGACTTAACCTGAGGGATCTCAGCCATGATCGTAACTCTTGTTTCTTTAATGGAAATCCCTGTAAAGTTCAGCACGCGCGGTGCACCCCTTGGCAGTGGTTGAGGCCGGGGTGCTGGGAGTGGGAAGGGAAAGGGAAGGTTTTCTTGCCGTACTCTGAGGATTTTTCCAGGGACTGGCACGTTCATGCAGAAAAAGCATTTGCAAAACAAATGGTGCTCCCTTCTGAGAGGCTGAGCCTGAACAGTTTATCAGCTTCACGAAACCGTTTCCCTCCTTTTTCCTAAGCTTGAAAGATTCGAAGTCAAAACCCAGAACTCTGACTGGCTGTCAGTGTGCGCAGTGGTGTTTGCATGCGCGAGGTGCGCGTGTCCCCGTGCCTGTTCATCTCCTTCCGTAGATGTGCAGTGTCTGACCGTAGGGTGGCTCATCTCTGTTCGTGCTTTCTGTGCATGTGCAAATCTAGAGTGTCCCTTTTTTGAGCTGTGCGCGCTGGTGCTCTCCTTGTCGAGTCGTGAGCATTGTCTGGCTTGGACGGGCTGCTTGGAACCAGATCCTTAGCTCTCCGGTGGGTGCTGCGGCCTCGCTGTCCCTACGCCGGCTGCAGGAACTTCCCATCAGGTTGCCTCACTGCCACCCCCTCCCTTTTTTTTTTTTATTTTTTTTTTTTAAAGACAAAACAAATGAGGAACTGACTTCACTCCTGGAATCTAGTTTGGGTTTGTGTTGGTTTTTTTTTTTTTTTTTTTTTTTGGCTTGAGCCCCCGGGGTTTGTAATTCTTGGTAGGGTGGAAAGAGAGACCTGGGGCCGGGGAGCTGCCCCGGAGCCGAGCTGTGTGTTGGAGGTAGAGCGGGCGCTGCCCGGCTGGAAGGAGATGGGGCGGTGGGGAACTGCAGGAGACCCTTCTGGTAGGAACGCGATTCCGGGGTCGCCATCCAGGCACCCTCGTGGCCGCGCAGGGCAGAGCCGGGGTGTGCTCCCCACCTCCCGAGGGGCACTCGGCACCCGGCAGGGTCCGGCAGCGGGGTGTGGGTTTGGAAATCCCATCTTTTTTAATATACATATATAAATATCTCATAATCTGGAAGTGGCTGTGTATAACTTGGGGGGGTGGGGGGAACTGCATGAATTTTTTTCCGATGAAATGCCGCATCACGGTGAAGTCGGGTTGGTTTGACTGTTGTCTGCAGCTGGGCCCAGCAAAAACGGGAGTAGCTGAGGCCAGAGTCTGTCGCGCTGATGGCAGCATTAAAGGCGATCTGGGAAGTGCCGGTTGTTTGGTGGTTAGGTCAGTATCTACGGTATATAACTCTGAAGCCATAAATTTTAACTGGAGTGGTTTTGATTTTTTTTTTTATTATTATTATTATTATTATTTTATGGGAGGGTCTGGATTTTAACTTTTTTTAATATTGTTAATTCTTTATAAGAGAAGAAAAACAATCTATAATTATTACCTCTTGACCTGTTTGTTTGTAAAGAAATCGCTGCAAAAAAAAAAAAAAAAAAAAAAAAAAAAACCAAGGAATGCACACAGCTCGATTTACACTGGAACTGTTTCTACTCAAACCTTGCGCCTGCTCTGTAAGGTGAGGTTTCATCTCTGCTCCGGGCGCCGGGGTTAACTTCTGTTTTTTTTGAAACACTCTGTTCTTGCCGTCTGTGTATCCGTCCGTGTGTCCGTCTTCCCCGAGACTCCCTACTTGTCTGTGACGTTGTGTGAAGTGAGGAGTTGTGTCTTTGCCTCGTGTTTGGAGCCATTTTGCCGCCTCCCGTGGGGTTTGGGGTCGGACGGTGCGGCGCCGAGGTGGGAGCAGTGTGCGCCTCATCAGTGTCCGGCCTTCCCTTCCCTTCCCCGTTTGTCCGGCCTCGGATCTCAGCCCCAGGTTCCCGTGTGTCCGCAGAACCGTACATCCCTTAACCAAACCCTTCTGTGTTTAGAAACCGAGGTGGTGGGCGCTTCACCCTACAGACTCTTCAGCTGCTCTGACAGGACCCTGTTGGGTTGGGGACAAAGTCTTAACGACTGTGACATAAACTGCCATAGGAAAGCCCATCACGCCGGTAGGTACGTCTGCCGCGCGCTCCCCCGCCAGCGCTGCGGGCTCTGGTTTCCCAGTACGAGTCTCCCATCCCCGTTAGCGGTGCGGGGTCTTCTCGAGGACACTGTCAGCTACGTGACTCGCACTGACTCGCTCCCCCCACCCCTCCAACTGTAGCCACACACGCATCTGCCTCAGCGCTAAACCAAACTGCCGAGCGGAGCGGTTTCGGCCGGAGAAAGTCCGAAGGGGTGAGGGCAGGACGACAGGGAATCCCCTATAAGAGAGAAGCCTCGTTCGTAGAGAGATGCCATCGCCAGGCAGTCAAAACCGAGGAGGATCCGTGGTAGGAACGCTGACTATGTAGCATTTACACAGCACTTTTCATGCAAACCCGTGCCGGGAGGTGCAGTGCGTACGTAGCTGACCGGTAGCAAACATAGGAATGTGCCCAGCTCCGAGGTGGTGGCGGCAGCCGGGGAAAAATGCCCCGTTACGGGCAGTTGAGGAGAAGAGGCCACCGCCGCAGCTGGGGACGAGGAGGGGAGATGTGGGGTGCTGGAGGGCGAATGGTGCTGGGGAGAGGCGGAGGGTCGGAGCTCGTGCTTCTTGTCTGTGGCGCAGGGTGAACCCGTGGTACGCTGGCTTCAGAACACATCTCTTGGTACTTATCTGCCCCTTTTATTTGTTTGGTTTTGTATATTTTATTAGAAATGGACTGTAAAATAGCCACTTAGACACTTTACCTCTTCAGTATGCAAATGTAAATACAATGTAATATAGGAAATCTTTTGTTTAATATAAAACGAGGCTGTCGATTTCTGCTGTACATTATTAAAAGTTTGTTTTATTCACGTGAGGTGTTGGAGTCTCTCGCTGTTTGCTGCCAAGGGTTAGCTGTGGCGTAGCGGGGTAGGAACCGAGTGACGAGACCTGCCCAAGCTTATACTCCCCCCAACCCCAGAGAAGCGTCTGGAGGGGGGGAAGTGTCTCATTCCCTGCATTAATCTCCCCGGGAATCCTGGTCAGCAAATCTTAGTGTTGAATATTCCCCTAGTTAGTGGCGGTGGTGTGCTCCGGAGATGCTGCGGTCACAGCAGAGGGGAGAGGAGGATGCGGCAGAGAGATTTCCAGCCAACCCAGGGACGAGCAGCCGAAATCAGGTCTCCTCGCCCCCCCTGCTGTGGGTCGGTCACTGGGGCAGGACGGGGGGTGGGGGGCAGGTCCCCGCAGTGTCCCTGTCCCTCCGGTGTCCCTCCGGTGTCCCCCCGCTCTCTGTACACGGAGCCACAGCTCCAAAGGATAAATTTTAGTCCAAACCACCCAGCAGCCCCATAAAATCCTGTTTGCTCGGTTCTGTGCAAGCTGCCCTCACTAATTCTCCCTAATTAGGGCCTCCCGTGAATGAGCATCTTGTGAGCGGATCAAGGGGAAAATCCGGGGTCCCCCTGGGCTCAGACTCGGGGCGGGGGAACCGCCATCTGGGCTCGTCCCCCCCTCGCTCCCGGCTTTGTCTGCAGCTCCTGCCGCCACCCCAGACGCCCCGACCCCGGCTTGGAAACTGAGACGGCGGCTGAGGTGAGAGGATGCTTTTTGGTTTTTAAAGCAAAAATTGTCTTTATTACTCCTCTTTTAGGAAATGTGATGGGAAAACGGGGCTGGGATGGCTTCAGCCACGTCATTCCCTGGCCTGCCAGGTTTGGGGAGAGGGATGGGATGTTCCTCTTTGCTCCCTGATGAAGGGTTACAGTGTGGTGGGCTCAATCCTTGGTAAGTGCCTTTCCCAAGCACTTCCAAGTGGGAGCAGCCCGGCTCCAGGAGCTGCCCAGTGACCCTGGCCAGCCCCTGGGCGGGTGGCTCGGCTGTAACGCCAGCGGGACTGTCACAAACTGATTTTTTTTGGCAAATTTAATAAATAAACATCTGGGCAAAAACCTTAATTCCAGCTGGAAAATTCCTGTTACCTCTGGGTGCGAGGGAAGGGGCTGCCCGGAGCTGTGTCCCATTCCTGCCTCCGGGAATTGTTC
Source organism: Fratercula arctica (assembly GCA_947846985.1). NCBI lineage: Eukaryota > Metazoa > Chordata > Aves > Charadriiformes > Alcidae > Fratercula > Fratercula arctica. The sequence continues at coordinate 2,513,545 of CANTUZ010000014.1, read as the reverse complement.
TTCCCACGGCCCTGGCACTGGCAAAGCTCCTGGGGAGCAGTTTAAATCTTCCATCTGCCAGGCTGGAAGCTCGGCCCGGGGCTCCGGCTCCAGCCTTGAGCTGAGCCCCAAACGTGGCTTCGGTGGTGGGTCTGGTCCTGAGGCGTGACACAGCTGCTGGGCCCCAGTCAGGCTCTGGTGCTGGGAGCGGCATCGCTCCTGCCCCCGAGAAACCCTCCGCTTCCTCCCATTATCATCCCCGAGGCGCTCCCTGGGGCAGTGGCACCCCACGGTGACACCCCTGACCCCCCCACCACTGTCCCGTTGTCATCCCCAAGGTGCTCAATGGGGCAGTGGCACCCTGCAGTGACACCCCTGACCCCCACCCCCCCCCGCACAAGCCTGTTGTCGTCCTCAAGACCATCCCCGGGGTGGTGACACACACACACACACACCCTGTACTTTCCCATTATCACCCTCAAGACCATCCCTGGGGCAGTGACACACCGTGGTGACACTCTGACACCCCCCACCGTGCCCCATTAGCATCCTTGACCCCCCCCCCCCCCAACCCGCACCGTCCTATCGCCATCCCCAAGACGATCCCTGGGGCAGTGACACCCTATGGGGACCCCCCCTGACCGCACACCCCCCCCCCCCCCAAATGTGCCATTGTCATCCCCATGATGATTCCTGGGGCGGTGACACCCCTGACAGCCCCCCGCACCCCCCCGTCCCCGCTGTCCCCAGCATCATCCCCGCGCCGGGGCGGGGCTTACGGGGGGCGGGGCTTACAGCTGAGGGGCGTGGCCTGGCACCTGAAGGGGCGTGGTTTGCTCAGAAAGGGGGCGTGTTCTCCTGGGAGGGGGCGCGGCGAGAGCTGGCCCCGCCCCCCTCGTGCTGATATAGCGGCGCGCGGGGCGGCCCGGCCCGGCCATGACCCTGCGGCGGCTGCGGCGGCTCCGGCCGAGGGAGGAGGATGCGGCGGCGGCGGCGGCCCCGGAGCGACCGGCACCCGCCGAGCTCTACCGGGCGCTGGCGGCCGCCGGCGGCACCCTGCCCCGGGTGCGCAAGGTAGGGCTGTCCGCTCCCCCCTGCGCTCCGGGACCCGGCGCCGCTGCCAGCACGGGGCTGGGGGAGGGAGGACGCCGGGGCATCGGGAATGGGGGGTGGTCGCGTCCCGCGCGGCCACCGGTGCCTGCACCCTGCGGGGCTGCCCCGGCGGCTTCTCTTGGGGTCTTGTCCTGCCCCGGTACTTCCCCCCCGGACCTTTTCCCCGTGTCTCTGTCCTCCCCCGATGCTCCTACCACCCCCCCCAACCCTCACCCCGTGTCCCCATCCTGTCCCGGTGACACCCCCCCCAGCCTTATGTCCTGCCCCAGCACCTTCCCAGTGTCCCCATCCCGCTCCAGTGCTGTCCCCCCGAGTGTCATGTCCTGCCCCAGTATCTTCCCTGTGCCCCCACCCTGACCCAGTGTCCCCCAGAAGCCCCATGCCCTGTCCCGGCTCCTCCCCACGTCCTGCCCTGCAGCCTTTGGGGCACAGGGACAGGCCCCCACCCTGGCATACGTGGCCATGGCACCAGGACAGGTGTGTCCCCGCAGCCCCCCGGGCTCTGTCCCATGGGGAGGGCAAGGGGATGGGGCACAGGGTGTCCGGGGTCTGTTTTGGTGGGACCCAGGACCATCTGCCACCGTGTCCCTGGGAAAGCCCCTCTCCGGTGGCGCTGGGGCTGTCACCACCCTGACGCCCCCCCCCGTCCCCGCGGCGCTTCCTGAGCGTCGGGGGGAAGCGAGAGCGGAGCCGACATCCGGAGCAGAAGTGGCTCTTGCGGCCGTGCTGGCGCAGGCCGGGTCACATGCGGCGGCCTGGCTCCCGCTCGCTGGCCGAGGCTACCACCGGAGACGTCCCCAAGGGGGCTGGGGCATCCCACGTCACCTCCCCATCACTGGGGTGACATGGGGGCCCGACGTGACGGGCGGCAACTTTCCCTGTGGTGAATGTGTCTGATTCTGGTGGTTTTGCACTTAAATGTCTGTGGGTGTATTGAGGACAGCCAGCCATGGGGCTGGTGACACCCATGTGGCACAGAGCAGGGGGAGCCGGTGGCATCTGGCCACCACCGAGACGAACCATGTGCCACTCTCGAGGCACAGCTCATGGTGACACTGGCCACATGGCACCGGGGCTGCCAGAGACCAGCAGCCACGGAGGGGCATTTGGGGACAGCCCTGCCACCCCCTGCCCTGCGGCGAGGGTCCTGCCATGCCCGGCCGGTCCCTCCGCCCGCCCACGCCTCCGCACCCTCCACAACAGGGACATTGTCTGGACCGAAGGGGGGGAATTTTGCATGAAAAAACTCGACTTTGTGACCACAACAGGGCCCCTCTGTGCCCGGGGCCCCCCTGGAGCGTGGCGTGGGGTGGGGTGCGGTGCGGGGTGACGTCAAAGCGTGGGGCAAACACGGAGCAGATGTGAGGGTGGCTTTGAGCACTGATAAAAGCCTCGTTATACCCAGCCGTCTGGGGGGGGCGCAGGGCAGTGGGTGCACCCTGGTGCTGGTTCGGTGCCAGCTTGGCACGGTGCTCCCCGGGGGGTCAGTGGGGTCCTGGTGGGCCACCCCGTTTCGGCTGTCCCTGGAGGGGGTGGCAGGGGGATGTGCCCCAGGACAGTGTCCCCCACTGACGGCTCTCCCTCTGCCGCAGGGTGCGGGGCTCAGGTGGGCGTCCCCAAGCCAGTCCCCAGAGGAGCACAGGTAGGGATGGGGGTCTGGGACAGGGGGAGGACACACAGGGACAGGGCTGGGGTCCGTGTCCCAGCAGGTCGGGGCTTGGCCCTGGGAGGCTGCTCTGGACACTCCACAGGGGTGGGAAACGGGTGCGATTTCATTGGGGAAACTGAGGCAGGGGAGAGCAGCGATGGGGACACAGCTCCCTGGGGGACCCTGCCAGGCACTCATGGGACAGGCTGCGGGGCTCTGGCCAAGGGCAACCTGGGGGGGTGCCCGTCCTGGGGAGGGGAGTCCCATCCCTGGAGTCCTGCCCAGCACAGGGAAAACCCAAACCCTGAAGCGACCTTTTGGCAGAGACGTGCCCGAGGTCCTGGGGGGCGAGTCAGGGTGGGGGCTACTGGGGGCTCTGCCCTGTCCCTCATCCCCCTGTCCCCCAGGAGGGTGGTGACGCTGGAGAAGAAGGCGGAAGAGACCTTTGGCTTCGAGATCCAGGTGGGTGCTGTGCCGTGCCATGTGCCATGTGCCATGCTGTGCCATGCCATGCCGTGCCACGCTCCCCACCCTTCCAGCCCACACCTTGCTTTGCATCGAAGGTATTTTTAAATTGTTTCTGAGCCAGGGTTTATTTTTAGTGCTGACGGGGCTGCCTGGTTACCGAAGCCACCCCCGGCCGTGACGGAGGGCGGCCGGGGGGGGCCCTGCTTGGGGCGCAGCCATCTGGGGCGAGACACCACCCCCCTCCCCGCTGCGCCTGGGATGCTGCCCCACATCACCTGGCAGCAATTAAATACTGCAATTGCCACCTGATGGCTGCTGCCTGGGGAGCACCCCGGGGGTTGGGGGGTCCCTGCGCCCCTCACCGCCCCCCCACACCCCCCCTCCTTTCAGACCTACGGGCTGCACCACCAGGACAGGAACAGCGTGGAGATGTTCACCTTTGTCTGCCGGGTGCACGGCGGGAGCCCGGCCGAGGCGGCAGGACTCAAGGCCGGTGAGCGCATCCCCGGGGGGGGCCGGGGGGCCCCGTCAGCAGGGACCAGCATCCCTGAGCCCGTCCCCCCCTGCACTGTAGGGGACACAATCACGGGGGTGAACGGGCTGAACGTGGAGGGCGTCCGGCACCGCGAGATCGTGGAGATCATCAAGAGCTCGGGCAACGTGCTCCGGTGAGCTGGGGGGACATGGCGGGGTCCTGGGTGGCCCCCGGCCCCTACACTGATGGCTGCTGCCCCACAGGCTCGACACGCTCTATGGGACGTCCATCCGGAGGGCCGAGCTGGAGGCCCGGCTGCAGTACCTGAAGGTGAGGGGGGGCTGCTGAGGGGGGGATATTGGGAGGGAGGGGGTGCTGGGGTGCTGGGGACCCCCCCACAGGCTGCTCACCCCCCTCTGCTTCCCCACAGCAAACGCTCTATGAGAAGTGGGGGGAGTACCGCTCGCTGATGGTGCAGGAGCAGCGGCTGGTGCGGGGTGAGTGGGGGCCGGGGGGGGGGGATTGGGGATAAGCTGTGGGGCACCCCCCGGCCACCCCCTGACCTCCCCCGCCCCCCCCCGTGTCCCCATCAGGCGTGGTGGCCAAGGACCCCAGCATCTATGACACGCTGGAGTCGATCCGCTCCTGCCTGCAGGGTGAGGGGGGGCTGCCCGGCGGCTCCCCCCGCCCCAGCGCCTGTGGCAGCGACGACTCCCTCTACCAGACCTGCCTCTTCGCCTCCGCCGACTCGCTGGACGGCGACAAGGACGGCGACAAGGACGGCGACAAGGACGGCGGGGGTCCCGCGCCCCCCCCAGCCGCGCCCCCGGCCAGCCCTGACCCGCAGCGCCAGCCTCAAGTGCGGGGGGGGCCCGGGGGCGGCGGGGCGGTTGTGGGCCCGGGCCGGGGACCCCGGGGAGGGGGCGGCCGCCCCCCGCAAGGGGCGACACAGCAGCTTCCGCCGGCGGCTGCTCAAGTTCATCCCGGGACTGAACCGGGCGCTGGAGGAGGAGGAGAGTCACCTCTAGCCAGCGCCGCCGCCGGCCCCCCAGACCTATTTATTTATTTATTGCAAGGGGCTGCGTGCCCCCCCACCCCCTCCCCGGGGGCCGCTGGAAGGAGCTCGGGGTCAGGCCCAGGGGTCCCGGCGCGGCCCCCCCCGCCCAGGACATGAGGGTCATGGCACTGAGGGACAGATGTGGGACCCTCCCCGAGGCGGCTGGAGAAGCCACTGCTCATCTCAGGAATGGGTGCCCTCCTTGCTGGGGGGCACGGGGGAGGCCCTGCATCCCACCCCCAGCTCGGGGGGCCACGGGGCTCCTGCCTCCCCCTGCCCCGGGGGCTTTTGTACCGCGCCGGTTCGCTCGGCGCTCGCCAATACAGAGACTTTTTGCAGCAGTGTGTGGCTGTGACTGGGGGGGACAGAGCCCCGAGGGGACGGGGACAGGCTGGCTGGGGGGGAACATGTCTCTCAGGGAGCCCGTGGGTCTGCAGCCCCCCACGCTGCCCCCTTTGCCCTCCCGCTGGCCAGCCAGGCTCCAGGCGGAAAGGTGGCTGGTGTCACCTTGGACCCTGCGTGGGCTCCCAGGGACCCCCCCTGTCCCCCCACCCGCAGCAGCCCCCGGTGCTGTGGGTCGTGTCCCGGCGCTGCGGGGCCCCAGCCAGGCCCTTCCTGCCCCGCTTCCTCCAGCAGCCGGCGGGAAGCTGGTCCCACCCCGAGCCCTTCCGCCTGCGGGGACGGGGTGCCCGCGGGGAGTGGGGCGGGCACCAGGGTTCCCCCTCGCCCCATTGTCCCCCAGCCCCACCAAAGCAGCATCCAGAGGCCTTGGGGGGTACAGAGTCCCCCCAGGTGCTGCAGCGAACACCCAGGGGGGCGGCCTTGCTTGAGGGTTCCCTTGCACAGGGATTGCCTTGCACAAGCCTGCCGTGCAAGCCCCCAGCCCTCTGCCGTGGGCTCCGTGCCTCAGTTTCCCCTATGACTTGTGACTGTCCCAGGACGGGCCATTGCGTGTTCAGGGAGCCTCAGCTCTGAGCTGCACCCCACAGCCAGCCCCCGGTGTGTCTCAGCCCCTTGGGACCCCAGGGGGTGTCTGCAGGAGGTGGGGGGGGGGGCTGCAGGGGGGTGTACACGTGTGTGCTGCAGGGCTGCGTGCGCACACGTGCGCGGGGCAGGGCGGCGGAGGCGTGCGTGGGGGGGTGTGTGCCAGCTCCCCGCCGCTCTCCTGCCTTGTCCCCGTTCCAGGACGGCTCCGCACTTGGACATTTATGGTCTGGCTCACAGGGCCACGCTCGTGGCACCCGCCCGCGCGCTGCCAGTGTTGGGGCACCCTGTCCCCGTCACGGGACAACCCCCCCCCCCCCCCCCCCCGCAGCAGCTGCCACCCCACACGGAGCTTTTTTTAGCCCCAACCAGGTGCTGCGTGTGCCATGGGCTGGATGCCGGGGTCACGCGTGGCACCGGCTGAGCCGGGCAGCGCTGGTGGGGCCACGGCTGCCGGGTATGGCCTGGGAACGCCCCAGAGCAGCCTGTCATTACCCACAAATATAGGTCCGGAGCAGGGACCAAGCCCCAGCTGTGGGCACCCTGCGATCCCCGGCACCCACCCGGCCCATGGGCATCCTGTGGACCCCCGACACCCACCCCAACCCTGGCTGCACAGGTCCTGGGGGCAGCAGGAAGGGCTGGCTGGTGGCCACTGTATCCCCATGTCCCCACTGGGGTGTTGAAGTGGATCCATCACCCCAGGGCCGGCGTGAGCCACGGCTCTCCCCGCGCATCCCTGTGGCCTTGCCGGGGTGACAGGCTCGAGTTTCCTCCCCCGGTGCTGGGGTACAGCTAATCCCGGGTGCAGGGGCTGCTGGCGTCACCCTCCTGCCACCAGCAGTGCCACCACCCGCTCGGCCACCGAGTGCGGGGTGCGAGGGGGCTGCTGCTGGCCACATTCTGTGACCCCAGTGGCTTCGGGACCCCCATCGGCTCCGGGACCCCCAGCCTGGCCCTGTCCCGGGGACTCCTGGCCGTACCCCCGGGCTCTCACCGGCTGCGCCCCCCCCCGTTTGCACCGGCTGCGCCCCCCAGCATGGGGCCGGCACCGGCTGTAGCGCCCGGTTTGCCCCCCGGGCCGAGCGCCGGTCCCGGCGGCGCCGCTGGCGGGGTGCGGGGGGCCCGGCAGGGCCCGGCCGAGCGCGGGGGGATCCCCGCGGGGGCGGCCCCGGTGACGCCGCGGGATCCCGGCGACGTCAGCAGCCAGGTGTGACGTCATGGGGCCCCCGGCTGGGGCGGGCGGCGCGCGGGGACCGCGCGGCAGCGGGACCCGGGGCCGGAGCGAGGTAACGGGCGGCGAGAGGGGGCGGCGACGGCCCCCGGCCACGGCCCGTCACCCCCGGGACCCCCCCGGCTCCCGGCGCCGTGCCCCCCCCCGCTCTCCGCCGGTGACAGGCTTCCCCCCGCGCCGCTCCTGGCGGAGCCGGGGGGGTCCCGGGAAGCCGGGCACGGTCCCGGCGCCGGGGGGTCCGGCAGCTCTTCCCCGGGCCCGACCCCGCCGAGCCGCCCCGACGCCCTGGGCGTGGGCCGGAGCCCGACACGGACCCCCCGGCCCGAGGGCTGCTCCGCTCCCCCCGCGGGGCCGTGCCGGGTGGCTCTGCCACGGCGGGGGACACTGCTGGGGTGGCACGAGTGGGAGTGGCACTAATGGGGGTGGCACTAACGGGGGGGGACATTGCTGGTGGCATCGCTGGTGGCATTGCAAAGGGCTGGCACTAACGGGGGTGGCGTTGCCGAAGGCTGGTGTCACTGGGGACACAAACGAGGTGGTACTAACGGGGGGGACATCACTGTTGGTGGCACAAACGGAAGGGTACTAACAGGGGGGACATCGTTGGTGGCACCGGCGGGGCTGGCACTAACGGGGGGGCATTGCTGGTGGCATCGCTGTAGCACTAACGGGGGTGTCACTAACGGGGGTGGCGGCACTAACGGGGGTGTCACTAACGGGGGTGGCGGCACTAACGGGGGTGGCACTAACAGCCCCCCCTCCCTCAGTGACCAGGCGGGGCGGGCCGTGTCCCCCAAGACCCCCGGTTCGCCCCCGGGAGCGGGTACCGGCGGGAACCGCGGGGGGGGCAGGGGGTTACCGGGTCCCTCCCCGCCCCTCCCTCGCCCTCCCGCCGGCCCCGCACGGGCTGAGCTCATCTTTCCAGCCCGCGGGCGCCGTTCCCGGCGCTGGGCGCCCGCCAGCAGCCGCCGCTCTTTCCATCGCCCCGGCCAGGGTCTCCCCGCCGGGACCGGGCGGGGGGGGGGGGGGGGCGACGGGACACGCGGGGTCCCGCACCCGGGCACCGAGCAGGAGGAGAGTGGGGGTACCGGGGACGCTGAGCACCGAAGACACCGGCATAGCGGCGCCGGGGATACGGGAGAGCACCGGGGATAGCGGCACCGGGGATGGGGGGGGGTCCAGGGATGGGAGCACTGAGGGGGCGCCGGGGATAACGGCACCGAAGGGGCACCGAGGATGGGGGTACCGGAGATACCGGCATCGAGGGGACAGAGGGGATGGGAGCACTGAGGGGACGCCGGGGATAACGGCATCGGAGATACCGGGGACGGGGGCACCGGGGATAACGGCACCGAAGGGCACCGAGGTTGGGGGTGCCGGAGATACCGGCACCGAGGGGACACCAGGGATGAGGGTACCAGAGATACGGGCACCGAGGGGACACCGGGGATGGGGGCACCAGCGATGGGGGCATCGAGGGAGAGCGGGAGATAACGGCACCGGAGACACCGGCACTGAGGGGGCACCGGGGATGGGGGCACCGGAGACACCGGCACCGAGGGTGCGCCAGGGATAACGGCATTGGAGATACCGGCACCGAGGGTGCGCCAGGGATAACGGCATTGGAGATACCGGCACCGAGGGCACACCAGGGAAGGGGGCACCGGAGATACCCGCACCGAGGGGGCATCGGGGATGGGGACACCGAGGGGACACCGGCGATAACGACACCAGAGATACCGGCACCAAGGGGGCACCGGGGATGGAGACACCGGGCTATGGCAGCACCGAGGTACCGGTAGCGAGGGGACACCGGGGTACCGGCCCCGGGGATACCGGCCCCCGGATGGCCCCGGGCCCCGCTGCCGCCCCTGCCCGTCCTGTCTCGCCGCTCGTCCCGATGCCGACACCGGGGCCTCCCCCCCCGCCCCCCTCTGCCGGCGGCCCCGGGAGCCCCGGGGGGGGGGGAGGGGGGGCGCCCGCACTATTTTTAGCCGGAGCCGCGCGGGTATTTTTAGCGCGGGCGCCGCGGTTGCGTCAATGGAACCCCGCGTGCGTCACGGCCGCGCCCCCGCCGGAACCGCCCCCCCGCGCCTTCTACGGCGCCGCCGTGCGTCACGAGCCCGCGCGCCGCCCCGCGCGTCACCGAGCGCTTAAGAGAAAGTAGTGGCGGGGCCGGAGCCCGGCGGAGCGGGGACCTGAGCGGCGACCGGAGCGGGGACCCAGCACCGCCGCGCCGGCACCCGGGTACGGCGGCAGCGGGACGCGGGGAGCGGGCGGGGGGCAGCGGGGCGGGATGTTCCCGCGTTGCGCGCAGCGGGAGGGGCACGGGGTCGGGTGTCCCGGGTGGCACCGGGGCGAGCCGGGTGGGGTGGCCCCGTGACAGCGGGAGGAGTCGGGTCGGGTGTCCCGGTGGTACCGGGGACTGGGGGTGCGAACACCGGGAGGTGCGCGGCGTCGGGCGTCTCGGGTGACACCGGGGGGAGCCAGTCCGGGTGTCCCGGTGGCATCGGGAGCGAGTGGCGGTGGGCGTCCTGCAAGGTACGTGGGGTCGGGCGTCCCGGTTGGAAGAGGAGAGAACCAGTTCGGGTATCCTGGGTGGCACCGGGGAGAGCTGGGGTCGGGGGTCCCGGTGGCACCGGGGGCTCAGAGCGGCGGGCGTCCTGCAAAGCGCAAGGGGTCGCGCGTCCCGGGTGGCACTCAGGGAGCTGATTCGGATGTCCCGGTGATACCGGGGGCTCGGGGCCGCGGGCGTCCTGCAGGATGCATGGGGTCGGGTGTCCCGGTGGTACCGGGCGGCGCCGGGCTCACGAAGGACACAGGAGTCCCGGCAAGCCCCGGTGCCACCGGGGAGAGTCGGGTGTCCTGGTGGAAGGGACCGGGCTGTGAGCGCCGTGCGGGGCTGACCCTCGGGGCTACCCGGTGGCACCGGGGAGAAGCGGGGAGGGGAGGCACACCGGGCGGGGGCCAGCAGAATGAGGGGTCCCGGTCCTGGGTGTGCCGGGACGAGCCCGACGCCGGGCTCCGGGATGAGCCGTGTAGGACCGGGAACCGATTCTCGGGGCTGCCCCCGGGCTGTGCCGGGCTGCGGAGCCGGGGCTGAGCTGGTCCCCGGTCCCGACCCCCCCCACCGGGTCCAGCTGCAGCCAGGGAGAGCCCCGACACCCGGGGGCTGTGAGGGGCAGAGCCACCCCCAAACCGGGCATCACCCCCAGCGCCCCGAGCAGAGCGGCTGCAGAGCCAGAGCCGGAGCAGGCAGGAAAGTGCAGGCAGGAAAGTGCAGGCAGGAAAGTGCAGGCAGCAGCAGGGACATGGCAGTGCAGGCAGCAGCGGGGGCACTGCCATGGCCGTGCAGGCAGGAAAGTGCAGGCAAGCCCCCCCGCTGCCCACAGAGGCCTGGCAGCGGCTGCGTTTTGGCAGGGCAGGGCAGCAGGTGCCGGCAGGGAGCTGGGCAGCGTTACCCCCCCCCCGGCACTGCCGGCTGCTCCCACCCACCCGCGGCCCGGGGCCCGGTGCCAGGGGCTGCCACCAGCCTGCATGGGCAGCAGCCTCCGGCCCTGGGCACGGGCAGCTGCCTGCGCTCCCCAAATGAGGAATCTGCAACTACTACCCGTGGGCAGCGCGGGGGTGGCCGCAGGAATTTGTGCCTGGTTCCCCCAGGCAGGGGGGGGTTCATGGCAGGGGGGACCCCAAACGCCGCCAGCGAGTGGGCAAGGGCAAAAGCATTTGAATAAGGAAGCGGTGACGGTGCCGGGCGCTGCCTGCTGCTGCCAGGCAAACCCCACGCCGGGGTGGCAGGACAGGTCGAGGCTTTGCATAGCCCGGCCGGAGATTTGCAGCCGGGATTTGCATGCCGGCAGGGAAAGCTGCTGCCGGCAGAGCCGGAGTCCCCTGCTGCCACGTCTCCAGCATGGCCTCATGCCCCCCCGGGACGTATGCAGGGACAGGAGGCAGCTGGGGGGGTCACCCTCCCCTCTGAACCCACCGTCTTGAGCTCGGCACAGCCCTGGTGCCTGGTGCATGGGCACAAACCCCACTGGGGCACTGGGAGTGGGCTGGGGGCTGGTGCCACCCCGTGGGTGCCAAGGCTGGACCCACGCTGGGTATTTTTAAACCTGGCTTCCCGGGCGGGTATCGGCTTTCTGGGCATCGGCGAAAGCTGCCCAGAGTTGGCCGGGGGAAGCCGGGGGCTGGCGGGGAGCTGGCAGCGGTGCTGTGCCGGGGCTGCAGCGGCCGGGGGCCAGGAGCGGCGTGACCTTTAAAGGTCTGCGAGATGAATTACATTATCGCCTTGCCATCAGGGTGACTCCGGGCTTGGCTTTCAGCTGGACCCGGGACTCCTGTTACGTCTTATGCAGGGCCAGACCTGTGCCGCGGGGACGGGGGGCTGCGGGGCTGGGGGCTGGTCTCCTCTCCCCCTGCAGCCGCCAGCTCCGGCTGCCTTTGCTTCTCCAAAAGGCCCCAAAACGGGTCATGGGGGGAGTGGGACCCTCGGGCCCCGGTTCAGCGCTGGCTTCCCCCGCCAGCCCCGGAGCTTGGGAATCCGCCGGCCACATTCCTCCCTCCTTCCCTTTCCCAGCTTTGCTAAGCCAGCGTTTTGGGCAATGTCCTTTGCGCCCATTGGCTGCGGTGTGACCTTTCTTGGGGACGGCGGTGGCCGCCAACGGGCAGCCACCAGCTCCGGGGGTCCGGCTCTGGCACGAGGGGAGGATCCTAGGGAAGCCCCTGCGGTTCTTGCCCCATCTCCATATTTTGGGGGGGCTGGGGGCAGCGGCAGGGTCCCCACTGACACCCCGCTCTCCCCACAGAGATGCCCTGCATCCAGGCACAGTACGGCACGGCGGGTGCCGGCCCCTGCGAGCGCTGCCCAGCCGAGCTGCTGAGCCCCGAGGGTGGCCGCTTCCCCATGGAGGTGGCCGGAGCGGATCTGGCGGCCGCCCCCGCCCTGCCCAGCTTCAGCACCTTCATGGAGGGCTACGCTGGCGAGTTCGACGCCTTCCTCTACCAGCTGCCGGCCAGCAGCCAGCCCACCGCCGCCGCCGCCTTCAAGCTGGAGGACTTCCAGGTGTACGGCTGCTACCCCGGTGCCTTCGGTGGGCAGCCGGATGAGACCCTCTCCTCCAGTGGCTCAGACTGTTATGGCAGCCCCTGCTCCGTCCCCTCGCCCGCCACACCGGGCTTCCAGCCGCCCCAGGCACCGGGCTGGGAGGGCTCCTTCGGGGCGTACTCCCCCCCGCCGAACTATGAGGGTGGGCGGCCCTGGGCTGAGCCGGCCAAGGGCAGTGGGTCGCAGCCCCCCTACTTCACCTTCGGCCCCCCGGCGCCCAGCCCCGGCGGGTCCCCCGGGACCCTGAAGGGGCAGCCGGGCCCCTCACCCCGCCTGGACCCGCGGCTACTGGACACGGACGCCTTCGCCCTGACCCAGGGCTCCTCCGGGGCCTTCGCCGGGCTGCCCCTGGCCCCCGCCTCGCCGCTGCTGGAGGGGCCGGCACTGGCCCCCGCCAAGGCCCGCAGCCCCGGGTCGGGTGAGGGACGCTGCGCCGTCTGCGGGGACAACGCCTCCTGCCAGCACTACGGCGTGCGCACCTGCGAGGGCTGCAAGGGCTTCTTCAAGGTAAGGGGACACCCCCCCCCACCCCCCCCACCCCCCCCCCCCAGGGACTCGCTGCTGGGATATTCCCACAATGCTCTGCGGCAGCGGGAGGATGCTGTGGGTCACCCCGGGGAGGGGCAGGGCAGGGAGCGCGGCCCCGGGAGCCCCCCCCCACGGACGCGGAGCCGGATGCTGGGCTGGAGCGGGAGGCAGGGGAGGACAGAAGGGCTTTTGTTCGGGCGCCCGGGGCTGAGCTCGGGCCGCTCCTTCCCCCCCCCGCAGCGCACGGTGCAGAAGAACGCCAAGTACATCTGCCTGGCCAACAAGGACTGCCCCGTGGACAAGCGGCGGAGGAACCGCTGCCAGTTCTGCCGCTTCCAGAAGTGCCTGGCCGTTGGCATGGTCAAAGAAGGTACCGGGGTCCCATCCTGGGGTGGGGGGGTCCCAGCAGGAGTTGGGGGTTCCTGCTCCGCAGCCCGCCAGGCTGCGCTGAGGACAGACACGCTCATTGCATGTCCCTTGCCGCAGTGGTCCGGACCGACAGCCTGAAGGGGCGGCGGGGCCGGCTGCCCTCCAAGCCCAAGCAGCCGCCGGATGCGTCCCCCGTCAGCCTCATCACCTCCCTGGTGCGGGCGCACATCGACTCCATCCCCAGCGCCACCAAGCTCGACTACTCCAAGGTAGGGCCGGTACCACCCCGTGCCCCCCCGGCGGCCGCGCCGGGGCCTGATCCTGACCAATCCCGATACCACCCCGTGCCCCCCCAGCGGCTGTGCCAGGGCCTGATCCTGACCATGTCCTGATACCACCCCGTGCCCCCAAAGCGGCCGCGCCAGGGCCTGATCCTGACCACGTCCCGATACCACCCTCTGCCCCCCCAGCGGCCGCGCCAGGGCCTGATCCTGACCACGTCCCGATACCACCCTCTGCCCCCCCAGCAGCCGCGCCAGGGCCTGATCCTGACCACGTCCCGATACCACCCTGTGCCCCCCCGGCGGCCGCACCAGGGCCTGATCCTGACCACGTCCCGATACCACCCTGTGCCCCCCCGGCGGCCGCACCAGGGCCTGATCCTGACCACGTCCCGATACCACCCTGTGCCCCCCCGGCGGCCGCGCCAGGGCCTGATCCTGACTGCATCCCTCTGCAGTTCCAGGAGTCGGCGCCGTGCCAGTTCGAGAAGGAGGACTCAGTGGACGTGCAGCAGTTTTACGACCTGCTCACCGGCTCCATGGACGTCATCCGCAAGTGGGCTGAGAAGATCCAGGGCTTCACCGAGCTGCCCAAGGAGGACCAGGACCTGCTGCTGGAATCTGCCTTCCTCGAGCTCTTCATCCTGCGCCTGGCATACCGGTGAGCCCCAGCACGGTGCAGGATCCTGGGGACCCCAGGGCTGTGCTGGGGGTGACGCGTGGTTGTCCCCACAGCTCCAAGCCGGAGGAAGGGAAACTCATCTTCTGCAACGGGGTGGTGCTGCACCGCCTGCAGTGCGTGCGGGGCTTTGGCGAGTGGATCGACGCCATCCTGGAGTTCTCCCAGAGCCTGCACCGCATGAGCGTCGACGTCCCCTCCTTCTCCTGCCTTGCCGCCCTCGTCATCATCACAGGTGAGACCCCCCCCACCACGTCGCTGGCCCCTTCCGCACGCCGCGGCCATCACCCTGGCCTCACACCTCTATGTGTGCCCCCTCTCCTTAGACCGCCATGGGCTGAAGGAGCCGAAGCGGGTGGAGGAGCTGCAGAACCGCATCGTGGGGTGCCTGAAGGACCATGTGGCGGCGGCGGGGGCCGAGCCGGGCCGCCCCGGCTGCCTCTCCAAGCTGCTGGGCAAACTGCCCGAGCTGCGCAGCCTCTGCACCCAGGGCCTCCAGCGCATCTTCTACCTGAAGCTGGAGGACCTGGTGCCACCCCCCCCCATCGTCGACAAGATCTTCATGGACACGCTGCCCTTCTGAGTCCCCCACGGGGGGGCTGCTGCCACCCCCGGGGACGCCTGGGACTCCCTCCCGGGGATGCCTGGATCACCCCCGGGGATGCCTGGGTCCCCCCTCGGATTCCTTGGGGACACCCAGGTCCCCTCCATGTGCCTTCACGGTGCCGGGCGCAGACACACAGCAGCCCCGGTGCCTTTTCCCCCCCCCGGCGGGGGCATCGCCGGCACGGCGCTCCCCTGCTCCCCTGTAAAAATGCCCACCATGTAAATAGCGAGCGGCCGGATCCTGTACAGAGCGGGGGGCGTGGCGGCAGGGAGGGGGATCCAGCCCCCCCCAGCCTCATCCCCCTCCCCTTTATATTTTTTCTTTTTTTTTTTTTTTTTTTTCCCTGTTTTGGACGTTTTCTGTATATAAACTTGTACGTATATTGAGAGCCACCGATCACGCGTCTTTCCCCTGGTAATATCATCTATATTTAATAGCTGGTGATTTGGAAGGGGGGGGGGCTGAGCGGCAGGGTTGGGGACAGCCAGGGTGGGGACAGCCGGGCCACTAGAGCTGCACGTTGCCCACACTGCTGCCCTTGAACTGTCACTCACCCCCCGGCGGCACCTGTCGCCTGCCTGATTTATCCTCCCCAAAATAACCGGGAAGCGTGACTGGGTCCCCGCCATGTCCCTGGGGACGTGGCCATCAGCAGGGCCATCCCCCAGTGTGGGAAGGGGAGAGGGGGGGGGGGGGGGGGATGGACGGTGTTCGGGGTCCCTGTCCCAGACGGGCTCTTAGGGTCCCGGTGCATGGGGGGGACATGCCAGGCTGGTGCAGTCCCCGGGCTTGTCCCCTTCCTCCTGCTGGGGACAGCCTGGCCCCGGAGCAAATGGTAATGGGGACACCAAGGGCCAGTGCCGAACAAGGGCCACATTGAGGCATTGGGCCGGGGGGGCTCCGCGGCGGCACACAACAAGGGCCCCTCTGTCCCCTGCCCGCCCCCGCCATGGGGGGAGCGCTGACGCACGGCGGGGCCGCGGCCGGGGGGGCCGGGAGAGCCTTGGGGACCGGGGGGGAACAACATGGGGGGGGCTGCCAGCATGGCACGGCATGACACGGCATGTCTCTGCTCCGGCTGTGGGGCAGGAGCAACCACGCCACGCTGTGGGGCAGGAATGGCCGTGCCATGCCATGCCATGGGGTAGGAATCATGTGGCAGTAATGGCCATGCCGTGCTGTGGGGCAGGAATGGCTCTTCCGTGCCATGCTGTGCCAGGCCGTGCCATGGGGCAGGACGGCTGTTCCGTGCCATACTGAGCCATGCCATGCCATGGGGCAGGAATGGCTGTGCCGTGCCATGCTGTGCCAGGCCATGCCGTGGGGCAGGAATGGCTGTGCTCTCCCAGGCCATGCCATGGGGCAGGAATGGCTGTGCCGTGCCATGCCAGGCCATGCCATGGGGCAGGAATGGCCGTTCCGTGCCATACTGAGCCATGCCATGCCATGGGGCAGGAATGGCTGTGCCATGCTGTGCCAGACCATGCCATGGGGCAGGAATGGCTGTGCTCTCCCAGGCCATGCCGTGGGGCAGGAATGGCTGTGCTCTCCCAGGCCATGCCATGGGGCAGGAATGGCTGTGCCGTGCCATGCTGTGCCAGGCCATGCCGTGGGGCAGGAATGGCTGTGCTCTCCCAGGCCATGCCATGGGGCAGGAATGGCTGTGCCGTGCCATGCCAGGCCATGCCATGGGGCAGGAATGGCCGTTCCGTGCCATACTGAGCCATGCCATGCCATGGGGCAGGAATGGCTCTTCCGTGCCATGCTGTGCCAGACCATGCCATGGGGCAGGAATGGCTGTGCCATGCCATGCTGTGCCAGGCCATGCCGTGGGGCAGGAATGGCTGTGCCGTGCCATACTGAGCCATGCCATGGGGCAGGAATGGCTGTGCCGTGCCATGCTGTGCCAGGCCATGCCATGGGGCAGGAATGGCTGTGCCATGCTGTGCCAGACCATGCCATGGGGCAGGAATGGCTGTGCTCTCCCAGGCCATGCCATGGGGCAGGAATGGCTGTGCCGTGCCATGCTGTGCCAGGCCATGCCGTGGGGCAGGAATGGCTGTGCCGTGCCATACTGAGCCATGC
The DNA here is from genome assembly GCA_947846985.1 of Fratercula arctica. Classification (NCBI taxonomy): domain Eukaryota; kingdom Metazoa; phylum Chordata; class Aves; order Charadriiformes; family Alcidae; genus Fratercula; species Fratercula arctica. The sequence continues at coordinate 2,496,931 of CANTUZ010000014.1, read as the reverse complement.
CATGGGGCAGGAATGGCTGTGCCGTGCCATGCTGTGCCAGGCCATGCCATGGGGCAGGAATGGCTGTGCTCTCCCAGGCCATGCCGTGGGGCAGGAATGGCTGTGCTCTCCCAGGCCATGCCATGGGGCAGGAATGGCTGTGCCGTGCCATGCTGTGCCAGGCCATGCCGTGGGGCAGGAATGGCCGTGCCGTGCAGCGCTGCAGCTCAGCATCTGCCCGTCTCGACATCTGTTGTGGTGCCGCCCCACACCCCAAAGCCACCAGGGAGGGCACTGCCCGGCGCCCTGAGGCCACCAGCCAGGTCGGAGCAGGGCGGTGGGTCCCTGTCCCCTCCCCGCAGCGCAGGACTGGCCTGTGCCCACCCTGTCCCCAGCCCCAGCCCCATCCTTGTCCTCATCCCCTTGGCAGGGGCTGCTGCAGGAGGGATGGGGACGCTGGTGCCAGCAGGGCCAGGTATAAATAGCCCCACGGCTGACACCGGCCATGGCAGTTGCCCCGGGGCTGCAATGGCGCAGGAGCGTGTGTCACAGCGTGTGCCCAGCCCTCCGCCCGGTGACATGTCACGGACACAGCCCTCCCTGCTGTTTACACCAGGACACATGTCCCCATGGTGGCGTGGGCAGCCTGATGCCAGTGCCCCTAATCCCTATGTCCTCAGGGCCCTGTGTCCTCCATGCCCACCAATTCCCATGTCACCCTGTCCCCGATGTCCCTGTGTCCATCATCCCCCTGTCTCTGTGTCCCCTATGTCCTCATGTCCCTGTCTCCAGTATCCCCTGTGTCCCGTGTCCCCATATCCCTGTGTCCCTTGTGTCCATTTTTCCCCATATCCCCCCCTTCCTTTTGTCCCCGTGTCCCCTGTGCTGCCGTGGTCCCGTGTCCTTGTGTCCCTGCTTTCCCCACATGGGTGTCCCCCACGTCCCTGCCCATGTCCTATGTTCCCCATGTGCATCCCCGTGGTCTCTCCTTGTCGCCTGCTCCCGTGTCCCCCCGTCCTGGGCCATGGCACTGCGGGGGGTCACCGGGGGTCACCGGGCCCCCAGCCCCCTGCAGTACCGCCCCGGAGCCTCCAGCCCAGGGGGCGCTGTGCGCTCGGGAGCGCCCTGCAGAAGTGGCCGCTCTGCGCCGCGGGAGGCCCAGCTCTGTGGCGCCGCACCCCGGAACGAACCAAGCGGGCGGCGACGCGGGGGGGCGCGAGCTGCAGAACGGGGACGGTGATTCCCCTCCGCGGTCGCATCGCGGTCTGGGACGGCATCGGTGGGCGAAGAGTTCACGGAGAGAGACGTATATTGAGGAAAAACGGCTGATGCGGCCAGAGGCCCTGTCCTTTCGGCAGATGGTGTGTCCCGACCCCCCCTACATAGGTGGGCTGCCCCACTTCCCTCCTCCCCGCGGGCAGATGGTCGGGCCCGGGCGGTGAGTGCGGCCGGGCCGGGGGCGAGGGGGGCCGGGGCCGGGACAGCGACAGCGACAGCGGGACGGGGTGAGAGGGGCCGGGGGCCGAGCCGAGGGTAAGGGGGACCGGGGGTGGCCGAGCCGGGAATGAGGGGGGCCGGGGGACGAAGAGGGCCGGGGCCCCCGATGCTGAAGGGGGCTCTTTGGAGGGCAGTGGGGTGTGGGGAGGCCCGGACTGGGACTTCTGGGGCCCTGGGGGGCCCGGACTGGGGCCTCTGCGCCCCTGCGAGGCGGGGGTGTGTGTACTAGGCCGCCTGGGTCCTTGTGGGGTTGAGGGGACAGACCCAGACACCTGAATCCCTGTGGGTGGGGAGGGCCCACGCTGGAACACCAGGATCCCCAGTGGGTGGGTAAAGGGGGTTGGTAGAGGTGCTGTTACCCGAGCAGGGGCACAACTAACACACACATACCCCCCAACACCCTTCCTTCCCTGTAGGACCCGCTGTTGTGCCCCCCCTGCCCTCACTCCCGCCATGAACTGCCGCGCGGAGGTGCTGGAGGTGTCGGTGGAGGGTCGGCAGGTGGAGGAGGCCATGCTGGCGGTGCTCCACACCGTCCTGCTGCACCGCAGCACCGGCAAGTTCCATTACAAGAAGGAGGGCACCTACTCCATCGGCACCGTGGGCACCCAGGACGTGGACTGCGACTTCATCGACTTTGCCTACGTCCGCGTCTCCTCCGAGGAGCTGGATCGGGCCCTCCGCAAGGCTGTTGGGGAGTTCAAGGTAAGGGACCCCCCTGGGGAGCCAGCAGGGCCAAAAGCAGGAGCTTAAAAACCTGAGGGCTGTGCCGTGTCCTCACCGGTGAGGGGAAGGTCAGTCCCTGGCCCCTCTTGAGCCACGTGGTCTCTTGGCAGGATGCGCTGCGCAACTCGGGCAGCGACGGGATGGGGCAGATCTCCCTGGAGTTCTATCAGAAGAAGAAGTCGCGCTGGCCCTTCTCGGACGAGTGCATCCCCTGGGAGCTGTGGACCATCAAGGTGAACGTGGTGAACCTGGCTAACGAGCAGGAGCGGCAGATCTGCCGGGAGAAGGTGGGCGAGAAGCTCTGCGAGAAGATCATCAACATCGTGGAGGTGATGAACCGCCATGAGTACCTGCCCAAGATGCCCACCCAGTCGGAGGTGGACAACGTCTTCGACACCAGCCTGAAGGATGTGCAGCCCTACCTGTACAAGATCTCCTACCAGATCACGGACTCCCTGGGCACCTCAGTCACCACCACCATGCGCCGGCTCATCAAGGACACACTGGCTCTATAGGGCCGGGTGCCACCGAGGCACGTTCACCCCACGTGGTGGCACAGCCCTGACTCTTTGGGACAGCATCTCTGCTTGGTTCCCTCTTCTCTGTCTCCAAAAAGCCTCTGTGGGGAGCTGGACTCAGCCTGGCCCTTAATTGGGGGTTGCTGCTGGTTTGCACTGTGGGGTGCTCGCCCAGCTCGGAGAACCGGCTCAGTGACTCCCGGGTTGGCAGAGGGGTGGGGAGTCCTCGGGGCAGGAGCTGCTGGTCGGCACGTGGGGCACTGGCACCGACTTGGCGCAGGGCTGGTGGCCCAGCAGAGTGATGCTGGGGATCAGCACAGAGGGGACGTGGCATCCGAACACCGTCTGGCCCTGCCTGCGGCCGCTCTGCAACTCTGCACAACACAGCCAGTGTCAGCCTTGTCCCTTGTCACCGTGTGTCCCCCCTGATGGCACCCCCATCTCTGGGACTGAGCCCTGCTTCCTTGCAGGGCCCAGATGGGAGCTCTCTGCCTCCTCTGGGGCAAAAATAAAGTGTTTCTGCATTCACGTGGCATCTAGTCATGTCCTGGCTGTGGATGGGGCCGGTGTCTGTCAGATGGGAGGGAAATGGGCACCAAGGCTGAGCTGGGGGACCCCACCACATCCCAGGGCCATGGGGAGAGGCAGTAGGACGGGGAGGGGGGCTGACACCCCCAGGCCGGGTCAGTGCTGCCCCCCCCCCGTGAGCAATAGCCCACGTGGGGCACTCCCCAGGCGCACCCAGGGTGATCCCCCTTCTGTGCAGGACTCTGCACCCCCACCATGGCACCAAGTGGGGGCAGAGCTGCTTGCCCTGCCTGGGGGGGGGGATCCAGCTTCTGGGCAGAGTCGGGGGGGGGCCGTGCGGGCAGCTCAGACAGTCCCTGACATCACTTAAACCCTCCCCGTCTGTCACCACCACGCCACTGCCCCGCACACCCGCACTCCGCTCCCGGGAGGAAGAGGAGGAGGAGGAGGAGATGAACGTCAGCGCACGGGCCGGGGCCTGGGGGGACCTGCGGGTGGCCGAGGCCACCCAAATCGCAACCGTCCTGGTGCTCTGCCTCGCTGTCACCTTCGCCGTCTTCTTCCTCGGCTGCAATCTGCTGCTGCAGGCAGAGAGTCTGCTGGCGACCCCAGCGCAGGAGCGGCAGCCATCCCGGGAGGCCGAGGGGGCTACCGAGAGGGTGTAGGGCCTGGCCCGAGCCCAGTGGATGGACAGGCAGACGGATGGATGGATGGATGAACAGCAGCATCTTTGCCTGCAGCATCTTCGATGGCACTTGGGGACGGAGCGGGATGGCGCTGGGGGCCGTGGCCTCCCTGGCTTGTACAGAGGGATTAAAAGGCGACGGGGCCAGCTGAGCTGCGGCAGGGGCTGGTCCTGGGGCCCAGCTGGATGTGGCCATTGGTGCGGCGGCGCTGGTAAATCCCCCAGAGAGGATTAGGGGAAACTTTTATTCCCTGTGCCAGGACTAATCCCTGGGCTGGTGGGGCAGGCGTGAGGAGGGAGCCCGGAGAAATGCCTCGCCGCGCGGGGGGGGCCGTATCCTGCCCCGCTGTGCCACGGCTGGTGGGGATCTGGGGCTGTCTCCCACCCCTCCCAGCCCCTCGGTCCCCGATGAGTGGCCAGGGCCGCATCCTGCCCCCCCCCCCACAAAACCCTTTCTGCCCTTCTCTAGGGACGCGGTGACCGCAGCCCCCTGCTCCCAGCCCTGCTGGCAGAGATGCACCGGCCACATCCTGCCCTGACCCCCTTGCTTGGGGGGGGGGTCCCACAGACCCATCCTGCCCCTCCCCCCCGGCCTTAGCTCTGCCCCGGTGATGCTCAGACCCAATCCTGGCCCCCTGTTGCTCCCAGGGCCGCATCCTGCCCCTTCCCTCTTCCTGTAGCCCCCCCATCCTGGCCCTAAGATGCTCCCAATCCCCCACAGCTGCCAGCAATGGGGTGAACTGGGGCAACCCCACCCCTGCGTGGGGCTGACGATGTGGGGGGGGGCTTCCACCCTACCTACACACCCCCCCCCCAAAGCGCCTCCACTCACCTTAATCCTGCAGCTTTAATAACACCACTGCAAGGCCCTGCTTAAGGATCTGGCCCCTGCACATGCATGTCCCACCCCTGGGACATGGACACCCCCCCGCCCCTGGCCATGGGGTGGCTCCCTAGACACTGGGTCCCCTCTCGCCTGCCTCCCCAACCCGCCCCCCCACCCCCCCCCCCTCCCCCCCCCCCCCCCCCAAGCAGGCAGCAGCCATGTAAAAGACTCCATATATTTCACATGTACAAAAAGTCACTGCGGGGGGGGGGGGGGGGGGGGAGTCCGGGGTGGGGGGGCACCATCCTGCCCACCCCGGCCTGGCTTTGGTCCCTTTTCTTTTTGGCAATTAGTGTTCACATCAGTGGTCAAAGTGACGAGCGCTGGGGCAGGGGGGGGAGAGCCCCATGGTCCCTGTGGTGGGACAGTGGCTCTGGGGTGGTGACACCCCCCCCCCCCCCCCCATGGGGACGAGGTGACCCCGATGGGGAGGGGACACCCCATGGGTCAGCCACCACCACTGGGCCCCCACCACAGGATTTGGTCCCTGCTGTGGATAGACTTGGGGGGGAGGGGGGGGAGCAGGCCACGCGTGTCCCCCCTGCATCGGGGGGGGTGGGGACGCCGCCTGTGAGCCCAGGCGAGGACAGTGGCATGGGATGTCCTTGCGCGGTGCAAGGGGCAGGACAGAGCCCTCCCCTTGGACCTGTGGGGCAGAGTGGGGTGAGAAGGGAAAACTGAGGCAGCCCAGCCCCCACAGCCTGCCCCCCCCCCCCGCCCGGGGTCCTTACCCTCGCTCGGCTACAGGCGGATCCACCTGCGGGCTGCGGGATGGAAGGGACAGTGTCAGGGACCCCCGGGCCTGGGGGGGGATGGTCCCAGGTGACCCCAGTGGGGCTGAGGCAGCTCAGGGCCGGTCCTCCAGGCACCGGGCTGGGACCCAGCCCCGCACCGGGACCCCATGCTGGGATCCAGTATCGCACCAGGATCCTGTGCTCCTGTGCTGGGATCCAATACTGCACTGGGACCCCATGCTGGGATCCAGTATCGCACCAGGATCCTGTGCTGGGACCCAATACTGCACTGGGACCCCATACTGCACTGGGACCCCATGCTGGGATCCAGTATTGCACTGATATCCTGTCCTGGGATCCAATAGTGCACCGGCATCCCATGCTGGGATTCAGTACTGCACTGGGACCCAGTATTGCGCTGGGATCCCATGCTGGGATCCAGGATTGCACCAGAACCCAGCCCTGTGATCCAGTGTAGCACTGGGACCCCACGCTGCAGCAAAGACACCACACACACACACCCCCTGACCCCCAGCTGGTAACCCAGTCTTGCACCAGGACCCTCACTGGGAAGCAGCCTTGCAACTGGGATCCAGTGCCGCAGTAGGACCCCACACAGCTGCAAAGACCCCACGCCGGAAACACAGCCTTGCACCAGGATCTTGTGCCAAGACCTTGTGCCGGAACCCCAACATCACACTGGGATCCTGTGCTGGGACCAGCCTTGCACCAGGATCCCGTGCTGGGATCCTGTGCTGGGTCCCAGCAGTGTACTGGGATGCTGTGCCAGAACCCAGCCTTGCAGTGGGGATCCTGTGCTGGGACCCAGCCTTGCACCAGGATCCTATGCTGGGATCTGGTACCGGGATCCTGTGCTGGGACCCAGCCTTGCACTGGGATCCGGTACCGGGATCCTGTGCTGGGATCCTGTGCCAGGACCAGCCTTGCACTGAGATCCTATGCCAGGATCCTGTGCTGGGTCCCAGCTTTGTACTGGGATCCTGTGCTGGGACCAGCCTTGCACTGGGATCCTGTGCCAGGATCCTGTGCTGGGTCCCAGCTTTGTACTGGGATCCTGTGCTGGGACCAGCCTTGCACTGGGATCCCGCACCAGGACCCTGCTCCGCTCCGAGGGCATGGGGGGTGCGGGGCACCCCAGGGTGACGACATGTGGGGAGGGGGCATGCAGGACGGGGCATGCAGGGCCGGGAGGGACCCAGGGGGGGGACCTGGGGGGATCCGGGGGGGGGTCCCGGCATGCAGGCAGTACCTGGGGGCTAACAGTTGGACTCGTCGTGGTGGGACGGGTCACAGAAGAAGCGCGAGCCCCGCTTGGCGGTGCGGGCCGTGAAGGGGACGCTCTTCAGCGCTGCAGGGGGGCACGGGCGGGGGGGGTGGGGACAGGGAGACATCAGCCCCCGTACGCGGGCAGGACCCAGGCGTCCGGGCCGGGGGGAGCGGCGGGGGCCGTACCGGTGATGATGTCCTCGATGGTGCCGTCCTTGCCCTCGTAGACGGGGCGATGGTCCTTGGCCTGGCGCCGCCGCAGCTCCGCGATCAGCTCCTGCTGCTGCCATTTGTTCCGCTGCAAGGGAGACGCAGGGGACAGAGGTTGGGGACACGGGTGTCCCCTCCGTGTTGTCATCCCCTCCCCAGCCCATCCGTGTGCCCACCCACCCTCACCTTCTCCTGCTTCTTCGCCTCCTGCGCCAGCAGCTTCTCCCGCATCACCTCCTCCTGCTTCTTCCGCATCTCGTTCTCCTGCTCCGCGTCCTGCCAGGGCGGTGGGAGCCATCACCATCACACCCCCCTCGTCACCGGTGCCACCAACCCCACACACGTCCCCTCCTGGCCCCGTCTCACCTTGTAGGAGCGGATGAACCGGACAAAGACTGGGAAGAAGACGGACGGGGGGGTGGTCTTGGGGCTCTCACCGAAATACCGCACCACGGTGTTGTAGGCGTCCTGCGATAGGGACGGGGCTGTCACCCCCAGGCTGCGCGTCCCGCCTCTCCCGGCACGAGGGGTGTGCAAGGCAAGGTGCGCACGAGGAACGTGCGGAGCAAGGCACACAGAAGGGCTGCGCAAAGCCGGGTGTGCAGGAGGACCGTGCAAATCAAGGCACACAGGTAGAGCACGACAGGCGTGCTCGAGGGGCGTGCGAAGCAGGGTGTGTGTGAGGAGGCGCGCACGAGGAGCGTGCAAAGGCAGGTGCGCTCGAGGAGCATGCGAAACAAAGCACGGGTGAGGGCTGTGCAAAGCCAGGCGTGCACGAGAGCAGTGCAAAGCAAGGGGCGCGTGACACGGGGTGCACGAGGAGCATGCGGAGCAAGACACGCACAAGGGCTGTGCAAAGCAAGATGTGCACGAGGAGCGTGCAAAGCCTGACACACACAGGGAGCGTGCAAAGCAAGGCAGGCGTGCTCGAGGAGCGCGCAAAGCAAGGCAGGCGTGCTCGAGGACTGAGCAAAGCAAGGGGTGCATGGCACGGGGTGCACGAGGAGCGTGCGGAGCAAGGCACGCACAAGGGCTGTGCAGAGCAAGATGTGCACGAGGAGCGTGCAAAGCCTGACACACACAGGGAGCGTGCAAAGCAAGGCAGGCATGCTCGAGGACTGAGCAAAGCAAGGGGTGCGTGGCACGGGGTGCACGAGGAGCATGCGGAGCAAGGCACGCACAAGGGCTGTGCAAAGCCAGATGTGCACGAGGAGCGTGCAAAGCGTGACACACACAGGGAGCGTGCAAAGCAAGGCAGGGCGTGCTCGAGGAGCGTGCAAAGCAAGGCAGGCGTGCTCGAGGACTGAGCAAAGCAAGGGGTGCGTGGCACGGGGTGCACGAGGAGTGTGCAGAGCAAGGCGCGCACAAGGGCTGTGCAGAGCAAGATGTGCACGAGGAGCGTGCAAAGCGTGACACACACAGGGAGCGTGCAAAGCAAGGCAGGCAGTGCTCGAGGAGCGTGCAAAGCAAGGCAGGCGTGCTCGAGGACTGAGCAAAGCAAGGGGTGCGTGGCACGGGGTGCACGAGGAGCATGCGGAGCAAGGCGCGCACAAGGGCTGTGCAAAGCCAGATGTGCACGAGGAGCGTGCAAAGCGTGACACACACAGGGAGCGTGCAAAGCAAGGCAGGCGTGCTCGAGGACTGAGCAAAGCAAGGGGTGCGTGGCACGGGGTGCACGAGGAGCATGCGGAGCAAGGCGCGCACAAGGGCTGTGCAAAGCCAGATGTGCACGAGGAGCGTGCAAAGCGTGACACACACAGGGTAGCGTGCAAAGCAAGGCAGGCGTGCTCGAGGACTGAGCAAAGCAAGGGGTGCGTGGCACGGGGTGCACGAGGAGCGTGCGGAGCAAGGCACGCACAAGGGCTGTGCAGAGCAAGATGTGCACGAGGAGCGTGCAAAGCCTGACACACACAGGGAGCGTGCAAAGCAAGGCAGGCATGCTCGAGGACTGAGCAAAGCAAGGGGTGCGTGGCACGGGGTGCACGAGGAGCGTGCGGAGCAAGGCACGCACAAGGGCTGTGCAAAGCCAGATGTGCACGAGGAGCGTGCAAAGCGTGACACACACAGGGAGCGTGCAAAGCAAGGCAGGCGTGCTCGAGGAGCGTGCAAAGCAAGGCAGGCGTGCTCGAGGACTGAGCAAAGCAAGGGGTGCGTGGCACGGGGTGCACGAGGAGTGTGCAGAGCAAGGCGCGCACAAGGGCTGTGCAGAGCAAGATGTGCACGAGGAGCGTGCAAAGCGTGACACACACAGGGAGCGTGCAAAGCAAGGCAGGCGTGCTCGAGGAGCGTGCAAAGCAAGGCAGGCGTGCTCGAGGACTGAGCAAAGCAAGGGGTGCGTGGCACGGGGTGCACGAGGAGCATGCGGAGCAAGGCGCGCACAAGGGCTGTGCAAAGCCAGATGTGCACGAGGAGCGTGCAAAGCGTGACACACACAGGGAGCGTGCAAAGCAAGGCAGGCGTGCTCGAGGACTGAGCAAAGCAAGGGGTGCGTGGCACGGGGTGCACGAGGAGCATGCGGAGCAAGGCGCGCACAAGGGCTGTGCAAAGCAAGATGTGCACGAGGAGCGTGCAAAGCGTGACACACACAGGGAGCGTGCAAAGCAAGGCAGGCGTGCTCGAGGACTGAGCAAAGCAAGGGGTGCGTGGCACGGGGTGCACGAGGAGCGTGCGGAGCAAGGCACGCACAAGGGCTGTGCAGAGCAAGATGTGCACGAGGAGCGTGCAAAGCCTGACACACACAGGGAGCGTGCAAAGCAAGGCAGGCGTGCTCGAGGACTGAGCAAAGCAAGGGGTGCGTGGCACGGGGTGCACGAGGAGCGTGCGGAGCAAGGCACGCACAAGGGCTGTGCAAAGCAAGATGTGCACGAGGAGCGTGCAAAGCCTGACACACACAGGGAGCGTGCAAAGCAAGGCAGGCGTGCTCGAGGAGCGTGCAAAGCAAGGCAGGCGTGCTCGAGGACTGAGCAAAGCAAGGGGTGCGTGGCACGGGGTGCACGAGGAGCGTGCGGAGCAAGGCGCGCACAAGGGCTGTGCAAAGCCAGATGTGCACGAGGAGCGTGCAAAGCATGACACACACAGGGAGCGTGCAAAGCAAGGCAGGCGTGCTCGAGGAGCGCGCAAAGCAAGGCAGGCGTGCTCGAGGACTGAGCAAAGCAAGGGGTGCGTGGCACGGGGTGCACGAGGAGCGTGCAGAGCAAGGCGCGCACAAGGGCTGTGCAGAGCAAGATGTGCACGAGGAGCGTGCAAAGCCAGGTGTGCACGGCAAGGCGTGCACGAGGAGCGTGAAAAGCAAGGCACAGAGGAGGGCCGTGCAAAGCAAGGCGCGCACAAGGAGCGTGCGAAGCGGAGAGCCGTGCGCGAGAGCCGTGCAAAGCCAGGCGTACGTGCCAAAGGGCGCGCGGGGGCCGTGCAAGGCGCAGCCGCCCCGCAGCCCTCACCTCGGCCGTCCGCGCGTCCTTCTGCAGCCGCTCCAGCTTGCCCTCGCTGCCGGCCAGGAAGGCGCGCAGGACGCTGTTGTCGTGCAGCCCACACTCCCGCCGCAGCAGCTCCATCCCCCGGCCCAGCTCCTTCACGTCCAGCAGCACGTTCTCCAGGGACACTGCGGGGACAGAGGGGAGACGGGTCAGAGGGGACCCAGGGCCCCAGAGGAGGCTGAGAGGGGGGCGCGGGGACAGGGGTGGCACCTGCGGCCGCCTTCTCCACAAAGTGCAGCTCCTGCCAGAAGGTTGCCAGCTCGGGGTACTTCTCCCGCACCGTCAGCGCGATGAAATGCAGCAGCGTCATCTTTCTGTCCGTCGACTTGGTGTCCAGGAGCTGCAGAACGATTTGGGGCGGGGGAAATCAGGGCTGTGGGACGGGGACCCTTGGGATCCCATGCGGTCCCATGGACCCGGGCAGGGGGTCCGGGGCTGCCCTCACCAGGTCCAGGCTCTGCAGTTTGAAGCCATAGACAGCCCCGCGTTTGCTGCTGTTCATATAGTTGCCCAGCGCCAAGATGATCTGCGGGAGAAAAGCAACAGGGATTTAGGGGTCAGGGAGGGATGAGACCCCCCCCAGAAGACCCTCCCCGCCCACCTGTGGTGAGGATGGAGGGCAGGACTCCAGCCCAGCTTGTCCCCATGTCCTCTGATCCCCCCTGCACTCACCTCCAACATGTGCTTCAGCTTCTGGGAAGACTTGACGGAAGCCGAGGCCGCGATGATGGCATTGAGCTGCTGCGGGAGGACAGGACGGGGGGACTCAGCTGGGGTGCAGGCTCCGGCCACCCCTGCCAGGTGTATTCCCCCCCTCCCCGGCTCCGTACCGGCGTCAGCATCTGTAGGTTCTCGGCAAAGTTGCCGAGGAAGGCCATGATGGCCATGCGCTGGGGCAGCCGCTCCACCTTGCTGAACTGCAGCATGAAGCGGTCCTCGTCCGCCAGCTCCTCCAGCGGTTTGCGCTCCCGCTCGTACTGCCGCAGCGCCTTCGCCTCCGCCTCCGTCGGCAGGAACCGCATCAGGCACTCCACGAAATCCACCGGCAACGTCGCCAGGTCGAACCTGTCCCGCACCCGCACCATCGGGGACCAGCTCGCCACTGCGCCCCGGCCCCGCTGCCTGCCCGGGCTCCCTGCACCCCGACCAGCCCCCCTGCACCCTGCCTGGCCCCACTGCACCCCAAACACCCTCCTGCACCCTGCCTGGGCACCCTGCACCCCAAACACCCCCCTGCACCCTGTCCAGACCCATTGCACCCCAAACACCCCCCTGCACCCTGCCTGGGCACCCTGCACCCCGACCAGCCCCCCTGCACCCTGCCTGGCCCCACTGCACCCCAAACACCCCCCCGCACCCTGCCTGGACCCATTGCACCCCAAATACCCTCCTGCACCCTGCCTGGGCACCCTGCACCCCAAACACCCCCCCGCACCCTGCCTGGACCCATTGCACCCCAAACACCCCCCCGCACCCTGCCTGGACCCATTGCACCCCAAACACCCCCCCGCACCCTGCCTGGCCCCACTGCACCCCAAACACCCCCCCGCACCCTGCCTGGACCCATTGCACCCCAAACACCCCCCCGCACCCTGCCTGGACCCATTGCACCCCAAACAGCCCCCCGCACCCTGCCTGGCCCCACTGCACCCCAAACACCCCCCCGCACCCTGCCTGGACCCACTGCACCCCAAACACCCCCCCGCACCCTGCCTGGACCCATTGCACCCCAAACAGCCCCCCGCACCCTGCCTGGCCCCACTGCACCCCAAACACCCCCCCGCACCCTGCCTGGACCCACTGCACCCCAAACACCCCCCCGCACCCTGCCTGGACCCATTGCACCCCAAACACCCCCCCGTACCCTGCCTGGACCCATTGCACCCCAAACACCCCCCCGCACCCTGCCTGGACCCACTGCACCCCAAACACCCCCCCGCACCCTGCCTGGACCCATTGCACCCCAAACACCCCCCCGCACCCTGCCTGGACCCATTGCACCCCAAACACCCCCCCGCACCCTGCCTGGCCCCACTGCACCCCAAACACCCCCCCGCACCCTGCCTGGACCCATTGCACCCCAAACACCCCCCCCCCGCACCCTGCCCAGCCCCACTGCACCCCAAACACCCCCCCGCACCCTGCCTGGACCCATTGCACCCCAAACACCCCCCCGCACCCTGCCTGGACCCATTGCACCCCAAACACCCCCCCGCACCCTGCCTGGCCCCACTGCACCCCAAACACCCCCCCCGCACCCTGCCTGGACCCATTGCACCCCAAACACCCCCCCGCACCCTGCCTGGACCCATTGCACCCCAAACAGCCCCCCGCACCCTGCCTGGACCCATTGCACCCCAAACACCCCCCTGCACCCTGCCTGGACCCATTGCACCCCAAATACCCTCCTGCACCCTGCCTGGGCACCCTGCACCCCAAACACCCCCCTGCACCCTGTCCAGGCCCATTGCACCCCAAATAACCCCCTGCACCCCCTGCCTATGCCCCCCTGCACCCCAAACAAGCCCCTGCATCCTGCCTGGACCCATTGCACCCCAATTACCCTTTCTGCAATCTGCCTGCCCCCCCCTGCACCCCAGTGACCCCCCCCTGCACCCTGCGTGGACCCACTGCACCCCTAACACCCTCCCTGCACCCCAGCCATCCCCCGTGCATCCTGCCTGACCCCCTGCCCCACCACTAGCCCCCTCCACAGCCCAGCCACCCACCCACCTTGCACCCTGCCAGGGACCCCCCCCGCCAACCCCAGCCAGCCCCACAAGCCCCCAGCGCGGGGGCACGTACGTGTGGATGGCCCTGCAGATCTCCTCGGCGCTGCGGCCCGCCTTGCGCAGGGTGATGGCCAGGTTCTTGGCCCGGTTGGCTTCCAGCAGCGTCACCTTGCTGGCCGCCTTCTGCGACGCCTTGTTCTTGGCGCAGATGAGGTCGAGGGCCGGACCCTGCGCCTTGGTCTTGAAGAGCTCCTCGAAGCGCTCCAGGTCCAGGTCCTGGTGGGACACGGCAGGGGCTCAGAGGCGGCAGCGGTGGCAGTGGCCACCCGGACACTGGGGCCAGGTCGCGGGCTCACCTCCAGCACCCGCTCGTCGTCCAGCTCGCTGAACACCGTCCCGCTGATCTGGTTGGGCTTCAGGGCCGTCCAGTTGAAGACGGGCAGTCGGAACTTGGTCTTGATGGGCTTCTTGATGCGGATGGCTGCCAGCAGGGCAGGAGGTGGCTCAGCCCCCGCCGGGGCAGGGGGACACATCCCGTGCCCACCCTGAGCCACCTGAGCCTGCTGCATCCGTCCCAAGCTGTCACCACCCCCTGGGGCACCCCATCCCCGTGCCACGGTCCTTGCACCCCTCCCTTGGCCCTTGCAACCCCAACACCCTGGTGCCTCCAACCCTTCCCCTTCCTTTGTCCCCTGTCCCCACAGTCCCCACACCCTCCTTGTCCCTGTCCCCATGGTCCCCACGCTCTCCCTGTCCCTATGGTCCCTGCACCCTCTCTGACCCCATCCCTGCAGTCCCCACGCCCTCCCTGCCCTGTCCCCACGGTCCCTGCACTCTCCCTGTCCCCATGGTCCCCATGATCCCCGCCCCCTCTCTGTCCCCATTCCCGCTGTCCCGAGGCCCTCCCTGTCCCTGTCCCTGTCCCCCATGGTCCCTGCACTATTCCCATCCCCACGGTCCCCACACCCTCCCTGTCCCCATCCCCACGGTCCCCACATCCTCCCTGTCCCCATCCCCATGGTCCCCATGCCCTCCCTGTCCCCACGGTCCCCACACCCTCCCTGTCCCCATCCCCACGGTCCCCACATCCTCCCTGTCCCCATCCCCATGGTCCCCATGCCCTCCCTGTCCCCATGGTCCCTGCACCCCCTCTGGCCTGTCCCCACACCACCCCTGTCCCCACAGTTCCTGCATTGTCCCCGTCCCCACGGTCCCCGCACCCTCCCCACCTACCCGAGAGCCCGACGGTGAGGGCGATGGAGGGCGAAGCCCCCGGCAGCGGCGGGGCTGGGGGGCACTTGCCTGCGGAGGGAGGAGGGGGTGAGACTGTGCCCCACCGGGGGTGGCCCCGTTTTGGGGAGCCCCCAGCCTCAGGGGTGGCCCAGCACCAGGGACCCACTGGTTTTGGAGCCCCAGCCCATCCCGCCCTGGGGAGCCCGGCTCCGGGATGCCCCAGTTTTGGGGACGCCGCAGGGACCCCCCCTGTCCTCACCTGGGAGCGGGGGCGCGGGGGGCGGCAGGGGGGGTGGCGGGGGGGGCGGGGGGGGTGCAGGCTCCACCGGGGGCAGGACAGGGAGCCGCAGGGCCTCCTCCAGCGGCTGGGGCTCAGGCTGGGGAGGGGGCTCGCCGCCCGGCACGGGGGGCGGCTCGGAGCCGTAGCGCCGCCGGAAAGCCTCGTCCTTCTCCTTGATCATCCGCCGCAGCGTGTGGACCTGGTGGCTCGTGTGCTCGTAGGTCTCCTGGGGACGGCGAGAGTCAGGCCGGGGGGGTGTGGGGGGGTCTGGGACCCTGCCCCACTCCCCACAGCCCCCGTGGCCCCCCCCACGCACCTTCACCACCTCCAGCTCCTTCTCCCGCTGCAGCAGCTGCTTCTCCAGCTCTGCCACCCGCATCATGTTCTCGTTCTCCAGGTCCAGGAGCTTCTCCGTCAGCTGCAGGGGGGGGACGCAGCTGTGACACTGGCTCAGGGACCCCCCGGGTATCACCACCGACCTCCCTGGGGGCAAAGCCAGACCCCGGGAGGGGATGCCCCAGGCCCCAGTGAGGAGCGTCCGCGCCTCCCCCCGCGCTCACGTACGTGGGACAGATGCTCCTCCAGCTCCTCCACCTTCTCCAGGGCCACGTTCTTGGTCTCGGCGTCCTCCAGCAGCCCCCCCACGTCGAAGACGTTGTCCAGGTATGCCTGGATCTGCACCTGCAGCTTCTCGCTCTCCGTGTGCCTGGACTTCTGTGGGCATCGGGGCGGCGTCAGGGACAGGGGGGGCTCCTCGGGGCAGGCCCCCCAGCCCCCCGACCCCCCCGTACCTGCAGGAACTCCTCCAGCCCCAGCTTGGTGAACTCATACTGGAGATGGACACGGAAGTTCATGTCCTCCACCGAGTGCACCACGATGTTGATGAACTGCATGCAGGCGACCTGCGGGCAGGGCTGGGGTCACCAGGAGCCCCCCCAGCACCGCCTGATGTCCCCAAAACTCTCCCCGTCACCCACGACTGGGCATCCCACCATGAAGTCGATGCTGCTGTCCTCGTTGCGGAAATAGTCCATCAGCCGCTCGAAGCGGTGCTTCTCCTTGCAGACCTGAGCAAGCAGCAGACGCGGGGTTAACCCAGCTTGGACCCCCCCGGCCACCGGCCCCCACGCCCTGGGCTGCAGTCCCCTAATCCCAGTCTGGTCCTGGTGTCCCCAGACCCCCTGTCCCACCCTGGCCTCATCCTCCCTGATCCCCCTCATCCCCTGTGCTCCAGACTCCCCATTCCAGCCCGGTCTTGCTGACCCCAGTCCCACCATTCCCTGGGTCCTGGTCCCCGCTCCCAGCCTCACCCTGGTGCCCCCAGTCCCTCCATCCCAGCCTGCTCCTGTGCCCACCAGTGCCCCCAACCCAGCCTGGACCTGGTGCCCCGAGTCCCTCCAACCCAGCACCAGTACTCCCAGGTCCTGCCCCCACCAGTCCCTTCATCCCAGCCTGGTCCTGGTGTTCCCAGTTCCTCCATTCCCTGGGTCCTGGTCCCCAGTATCAGTTTGATCCCGGTGCCCCCATCTCAGACTCCTCCTGTCTCCCCAGTCCCTCCATCCCAGCCTGGTCCTGGTGTTCCCAGTTCCTCCATTCCCTGGGTCCTTGTCCCCGATACCAGCCTGCTCCTCTATCTGCCAGTGCCCCCATCCCAGGCTGGTCCTGCCCCCCCTCCATCGCAGCCCGCTCCTGTCTCCCCCTGGTCCTCCCCGTCCCAGCCCGCTCCTGCCACCCCCACTCCCCCCGTACCTCCTTGAAGTTGTCGAAGGCAGCGAGGATGATCTCGTGGCCGCCCCGCACCAGGCAGACGGCCGCCAGCAGCTCCAGCACCAGCGCCTTCGTCCTGGGGCAGGGCAGCACCGGCACCGTCACACCCGGCCGGCACCGGGGACCCCCCTCCTGCCAGACCCCCCCTTACCTCGGGTTCTTGTTATTGAGGCTCAGGGCGATCTCGTTGACGGCGTGGGGGTGGGACATGACCAGGTTGAAGCCATACTGTGGAGACAGAGCAGGGACAGTGTTAGCAGCGCCGGTGCGGTGGCAGCAGTGTGTGTCCCCACCATGGGACGGCGGTACCTGGTAGTTCATGATGGCCCGGAGACACATGATGCAGAGGTGGACGTCGTCCTTCTGGCTCACCAGGCGCGAGTTCTTCAGTGCCCTGCGGCTCGGCAGCGTGCCGTAACTGGGGGAACACAGGGGGCCGGTGAGCGGGACCCTCGCACCGCCGGTGCTGCACTGCCAGCGCTCGCCCAGGCGGGAACCGGCCCCACGATGGGGACCGCGATGGGGACAGCATGGGGACAGCGGGGCTTTGGGAGGGGAAGAGGCAGAGAGAAGCGGCTGGAGGGGCGAGAGGGACAGAGGCTGGCGGAGACGGGGAGCGAAGCCGCCGCGAGCGCCGGGGCTGGCCCTGGGCAGCCGGTACTTACCCGGCGGGCGAGCGGCGAGGCGGGCGCGGAGAAGAGAGAGAGAGAGCGCAGCCAGAGAGGGGGGGCCCCGGCCCTGGAAGCAGAGATGGGGCGCGTTACCCCGGGGCGTGGGGGCAGAGCCAGAGCGGGGGCGAGCGGAGGCAGCGTGGCCACGGCAGGCAGCGGGACGGGCAGGCGGCGCGGGCAGGACGGGGACGGCAGCGCCGAGATGCTGCGGGTGGGCAGGGGACGGCGCACACAGCTGGCAGGACGGGACGCGGCACGCAAGGCAGCACGGGATGCGGCACATGTGGCACAGCCACACCGCAGGCATGGCACAGCCTGGTGCTCGGGGAGCGCCACGAGGCAGCCAACACACGGGACGTGGCACGGGCCATGCACACGATGGTGCACGGCACACGGGCAGGGCGGTGCACAGCCCGGCATGTACCACAGGGCAGGATGGTGCATGGCACAGCACACACCACGGCAGGACAGTGCATGGCACCGGGCAGGATGGCCTGGCACACACCATGGCAGGACGGTGCATGGCACGGGGCACGGCACACACCGTGGCAGGATGGCGCATGGCACAGGTCACAATGGCCTGGCACACACCATGGCAGGATGGTGCATGGCACGGGGCACGGCACACACCGTGGCAGGACAGTGCACGGCACAGGTCACGATGGCCTGGCACACACCATGGCAGCATGGCACATGGCATGGGGCACGGCACACACCCTGGCAGGATGGCGCATGGCACAGGTCACTATGGCATGGCACACACCATGGCAGGACAGTGCATGGCACAGGGCGTGGTACACACCGTGGCAGGATGGCACATGGCATGGGGCACGGCACACACCGTGGCAGGACAGTGCATGGCACAGGTCACTATGGCATGGCACACACCATGGCAGCATGGCACATGGCACAGGGCATGGCACACACTGTGGCAGGATGGCGCATGGCACAGGTCACTATGGCCTGGCACACACCATGGTAGGATGGCACATGGCACGGGGCACGGCACACACTGTGGCAGGACAGTGCATGGCACAGGTCACTATGGCATGGCACACACCATGGCAGCATGGCACATGGCACAGGGCATGGCACACACTGTGGCAGGATGGCACACGGCATGGCACGCAGCAAGTGGCAGCGCCATGGTGGCCAGAGCTGGCAGAGCGGGGCAGCCACGGGGCACAGCACGGGCCATACCAGGGGGTGGCCGGCGCAGCGGGTACCTACCGCAGGGCGGTCTGGCGGGCAGAGCGGGCCAGGCTGCTGGCGAAGGGGGCGGGCAGGGCGCTGGGGTGCTGCAGATCCTCGATGGACCTGCTCCAGGCGCGCAGCTTCTCCAGCGCGCCGTCCTCACCGCCTTCCAGGCCCTCAAAATCCAACCTGGGTGGGACACGCGCGCGGCGGAGGGGGGGACACACGGCTTTGGCGCGGAGCGGCACGGCCACCACGGCAAGCGCTGAAGCGGGTGGCAGCAGGGCAGCGGCGGGGCAGGGAGAGGCGCAAGGGTGGCCCTGGGACGCCCGTCCCCAGCCCGGGCGGGCAGGAGGGGGCTCAGCATCCCGTGTCCCCCGGGACCCCACGGCAGGTGGGTCCCCATGTGCCGGCCGGGCTGCCCCAGCGCTGATAAGGGACCCAGCGGTATCGGCCACCCGCAGCAGGGAGCTGCCACAGGGCACTGGGACCCTCGGCATCCCAGCCCCCCCCCAGCACCCAAGGGACCCCCCCCAGCGCCCTACTCACATGACAGCGCACTGGGCGAAGGACAGGTAGTTCACCAGCACGTCCAGCCCCTTGTTCTCATCGTTGAGGAACTCGCGCACCCACCTACAGCACCAGGCACCCATCAGGCCAGGGAACCCCCCCCACCATGACACCCCACACACACACCATGGGCACCCCCGGCCTGGCACAGGGATGGGGAGGGGGCCGCGGGGGTGTCTCCGGGCTCTGGCGGCGGTTGCAGCACCTCTGCTATCGCTGGTGCCAGCGCTGGTGCCGGCTTTATCTGCCGGCTGCAGGGCAGGGAGGGCTCGGCCCCGGGCGCAAGGCGGGAAGCTGAGCTGGGTGCTGGGTCTGTGCCCCCATCCCCAGCCCTGGGCACCCCGGGACAGGGGGATTCGGGGGGGTCTTGGCCCCCTGGCAGAGTATATGAGGTGTTGCACAGGGCAAGATACCCGCCTGGGATGTGCCCAGGGGCTCGGGAGGGGGGGGGTGGGGATGCATGGGGGGTGCACACAGTGTGCATGTGCGCAGGGGGGGGTGTCCCTTGGGCGGGGGGTGTGCATGGGCGTGCAGACGGCGGGGGGGGGGCACAGGGACAGGGGCAGCATGCATGGGATGTGCATGTGCACGGGGGGGGGGGGGGTCTGCGCATGAGGGGGGGGTGGGCCCAGGGGGAGGGACTGTTTGCCCGAGGTGAAGGGGTGCACGAGGGGGGTGTGCATGCACGGCGGGGGGGGCATGCATGGGGAGGGGGCGGTGTGTACAGGGGAGTGCACTTGCACCGGGGGCATGTGTGTGCATGGGAGGGGGGTGTGCACTGGGAGGGGGGGTGCACCCAGGAGCACTGCGAGCACAGGGGGTGCACGCACGGCCTGGGGGGGTGCCCGTGCCCCTGCCTGCAGCCCTGCCTGCACTCGGTCAGTCAGGCAGCAGTGGGAGCTGGGGGGGGGAGGCCGCGGCCACCCCTTTCCTGCCGCCGCCAGCCCCTCGCCCCAGCCCGTTTCCTGTCTCCGGCTGCTGCTATTTTCGGGCCGCGGGCGGGGAAGAGCCGAATGGCGCGGCCGTGGCGGGGCCAGCAGCGGGGGACAGCCCGGCACACGCACGAGCCACCCCGAGCACGCGGGCATGACCACGCCGCTGGGCACCCACCGGTGACGTCTCCAGCGACGCCGCGCGGTCCCTCCGGCCACCCTTGTGCATCCCCCCGGCGCCGGAGGTCAGGGTGCCACCAGCTCAGGGCCAGTGCTGAGCTCCCCGGTGCCGGGAGGAGCCGGGCGGGATGCGGCCATGCTGCCTCATGCAGGGTGTCATCGCAGGGCGTCATCGCTGGCCCATCCGCCCGCGCCATCCGCCCCCAGGACCTGCCCGCCCGCAGCCCTGGCCCGCGGCACGGCTGGGGAAGGAACCGGCCCAGTTCCTGCAGCGCCTCCGACTTCCCCTGCAGCTGCGGCAGGGCTGGTCCCGGGACCCAGTGCCCCCGCCGGGACCCCACAACCGCCCCCAGCACCCCACACCCCCCCAGGACCCTACGCTCACCCGATGTGGTTCGTCCTCAGGCTGATCTCTAGCTCACGTAGGACCTTGGTCGACTCCTGCACCCTCCTCCGGAACTTCTGGGGGCAGAGCAAGGCTCAGCCGTGCCCCCCCCAGCCCCTCAATCCCCCCTCAGTCCCCCCCAGCCCCTCACCTTCCGTGTGACACCCGGCTCCAGGAAGCTGCGCAGTTTCTGGATGTAGGTGTGGGGAGGGCTTTTCACCTGGAACCGCTCCTGGGAGGGGACGGCGGGGTTGGTGACACCAGCATGGCAGCACAGCCTCCCCCCCAGGGCCCCCCATGGTGCCCCAAGCCCCCCACCTGGTCACAGATGAGGTCCCACTTCTTCTCATTGTCATACTGGCGCAGGAGCCGGGCTTTGTCCGGGGGCAGGTTCATAGAGCTCTGGGGGCAGACGGGGGGGTGTCACCCTGGGGGACACGGGGACGCTGCTCCCCCAGGGGCACCCAGTCCCACAGCGTAGCCAGGGTCCCCACGAGGGCAACCGGCCCTATGGCACGGCCAGTGTCTCTGGCACTGGAAAGCAGTGCCATGGGGCCACACGCGTGGCACAGGGACGGCCGTGCCACCAGCACCATGTGCCAGCTGCCGGCAGCACCAAATCTCCGCAGCACCGAGGCGTCCTTCCCGTCTGCACCCGCTTCCTCGCTGGCAAACCGCAGCCTCCGCTCCCCGACCGCGGCGCGAGGCCCGGCACTGTGCCCGGCTCACCGGGGCGCCAGGCATCGCCAGGGGGGACCCTGGGGACCGCAGAGGCAGGACGCAGCCCAGGGCACCGGTGTCACCAAGGACACAAATGGGATGCCACGGTGGAAAGCGGGAATGCCAGATTGGCCACCAGCTTGGGGCTGCCCCAGCAGGCAACGCCACCCCGGTGGGCGATGCCACCCCTGGCAGTGCTGTTAGCAGGATCTGGCCACCGCCGCAGCCGGGAGGTGCCGACACTCCACCCACCTCGTGGAAGCTAAAATTATCCCTCCCCTGGTCATCCCAGCCCCGTGGAGCCACAGGAAACCGGTGCAGAGCCTGGGCGAGGCCGTGCACCCCCGGGGGGGGGGGCAGTCCCACGGGAGCGGGGATGTCACCACAAGTATGGGGACCCCCCAGAATTGCCCTGGGGACGGGGACAGTGCGTCCCTCCCCATGGGGCCAGGATTATTTGGACACCGTGGCCAACAGCAAAATCACGGGGCCCATGGGGACTCCCCCGGGGGGGGCAGGGGGGAGACACACAGAGGCCCTGGGAGGGGGCGGGGGGCACAGGGGGGCTTTGAAGCGCAGCCGCCCTCGCCGGCATTCCCTCCGCTCGGCTTCCTGCCTTTGTGGCGGGAGCGGGGCCGCTCCCGGCCGGGCACTTCCTCCGCCACCGCCTCCCACCGCGGACCACCCCCCCTGAGCTGGTCCGGGTCCTAGAACTGGGGGCTACCGGGGGGTTAGGGGACACCCCAGGACTGATCCTGCCCCTTCGGGGGCCACCAGTGCTGCAGCCCCATCACATGATGAAATATTTTCCTTCCTGGCAGTAGCCGGGCCAGCACCAGGCGATGCTGACGCTGGGGGGATTTGACAGATTTTGGGGGTGGCGACATCGGGGGAACCTGCCACCCCCAAAATTCACCCCCGGTGTCGGCCAGCAGGATGCATCCCCCCCACCACCGGCCCCACAGGGACCGGCTGCCGCATCCGCCCTGTGTGGGATGCAGGGATGGGCAATGGCCCCGCTGGCGGGTGCCACTTGCCACCAGTGGGACAGTCCCCCTCTGGGGGTGCCGGTGCCCCCCGTGCCCCCTGGTTCCATCTCCCAGAGCCCCACAAGGCCACACTTGGCATTTCCTGCCCAGACGCAGCTTCCGCTGGCTACGGCCACCACCGGGACGGCGGGGGCCGTGTGCCCTGAGTGTCACCAACCATGGTGTCCCATGGTGTCCCCCAAACAAAGCCAGTGCCGTGGATGGGCCACCCCACCGCAGACGGGCCACAGGGCCACCCCGCTGTGAAGTGAAGTGGGATGTGGTGGCACCCGTGGCATTGGTGGTCCCCAACGGCACCGGGGTCACGATGTGGGGACGGGGTCACCACTGAGCCTTGGCTCGGGACAGCCGCAGGACGGCACCGCAGCCACAGCCGGTGGCCACTGTGGGAAGGCCACCGCCCTGGCCATGATAACGTTCCGGAGAACACGCGAGGCACCCGCACCCACGGGGACCCCGCACCCACCGGGACCCCTGCGCGCACGGAGGAGCCGCAGTGCCACCTCGATGGGACTCTCCCGGCTCAAAAAGTCCCGGTGGCACCGAGAGTGGCATCACCCTCCGGGGCTGTCCCGGGACGGGCTTCCCCCGGGGCTGCCCCCGGCCCCGTGGCCACTGCCCGGCCCCGCGGGCACGGGCGCTCCCTGCCCGCTCCCGGCCCCTCCGGGCGCCGGCGCCGTCCCCGGCGGTGCCCGGACGCCGGGAGAGTAGCGCGGCGGCGGGGCGCGTCCGGCCCCGGGAGGGCGCACCGGGAGGGGTCCCGGGGAGGGACGGACCGGGGGAGCGCGGGACCCGGAGGAGGCGCAGCGGGAGCAGGGACGGAGCGCGGGGGAAGCGCACCGGAGGGGCGCACCGGGAACCGGAGAGGGGCAGCGGGGGACGGGCGGGGGCGGGGGCGCGGCGGGTGGCCGGGGCCGCGGCGGGGGTCGGTCTCTCACCAGCACCAGGGCGAAGCGCTCCTCCAGCTCGCAGGGCTCCGGCATCGGCATCTTGCCCGGTCCGAGCAGCCCGGGCCCCCCCGGGGCCGTCGCCGCTCCCGGGCCCCGGGGCAGCGCCTCCCCGTCCGCGCTCTCCACGTTCCCCATCCCCGGCCCAGGCACCGGGGGGCGGCGGGGGAGGCTCAGCCCGTCGCGTCCGGCCGCCGCCACCGCCTCCCGGCCCCGCCCCGCCCCGCCCGGCCCCGCCCCGCCCCGCCGCCCGTAGCTCCGCGGCGGCGCCGCCAGGGGGCGCCAAAGCGAGGACGGGCGGCGGCGCCACCCGGGGGCGCCCAAGGGCAGGGAGCGAGCGGGAGATGCCCATTGGCTCGGCCTCGGTCCCGATGGCCAATGAGCGTCGCGCTTCTGTGCGGGGGAGGGAGCGCCTGGCCAACCCCGCCCCACCCCGCCCCGCCCGAGTGATGGTGACGGGCCAATAGGACGAGGCTGAGGGCGGGCCTCCGCGGCGCGCCGGCCAATGAGGGCCGGGGGGCGTGGCGCAGTGGGGACCGTCGGCGGCCTGGCACGGACGGCGGAGCGCCGCGCAGGTGAGGGGAGGGGGGCGCGGCGGCGGGGGGGGGGCCCGGCCGCGGGGGGCTCCGCCGCACCCCGGGCCCTCGTAACGGCTGCGGGGCCCGAGCAGCCCCCACCGCCGCAGCAGGCCTCGCCCCGGGGGGGCCCTGGTCGGTTTCTGTCCCCCGACCAGGCCTCACCCCGGGGGGGCCCGGTCAGTTCCTGCCCCTCCACCAGGCCTCACCCCGGGGGGCCCGGTCGGCTCTTGCCCCCCCCACCAGGCCTCACCCCGGGGGGCCCGGTCGGCTCTTGCCCCCCCCACCAGGCCTCACTCCGGGGGGCCTAGTCAGTTCCTGCCCCCTCCACCAGGCCTCACCCCGGGGTGCGGCGGCAGGACCTGCCTCCCACCAGGCCTCGCTGGCAGGGGGGTACACGGGGATCCGGCCCGCCGTGGGAGCTCCGTCTGGTTGCGGGGGGCTGGAGCGGGGTGGGAGCCGGGGGGTGGCCCTTCGGAGGTGCCCGCAGGGGAAGGGGCGGTCGCTGGTAGCCCCGGAGCAGCGCCACGGCCGGGGCTGGGTGCAGGCGCCAGTGGGTAAAGGTCGCCCAGCAGCGACGGTCCCAGTTACCCATTGACTCTCGGGCCACCAGCCGGGGATGTCACAAGCGAAACCGAAAGGGCTCCAGCCCCTTCTCAGTCCCTTGTGCTGGGTGAGGGGCTGCTGTCCTGGCTCCCTGGCCCTGGTGAGGGGCACCCAGGTCCCTCTGTCATCCCAGAGCCGGGACCCACCCGCTGTCCCCGTGGGGAGGACGGGCCCTGCCTGACGAAACTCGCTGTCACCGCCACCCGCCGTGCCAGGAGGAGACTGTCACACCTCTGCAGCCTCCACACCCCGCGCAGAGGCAGCTTCCCCATGGCCTTACGCAACTCCCAGCAAGGCTGTGGGGCAGCAACTTCCACTTCTGCCCCACCATGAGCCGTGGGGCTGAACCAGGAGGTCCCCATTGGCACCAGCCCAGTGACCAGTGATCTCTTGCTGTCCCAGTGCTGGGGTGAAACTATTGCAGCCCTGGAGAAGGGCAGTGGGCGCAGGCGTCTGTGCCGGTGTGGCAGGAGGAGACCCCAGGCCCTCCCCTCCGCTGGGGCGGCTGGTTGACAGCCCCATGGCCTGTGGCCCCTTGGGCACCATCTGCCCCAGCCTGGTGCCCCTCTGCCCCTCAGGGAGAGGTGGCTTGTGCCACTTGCTGGGCTGGTTGGGCTCCCGCGGGTGCCAGGGCAAACAGCACCGGCTGAGCCGGCCGGACTGGGGGCTGGCAGAGGGGCCAGAGTGGGAAGGGGCCAGGAGGAGGAGGAGGAGGAGGAGGCCCCGCAGGGAGCTTGGCACTGCCGGAGCCTCCTCTGGGGACGTCATTATGGGCACTAATAGTAGCCTGGCACAAAGACGCTTTCCAGCTGCCAGCAGCGCTCCCGCGGGGTCGGGGCCTCCCCAGGGGCAGCCCCTGGTCTCGCAACAGTCCGCAACACTTGCACTAGCTGGGCAAGGAGGGCTCCGCACGCCCGGCCGGCACAGAGCGCTGCAGAAACCGAGCAGCTCACAGCTCCTGTTGCTCGCTCCACGTGGGACAGGCAGGTCCTTGGCTCCCACTGAGCTCCTCCGCCGTGTGACAGGAGCTTTGGGGGCTCGGGACGGCTCCAGTGTCCCCCCCGACTCCCTCTCTCCTCTTGCAGCTTGAGCCTCTGCGAAGCGGCCGGTGGGCCCACTCCTAGCCCGGCACCATGAACGTCTTTGACCGAAACATCAACTTTGATGCCCTCTTCAAGTTCTCCCACATGTGAGTAACACCTTGGGGAGGCTGGGCTCTAGTCAGGGGGCTCATGGGGGGCCGTGCCAGGCCTCACTACCCCCTCTTCGCCCGCAGCTCGGCCTCCACCCAGGAACACCTGAAGAGGGTCTATGCCAGCTTCGCTCTCTGCATGTTCGTGGCGGCCGCGGGGGCCTACATCAATGTGGTGACCCACCTCTTCCAGGTGAGGAGCCTTTGGGGTGTTGCGGGTGGCCCCCATACTTGCATCCCCCTGCCCGCGCCGCCCCGGCGAGGCCATGCCAGGCCCCCACCTGCCTGTCGCTCCACAGTTCAGCCTCCTGACTGGTCTGGGCGCCTTGGGGCTGATGGTCTGGCTGACGGCCACCCCGCACAGCCGGGAGACGGAGCAGAAAAGGCTGGGGATGCTGGCCGGCTTCGCCTTCCTGACGGGTAGGTGGGCACCGGGGACCTTCCCGCGTTCTGCAGGGTCCCAAGACCTGGGGAGGGGGGGGGACAAGGGCCCCAACACAGCGCCAGCGGCTCTGAAATGGCTCTGGTGACACCCTGCTCTGTCCTTCCAGGCACCAACCTGGGACCCCTCCTGGAAACATGCATCTCCATCAATGCCAGGTAGCAGTGTTCCCCCACCCAGCTGCCCCCCGACCCCTCCCCCGGGCCCCATTCACCTCCTCTCCTCTCTCCTAGCATCATCCCCACCGCCTTCCTCGGCACCGCCACCATCTTCGCCTGCTTCTCCCTGAGCGCCCTGTATGCCCGGCGCCGCAGCTTCCTCTACCTGGGAGGTGAGGGGGGTTCAGGGGGGATCCACAGGGGGCTGGGGGCTCCCTGCACAGGGCGGGGGGCTCCCCACAGTAGGGCCAGGCCTCACTCCCTTCCCTCTCCCTGCAGGTTTCCTGCTCTCCGGCCTCACCCTGATGCTTCTCTCTTCTGTGGTTAACGCCTTCGTGGGATCCACTTGGCTCTTCACAGTGAGTCCCCGGCTGTCTGCCAGGACCCCGTGGAGAATGGATGGACGGAGGGACAGACAGACGTCAGCTCGCACTGGTGACGCCAACGTGGGGCTGTCCCCATCTAACGTCCCCTCTCCCTCCTGCAGGCCAACCTCTACCTGGGACTGATGATCATGTGTGGCTTCGTGCTCTTCGACACACAGCTCATCATTGAGAAGGCGGAGAGCGGGGACAAGGATTACATCTGGTGGGTGCTGGGGATGGGGGGCTGGCAGGGGGGACACAGGCCAGGCCCCCCCTGAGTGCATGCCTCCCTCCCCGCAGGCACTGCGTCGATCTCTTCATTGACTTCGCCAACATCTTCCGGAAGCTCCTGATGATCCTGGGCATGACCGAGGTGGGTGACGGTCCCCCCAGGCATGGCCGGGGGGGCACAAACCTGCCCCTTGGCAGGGGCAGGATGGGGGCCACGGCCCCAGCAGTGACCAGCCGCCTCTCCTCTTGCAGAACAAGAAGAAGGAGAAGAAATGAAGTGGCTCCAGGCCGAGGTGGAGCTGTCCCTGTCCCATCCCCATCCCCAGCCTGTCCCCGTTCCTTCTGTGATTCATTAAAGGGGTTGCGCTTTGCTGCTGATGAAAAGCAGCCCAGAAGCTTTCGCACCTTGTGGGTTTTTCTCTCGTTTAGGGTTTTTTTTTTTATTAGAAACCGGCCGATTTGCAGATCCTGCTTGGAGTTTGGCTCCCCCGCCCTCCCCAGCCCAGCTCCCCCCTGAGCCCGCGTCCCTCAGGCTTGTCACCGACACCTGAGCTTTCTGCAGAGGTTTTTCCCTGCTGCAGCCTTGCGCAGGGAGCCGGGACGGTTTTCCCCCACCCGGGCAGCCCTGGGCGCCCCCATGCCAGCCGCTGGGGGGGTGGCAGCGGGACCCCTCGAAGCCAAACTCAACGGTGGAGCCTCTCCTTTCGCACCGGTGCCAAGAAATAGAGCGGAAAAAGAAAACGATGGGTTGGGTGAAGCCGTTTGATTCCGAGCTCTCCCAATCCCACCGTTGCCTCTCTGTACACTGGGAAGATTCAATAAAACGCTCAGAATTGAACCTCTCGGCCCCCCCCCTCCCGCACGCAGGATGCGGCCGATGCAGAGACGACAGCGGCTGCACAATGACGTATATAAATAAACCGGGGCAGGGCGGCTTTATTGAGTTAAAAACCCGGCGGCGGGGGCTGTACACTGCGATAGCACCATGGGAGAGAGCCGGGCGTGGGGTGGGGCGGCGCACGGGGACCCCCACCCCGGCCCTGGGCAGCACCCCCAGATGGGGATTGGGGAAGGGGGGGGGCAGCAGGGCAGGGGGGTGGAAGACGTGTGAGTGCGGCCGGGGAGGGGGGGTCAGCCCTGGCTGCCGCAGGAGGAGAGGCTGTCGTAGAGGGAGTCACTGAGCGACTCCGAGTGCTCCAGCCCGGGGGGGCCGTGCCCCCCGTCCTGCGACGGGGCCTCTGTGCTGCCCTCGTCCCCCACATCCGAGGCGCTGGGTGTCCGGCTGCTGCTGGCGCTCAGGGTGGGGGGCAGCGGCGGGGGGGCCTCTGGGGATGCCCCTCGACGCCCTGCGGGGCTGCACACGGGCGCCTGGGGAGGGACAGCGCGGTGAGGGGGGGCTCGCTGTGCCCACCACTCCCTGCCCATGCCCATTACAGCCCAGGGCTGGGGAGGGGGGTGTCCCACAGCTCCCCCCCGCCCAGGGCACCCCCTTACCAGTGTGGGACAGTGCAGCCCCTCCAGCCCCCCGGGGGGGCAGAGGAAGGGGTCGGCGGCACCGCAGGCTTTGGCGTTGGGGAAGGTCCAGTTCTTGCTCTGCTGGACGCGCCGCGGCTTCCCAGCATCATCCCCGGCATCTGCGGGGAAAACTGGTGGGGGGGGGTGGGTCAGTGCTACCTGCAGGGCCCCCCCTTTGCCCCCCCCCCCCCGATCCCCACCCCTCCTTGCACCTCGTGCAGGTGCACGCTGGCACCATCAGCAGGGCCTGGCACGAGTGCGGTGAGACACTGACCTTGGTGACTGGCACGATGGCCATGTGGGCCAGGGGGGGCCAGCGGGCGGCACGTGGGGGTGCTCCGGTGTTTGCCAGCCACCAGCAGCTCCTCGGCGCTGGGCACCTCCCGCTCCAGCGTCCGGGCCTTGCGCGGCACTTTGGTGACGGTGGGCGGCCGCGCCAGCACGGCTCCGGGCAGCGCCTCAGGGCGGCCCCGCGGTTTGGGGGTGCTCTTGGCTGGCACCCCCCCGTAGTCGGGGGGCGGGAAGGTCCCGATACCACTGTCCAGTGTCCGCGTCAGCGACCCGCAGGCTGCCGGCAGAAGGGGAGGCATCAGCGCTGGGGGGGGCTGCCCTGGTGTCCCCCTCCCCGCCATATCTCCCCCCCCAGCACCCCCTCACCAGCAAAGTGCTGCGACGTCCCCGACTCGGACAAACTCTCATCCGATGGCAGCTCATCCCGGAGCCCCACGTCGGGCACCTGCAGCAGGGGTGGGGGGAGGAGGGTGAGCGGCCATGGCGTGTCCCCCACAGGGCACATGGCCGGTGGGGGTAACAGAGCCAGGGGGGCTCCCCACCTTGTCGGGGGGCTCCCGTAGGTGTCCCACGATGCCGTTGCGGGGTGGGCAGCAGAGTCGGGGGTCTTTGGCGTCGGGGGGGACCCGTCGGAGGTCACACAGCTCCCGCTTGTGCTCCAGGCGGCTCTCGTAGGGCACGTCCTTCCCGTCCACCCTGGGGACAGGGATGTGTCAGGGGGGGCTGAAGGGGGCACCCGCCACCCTCACACCCCCCCAACATCCCCCACTGACCTGTCGAGCAGCTGCTGCATGAAGGTCTCGGTCGTCACCTCCTGATACATGACCGGGAGGTGGCCGGGGCCGCGGGGGGGCCCGCGTGGGCGCCCCTTCTCCAGCGCCAGCCCCTGCAGGAAGGCATGTTCCTCCCGCAGCGCCTTCCGCAGGTCCTCTGCCTTCTCCATCAGCTTCGAGATGTTCAGGCTCTCGGCTTCCAGCTTGCGGGCGGCCAACTTCACCTCCCGCCGCAGGGGAGCCGGCGTCCCAGCCCACTCTCGGCCGCGGCCGCCATCACCGCGACGGCTCAGAGCCGGCAGCTTGCTGCGGCGCAGCCCGAACCAGCTGGCCAGGCCGCCGGCCGCCTTCCCCTTAGCTTCCCCGGCCGGCGCCCGCTCCTGCCCCTGCAGCCGCAGCACATTCTCTTCGATGCCCTTCATCACCTTCTCCTCGATGGCCGAGTGCCCGGCGGCGCCCGGTGGTGGCCCCGTGCCGGGGGGCTCAGTGGCCGGCGGGGCTTTGCGGGGGACCCCTGCCGCCTTGGCGGGGGCCGGCTCCTCGCCCCGCGGCGTCCCAGCTTTGCCAGCGCTCGCCTTGGTGGGCAGCTTGGTGGGGCTGCCGTGGGGGCTGCGGGCGGCTTTGGCGGGGGGGGCCAAGGGGGCCCGCGGGGGGGTCCTGCCACTGGCGGGGCGCCCCTTGCCCCCCGCCTTACCGGGCTCACCCATGGAGCCGGAGGAGTAGCACCGGGCCAGGGGCTCCCCGCCGTGTGCTGGCTCGGGGTGCTTCAGGCTGCCCCCCAGACCCCCCCGGGGAGGGGGCCGTGGCTCAGCCCCGTGGCCTCGCTCAGGCCGCCCCGGGCCGGGGGGCTCACGGCTCTCAGCCCCCCGCAGCTTGCCCAGGGCAGCCAGGCGCTCCTTGAAGGGCAGGTAGCCCGGCTCAGGGGGCTTCTTGCCGGGGCGGCGGGAGGGAGCTGAGCCCCCCATGCCACGACGGGTGCTGGGAGGGGAGGCAGCTGCCCGCTCCCCACTGCTCGGGGGTCCCGGTGGCCCGGGGGGCTGCTCGGCCGCCTCGTAGGTGCAGGGCGGAGGGAAGGTGGGGGGCTCAGAGGAGCCGGGCTCCGGGGGGGCGTCGGGGGAGGCGCAGCGGCTGAGCGCAGGCGAGGCCTCGGGGTTGCCACCACGGCAGGGGATCTTGGAGGCGCGGGCAAGCTGGGGGCTGAGGCGCAGCGCCCCGGCGGGGGGCGGCAGCTTGAGCACCTTGGGGGGCGAGGGCAGGGGGTTTGTCCCCCCCCGGGGCGAGAGTGAGGCGAATCCCCCCTCGGGGCTCTCCTCACCGGGGGCGTAGAGCCCCAGAAAAGCGGGATGCTCGCTGTGCCACTGCCGGGGGGGTCCCCCGGGGGCTTCGCCATTGAGCCGGCAGCACCCCCCATCGCCCCGCAGCAGCCGCTCGGCCAAGGCGCTGAGCAGAGCCCCCCGCGGCGGCGCAGCCTCCTCCGGCGAGGAGCAGGGGCTGCCCTCGGCCCCCCGCCACCCCCCGGCAGCCCCCAGCCCCCGCAGCGGGCAGGGGGGCCAGCCTGGGGCGGCACAGGGCTCCGGGGAGCCGGGGGAGGCCGGGGGGGGCCCCAGCAGCGGGTCCGTCTCCTCCAGCTTGCGCAGCACCTCCAGGATCTGGGCTTTTTTCTTGAAGAAGGGGGAGAGGGTGTCCAGGGGGGGGGCACCGGGGCTGAGCCCAGGGCTGCCCGACGGCACCGACGGGGCCACCTGCGGGGACCGCGCACCATCACCCCACGGTCACCCGGCACCGAGGCCCTGGGGGTGGGGGAGCTGGGAGAGGGGGACACCATGGGGAGAGGGGGAGAGGGAGACGGACACAAAGGGGACACAACGAGGTCAGGGACAGGGACACCAGGGACAAAGGGGTTTGGAGCCGGAGGTGGAGGGATTCAGAGGGGTCGATGCCAGGAACCCAGAGAAGGGGACACCACAGGCTCAGGGACAGGGACACAGTGGGCAGCCAGGCTTGGAAAGGGTGATGCCACAGGCTCAGGGATGGGGACACCAAGGCAGCGGGGAAGGGGACAGAGGGGAGGACACCACAGGCCTGGGAAGCCGGGTCCTGCAGGCTTGGGGACACCGCAGGCTTGGAAAGGGCAACAGCACGAGCTTGGGGAGGGGGACGCCACAGCCTGGGGAGAGGGACACCGGGGCAGAGGGGCTCCGAGACGCCAGTACCCACCTCCGGGGGGGCGATGCAGAAGGCGGAGGGCAGCGTGGGGGGCAGCTGCTCAGCAGAGCCCAGCTGGGGGGTGGCCGGGGAGTCCGGGGGCACCGGCTGCAGCGGCAGCTGGAGAGGAGGGAGATGCCAGGTTAAGCTCTGGGGGGGCTCTGCCCCGTGTGTCCCCCGTCCCCAAAACCCTGTGCCCCCCGCCCCCCGCACCTGGGGCAGGGAGCCAGCCGAGAGCTGCAGCTTCTGCTGGAAGAGGTCGCTCAGCGCCTGGTTCTGGCGTTCGAGGTCGAAGACCCGTTTCTTCAGCTTGATGCACTCCTCGCGCAGGTCCTGCTCGGGGTGGGAGGAAGGGGGGGGTGTCAGGCGGGACCCCCCCCCTCAGCCCCCTGCCGCCCCCTGACATCCCCCTGATACCCACCTTCTGGTTGAGCAGCGCCTGCACCACGTGGTTGGCGACCTGGAGAGCAGAGGGGGGCCCTGGGTTGGGTGCGAGGGCACACACAGCCCCGTGCCCCGGCACACACGTGTGCACATGTGTCACCTGTGTCACCCGCCCCAGTACCTCGTCCAGGCAGCGCTCGTACGTCTCCCGCTGGTTCTCGTTGGCCTGGGCCAGGGCCGAGTTCTCCGCCTGGGGACAGAGCGGGGACGGCTCAGGGGACCTGGTGGAGGACCCCGGGCACCTGGACACCCCCCATGGCACCCAGGGGTCCCCTCCTCTGCCCGGTGGCACCCTGGGTCACATGTGGAGGGATGGGGCTGCCCCAGGAGCGGTGGCACACAAGGGCCACGGAAAACGGGAAAGTGCTGCCCCCACTGTGGTGTCTGGGCCACTGGCTCCGTGACAATGGCCACAGCCACCTCAGCACCAGCTGCATGGTGGCAGTGGCCACCGCTGCCCAAAGGTAATGGCCACATCTGCCCGGTGGCACCAGCCACAGCTGCACAGTGGCAGTGGCCATGACTGCGCAGTGGCCATGGCTGCGCAGTGGCCATGGCTGCATGGTGGCAGTGGCCACAGCTGCCCAAAGGCAATGGCCACAGCTGCCTGGTGGCCACAGCTGCCCTGGGGGCCCTAGTTTCTGGTGGCAGTGTCTGCCCAGTGGCACCAGCACCGCTGACCCGTGGTCTCAGCCAGTGGCCGCTCTCGTACCTCCAGCTCCCGCAGCCGCTGCAGGAGCTCATGGCTGGTCCCCGTCTCACCGAGCACCACGGGGCTCCCGCCTCCCGGTGCCTCAGCCACGCTCTCCGACATCGCGGCCTGCAGGAGGATGCGCATCAGGCCGGGGTCCCCGCTGTCCCCTGGCTGGTGTCCCCCCAGCCCGCAGCACTGCCAGGCCCTGGGGCAGCCTGGTCCCCCCTTACCTCGCTTGGGATGTCCCCAGCCCCGTTCCTCCGCGGTGTCACCTGTGGGGAAAAACGGGGCTGGGGAGGGGGACGGCGCCTCAGGGGAGCCGTGGGGCCACCAGCACCAGCACCCAGAGCCACCGGGACCCCCCCCCCCCCCCCGCAGCCCAGCCACCCCTGCCCCTTCCCGCGGGGTGCAGGGACCCTGGGACCGGCCCCGGGACGCACAGCACCCCCGGGGCTGGCTCCGGCGCCGGGGCACCGGGATGCACAGGACCCCGGGGTGCAGACGGGCCCCCCCCCCCCCGGTGCCGCACACCCCGCTTCCCCCGGGCTCCCCCCGCCGCCGGGGCCGGTGCCTCCCCGCGCCGCTCGCCCCGCGGCAGGGGCCGGGCCCGAGCACCGGCCCCGGCCCGGGCCCCCCCGCCCCCGCCGCGCACTCACGCCCGGGGCTCCCGGCGGCGCCGGGGCCGGTCCCGGCGGCAGCGGCTCCATCCCGGCCCGGCCCGGCCGCGCTATTGTTGGGAGGCGGCGGCGGCCCGGCTCCGCCTTCCCGCCGCGGCCGGGGAGGAGCCGGGGCCGCCGCCGCGCCGTCCCCGGTGCGCGGCTCCGCCAGCGCCAGCCCCGAGCTGGGAGCAGCGGGGAGCCGGCACGGGGGGGGGGGGGGCGGGGCAGCGGGGACCCCCGGGAGAGGCGACAGAGGGCATCCCGGGGGAGGAAGCATCGAGCATCACCGTGAGGCACCGGGCACCCCCGGGGATACAGGGCACCCCAAGAAGGGGGACGCCCCCGGAGCACCCAGCACCCTTTGGAGAGGGACCCCCGGAGCCTTCGGGGAGGCCCTGGGGTCTCCGGGCACAGAGCGGTGCCGTGGGCCCAGGCCGCGGCCTCCACCCTGCACCCCAGGAGCCGGGCAGGGGTTGAGGTTCACGGGGGGGCCACGCGGTCCCGGCTCACCTGGACCCCACGGCAGCAATGCCCCGTGTCCTAGCGAGGGGGGTCAGTGGGGCGGGGGGAGCCACAGGGGACAACGGGAGGGTCTGGGGGTGATGGAGGCAGCAAGGCCGGGAGGGAGGACGCTGGAAGCAGGCGAGGACAGGGCGCGTGCAGGGCTCGCGACAGGCTTGTGCCCCACCGGGGAGCCCGCGTGGCTGCACCATGGGTGGGAGGGAGCATTGGGGGCCACCGGACGGCCCCGGAGCAAACTCTGCCGCCTTCTCCCACCCAACGCAATGAGAGTGGCAAAATTAACCGGAGCGTTGGTACCCACAGCCCTGCCCGGCACAGGGGAAGGACGGCCACAGAGAGGGGCCGTGGGACGCTCCCCACATCCCCACCAAGCCCCCAGCTGCCCATCCCCAACCCGATGGGCTGCGGGGCCCTGGTCACACATCCCAGGACCCCGCTGGCACCGGGCACAGCAGCACCGTGCACCCTCGCCGGCACACGCGGCCAGACCTCGCACGTGCTGTCCCTGTCCCCTCGCAGCCCGTGGGGCCGGCAGCAGAGCCAGGGAGGTCCCTGAGGTGGCCTATGGTGGCCCGTGGGTGTGTGGGCCCCCCTGGCGCTGCCCCAGTGCAGGAAGCGGCCCCGGGGCCGGTGGCTCCGGCTGCGTCACGGGGGGGAAGTGAGGCTCCGTCTGGAGGGGAAGAGCAGCCCGCAGCCCCCCCAGGCCCCGCCGGCGGGGGATGGACGGGGGGGCCCCGACAGATGGACCGTGCAACCATCCCCTCCCCCAGCACAGGGGCCCGTGGGGGCAGCGCCAGGGTCCCTGTGGGGAGGGGGATGCAGCTCCAGCAGAGCCGGGGGCACTCACAGCCCATGTCCCCCTCCCTCTTCCCCTGGTTACTCGCACCCGCCACCCCCGGCACTGCAGGGACACGGCACATGCCCAAACCGCACGGCTGTGGTCACGCCAGCGCGGCAGGGAACGGTCCCCTGCACCCGGGCCATGGTCCCACAGCATGGCCACGATGAGCTGGCCTCGGCCTGCCCCATGCCAGCGTCTGCACCCTGAGCTTGGGGACATGGGGTGACAGCCCCAAGTGTCCCCAACCCTGCTGGGCTGCAGGGTCTGGGCTGCGCTTGGGGCAGCCAGGACACACCGGGGACAGCCCAGGGACAGCAAGGATGCACTGGGGACAGCGGGGACACCCTGGGGACAGCCAGGATGCACTGGGGACAAGTGGGACGTGCTGGAGAAACAGCCTTGGGGCAGCAGGGACACATCGAGGACAACTGGGACTCACCAGGGACACACCAGGGACAGTCAGGATGCAGTGGGGACACTGGCGACACAGCAGGGACACACTAGGATGCAGTGGGAACACTGGGGACAGCCAGGATGCAGTGGGAACAGCGGAGACACACAGGGGACAGGCGGGTGGGATGAAGGACAGTGAGGGACACACCAGGGACAGCCAGGACACGGCGGGGAGAGCCTGGGTGCACCAGGGGACAGTGGGGACACACCGGGGACAGGCAGGATGTGCTGGGGTCACAATGGGATGATCTGGGGACAACAGCCCGGGGACAGCAGGGACATGTTGGCGGGGGGGGGGGGGGGACAGCAGGGATGCACTGGGGGGCACCGCGGACATGCCAGGAGCAGCCGGGAGGCGCCAGGGACGGGGGGGGGGGGACGATCCGCGGGGACACCCCGTGCCGCTTCCCCCGGGGCACCCCCGGCCCCGCCGCCCGGTGTCCTCCCCCCCGCGGCACGTTCCGGTAGCCGGCGGTAGCAGTGACCCCCCTGGGCACCGCGGGGCTGCCGGTGCCCCCGAGCTGCGGCCCGACTTCCCCGGGGACCCCCCAGCGCCGCCGCCGCCGCTCCCCGCCCCCCTCCCGCCGCGGCGGGGCCGGACTCACCGGGCGCTACGGCGGGGCTGCGGCGGCGGCGGCGGCGCGGGGCGGCATGGCCGGGGTCGGGGCCGGGACCGGGACCGGGGCTGGGGCCGGCCCGGCGGCGGCGGCGGTGATGTCATGGCTCCACCGGGCCGGCTCCGCCCTGCGCCCCCGCCGCCGCCAATCCGCGCCCGGGGGCGGCGGGGGGCCCCGGGGCAGCGGGGAGGGGGTCCCGGGGGCGGCGGGGGTCCCGGTGCTGCCGGCGCAGCAGCCCTTCCCCGGGGCCGGGATCCCCCACCGCCCCCCGCACCGCCCCCGGCCCGGTGCCACCCCCCCACCGCGATCGCCGGAGTTGCCCGAGAGGGACCCGGTGCCCCCGGCCAGGGCACGGCCCCCGGCCCCCTCCGGCGGGGAAAAGGCACCGAGTGACCGGGACCCCCCCCCCGCCCCGAGCTGGGACCAACTCCCCGGAGCCCGGCTGGGTCCCCCCCTGCCGCAGCCACCGCACTAGTGTGCAAATGACCTAAATCAGGGAGCGCTACACAAAGGTGCCCCTCCCCACGGTCAGAGGTTTGGGAGCAGAGGGGTCCCCCACCCCCCTCAGGGCTGCCCCAGCCCCCCCCAGGGCAGCACTTGCTGCTCCATCTTTCAGCTCTTCGCCCCCCTCCCCAGCACACAGGGACACTCATCACCCATCTCCATCACTTTATTGTGGGGGTTACACGTTGAAGGGACCCCCCCTCCCCGGACCCAAACATTACAGACCCCTGGAGCCCCCCCCAGGGAGCTGCGGCCCCAGGGCAAAGGGGCCCAGAGCATGGAGAACCACCCCGGCCGTCCCCGAGTCCCCCCGTAGCGAGGACAGGCAGAGCCGGGGCAAGGAGGGTCTGAGGTTCCTGCTCCAGGGTTTCAGCCCCCAGCACTGCAGGAATGACAGCGGCTGGAGCTGGGGCTCGGCTGGGTGCTGGGCGAGGGCACCAGCACCCGCCGCTCTCCACCTGTGTCCCAGGGACTCAGTGCCAGCCAGGATTCTTGGGGGAGTGGAGAGAAGCCAGGTGCTGCCAGTCTCAGCTGACGGACGCTGGCTCCAGGCTCCCGTTGGTGGCCACTCCGTGGGCCTGGGCGGAGGAGGTGGCTTCCTCCGGCCGCCTCTCGTCCCTGGGCGCCGGGTGGCACGCTGCCATGGGCGGGTGGCTCTGTTGGGGACAAAAAAGGCAGGGTGAGCTGGCTGCAGCGGGACCTGCCCAGGCAGAAGCGAGGGCAAGGCCAGGCTGGTGTCACTCCCACACGCATCGGCCATTCCATGGGGACAGGAGTGCCAGCACACCGGGAGAAGTTTCCTCTGGGCTCCTGCTTGAAACCAGCGGCTACAGCAAACCGGTGGCCTTCATTCAGGGCCTGGGGTCCCCCCACCCCAATATTCAGCTCCCAGGAGGGCAGCAGCACTGCAGGGACTCCCCGGCTGCAGGGAGGGGTGACAGGGGACGCAGGATGGGGCATCTGAGGACATCTCCAAAGACGTCACCCTGCAGGCACATCCTGAGCCACAGGCTCCGGCTGGGACATGAGGAGCAAGTTGCAAGTGAAGAAACGAGACTCAAAAGGAGAGAGCAGAAGCCCTGTGCCCAGAAGATGACAGCTCCCCTTGAAGTCCACAGACGTGAGAAAATGGGCTTCCCCCAGCTGGCTGTCCCCAGCCTGTGAGACACCCCCACCACATCCCAGACAGCTCCCGCGACACCCGTCCCACGCACAGGAAGAGGGTGGCACCGAGCCACCCACAGAGAAGAGGCAATGGCCCATCCTCCACTGCTCCCCCGGGGACCGGCTCCAGCTGCCACCCCCTCAATGTCCTCCAGAGCCTGGGGGTAGCACTGGGCTGCGTGGGAGAGCCACCCCCCGAGGGCCTGGCTGCGCAGTGGGAGGGCAAACGGGGACTTCTGTCCCTAGGAAGACACTGCAGAGCCCCGGGGACCACTGGGAGCAGGAGCTGGGCTACTGCTGGAAGCCCCTGGTGCTCCCTGGCCGTACCTGCGCAGGCAGCTCGGCCGGAGGGTCGGCAGCTGGGGAGAAGATGTGGGCAGAGGAGCTTCCTCTGTCTGTCAGCGCCGGCTGCGGAGGGAGGCCGGGGTGGGAGGGCTCCTCCAGGGCCAGAATGTCTATGGGGGCCTCGGCCACCTCTCTGAGGGACTGATCGAGGGCCACAGAAGGATCGAAGAGCAGAGGCGATGGGGGACATTGCATACCATCGCCCACCACGTCCAAGTCCTAGGAGAGAAAACACCGGGAGCAGCTCATCAGCAGGAGGGGTCCCGAGGATCCCCGCAGGAGACAGGAGTCCTCACAGCCCTTCCCCTTGAGCAGCAGGCAGAATGGGCAGCAGACTGCTCCGCGGGCACGGGGAGGGGGAAAGCAGAGCAGCAGGCACCATGGCACCAGGACCCTCAGCATCTGGGAACACAACTACAGGGGCCTTTGCGTCCTCCCAGCGCGGCTGCTCCAGGCGGGCAGCGCTGCGCTCCCACTGCAGACAAGGTGTGGGGCACCAGGTGCGGAGCCCAGCGTGACGTGCTGCATCCCGCAGCAGCCAGGAGGGCTGTGAAAGGGTCCCATCCTGCCCTGCTCGGGACGCCTGGAGCAGTCGCCCCTCTCCCAGGATTTCACACAACCCTCTTTGCCCTGACGCAGCTTCTTGGAGTGGACGGTCTCTGGCTTACTCCTCCGTCTGCTCTGCTCGCTGCCGTCTGCTGCATGCGTGGATAACCCCGCTGACGCAAGGGGCTGGGATTCCTGCGAGGCTATTGTTAGAGGACAGGATTTGTTTTGGCTTTGGAGGGTGTTTGACATCAAGGCAAGATGCCTGCGACTCACGAGTGGCACTCTACCAGCCCAGCGTGACGCGAGATAAAACACAGATGCCCTACACAGCCGTGCGCTGCCGCAGCTCCAAACCCCTCTGAGCCAAGGACCGACGGCTCTCGAAGGGTGTCTGCAGCGTGCGCCCACACACGGCGCGGGGTACGGGGCAGGAGCAAGGCGCCCAGGATCTTTCCTGAAGCACCTGAAACCCCGCAGAGGGTGGGGGACCCTCTCAAAGGACGGGCTGGGGGAGAAACAGTTGCGTTTTTCATTCCTGACCTGGAAAACCCCACCTCCCACAAAGGCTGTTTTCATGGAGCATCGTGCCGGCTCTGCCCCACAGGGAGGGGGGCTGGTTCCACGCCCAGCAAAGGCCGGAGGAGCGTTTCCCCTGACTCCCCCGCAGCAGCACTCGCTCTCCCGTGTCATCACTGCCCTCCCCGGGTCCCCACAGCTGCTGGTGGTCCCTCCTCCATCGGCAAACTCTAAAGCGGTTACAAGATTCGCCTCCTGACCGAAGCGCTCCAGAATCTTGGGGGAACCCAATGCTAAAGCAAGTGCCCCCTCACTCAGAGGAGCAGCTCCAAATGACCATGGTATTTTTTTCTGTTTAAACAAATTTCAGAGGATTTTAAGCACATAGGCTTAACATACATGCAGGACATCAAAATAATCTGGGGATTAAAATCCTCATGGATTTCTCATGGGAGCGAAGAGGGGAAAAAAAAAAATCCTCTTTTTTTAAAAGCCCCTAAATACGGATTTAAATGAGAGCACAGCCCTTCTACAGCAGCAGTCACCAACCCTGGAGAAACAAACATCTCCCAAACCTTTTGCATTCCTGCACATTTTTCAAGAGATTCTTATTCCTAAAGAATAAAAATGGTTCTACGTTATCTGTGCCGGGGAGGCAGTGCTTTACATGACGTCCACGCGTGCTCCGCACAGGGAGCACCGGGCCTGCTGCACTGCAGCCCGCTCCACCAGCAGTTCAGTGGGACTTCACGGCACGTCATGAAAACAGCAGGGGATGCTTTTCCGCTGGCCACGTTGCTTGCACACCCCGCACTGCACAACTTACGTCGCTAAACTCCAGGGGCAAGCTCTCCGTGGGCTGGAGCTCAGCAGCGCTCAAGTACAGGTCGGTGGGGGCAGCTTCCAGCTCCTCGGGGACAGCCAGGACCTGCTCCGGCACATACATCTGCGGGGGCAGCCGGAGGTGGAGGGGGCAGCACGGCTCCTCGGAGAGGCTCACGGGAACTGGCCTGTTGCAGGGCACTTCCTCAGAGCCTTGACACGGTTTAAATAGAGTCTGATTCGCGTCCTGACAGATATCTGGGAAGACGTGGTCAAGGGAAACCTGCACAGCAGACAACCTACAGACAAGACACGCTGCCAGAGGCATAAATGCTCCCCACTCACCCATCGCCCTCCAGCAAACGGTGTAAAAACCTCCCGCATCTCTCCAAGACCAGGAATCCAGACTCCAGAGTTGCACCCTGACTGCCCGGCAACGTGGGTGACATTATTTGCATGATGGAAAAACAGGGACAACAGCGACAGCCTCCCAGTGGGGGCTGGGAGATGTGGCTGGATCCCTGTAAAGCACTTGCAGATCCTCAGATGGAAGATATTACAAATGCACAGGCTTACTTTTATTTGCAGACATCCATTTAAAAGGCATCTGCACAAGCCTCAACATCTAACACGCAGCGGAGATACGAGCACACACAATGCTTTTTCCACAGCCAGGAGTTTAGTTCCGGTATTTCTATCTTCCCAGTGCATTTTCCTTCCCAATGGAAAACCTATTCCTGCCAGAGGTGTAAATGGGATTTCCTGCCTTTAATCACAAACAGAAACTCTGCTCCAATCGCATCGTGCTTGCAGAGCAATCCACCAGCAGAGAGTAGCTACGCACCGAATCCCATCCTCTTCCAAGAGCCCTGCAAATGCACAGACGGACCCACTGCTGAGGCCGCACGAGGGTTCACACAAACAACGCTTCATTTTACCGCCAGTCGTGAAGCTTCTACTCACTGCTGCAGGGAGCAGCTGAGACTGTCACCTGCACGGAGACTCTGCCTTGCTCTGCTCACTTGGGTGACACACTCTAGAGCTGGGACCAGAGCAGATTTCAGGTGCGGATCGTGTTTTTCAGGTCAGACACCTCAATATCAAACCCACCCAAGTAACTGTTCTCGCCGCAGCTTCCTCTTCACACAGCGCAGTGTGGGAGAGGAAAAAAAAAAAACCCCAAGCCTCCAAACCCACACAAACTGGCAAAAGGCGCCAAGTTTAACCCAGTTCCTTACGCCGTCTAGGTTTCAGATTTATCCTTTCCTCCTCTCCTCCCCGCACTGAGGCAGCTGTGAACGCACCGACAGGACTCCCAGCAGGCCGCGGGGAGCCCATAATCTGTGCAAGAAGCAACGGGATGGAGCCTGGCCCAGAGAGGCCAGATCTCAGACACTCGAGGGCAGATGTGGCGAGGAAAGTGTCTGTATGAACAGCAGGGTGGGGAAGGCAGATTTTAATCTCTCTGAATGACTCCCAGATCAAGCACTGACTTTACTGGTAGCCAAAAAGCATGGATTGCCAAGACGCCAGAAATCACACGCTCCACCTGGAGCCCAACAGCCCAGCTGGGTTCGGTGCCTTTAATGCATTGTCACAAACAATCCAGCTCCTGAAAAGCAAACAAAGCCCAAGAGCCTCCTGACAATGCACAAAGCCGA
This sequence comes from Fratercula arctica, assembly GCA_947846985.1. Lineage (NCBI taxonomy): Eukaryota > Metazoa > Chordata > Aves > Charadriiformes > Alcidae > Fratercula > Fratercula arctica. The sequence goes on along the minus strand of CANTUZ010000014.1, from coordinate 2,455,604 downwards.
GCAGACTGCAGATGTTATCGGCTCAGCGGGGCTAACCGAAGTAAAATCTTGTTTGTGTCAGTGAAAGTCAGCTGACAGCTCAGACGTAAGGAAATCAAACCTCGCTTTTTCCACTCCCTTCTCGGCCTGCCCTGCTCAAAGCGAGCCAGCTGCAAGCAGCAACCTGCTTTAACTGTTTTGTAGGCATTTGTCCTGTCTTTATTTTGAAGTAGATGGTCACTAGAGAGAAACAAAGGCAGCTTCCTGCTCCCTGGGCTGCTCCCTGTGCATGGCCGGAGTCGAGTCTGCCAACTTCAGTAACAAAACGAAGAGCTCAAACAAAACAAAGAGCTCATCCTCCCCCTGGCTGCCAGCGCCGCTCTGGGACCCCGCGCCACAGCTTCTCCTGACTCACACCAGCAACAGCTGCTAACGCAGCTCCGACACGATCCAAACCTGCTCCCGGACGCATCCGCCCAATCCCACGTACACGAGAGCTGCGCAGATGCAGCCAGGGCAACGCTCAGTTTGTGGATCCCTCGTTGGGGCAGTGATCCCCGAGGTGGGTGGATCCCAGTGCCAATTTCAGTGCTGGCTCTCAAAAAGCCGAGGCTGTTTCGGGAAATTGGCTGTTCACATACACGCGTGAACCTTTCAAGGGGGCAAAGGAGACCAAGATGGTCCATGGCACCCCCAAACAGGCTAGGAACTATTCCCCCATTCAGATCCTCCTAAAAACCACTGAGCACGTGCTTCAGCAGTCAGACACCCCTTCCCACACCATCCCTCACAGCAGGACTCACACCAAGAGCCTGCAGACCCTGCTCAGGTCGGCTGTTGGCACTCAGCATCCATAGCCAAGCAGAGAGCAGATTTCCTTGTAACCTTCCTTCAATACAGCCAGAAACTAGCTCGTGTCTCCCTCGGGCTTTGTGAGGTTCCTTTGTTGCTTCCAAGCAAACTGGCCACCCCATTTCGGATGCTCTGGATGAGCCAAGGTACCGCAGAAAGGCTGCAGTGGGACCTGCCCAGGCAGAAGCAAGGGCAAGGCCAGGCTGGTGTCACTCCCACACGAATTGGCTGTTCCACGGGGACAGGAGCGCCAACAGACCGGGAGACGTTTCCTCTGGGCTCCTGTTTGAAACCAACGGCTACAGCAAACCGATGGCCTTGATTTAGGGCCAAAGAGACAAAAAAAAAGAGGATCAGACACACTTCAAACTGCCAGCAAACGGTCAGAAGTGCAGCCCAAGGCAGCCCAGGCAGATCAAAGGATACGTGCAAGGCAGTGCCTAGTCATCGGGAGGGACTGGTTGGAGCATCGGACATCGTCAACAAAGGCCAAGCACCTCTGGCTGGAGCGGGTGGTGTGCGCCTGCAAGTCCAAGAGAAGAGCTCAGAGCTGCGCTGGAGTCGTCCGGCTCCGTTCCAGAGAAAGCCCCTCAGCTATACAACACTTGCGTCCTGCTTTCAAAACACGCCAAGACCAAACTCAGTTCCACTCCAGCAGGGCCTCACTCCTCATTATGTCCTTCCCATTCAAGCTTTTATTAAAGAGAGCTGAGATAATAAGGCACGACTCGATTGCAATAGGAAGACCTTCGCCTCAGAAGTCTGTCTCAAAGAATGAGGTTTCTCAGACTTATCTTTCAACTTTCAGAAGTCAGTTAAGGGAATGCTTTGAATTTCAAAATGGTTAAAAAGAAATGGCTGCACACAGCTTCAAATTTAGTTTCATGTGTGATGCAAGGGGCTGTCTTTGGGTCCCCACAGGTCCAGGAAGAGTCTGGGTTTCACCACCACAAGGAAGAGTATTTTTTACACATTTTGCAGTGATGAAAATCAGGCTACCTTGTACTGAGCCCTCCCTTTCAAAAGGGAAAATTCTCCAACCTCACACTTTTAACTTTTGACATTTTGGTGCCCATTTAAAATGATTCTAGGAATCCCCAACGTTTCAGCCAATGTGTGGATACCGAGGGTGCTGCCACCTCATTATGCTCTTGCAGAAATGGTGTTACAAGGGACAATCTGGCCAGAGTTGACCTGGCCCGGAACTGCTCCCAGGAAAGGAGGAGAGGAGAGGAGAGTCCCAGCTTCCGAGCAAGGCTGTAACTCCAGCCGGACCCACCTGCTGCGCAGCGCCGTCAGTGGCCAGCATCCTGCGCTCCTTCAGCTGCCGGTGGAGCAGGGCCTCCACGCCGTAGCGCTGCCGGTACCGGCGCAGGCACTTCAGGCGCTTCAGGTTCTCACGCTCCTTGGCCATCAGCCCCTCCGGGCCTGTCAGAAGGCTGCTGCCTGCGGAGAGCGAGGGAGGGCTCAGAAAATACCACCCCCACCTGCCACATCCTTCCATATTTTTTTTTTTGGTACCCAGAGCCAAAATCAGCTGTCGAGAGCTCCAACAGCTGACTAATGACACAGCTGTCAACGCAGAGTGAACGAGCGGTGAGAGTCACATATATAAACAGGAAGCACATCTGTCGGTTATACGAGAAGATGACAGAGCAGATTCCATCCCAAAATTTATCCCAGCTTCTCCGTGCACATGAGGAGCACTTGGGATGACAGAATATTTTTAAAACATCTTTTAAAGTAATTTGGCCACTCAAAAGTCTATTGTATTTTCTGCAGGCAGAGTAGAAGTCTGTCAGATTTCAGCTTGCTCCCTGTGCAAGTTCTGGAAGCTTCCCGTAAGCACTCCCAGCTGTAATTACAGGGTAACACTCGGGATATGCTTTTCTATTACTGGTTTGCTAAAAAGAGTGCTACGAAATTGTTACATACCAAACTTCCAGTTATTTTTACTTGGGACCGAGCTGTATTTTGCCATATTCCAGGATGAGCTATTATAAGACTGTGCTAGAGAAAGCATTCTGTGCCCTGCAATACTTGCAACCAATTATTTCAACCTGGTTCTGCCTCTGCTGAACTATGAACTCCTGCATCCAAGAGCATGTTCTGCCCAGGGAGAACTCCAACCCAGGCAGAAGTTCTTTTGCAAGGGAAATTTGCATCTGTACTAAGGAGGAATAAGTCATTACAGTAGTAACTACCAAAACAAACTTCTGCCGATACAGACAGGACCTTACAGATGAATAAATTTGTTTATAAAACCAAAAACAGGAAATCCCATACAAGAAAAGAACTTTTGTCTCAGAATTAACTTTGTAGTCTCATTTCCTGACAACACTGCAAACTTTGAAGAGAAAAGAAATCCGGCAACCTTTCTAACCCAAACGATACCAATCTCTGGGCACGAGGCCAGAGACAGAAATACCTTCTCTAACTGCGTTTCAGTCCTACAATAATTTTCACCCTTACTGAAGCAGCACTGCTCTGAAATCTGCTTCTACAAAGGGTAAAAAACACCTTTTTTTTTTTTTAACTGTAGAATTCTGCATGTGTTTTAGAGAAGTGCTGTGTCCTTGGCCAGAGGAATACAGACCAGTGACTACCTGTACTGGTACTTGCCTATGGCTTCATGCTCTCCCTTGCGGCTGTGCAGGTATCGGCGCTTCTTCTCCTTCAGAAGGTGTTGGAGCCGTTTGAACTGGTCAATGTAGAGAGACTGCAGGCGGATCAGCTTCTCTCGCATGATCAAAGCCACCTCCTCAGCTGTGTATACGCCAGCATGCCTGAAAAACACCCACACAAACAGGGTGAAGTCTGCAAGGGTCCCTCGGGGTTGTTCTGACTAAATGACATAGATGTTATCAGAAATATGGGCTGAGCAGGGCCAGATTATACAGATCAATGGGCAACGAGCAGAAACACTGAATTTGTTTGGGTTTTTTTCTAAAGTTAAGAGATCACCCAGAGACTGCTGCTGAACAGGCCACTCCGAACTGAAAGAGAATGATCGTCAAATGCTTCCCACCAGGTCCAAGACTTGCAAGCATCCACGCCTAACAACTCACCAAGGCACAAAGTCCAACTGCAACACCATTAATATCACCACCTTTAACATAACCACCGTCTCCTCTGGTGTCACACCGAGCTCAGAACGCTCTGCACGCTACACGTGTGTAAGCAGCTGGCAGCCACCAGCGTCCAGCTTACTTCAAGGGATCCTCCTGGTCGCTATCGATGCTGTCAGCCTCACTGTCCGGGTCCCCTCGCCATGTCTGGTCCACTGGGATAGGGTCCTGCTCGCCATCACTCCAGCTGTCCTCATCTGAAAAGACAAGTTGCCCTGAGCGACAGGACACTGTCCTACATCCTAGCACTCGCTGCTCCGGCACAGAACCAGAGACCCCAGGAGCTCAGCTCCACGGCCACACAGAGGTGAAGTGGCTCTGCCTCTTGCCAAGAGAGGCTTCTCCTCCCCAGCAGTGTGAGCAAGGGACATGGAACAGAAAACCCACCAACTCGCTGCAGTCAAAACACACAGCTCCTGTGGAGTGATGCTCCTGCCTATACCTCGGAACCATGAACTGCCAGCTGGCCCCACTGAGTGACTCGGGGAGACGGGAAGCTTAGCACTGAGCCAGCATTTGACAGACACCACTAGAACTAACCCAGGAAAGAGGGAAGGTAGCTAACATTTCTACTCTGTGAGCGCAAGGGAACCTGCAGGATTTTGGTCTGGCAGCGTAACTCATCTACAGTCAGTGGCAGGCGAGACACGCCAGGGTTTGCAGAATATGATCTTTTACCCACAGATCTTTTTTTTCAATGGATTTAAGATGTGATACTCTTGGCATTTCCACACAAAACTGAGAACTCCAGGTGCTCTCACACCAGCTTTTGCTTTCAGTTCTTACCTAGGATCCGACTGGCTTCGCTGCGGCTGCTCTCTGCAGTCTGGGAGCCCAGCTCTGTTTTGGCGTAAGAGCTGAGCTGGCAAAGGAGAGTCTCGCTTACAGGCCCAGGATTGGACTTCTTCATCTGAGCTTGGAGCGCCAGAGTGTTCCTACGGGCATGCTCTGCACAGAACGACGCACTGCGGGAATAAATCGCAAGCTCATTACAAGTCCAAGCCCTCAGCCAGCAAAACGAACAAGTGATACAGTGAGAAACGTTCTCTAGCACCTGGAAAGCACAGCCCTCCACAGCTCTCTCACAGGGAGTGCCGCTGGCTGCAGGTACAGCTCGGAAATGCCAGAGAGCCCCAGTGGCTCGAAGACCACACACCACCACTGAAACGTCACCTCTGGCACTGGAGCCGGCAGCCACATGGCAAGCAGCAGGGAGAGAAAAGAGCTTTTTACTCAAAGCCACTGAGGTGAGCTGCCAAACGTTTACAGTGGACTCTCAGCTTCCACGCAGAGCACGCTGGCCCACATCACATGGATCCTTTTTATCACAGAGGGACCAAGGGCAGAATGACAACTACCAGTGTCCACATCCCCGTAACCTCAGAGAATGAAACGGGGTCGACGGTCCCGTGAGGAAAACCGTGCTCTGCCGACGTGCTCACTGAATGTCAATAACTGTTTTAGGTCCTTTCATCCGCAGCAATCAGAACATTTCATATGCATCAGAGGACAAGAAGCGCCACGAGGTCATCAACTCCACATAACACAACCACAGTATCTGTGCCGAGGACGATCCATAAGCACAGACAGCATCAAGTTAAACTGGCTGGGCTGAGCAGAGGTACAGCCCCGTGTGGGTGCATGTCCAGCTCTTACAAAGGACCTGGATCACTGCAGCCACCTTCTGATGGCAGAGGGCAGCAGCCTGACAGTCCTGCAGGACCAAGATGACTCCACGCAGTGTCCAGCGCTCACAGAGTCTTTTTCTAGCTTAAAAACGCTTCAGAAAGAGGAAGCCACTTGTCTGAGGTAACATAAGTGCAGCAGCTGAATCAGGAGAAGGGCTTTCTCCTGCCCGTTTTAATTCTACATGGTATAGAACCAGAGAACTGTGAGACAGAGGTACTCACCCATCCTTCTTCTCTGGTTTGGGCGCAGCATTGGGACATCGCTTCCCATTCTTTGTTGAAACGTAGCTGCACTGCTTGAAAGGGGCACTCCTGTCTTCAAGAATGTGCTTGATACAAAACTCCTGCCCCTCCAGCCGCGGCTGGGAGCACTGGCGGTGGGTGAAGGCACATGACAGAGGCTCCTGCGGCCGTGGCACAGGAGTAAGGCGTCCTCGGCTTGATGGCAAAACATGGATCCGAATTCTGTTCATGCCAACACCTGCTCAAGAGATGCCGACTAGTTAAAAGAAACAAAACAAACTACTGATAAAAAGAAAGACGAGCAGCATCTGCTAATGCATCTCTTTGACCCCCTTGGAGAGGCAAGATACGAACTTGCTCCTACAGAGACAGTTTCTTGCAATGTCTGAGGAAACTTTTAGCTTTGCAGCAACCCCACTGCTGCACAGAAAGAATTACATCTCGCTCACCTGAGCTACCAAGCAGCACCATCCACGCCAAGGTGTGGGGACAACAGGCACGGCTACCTGCCAGCACTGTGGCGGGGGTGGGGATACATGTCCCAGAGGCACCCCTCTGCCCCCACCACCCCAGCACAGGACCCTTTCCTCCCAGCACAGGACCCCCACAGCTCCACACCCTCCCAGGGTGCGAGGCTCCCTCCCATACACAGCCCACCAACCCCATGATGCCCCCCCCTCCAAACCTCATTCTTTTCCAGCATCATCCATCCCCCAGCTCCCGGCCTCTCAGCGGGCACCAGCTCCCAGCCCCGCGCCTCCCACGGCCCCAGCGCTCACCCACTCCACAGTGACCAGTACGGGGTCCCTCCCAGCACCAGCGCATAAGCCCCTCCTCCCAGTACACTTCCCCCGTGCAGCTCTTCAGTGCGTGGCTCCCGGTGCCCATCCCGGCTCCCGGGACATCCCGGTGTCCATCCCTGCTCCCGGTGCCCAACCCTACTCCCGCGACATCCCGGTGCCCATCCCTGCTCCCGGTGCCCAACCCTACTCCCGCGATATCCCGGTGCCTATCCCTGCTCCCGGTGCCCATCCCTGCTCCCGCGACATCCCGGTGCCCATCCCTGCTCCCGGTGCCCATCCCTGCTCCCGGGACATCCCGGTGCCCATCCCTGCTCCCGGTGCCCAACCCTACTCCCGCGACATCCCGGTGCCCATCCCTGCTCCCGGGACATCCCGGTGCCCATCCCTGCTCCCGGTGCCCAACCCTACTCCCGCGACATCCCGGTGCCCATCCCTGCTCCCGGTGCCCAACCCTACTCCCGCGACATCCCGGTGCCCATCCCTCCTCCCGGTGCCCATCCCTGCTCCCGGGACATCCCGGTGCCCATCCCTGCTCCCGGTGCCCAACCCTACTCCCGCGACATCCCGGTGCCCATCCCTGCTCCCGGTGCCCATCCCTGCTCCCGGGACATCCCGGTGCCCATCCCTGCTCCCGCGATATCCCGGTGCCCATCCCTGCTCCCGGTGCCCGCCGCCAGCCCCGCACCCCCCACGCACGTGCTCCAACACCCACCCCGCGCCCAGCTCGCGCGCATGCGCAGTCGTGCCGCCCGGCTGCCCCGGCGCCGCCATTTTGTCCGCGGGCGGCGGGCATGAGGGGCGCGCCGGAGGGGAGCCCAGGCAGCGCCGCCGGAACGGAGGGCGGGCGGACAACCGCCCCCTCGGCCGGTACGGGGCGGAGGGGCCCGGGGGGAGCGCGCAGATATGGCGTCGAAGGGCTGCGTGGACCCCGCTCAGGGCGGGCGGCGCCGCCGCCATCTTACCTCGCTGCCGCCGCGGCCTCCCTGCTGCCTCGCGGCGCACACGCCCCGCCCCCTGACTGGCCCGCCCGACCGCCAATCCGCGGCGGGCGCGGGGGCGGTGCCGCGCGCGGTTGGCCGAGTTCGCCGTCACTCCGCCGGGACCGGCCACGCCCTCAGGAGTCACGTGAGGGCGGTGCGGCGGGAAGGAGGCACGTGGGCGCGGCGGGGCCGGGAGCTCCCGCTCGCCCCGGGAAGGCCTAGTGGGTCCCGGGCACCAGGAGACCCCCGCCCGCCCGCCCGAACCCCATTCCCTCCCGGTTTCCCAGGACAGCTAAAGACCAACATTGCTCCCCGCTGATTAACGGCGAGGGCAGAACGAGCGAGTCGCTGCAAAGCCCAATGACGCAGGAGCAGCCACCCCCAAAAGCAGCGGGGGGACGCGAGGGACGGGCCTTTGCCAGGAGCCTGAAACCTAAAAACCATACCCAAAACCGGCGGGGGGAGGGGGGGGTGTCAGGAACGGCAGAGGCGCTGGTGAGGGGCAGCGGCACCGATTGCGCTTAAAACCAAGGCAGATGGAGAAAAAGTTTCACAAAACCATACGGAGACAGTACATTTATTGAAAGCTGGAAAAGTCTGAGAACAAAGGAAATCGGGTTTTTTTTCCCCAAAAAACATTCAACCAAAACCCAGGTGGCTGCCCTGGCCCGGGGCTGGGGTTGCGGTAAAAGCTGTTCCCGGGTGGGCTGCGCTGACACGATCGCCCGGCAGAGCCGGCTGGAGACAGCGACCCTTCAGTCCCACCATCCGGCCCAGCCTCGTCCCACATCCCTCTGGGAATGCATCACGCGGCTCCTCTCCGGACCAGCCCTGCGCTGAGTCCCACACCACGTTCCACGCCCAGACCCAGCTCCGCACGCGCTGGCAGCAGCGCCCGCAGCAGCACCAGGGCCACCCAGCCCCAGGCTGGGCACCCTCGGGCCCAACCCCACCCCACGGGCTCGGCAGCACCCACCGCTGCCCGCCACGGGCGGCTCCACTGGACACTCCCCCCAAAAAGCAGCTGTGGGGGTACACGCCCTGGGCCAAAAGCCCTCAGTCCCTCACCTCAACCATCCCGAAACGCCACCGAAAGCCCCCAGCACCCCAAGCCCCACCACCACTGGCGTTTCCAGGAGTGGTGGGACAGAGGCAGGATCCCAAATCCAGAGCAGCTTCTGGAGTGAGGAATCTGGACCCACAGCAGGTAGAGCAGCTCCAGTCACCCTGTGGGCACAGCTGCTGGGGTCCTGTCACCCCCCCAGCCCTCCCCTCGCGCCGCTTCCTCCCCTCCATCCCCCAAAAAGCTCCTGAACCCGCTCCTTGTCACCAACAGCCCGAGTGGAACCACCCAACAAACCACCCCAAACCCTCACCAGGGGCCCCCGCAGCACCACAAAATTCAAATAAACAAAACACTAGGATATAAGTTACTGCTTAAATTATTTGTAAAACGTCTTAAATTTTCTGTGACATATTTTAAATACCCCCCAAGACCCCCCCCACAATGTATGTTCCCCAGAGGGGGCTTCAGTTCTAGCAGGGACAGAGCCCGCCACTAACTGGAAGTCAATGGGGGAAGGAGCAAGGAACAGAGAAAGGGTTTCTTATCCTTTCACAGCTTCAACAACTCCGCGCTCTAAATATCAATAATAAAAGTTATAATAAAATAGTTCTTCGTGAGGCAGTGGAGATCGAACAAGCCCTTTCACGCCCCAGCAGGGGCAGCCCAGGGTTTGGGCTTGGGCTCAGTAGTAAAAACGGGCTTTATTTGGGGAGTGGGGGGAGCGGGGGGGGAGGTTCTGAGGGCAGGGGGGGTGGTCGGGGCTTGTCCGTGTTGGCCGGGGCTCTGGAGCTGGTGGAAGCCCGGGGGTTCAAGAGCTCGCCGTACGAGTGGTAGTCGAAGGCAGGGGGCTGGGTGGGCTGCATGCCCTGCGCGCTCAGCAGCGAGTGCAGCATATTGACCGTATCCTGGTAGTCACTGGCCTGGTTGGCGTTGTGCCCGTTGGCCCCGGTGGGACCCTTGTCCGATTTGCCATGGGTAGCCCGGGCTTTGGTGGCCTGGGGTAAAGGGAGGTTGCCCGCATCCGAGCTGTGGCCGGGGAGGTGGGCGGCCCCGGGGAGGTGGGGGTAAGGGAAGGGCATGGTGGGGCCTTTGGAGACTTTGCTGACTTTGGGCTGGTGCTCGTGGGCTCCGGCCGTGGCCACGGCTGGCGCCTCCTCTAGCAGGGGTCTCTTGCGGGACGAGGCCGGGGGAGCGTAGCTTTTGTGGGGCACAGCGCTGGGCTGGCTGCTGTGTTTAGAGTCTCCGGGGCGCTTGGTGGCCACGTTGCTGGGGCCGGCGCCAAGCTGGGCGTGTAAGTGTTTGTGAGAGTGGTGGTTGTGGTGGTGGTGGTGGTTGGAAGAGTGGCCCTTGTGTTTCTCCTTATACTCCCGGTTCTTGGCACCGCTCTCATCCGAGGCGCCGAGCCTCTCTGCAGCGGCTGGCACCTTGATCCGCATTTTGATCTCTTCCTGCTTGGAGAGGGGTGGCCTCTCCCCACCTCCACCTGCCATTGGGATCCTCAGCTTCAGAGCCGAGGCTTTGTCACTCTTTTCAGGGGCGGGAGGACGCTCGAGGTTCTCCGAGCCACCGATGGGGATTTTCAGGATGATTGGAGAGGGGTTGCTGTCCTGCTGGACTTCTCTCTCCCGCTGCTGCTGGACGAGGAGATTCTGCGCAGCGTAGGCGTACTGAGACCGCACGTTGGCCTCCATGTTCTCCAGCTGCCGCTTCTGTGCCGCCAGCTCCTCGGCATGCTTGGCCCGGTACTCCTTGAGCGACACTTTGGCTGCTGGGGCGTTCTTGCCGCTCTGCTTCTGATAACCAGCGCCATCTTGCTGTAAAGGATGCTCAGCGGCCGATGAGCTTTCGTTAGTCCTGTGACTCTGGCCAATCTCCAGCTTGGCTGGAGGATGCCAGTGCTCAGACTGGGACATATCGGCACCGCTCTGGTCACTGGGCGAGTCCGCCGTGGCTGGCAGAGACGGCCCTGCTCCAGCAGTGGAGGATGTCGACATGCTCATTAACCCAGCAATGTTCATGTCCGAACTATTGTTCCTGGAAATCATACTGAGGATTGTCTGCTCTGACAGGCTCTCATCTTCACCGTGGTCATCAACCTTTGACTTCTTGGCTGCTTGAGAGGCCTGGAATAAAAGCAGCGACCAGACATTTACTTTGGGCTGTCACCAGAGCTGGTTTGGTGCAAGCAACTCACCCGGTACAGCGCAAGCTCTCATTTAAAGGCAGATCCACTTTGCCCCCAACCCCTCCTTGTGGGAAAAGACCCAACCACTGGAAGCAGGGTTCCCAGCGCGGTTGAAAAACCGAGGTCTCTACAGAGTTAATTCAGAACAGACAAACTCGAGCGCCGAAGCAACATTTTGCAGACACAGAGCGTTCAGACTGCCCCCCACACACACGCCCTTCAGACACTGTCTCGCATTGTCATGCCAGAGATGCCACACAGAAAAAATCAGCGCCTGTGTTCTCCTGCAAGCACCCGCGGTCCAAAGCAGATTCTTACCCGCCAGTTCCTGATACGTTTAAGCCGGTTGGGTGTTTTCTCAAGAATCTGCAGGAATTCATGAGTCAGTTCTGCAGAGGAGACACAAACCCAAGCAAGAGAGTCAGAGGTGGGCAGACCAGCACTAATCCATCAGGGCAACCCCCTACTTACTGATGAATGGAGCTACTGATTGAGATGGAGCTACTCCAGGAGGGGAAATACTGAGAACTAATATCACTGACCACATTTAAACTCATCTCACTGTGCACTTTTCACCATCTCTGCCGTACCACAGAAGCTGCTGCTGCTGCACTGGAAACCTTGGCAAGACCTGAAGTCTACGACCCAGCTGGTGGCCGTGTTTTAACAGCAGACCCAGGAACAGAGATGCCAAAAGAACGTAAGAGCCTTTTTGGGGGGGGGAAACCTCGCTCCAAAACTTACCATCTAAGAGCTCCAGAGTTACAGTGCCATCAACGTATTCCCACCAGTGCTTCCCGTCCGTGGAGACTGGGATCTCCCAGTTGGACCACTTACAAGCCAGGTGGATACAGACGCAGGCCACAACGGGAGGGGTGTACTGCAGGCTGAAGGTGGTCAGGTGCAGGCTGAGTCACCAGCAGGGAGAGAGAAACAGAAAGCCATGAACTCCCAAGCCTGAACTTCAGCACTCACAATCGCCCACTGAACGGACGCTGCACAAGAGATGGACGTGGTGGGGAAGTCCCTGCCATTCCTCCCCCAGTACAACCCTACTGTTACAGGCGTCTCTATCCCGCTCCACCGATTTGCTTGTTCCTTCCCTGTTCTGCTGCAGATAATTTGGGTCCAGGCAACTCTGTCAACTCAAGGCTCTGCTGCCACCCCACTCAAGTCCTCCTCCAAGGGAGAAAGCCAAGGGCTGGGTTTCCTGACAGCCTCCGCCTCTGCTGTGGGCTCCGCTCGATCTGGGAAGAAACTCAGACACTTCCAAGCACAACTCCTGGGATGGCGTTCAAGGAGCAAACCGACCCTCTCTGGCTTTTAGGAAGGGTCTGGTCTTTCCCAAATGATTTTTAGGAAAAGCAATGAAGCTTCGGCTGTGAATAGCACTACATGCTGCAATGACTCAGGAGCACCTAAAAGGGAGCCTGGCTGACTATCAAGCTTTTTCATTAGTAAATTAATTTGCCATGTGACTGCTCGGATGTCATTGCTGGGAGGTCTAGGTAACAATGAGAATGGGGGAACCGACGGACTAAGAAAGCATCCTACTCTCTACCTGCAGGGACACCAGCTCCACTAAGCCTTAGAAACTGGGAGAGCAAGGGGAGCGCAGGATTTCCCCACCGTCAGCTCATGAATCGTCCCTTTCAAGGGGCGCTTGATGGAAGCGGTGCCACTGAGCACCTACGTGCAGCTGCAGGATGGCATTGTCTGCATTTCTTCGCCATGCTCGGCTTATTAAACATTTTTCCATCAACGTGATGCAGAGAGACAGAGGTATGCATCTACAGCCAAAAAGTCTGAAGCCATTTCATTAATACTGTATTTATCCGTACACCAAGAAGTCAAACCCAGGAAATTCAGAGCCTTTATCTAGTCTGCCAAAGCCAAAAGTGAAGTTAAGGTGCACAAAGAGCCTTAACTCTGCCCCATTATGATGCCAGAAGGAAATAAAAGTCAAACATCTGTAGCTACACCTGATAAATCTAGTTCATCACTTAAGCACCTTAATCAGGCGCTTCATGGCATCACTTTAAGGCAAAATTGAGGCTGCCTGGCTGCATTTCTCACCTTCTGCCTGGATTTCTTTCAAGTATAACCTTAACTATAATTCCTTGGTTTTGCAATTATTGCTGCAGGGATAAAACACGTTTCAAGGATGCATTTACCCACACATTACTAACACCACCTTCCCTTGACGCTAGTTTATGCGGGAAACCCACACAGTGCCCTTTGGAGCTAGAGAGCACCTTCAACAAACAATTCTGCCAGCACGCCGTGGAGCCGAGCAGGGAACACCTCTCACGGCAGAGAGGAGAGAAAATGACTCGCCCAAGGCCACGCACATTCATGGCTCGGCAGCATTCTCCAATTCTGCAGCTTCACCTCTGCTAGCACCTAAATCATCTTTTTCTCCCATCCTTTGACTTCTGCGAGCTCTTTCACAAAACCACAAGATTTTCTGTGGCCACAACTCAGTCCATTCCAAACACTGGCTCTGTGATTTGGCTGAAACTGGTAATCCATGAAATTAAATTTAAAAAAAAAAAAAAAAAAAAAAACCCATGTCATTAAGTCCCAACACAAGGGCTGGTATCAGCCTTGCAGTGAAAATCCAGTCACAAAACTACCCAGACCTCTCAAGGTGAAAAAAAACTAGGGGCTTTTTTGCTTTCCAAGACTCTGCTTACAGGACTGTCTGTCCAGTCACGCAGGCCAGATGGGGCTATCCTTTTCTCTTAACACCTCATACTTGCATCCAGCTACCCTTTTTTCACCCTTTCCGCTCTAGATCAGCCTTCTTTGGGGCACAGACCGTATTTGTAGACAATTTGCACAGCACCCAATTTACATCTAGGTACTAAGCAAGTAAAAATGTATACATTTGTTTCAAGTCTACCTTTTTGTTTTGGTTTGGGGGAGGGGGTGGTGGTGGTGGTGTTTGTTTGTGGGTTTTTTTAAATTTCACAACTGTCTAACTGCCTATATAAAAAAAAAAAAAAAAGCAGTGAAGTTCCTGAGCATCCCATCTGCCTGGCTTATATGGCTGATTTTGCAGCTGGTTTTGACCAGCAGCTAGCAGGAGAAAGGGGTCCTGCTCTTTCTGAACCAAACCAAGCGATCCCTGGTTGCTTGCAGGCTGACCGATACCCCAGGGGTCACCAGTAGCACATCTCCTCCAGATAAGACCCTCTGTCAAATACGAATCAATTGTAAAATAATAACCTGTTGGTAGCCATGAAATAGGAAGTTTGCGCCAAGTCCTTGCTGGCTGAAAGAGGAAAAGAAAAAACTGGGCATTAGTCTGCATATCCTGACAAATATTATTGTATTTTAATACAAGAACCACAGGCCTCTCGCCACCACACACACAATGAGACACCCAGCACTGTTCGACTAACCCCATGCCACAGCTAGGACTTTAGAAATTACTGTACATAGAAAGCTTTGCGTGGTTCAGCAGAGCCACAACATCATGTCAATCATTTGCAACTGCCTCTATTTTGACATATTTTGCTACGGCTATTAAGGAGACTGACTGCAGGCCAGTTCTCGGGCAGCCCTGGCTGAACATTACAACTTATTTTCATGGCTCATCTCTATCTAGCTGAGGTTACACAGAGGAGAAGCCACAAGCGCCTGACATCGCTTACCTCGCACTAGCTGCGTGCACTTCACCACGTGGGTGTGGGGGTGGTCAATAGTGATCTCAAAACCTGGAAGAACACAGACATATGGCCATCAGAAAACCAGCAGCACACCCCCACGGATCTACGAACCTCACGTTTCCTGCTCCTGGGGGACAAGGCCTTCTCCCTTTCCCTCCTACAGCTCCTGCTCTCTGCTCGGAGGCAAGCAGGAATAGAGGAGCTCATTTTCCTGTATCCAGAAGGCTCAAGTTCTCCAGTCACAAAACCCGAAGGTCACTGCTGCTGCCAGACCTCCAAGCAGCTAAACGACTTCTGCGCTTGAAAGACCTCACTGAAAACAAAACAACTATTAAGGATTTTAAAAATAGCAGGACAAAGCCTCTTACAGCAGCTGGGAGGAAGGAGAAGACAATGGCATCTGCTCAAAGGAATTTCTGTCACCCAAAAAGCTAAGAGGAAGCAGACGTTTTCCCCTTTGAAGGAGCCTACAGCACTAAAGACAACTGAACTTAATCCTCGCTTCAGTTTCCTATTCAGTTTGGGCATTATGTTTTAAACAAAAAAAAAAAAAAAATTCAAATTGGTCCATGTGTGCAACAGATTTGGTTATTCCCATGCGGAACGTTCTAGAAGAACTGAGATGTTACAAAGCAACTGGAGAACTGAGTCGCTGCAGAACTGGGGTCACAGTTTAGCCACTGGCTTGCCAGGCCAGCGCGTGCAACCCATCGAGACCCCTGCCCCTCCTGTCCCCTTGCGAGTGAGGGACTGCTGGCATCTGCTCCAAACCAAGTCAGAAACAACAAAGGCCCACTGAGTATTTTGGAGTGGAACACTACCTACAAACTGACTCTGAAATGGAATATACGTTAGTAAAAACAAGTTTTAACAGCACATTTTAGAAAGGAACAGGATACCAGATCCAACAGCCACAGCCCTAAAATGTAGGCTCCAGCTTCTACTTTCAAAAAAACCCCAAAAACTGTTGCTGGTTGGTTGCTTTTTTCCCACATTCAACTACATGATCAATACATTAACTTTCAACCCAGGTTTTGTTAGACATCTCTCAGTGCAAACTCCTTCCTGGCCACAGGACTAGAGCATTATCGAGTTCAACAGCACAACGGAGGACAGTGACTGGCGTCCAAGCGGTACAAAACCTGTTTTGGGGGGGGGGGGGGCAGGGGGGAAGAGACGAGCCACACTTCCACGCTTTAATTTCTCTGAGCATTGAACCTGACACAAGTTACACCTGAAAAAACTGACGTTAAAAGGAAAACAGAAGGAGTGGGTGTGAAAAATAGAGTTTGTTGCCTGGACTCTTGCTCTCCCACTGGTACATCTGCCCTCCAGCTGTGGAGAAGACTGTGCGGTTAGGCTCTCCGCTCTGCGGAACACTCCTGGGTCTGAGATTCGTGTGGCAGCCCGTCCGCTTTGAAAAACTTACCCAGGGTCTGCAGTATTATGCTCTCTAGAATGACCAGGTCTTGGGCTTGTTGCAGGTAAGCCTGGGGTTGAGAGGACAGGCAAGTTACTCACGATGAGGCACTCCGTATAAAGCCTGCACATTTCTAACACCCTTTTCTCAGGGAGGCAAAAATAGCAAAGGGGAATCTTTATGCCGATCTGCACTGGGGGAACTGGCACAGATTCCCTGCCAGAAAAGAGAAAGCAGAGCGCTGGGGCGGACCCGCTCCCCTGCTAGTGCTTCTGCTAGGGGGTTGCTGTTTTGGGATCCACAGTGGCCCTCTCAGTCCTGGTCCCTCGCGCTGCACGGGACGGCTATACGAGCAGTACAGGAGAGGAATTAGCTGCTTTTTTTTTTTTGTTTTCTTAAGCTTTCCTGGATAAAGCTGCCCCTTTTCAGCAGGGTTGGCTGCTCAGTTCCAGGTAAGGTGGGCTGTCTCAAGAGATGGGGAATCGGCAACGCTTTTAATAAACCCACCATTAAACGTGTGGGGACAGAACAGAACCAAACTGCACACACCACCTTCTGCTCTGCCACAGGCACTACTCAATCACAGCAGCCAACATCCATGCCCTCCTCGGAAGCTTTTCACGCAGACACTGTTATACAGCACATCTGAGTCACATTTGCAGCAGCACAGCAGAGAACAGAAGAGAGGCTGCCACAGAGCAGGAAAGAAAAGCCTTCTGCTGTACAGAAGCCAAAAAGCTCTCAGTAGTGTAAGAGCAGTCGAATTGGAAAGCTGTCACTGACCATCCTAGGACCCAGCCACTCGCTTAGAGAGCGGGTACTGCTGAACCCGATTTAACGAGATGCTGTAGCCACGCAATTCAGGATGTAGCACGCTTCCGCCATTCCCATTCCTCGTGCCTCTGCTCCTCACATCAGAGCCCAGTTCTCCGATCTCGACACTTACCTCGCTCTTGGTGTCTAGAGGAGGCTCCTGGGGATGCAGACAGGCATGTGCTACCTTGATAACGTAATCCAGCTTGCGAGGCTGCTCCTCCACCTTGGCTGCCAAGAACAGAGCTGCCGGTACCACCGACTTCAGAGAAAACATAATTTTTTAAAAAGTTAATAAGTTCAAGATTAAAACAAATAGGTTAATTGTCAAGTCTAAAATAAATACTCCTTTAGGAAAGAAAGCCTGTGCAAGTCCAAATACCACAAAGAGGGAAAAGGGTCTCTGGTGACTACCGACAGCTACAAACCACCCTTCCCTTATCAAAGCCCCCTCCCCAGGGTCGGTCCCACCGCATCAGCCCTGAGCTGGCTGCCAGGCAGCAGCAGGAGCAGAGTTGGGTTCCCGGCACCCCCCACCCCGCCAGACCCCAGCACACTTACGTTCCTGTGGAACTGGGTGAAGGACTGCACCATATAGAAGCGGTGCATGTACACGATGGCCGTGTTGATAGTGAGTTGGGAGCTGATGGAGTTGTTAAGGAAACACACAACCCCAACGACACCCCCTGGGCAATACGCTCAATTCCTCTTCATCCCACCAGCACCAGGCTGGGCCTCGCTCTCCCCGCTGCTGAGATGCGCCTGGCTCTCCCTGCTCCCAGGGCCAGACCTGGTCCTCCCTGCATCCCAGCATAGCTCTCCCTACTCCCGGCCTCACTCTCCCCGCTCCCGAAATGGACACGGCTTTCCCCGGTCCCAAAATGCACTCGTCTCTTTCCACTCCTGAAACGGCCCCGGCTCTCCCCTGGCTGGACCCAGACCTCCCTGCGGACGGGTCTGCTCTACCCGCTCCCGAAACGGGCCTGACCTTCCCCAAACCCCGGCATAACCGTCGTGGCTCCCAGGCCAGACCCAGTTCTCCCTGTTCCTGAAACGGGCCCGGCTCTCCCCGGGCCGGGCTTGGCCTTCCTCGCACCCCGGCACACCTCTCCCCACTCCCGAAACGGACCTCGCTCTCCCCGCGGCGAGGCCCGGCTCTCCCCGATCCCAAAACGCCAAGCCGAGCCCTCTCTCCGCTCCCGGGCCCAGCTTGGCCTTCCCCGCGCCCCGGCGTAACCGTCCGCGCTCCAGAAACGGCCCCGGCTCTCCCCGGTCCCATAACGCCCTCGGCTCTCCCCACTCTCGGGCCCGGCTCAGCCTTCTCCACAAGCCGGCATAACCGTCCCGGCTCCCGAAACGCGCTCGGCCCTCCCCGTTCCTGAAATGGGCCCGGCTCTCCCCCTCCCGGGGCCGGCCTGGTCTTCTCCACATCCCGGCATAACCGTCCCCGCTCCCGAAAACGGGCCCAGCTCTCCCCGCGGCCCTCCCCGGCCCTCCCCGCACCCGGGCCTGGCTGTCCCGGCGGCGGCCAGGCCCGTCCCGCGGCGGCAGTACCCGAGCGCAGGCCGCGCGGCCTAGCGCGGCCGGATACACGTTGAGACGCTGTCCCATGTCCTGCAGCAGGTTGGCCGCCTGCTGCCGGTACGCGAGCTCCTTGTCGGGGTCGAGCCCGGCGCGCCGCGAGGGGCTGCGGTCCAGCTGCTCGCGGGTGAAGTACCAGCGCCGCCCCGCCGCGCCGCCGGCCCCGCCGCCCGCCGAGGCCTCCATGGCGATCTGCGCCCGCGCGCGCACGCACGCACGCACGCACGCACAAACGGACGCCAACGGCGCGCCGACGTCACAAGGGCGGCAGCGCGCCCGCACCGCGGCGTCTCCGGGCGGGGCGGGGGAGGCGCCCGCGCACTCGGCCGCGCCTGCGCGTTCTGACGCACTAGCGTTGCTAAGGGGCGTGGCCAGGGGCTGCCACGCCCCCCTCCGACGCTTCCCGTCAGCCCCCGCGGCACCGCCCACCCCCGGGGACCGCCCCCCGGCGTGTTTCCGCCCCCCCGCGGCAGGGGTCGCCTCACGGGACCCCGCACACACCGGGCCGGGGTCCCTCCAGGATCTTCCCTTCCCCCCGGGCGCCTGGTCGCGCCCCAGGATCTCTCCCTCTTCTCGGGGCCTGGGCCCCTTGGGATCTCGCCCCCCCCCCCCCCCCCCCCGATCCCAGCCCCCCCGCCCCACAAGCCAGGCCACAGCTCGTATCCAAAGTGAATTTTATATATAATTTATCTGTACACACGAAGGACAAAGTACCTCAGGTCTGTGCTGGGGGGGTGGAGGGGGAGGGTGCAACACCCACCTCCCCCAGGCTAAGCCCCCCCCCCCCCCCCCCCCCCCCCCCCCCCAAAAAAAAAAAAAAAACCCAAAAAAAAGAAAATGGAAAAAGTCACTTCATTATTTTTTTTGCATTTAAAAGGCGGGGAGCTGCGCCCCCCCCCTCTCCCCCCCCCGGCAGTCCCCCGGGAGGGAGTAGGACCCGGGGTGGTTTGGGAGGGGCCACGGAGGTGCTTTGCCTGCGCCCCCCCAGGCAGGCGGCACTTCAATTTGGCACGTGGAGGGGGCTGGGGAGACCCCCACCCCCAACCCCCACCCCCCCCCCCGGCCCCATCTCCCCTCTTTGGCACATGGGGGATTTCAGCAAAGGGGGAAGCTGCACGCCGACCCCCCCTCTGCAAACACCCCTCCTCTGCAAACCCCCCCCAACACAGCGCCTGGGGGCAGGGGGCATGGCGGGGGGCACACCCCCCCCAGCCACCTCCCTTGTGTCCATTTCTCCCTTTTTCCTCTTTTTCTTTTTTTTTTTTTTTTTTTTTTTTTTTTTAAATATGTAGATTTGGGGTTTTTTCCTTTTTTGCCTGACCCCGGTGCAGGCCGGGGGGCACTAGCCTGGGGCGGGGGCCCCCCCTAACTCCCTCCAGGGCCGGCGTTGAGGAAGTAGGTGGTCATTTCCCCCTTGCCCTTGACCTTGACCAGCCCCCGACACTCCAGCACATAGCCCTTGGCCGCCAGCACCTGGTACAGGTCCGTTGTCACCTGATGGAGGGGGACAGAGGGGTGAGGGGGGGCCGTTCTGGGGGTCCCTGTCCCCCTCTCCCTGTCCCTGGCTGACCTGGATGCGGTCGGGGACGCCGGTGCTGTCCATGCGGCTGGAGACATTGACGGTGTTGCCCCAGATGTCGTACTGCGGCTTGCGCGCCCCGATCACCCCCGCCACCACCGGGCCCATGTTCAGGCCTGGGGGGGGGGGAGCGGACACAGGGTGTCACAGCCCCCCCCTCTGCCGTGGGGGTTAGGGCACGGGGGAGAGGGGAAAAGGGGGGGCGGGCAGGGGTTTGTGGGTGTAAAAGGGTGCGCAAGGGCAAAGGGGAGGAGGTGCGCCAAGGGTTTGCACGTGCAAATGAGAGTGCAAGGGCAAAGGAGCACGCAAATGGGCATCCAAGGGGTGTGCAAAGGGGGGGCGATGGCAAAGGAGTGGGCAAAGGGTGTGCAAGGGGTAAGGGGGGGCCACAAAGCGGGTGTGGGCAAAGGGGCGGGGGTATGCGAGGGTTTGTGTGTGCGTAGGAGTGTGCAATGGCAAAGGGGTGTGCAAAAGGGAAGGGGTGTGCAAAGTATTTGCGCGTGCAAATGCGTGTGTGATGGCAAAGGAGCGTGCAGAGGGGCGTGCAAGGGGTAAGGGGGGCACAAAGAGGGGGGTGGGCAAAGGGGAGGGGGTGGGCAAAGGGTTTGGATGCGCAAAGGAGTGTGCGAAGGGGTTTGAGGGCCTGTGTGTGCGAGGACTAAAGGGGCGTGCAACACCAGCCTGCGCTAAGGAGCGTGCGAGGGCCCTGGGTATAAAAACGAAGGGGGGTGCAAAGGGTTTGCGTGTGCCGAGGAGTGTGTGGTGGCAAAGGGGTGTGTAAAGGGGCGTGCAAGGGCAAAGGGGGGCACAGATGGGGCATGGGTCAAGCAGAGGGGGTGGACGAGGGTTTGTGTGTGCAAAGGGGTGTGTGAAGGCCGCGTGTGCAAAAAGGAAGGCTGTGCAGAGGGTCTGCGTGTGCAAACGAGTGTGCGAAGGCAAAGGGGTGGGCAAGGGCTAAGGGGGGTGCAAAGGGGGTGTGGGCAAAGGGGAGGAGGTGGGCGAAGGATTTGCATGTGCAGAGGGGTGTGCAAAGGGTTTAGATGCGCAAAGGGGTGTACGAGGGCCTGCGTGTGCAAGGGTCAGGGCGTGCAAGGGGGAAGGGGCGTGCGAGGGGGGTGTGGGCAACGGGGAAGGGGTGTGCAGAAGCTTTGGGTGTAGGCAGGGGTGCGCAATGGCAGAGAGGTGTGTGAAGGGGGGTATGAGGGCCTGTGTGTGCAAGGACTAAAGGGGTGTGCGAAGGCCAGGTGTGCAAACGAGCGTGCAAAGGCAAAGGAGTGCGTAAAGGGGCGTGCAAGGGCTGAGGGGGGGCACAAAGCGGGGAGCAAAGGGGAAGGGGTGTGCGAGGGTTTGTGTGCGCCGAGGGGCGTGTGAAGGCAAAGGGGGCGTGCAAGGGCTGGGTGCGCCGGGGGGCGTGCGAGGGCCCGTGCGCGGCTCGGTGTGCGGGGGCCAGGCGCGTGGAGGGGGTGGGAGGGGGCGTCCGCACACGGGGCGCTCACCGATCTTCATCTGGAAGTTGTTGAAGGAGTGCTCGTTGATGTACTTCATCTGCTCCATCAGGTGCATGGCGTAGTCGGCCAGCGCCGCGATGTGGCTCCGGCCCTCCCGGTCGTAGGTGGAGGCGTTCAGCCCCGAGGCCGCCATGTAGGTGCTGCCGATGGTCTTGATCTTCTCCAGCTGGCGGTACTTCTGCTCGCTGATGATCTGGGGTGGGGGGACAGGGAGGGGATGGCATCACCCCCACCTCTACAGTGCGCCCCATCTTCCTGCACCCCGTCCCATGGTCTCCCCCGAGCCCCACGCACGCTGCTCCACGGCCTCTCCAGCACCCTGTGCACCCCATCTTCTTCCACCCCATGGACGCTGCTCCACAGCCTCTCTGGGGCCCTGTGTACCCCATCTCCTGCGCCCCACCCCATGGGGCTCCATGAACGCTGCACCACAGCCTCTCCAGCACCCCATGCACCCCATCCCCTGTACCCCATCCCCACACATGGTGCTCCACGGCCTCTCCAGCACCCTGTGCACCCCATATTCCTGCACCCCATCCCTGTGCACCTCATGGATGCTGTCCCACAGCCTCTCTGGGGCCCCATGCACCCCATCTCCTGCACCCCGTGCCATGGCTCCATCAACGCTGCTCCACAGCCTCTCCAGCACCCTGCGCACCCCATCCCCATGCACCCCATCTCCTGCACCCCATCTCCTGCACCCCACACATGCTGCTCCACGGCCTCGCCAGCACTCCATGCACACCATCCCCATCCACCTCATCCTCTGGTCCCCCATGCACAGAGCTCCACGGCCCCTCCAGCACCCCATGCACCCCATCTCCTGCACCCTATTCCATGGCTCCATGAACACTGCTCCTTAGCCTCTGCAGCACCCCGTGCACCCCATCCCCGTACACCCCATCCCCACGATCCACCCCATCGCACCCCACTCCGCTCCCCGGCACCTCGTCGAAGTCGGCGATGATCTCGTTGAGCAGCCGCAGGCACTCGACGCCCTCATTGTTGGCCTCCAGCTCGACGTAGAACTCGGAGAAGTTGCTGATGGAGGCGAACATGACGGCCACGCACTCACAGGACTGGTAGTAGAGCTCGTCGTTGCGCCGCTCCCGCGCCAGGAAATGTGCCGCCACGTCCTTGGGCAGGATGTTGTGCAGCAGCCGCCGGTTGTAGGCCTGCAGCTCCTCCATCTCCTCCTTCTCGCCCGTCGCCTGCGTTGCACAGCGCCATGCGGGAGCCGCGCCGGGGCCCCGCGGCTGCCCCAGGGTGCGGGGAAGGGGACGGTCCCGGCCCCTCGTCCGCGGGTCCTACCTGCAGCTTCCAGAGGAAGTCGAGGCGGGCGGTGGACTCGACCTGCTGCGCGTGCAGGTACAGCGCCAGCGCAAAGACGGCCAGGATGACGGGGGTGACGTACCGCAGGGCCACCTTCCCCTCTGACGGGCTGTGGGCAGCCCCCACCCGCTTGAGCTGGTGTGTCGGACAAGTCCGTGCCCACCCCAGGGACCCCAAGACTGCACCCACCCCAGCGAGTCCCAAAGATGGACCCAATCCCCATAAGATGCACCCACCCCAGGGACCCCAAACCTGCACCCAGACCTGTAAGATGCCCCCACCTGAGGGATCACCCAAGACGCACCTGCTCCAAGGACCCCAAACCTGCACCCAGACGCCAAAGATGCACCCACCCAAGGGACCCCAAGGGGGCACCCACCCTGTAAGACGCACCCAACCCCAAAGACAAACCCAACCCAGGGACCCCTAAGCTGCACGCAGCCCCCAAAGCTGCACCCACCCTTGCAGCACAGACCCCCAACAAGGGACTCTCCTGCTGCTGCCCACCCTTATCCCGCTGGTCCCAGTTCCCCGCTGGTCCCAGTTTCCCACTCACCATTCGCCCTGGGTCACGTTGAAGGAGGGCCTGGGGGGAGAGAAGCCGGGGCTTAGCGGGGTGGGGATGTGGCTCCCAGGGTGGGGACTGCCGAGGGGGGGACACCGGGCACTCACAGAGCATTAGCTACCACCAGCAGGTCGGCATTGTCGAAGAGGGCGGCCTGGGGCCCCTCCACCAGCACCAGGTAGGTGGCCTCGATGGCCACCATGAGCAGCAGCTTGCCGATGCTGCTGATGTGCAGGAAGACGGAGCAGGCCAGCAGGCTCAGCACCACGCTGTAGTTGAAGTACTGCGGGAGAGACACGGCGGGGATGCACCCATGAGGAACCCCTGCCAGCACCCCACACCCACGGGGACCCTGCACCCATGGGGAACCCCCGCCAGCACCCTCAGGGGCTCTGCACCAGCTCCCATGGAGGACTTTGCACCTGTAGGGACCTATGCCAGCACCCTGTATCTGCCAGGACCCTGTGCCAGCATGCTGTAATCTTAAGGACACCGCACCTGCAGCACCCTGTACCCTTGGGGACCCTGTGCCAGCACCTTTGGGGACATGGCACCTGCAGGGACCCCGCGCCAGCATGCTGCATCCTTGAGGATGCCATGCCAGCAGCATGGGGGATGCTGTGCCTGCAGGGACCCCACGCTGGCACCCTGCACCCTCGGGGACCCCATGCCAGCACCCTCGGGGACACTGTGCTTGCAGGGACCCTGTGCCAGCACCCTGCACCCTCAGGGACCCTGTGCTAGTGCCCATGCAGGACTTTGCACCCACAGGGACCTATGCCAGCACCCTGTATCTGTGGGGACTCCTTTCCAGAACCTTGGGGGACATGGCACCCATGGGGACCCTCTGCCAGCACCTTGCATCCTCAGGGACCATGTGCCAGCACCCAAGGAGGACCTTGAACTGGCAGGGACCCATGCTGGCACCCAGGTAGGACCTCATCCCCGTGCCCTGCACCCATGGGAGACCTACACCCATGGGTGCCCCATGGCCACTCACCTCGGGGAAGTTGCAGGCCAGCCCGTCACGGTGGCAGGGGCCTGCGGGGGTCCCCAGGGAGAAGTTGAGGGCCCGGAGCTGGCAGGGTCCCACAGCCTCAGGGGTGACATTGAGCTCGCGGGCGGCGCAGTCCCGCAGGGACACCCGGCTGCAGGGGAACTGGGAGGGGAGAGAGGGGTGAGCCGGTGCCCCACAGCCCCCCGCAGCCCCTGACCCCACGCCCCTACCATGTTGACAAAGGCAGCGATAAAGACGAGGAGGATGGTGAAGACCCCGATGACGGTGCTGTGGGCGCGGGACTGGACAATCTTCCGGGAGAGCCGCTGCAGGGCAGCAGGGAAGAGCTGCGGGTGGAGAGGGACCCTGTCACGCATGGCCGAGCCCCTCCACGTCCCCCCACCCATCAGCCCTGTACTCACGGTGACACAGGAGTAGACGGCGCAGACAAAGAGGATGGCGGCAAGGAGGATGAAGATGCCAACATAGACACCGAGCATCAGCGGGGAGCTGGGGAGAGACGTGGCCATGAGCACCCGGGCGGAGCGGGGAGCCGGGGACCAGGGTTTGGGGGGGCTGTGGCACTCACTAGGGGAACACCACAATCTGGAGGCAGCAGATGAAGCAGAAGACGAGGAGGGTGCAGGCCACGTAACCAGCGAAGCGGTCGTCCACCTTCTTGGAGTACTGCGGGGAGGAGAGGGATGAGCTGGGCTGGGTGGGGGGGGACAGAGAGGACCCCAGGTGATGGAGGGAACAGGGAGGATGGAGGGGCCAGGACAGAGGGGACCACAGAGCCAGCAGGATGGAGGGGACCCCACAGATTAGAGGGTTCAGAGGTTACCCACGGAGAAGGTAGAAGTGACCTACCTGGAATAGAGGAGACCACGAGGCCAGGACAGAGAGGACCCAAGGGATGGAAAGGATGGGATGAAGGGGGACAAGGAGGACCTCAGGGAATGGAGGTGAGATGAGGGGAACCAAGGTGCTGATGGGGCCAGGACAGAGGGGACTTCAGGGGATGGAGAGGACCCCAGGGCTGGGAGAGAGGGACCCCCACCTTCTTCTCCAGCTCGGGTGTCTGGAAGGTGAGCAAGAACTTCTTGACATGGTCCTTGCGGAGCTGGTCGATGCTGCGGGCGTCGATGGCCCGGCTCAGGAACTCATCCACCTCATCCTCGGGGTTGAGGGCCTCCTGGGCACCACGGCTGGGGGCACGGGTGGGTCAGGATCCCTCCAGGCCACCAGCTCTGCCCCAGGCAGGGACTGGCTGTGACGCCCCGGGCACCCCAGCATAGGGACACTTACTTGTCCTTACTGGAGTCATCGATGCCCTGAGGAGACACAACGGAAGTGGGGGGTGTCAGGGACACTGGCATGGATGGGGGGTACCCACATAGATGACAAGGACATGGGGCACCCAGGATCACCAAGGCCACCAAAGATGGGGGACAGAGTCCCAGGTGTAACCAGGATGGGGTGGATTCAGGAGGGTTCCCCAAGCCTGGCAAGGATGGGGGGTGTCCTCAAAGGTCTGCAAAGGGAGGAGGGAGGGGCCTGGGGTGGGGGGGATGTCTGACACCAGTGAGGATGGGGGACCCCTGAGGGTCCCCAAGGCCAGTGAGGACAGAGGGGATCCCCAAGAACTGGTGAGGACAGGGTGTACACCTGGGGCTCCCCATGGGCTCGTGATGACAGGAGAGATCCCCAAGGGATGGTGAGGATGCGGGGGGGGAAACCTGGGGGTCCCCATGGGCCGGTGAGGATGAGGGGGATCCCTGAGGGCTGGTGAGGATGGGGAGAGGCCCAGGGGTTCCCCGAGGCCACGGGTTGCATCAGGCGGGAGGAAACACACAAGGGCTGCGGACACGGCAGGGGAAGCCCATGGCAGCCATGGAAAGGTGAGCGGCCGATACCGCAGTGGGGAGGGCCCCTGTGCCCAACGCCCCCCCGAGGCCACTCACCATCTGCCGGAAGGCCTTGGAGTCCTTGGTGCGGGAGAAGGAGCGCTCGGGCACCCAGCGCGGCACCAGCCCCTCCGTCGAGTTGGCGCGAGCCCGCTGCAGCTTGGCCAGGATGGCTTTCTCCTCCTTCTGCAGGGCAACGCGGCCGTGAGAGGGTTGGCCCCGGGGTGCCCCCCCCCCGCGTCCCCCTGACATGTCCCCCCAACTCACGCGCTTTTGGCTGCAGCCGACGATAAGGAAGGTCTCGATGTTGTGCTCCTTGAGGTAGGCATTGCGCTCGCCCCCATGGCCCGGCTCCACCTCGTAGTCACCGTTCAGGTACTGCAGTGTCGCCCAGGTGATGTGGATGCGCCTGGGAATGGGGGGGATGAAGGCACTGAGCCCCCCCTGCCCTGTGCCCCCCGCCCCAAACCCCAGCCCAGCCCCCCCATCCCGGCTCACCCGGCTTTGCCGCCCGCTTCCATGTGGTTAGCGAGGGTCACGTCATTGGACCAGACGTCAAACTGCCACTTGCGCAGCCCCAGGACGCCGCAGTGCACCCGCCCGCTGTGGATGCCCACACGCATGTTCACGTTCACCCCCGTCACCTCGCGCACCAGCCTGTGGACGGCACCGGCACCGCGTCACCCCAAGGCACCGCATCCCAGGCCGCCACGCACCGGGGATGTGCCAGCACCAGGGACCAGCACAGCCCCCCAAGGTGCAGTGGCACCGGGGACACACCGGCACCGGGGTGGATTCCCAAGGGTTCCCCAAGCCTGGCAAGGATGAGGGGGTCCCCAAGGGTCTGCAAAGGGAGGACGGAGGGATCTGGGGGGATGTCTGATGCCAGTGAGGATGGGGGACCCCTGAGGGTCCCCAAGGCCAGTGAGGACAGAGGGGCACCGGGACTGGGCACAGCCCCCCAGGGCTGCAGTGGCACCAGGGATGTGCCAGCACCAGGGACCGGCACACCCCCCCGAGTCACAGTGGCACCGGGGACATGCTGGCACCGGGGTCAGGTACAGCCCCCCAGGGTTGCGGTGGCACCGGGGCTGTGCCAGCAGCAGGGACGGGTGCGACCCCCGTGCTCTACCCCACTCACGAGATGGCCTCAATCATGTCGACCCCCATCTCCACGCAGCAGTGAGCGTGGTCCCCGCGCGCCTCTGGCAGCCCCGACACGCAGTAGTAGCAGTCCCCCAGGATCTTGATGCGCAGGCAGTGGTTCTCCTGGGGAGGACGGGCAAGTCAGGGGGGCCCCAAGACCCCCCCAACTCCTCCCTTTGCCCCACTGCTCACCGCCGCCAGCTTGTCAAAGCGAGCGAAGAGCTCGTTGAGCGTCATCACCAGCTCCTGGGCCGTGCACTGCGAGGCCAGGCTGGTGAAGCCCTCGATGTCCGCGAAGAGGATGCTGCCAGGAGGAAGAGCATGGGCTGGGAAGGGACCACACGCCACCCCGGACCCCCTCGGCTGGTGACAGCTCCCCCAAACCTCACCTCCCCCCAGCCCACACCCCCAGCCCCTCTGTACCTGACATTGTCGTGCTTCTGGATGTAGATCTTGTGGAACATCATGTCCTCCTTCTTGGTGTTGATGTCCTCCTTCATCTCCATGGCCACGTGCTGGGGCAGCACCGAGAGCAGCAGGCGCTCCTAACCCCAGCATCGCCCCGTTAGCAGCGGACCGGGACCCCACCAGATCCCCCCAGCCCGGCATGGGAGATCCCAAGACCCCCAGCTCACCTGCTGGCGGTTCTCGCGCTGGAGGTGCAGGCGCGCCTGGATGTAGCCGCGGGTCTCCTGGAAGGCCTGGCGCTGGGACACCTCGGCCGGGTAGTGAGTGCAGACCCCCACCACGTTGGTGCAGAGGAATATGAGGGCGTTGGCGCTGAGCTGATGGGGGAGGTGGGCTCAGTGTGGCCACCTGGGGTCCCCTGGCCCCATGGTGAGAGCTGGCTGGCTCTGCCACCCTCCTCTGCACCCCAAAACCCTGGCTCTGGTATGGGGGGTGCTGTCAAGAGGAGCAGGGGGGGACATGGGGCATGGACACATGGGGACCTGGGCACGCAGGGCAGGGGGACATGGAGGTGCAGGGACCCAGGACAGGGTCGATGCAGGGACATGGGGACAGAGGGGACCAGGGTGTGAGGGGTGTGGGGCACCTAAGGACATGGGAAACCAGGGCAGGGGGGAGTTGCAGTGACATGGGGGACCTGGACACCCAGGGCAGGGGGACACAGGGCAATTGGGGCTGCAGGAAACCGGGGCACGCAGGGACCAGGGCACCCAAGGCAGGGGTGGCAGAGGGGACCTGGGGACACAGTGGACTAGGGCAGGGTGAACCGGGGGGGTTCCTGGGGACCCAGTGCAGGGGGGACACGGGGACCTGGGGACATCGGAAACCACGGCAGGAGGGACCTGGGGATCCAGGGCTGGGGGATATGAGGATGTAGGGACCCGAGGCAGGGGGGACAGGGGGACCAGGGATAGAGGGGGAAGTGGGGACACGGCCAGGCCCCGCAGGCCCTCGGGAAGCGGAGGAAGCCGGGGGAGGGCCGGGAAGCGGAGATGGCTGCAGCGGGAGCGCTGCGGTTTCCCCCCTCCCCGTCCCTGTCCCTGTCCCCCGGGACCAGGGCCAGGGTTATTTATAGCGCTCCGTTGGGCTGGGAGCGGGGGCCGGGCACCCACCCGCCGGCCCCATCGCACCCCCCGGCCACGGTCCGCAGTCCCATCGCTCCCACCCTGTGGGGTGGGCACCACTCACGGGGGCTTCCCCTCCCATGACCCCCCCCCCCAAGCCCCCCCGGTGTCACGTTCCTCGCCCTGCATCCCATGGGGATGGCACGTGGCCCCGGCCCCGGCCCCGGCCAGGCAGGGCGAGGGTGATGGGTGGCCCCATGCAAGGAGGAGGAACACAGCGAGGCCCTGCTGGGGGCTGGGAATACACTGGGGACCCCCCAGGGCCCCCCTGTGCCTGCAGCACCCCACTGGGAGGACCCCCCACCCCGGGAGGGGGGCAGGACAGGGGACACCGCCAGCGTCCCAGCCCCTTCGGGTGGCAGCCACCCCCCTGCCCTGGCGCCCTGGCAGCCCGGGCAACCCCGTGGGGGTTTCCGCCAGCACCACAACAGGGGCTTTGTGGGTACCCCCCCCACCCTGAGCACAGCCCACAATGGCAGGTCTGTGCACAGCCGCTGGGACAAGGGGCCCCCTCACCCCCGGTGCGGGGCTGCGGCAGCGGAGCGACCCCCGGCCATGCCACAGGCAGCACCCACGGCACCCTGGCACGGGACCCCCCACCGCCACGGGGCAGCCGAGGGGCCCCTCCCGCATCTAGAATTTTCCATGGGCAAGAAAAGCCCAATTTTGCAGAGAGGGACTCGGGGAGCCACCAATGGAAACGGGGATGGGGACAGGGATGGGGGGGTCCTACCCGGGGCCTCCCCCACCCCACACCCAGGCAGGCAGGACCCCCTCGGCGCAGCCTCCCCCATGTGTGCCCCCCCCAGCCCTACCTGCTTCCAGAGGAAGGGGTCGGCGGCATTGCGGTGCCAGGCAATGGCGAGGTGCAGGGCGGAGAGGAGGACGCCGGCCAGCACGGCCGCCCGCATCCGCACCGGCAGCAGCGTGTAGGTGATGTAGATGAAGAAGACGCTCCACCAGACGCCCTCGGCCGCGCTGCGGGGCGCGACGGCCACCGTCCCCAGCGCCTGCACCCCGGCCAGCAGCCCCAGCACCACGTAGCTCACCACCCACATGTAGTCCTGGGGGAAGGCGCTGCGGCTGCACAGCACCATCAGGAGCAGGAAGAGAGCCGTGGCGCTCGCCAAGGCAGCGGCTGCCGGCACATGCGGGGCACCGGGCAGGCAGTGGAAGAGCAGCATGACCCCACAGACCAGCACCAGCACCCCCATCAGCACCGTCAGGCTGCTCTGGTTCATCTGGAAGAAGTAGCGCTGGTAAAGCCGCTCCAGTTTGGCCGACTGGAAGCGTTTGGAGCGGAAAACCTGGAGCAGCCGCCGCCAGCACTCGCCGGCCGATGGCCACCCCCCGGCCCCCTTCGGCCCCTTGGCTTCGCCATCCTCCAAGCCCAGGTCCACCGATTTGAGCCCCAGGTCACCTGCGGGCCCCTTCTTGCCATAGTGGTCCTCCTGCCAGGTGCAGTGCAGCCCCCGGGGGGGCCCCCCGCCCCGCTCCATCTCAGGGTCCTGCAGGCAGCTCATGTAGCGGGGGCCGCAGAGGGCGGCGCGGGGACGGGTGCCCTTCTTGCCGTTGCGCTCCCCCCATGCCGTCTTCCGCTCGTCCACCTTGGGCACCAGGATGCCGCTGAACCACGACATGCTGCGGGCGCCAGGAGGGGGTCAGCGCTCGGTCACCCACCCCAGTGCCCCCAGAGGGACGCTGGTGCCCACGGGGGTGCGAGGCAGCATTTTTCCCAGCTGGCAGCAAAGGGCCCTGGTGTCCCACCCTGGGGGGATGCAGAGCCTAAGCCCCAATTCCCCCAGCAGCCCCATGGCCCCTGCAGGTGCCCGGTGCCGGTGTCCTAGTGTTTGGCCCTGCCGAGGCCGCCCCAAGCCCGTCCTTCCCGGCGCAGCGACCTGCGGCAAAGCTGGAACCGTCCCGGGCGTCCCAGCCCTGTTTGTCTTGAACGGCGGCCAACGGATTGTACCGGGCAACTCGGCCCCCGGGGCACCGGGGACCAGACGGGACGTGGCAGCCGGTCCCAGCCCCGGGCAAGCGGCGGTGGGGATCGGCCGCCCGGGAAGGGCCGGCCCCGGCCGCGGCCGCCTCCCTGCCCGCCTGCTCCGGGCACGGCCCGCGGGGAGCCCCGCCGAGCCCGGCACGGCCTCCCGGACCCTCCCGCCGCTACCGGGCACCCCCCGGGGACCAGCTCGGTCCGTGTCCCCCCCTCCGCGCCGCACTGGGCCCCGCGCAGTACCCCGGTCCCGCTGCCCGCCCCCCCCCCCCCCCCCCCCGCCGCGCCCGGCGGGCCCCGCTCACCTCCGCCGTCGCCGCCGCCCGCGGGGCCCCGGCACGGCCCCGCCGCCGCCGCCCGCTCCTACACGGCGGCCGCGCTGCGCCCCCGCCGCCCCATCCCGAGCCCAGGCCGGGCCCTCGGTGGCGGCCCCGGTCCCGGTCGCAGCCCCGGCCCCAGCCCAGCCCGCCCCGGCCGGCGCCCGTCCCCCCCCCCCCCCCCCCCCGCCCGGATCCTCTCCCGGGCGCTCCCGGCCGGCGGCCTTAAAGGCGCAGCGGCGGCGGCCCGGTACGGCCCGGTACGGCCCGGTGCGGCCCGGTGCGGCGGGGGAGGCGCGGGCGGCAGGCGGGGGCGGCGGGCGCGCGCGCGGGCAGGGGCGGACCGGCACCCCCGGGGCTGCGCACACACCCGGACACACGGACACACGCACCCCCCCCCACCCCCCCGCGCTGCACCCACACGACGGGGACAACGGGGACAGGGGCAGCCGGGCCCCCCCCCCACGCACACGCACCCCCCCCTTTGAGCGTGTCCCTTGCACACGCACCCCAGCGCCCCCCACTCGCACGCCCACCCCGACACGTCCCTGGCGTGGACATGCACACGCACCCCCCCCTTGCACACTTACACCCCCGCTTTGCACGCATACACACACGTGCACACCCCCCCTTGCACACTTACACCCCCGCTTTGCACGCATACACACACGTGCACACCCCCCCTTGCACACTTACACCCCCGCTTTGCACGCATACACACACGTGCACACCCCCCCTTGCACACTTACACCCCCCTTGCACACGCACACACACTCAGACACCCGTTTTGCACACACGTACCCCCTCGCACACACACACACACGCGCGCGCGTGCACACCCTGTTGCGTGCACACACACCCCCCCCCCGCACACACACCTACGCACCCCGGGCACGCACACGCATACACACACAAGTACACCCCCCCCCCTTGCACACCCACCCACACCCGTTTTGTGTGCACACACACACACACACGTGTGCACGCCCCCTGCGCACACACACACCCCCCCTCGCACACACATACAGCCTCTTGCACACACCCCCCCCCCCGGTGTGCGCACACGCATGTGCACACACACGCTCACACACGCATTTTGCACACCCTCCCTCGCACCCCCCCCACCCCGGTTTGCACACACACACACTCACACGCATTTTGCACACCCTCCCTCGCACCCCCCCCACCCCGGTTTGCACACACACACACTCACACGCATTTTGCACACCCTCCCTCGCACACACACCCTTGCACACACGCCCCCCCCCCCCCCTTCGCACACACTCACACCCCCCCCCTTGCACGCACACCCCTCCTTTTGCACGCCCCCCCCCCACCCGCACCCCGTGCCCAGGCGGGCACAGGTCACCCCCCCGCCACGGGGGTCCCCGCCTGCCCCCCCCCCCCCGTACCCCACGAGTGTCCGTGGGTCAGGCCCTGGCACCCCCCGTCCGTAGCCGGTCCCCCCCGCCCCGGACCACCCCGCAGCGGCGGCGCCGGGCCTCGCGGCCCCCCCCGCAGCAGCGCTGGGCCCCGGGGAGGGCTGATTAATCATTAATTAGCAGCCGCCGCCGGGCCCGTGTCCCCGCGGCCCCACGCGGAAGTCCCGCCGCGGGGGGGGGGGGGGGGGGAGTGGGCAACGGAGCCCGGCGTGGGGGACGGGACGGGGCGGGGGCACCGCGGGTGACATCGGGGGGGGCCCAGCGCACCCTGACCGGATCCGCACTCGCCGCCCGGGGATGGGGGCGCCGGGGGAGGGATCCGGGCCATGATGGGGATCCCCGGAACAGATCCCAGCCATGCTGGAGATCCCTGGGATGGATCCGGACCATGATGGGGATCCCCGGGACAGATCCTGCCCGTGACGGGGATCCCTGGGACAGATCTTGCCCATGATGGGGGTCCCTGGGGTGGCCCCTGACCTTGCTGGGGATGGATCCTGCCCATGTTGGGGATCCCCGAGATGGATCCTGGCCCTGCTGGGGCTCCATGGGTTGGATCCAGGCCATACTAGGGATCCTTGTGATGGATCCTGCCCATGCTGGGGATCCCTGGGATGGATCCTGGCCCTGCTGGGGCTCCATGGGTTGGATCCAGGCCATACTAGGGATCCTTGTGATGGATCCTGCCCATGATGGGGATCCCTGGGATGGATCCTGAATCCTGCTGAGGGTCCCCAGAGTGGATCCTGCCCATGCTGGGACGCCGCAGGTCAGATACTGCCCATGCTGGGGTCCCTGGGACAGATCCTGCCCAATCTGGTGATTCTTGGGACGGATCCTGACTTTGCTGGGGATTCCCAGGATGGATCCTGCACAATCTAGGGCACCTCAGGTCAGATCCTGGCCATGTTGAGGATCCCTGGGGCAGATCCTGACCCTGCTGGGGATCCCTGGGTTGGATCCAGGCCATACTGGGACTGCCTGGACTGTATCCTGGCCCTGCTGGGGTGCCTCAGGACAGCCCTTGGTGGTGCAGGAGCTCTCTAGGTTGGATCCTGCCCACATCAGCCCTCCCCAGGCTGGATCCCGATCATGCCAGGGCCCCTGGGCTTGGCCCTGGCTCTGCCGGGGATCCCTGGGATGGATCCTGCCCATGCTGGGAATCCCTGGGAGGATCCTGCCCATGCTGGGAATCCCTGGGAGGATCCTGGCCCCGCCGGGGCTCCCTAGGACGGATCCTGCCCATGCTGGGGATCCCTGGGAGGATCCTGCCCCCGCCGGGGCTCCCTAGGACAGATCCTGCCCATGCTGGGGATCCCTGGGAGGATCCTGCCCCCGCCGGGGCTCCCTGGGCCGGACCCGGGCCGCCCCTCTCCCCGGGGCCGCCGCAGCCGCCGCCCCTCGCTCCGCTCGGGCGGTGCAGTGATGCCGCAGCAGCGCGGCACCGAGCCGGATCCGGCCGCTCCCGTGGGCACGGCGGGGACACGGGGCGTGGGGCGAGGGTGCGGGGGGGCTCCTCTGCCCCCCCCCCTGCGGCCCCGCCTGCCCCACGCGGGAGTATATGGGGGCAGATAACGCCCGGGCGGAGGGGCACGGCGGCGGCCCCGGGGATCTTCTTTCCCGGGGCCGCCCGGACGGTGCCGGCAGCACGGCGGGTTGCGAGGAGGGTCTGTCCCCGGTGCCCCCCGGTGGCTGCCCAGCTACGGGGGCGCGGGCCGGACGCTACGGGGATGGGCGCGGGGGCGGGCAGGCGGGGGCGGGGACGGCCGGGACGCCCCGGCAGCCCCGTGTGATGCGGAGCGCGGCGGTGGCGGCGGCGGCGGCGCGGCCCTTCCCGGTGGAGCGCCGCGGTCCGGTGCGGGGCGGCCCCGCCGGGATCCCGGGGGCTCCGGTGGGTGCCGCCGGGCATGTCCGCCCCGGCGCAGCCCGCTGCTCCCGGCTCCTTCCAGGTGAGCGGGCCGGAGCCCTCCCGGCCGCCGTGGGCCCGATGCGGCCCGGTTCGGTTCTGCCCGCAGCGCGGGGGACCGCCGGTGGCAGCGCAGCGGCGGGGCCGCGCTGCACGGTGCCGCCCGGTGCTCACCGGCCGCCCCCGCCGCTCCCCCCCGCAGAGCCCCCGGAGGCTCCCGAAGCGCAAGAGCCGCTTCAAGCGCTCGGACGGCAGCACCTCGTCCGACACCACCTCCAGCATCCTCCGCAGGCAGGTGAGCGGGCCGGCACCGGGACCGGGACCGGCACCGGCACCGGGGCGGGGCGGGGCAGCCCCGCCAGCCCCGGACCCCCCCGCCGCGGCTCGCTCCCGGGGGCAGCGGCGCTGCGGCTCCGCATTAAAGCACGGACCGGGGAGGAGCGGCCGAGCTCCCCCGCCCCAATCCCTGCACCGGGGGAACCGGGTGGCCGCCCCCGCCCCGCCGCTCCCCCGGGACCGGGGCTGGGCGCAGGCACCGGGCGCCGGTGGCATCGCAACAGCCGCTCCCCGCGGCTAAAAATAGCGAGCGCTGCGTCAGGGCCGGGCCGGCCGCCGGGCACCGGCACTGCGGCGCGGGGGAGACGGCGGAGGGGCGGCGGGGGGGCCCCGGGGAAACTGAGGCACGGGCGGGGGAACGGGGCGGGGGGCGGTTGGTAAACCGGTCCATCAGCCGGCACCGGGCCGCCTCTCCGCGCTGCCCGAGGGCGGGGGGGCGGGGGGGGCATGGATCCCCCCGCCGCCCCCCACTCGCCTGCTCCAGTTCACCCTGGCCCGTGCGGTGCCCCCCGCCCTGGCCGCCGGCGGGGGAGCGGGTACCGGGGCGGCCTCGGGGAGGGCGGGGTGTTCCGGTAGGGGTGGCCCCGGGGGGCGCAGAGCGGCCCGAGCATCCGGTTTGTCTCCCAGGGTAGCACCTGCCCCCCCCGGTCCCGGTAGTCCCTGGTATCCCCGGGGATCCCCCGCCCCGGCCCCGCAGCCGGTGCGGCCCCTTCAGCACCTCGGAGAGGGCCCGGCCCGGCCGCGCCGCGCTGTCGGTACCGGGGCCGGTGCTCGGTGCCCGGGGGCCGGTGCTCGGTGCCCGGTGCTCGGTGCCCGGGGCCGGTCCCACAGCTGCCCGGAGTCCCCGCCCCGCCGAGCGCTGCCCCGCGGCCCCCTGGTCCGGGCCAAGCCGTCCCGGTCCGGTCCCGCCGGTACTCGTCCCGCTGCGCGGTAATGGGGCGGGCCGGGCCGATCCCCCGGGACCCGCCACTGCCCCCCTCCTCGGGGGCGGGGGGGGCGCGGCGGGGGGGCGGGAGCGGCTCCGGCCCCGCCGCAGGGCTCGCCCTGCAGACGGGGCTGCTACCGGCTCGGGGCAGGACGGGGGCCGCCGCACCGGAGCATGGAGGTACCCGCGGGGACCCCTTGCCGCCGCCCCGGGACCCCCTGCCGCGGGCTGCGGCGGGCGACAGAGCCCTTCCGCCGCCGCCCCGGGACCCCTCACCTCCCCATCCGCAGCTGCCCCCCTTTGCAAACTGCCCCCCCCTCCCCTGGGAGCTGCCCTGAGGCCCCGTCCCGGTGCACCGCACCGGGGCCGCTCGGCACCCCCGGCTGGCAGTGCAGCCCCACGGGGGGCCCACCGGAGAGGGGCCGGAGCCCCCCGCCATCCCCGGAAAGGGAGAACCGCGACCCTCAACACCCCCCACCCACCCCCGGGCTGAGCTGGCGGGGGCGGCTCCGTGCGCCCCGGGGGGGCGGCGGGAGGCGGGGGCGGGGAGGGGCGGGGAGGGGCGGCGGCGGCGCGGCGGAGCGGGCAGGGCCAGCCGGAGCCCGAGCCGCAGCCGGAACCGGAGCCGGTGCCGGTGCCGGAGCCGGGCGGGGGGGGCGCGGGCGGCTCGGCTCGGCTCGCCCCGTCTATGTCGTTTTCTGACTCCAGCGCTACATTCCTGCTCAACGAGGTACCGGCCCCGGTACCGGGGGGGCCGGGGGGTGCCGTGCCCGGGGGACAGCGGTCGGGGGTGGGGGGGGCTGCGCCCCGGGGGTCGGTGATTACGCCTCAGGGGCTGTGCCGGGGGGCGAGGGGGGGGTTGGCTGTGTCCGGTGCAGGGGTTTGTGCCCGGTGCGGGGGTGGCTCTGCCGCCCCCCGGCCCTTTGTTCCTCATCGCCGCCGCCGGTCTCGTCCCCTTCGGGCAGGTGCCGCCGGGTCCCGGGACCGGACGGGAGCGGGGGGAGGGGGCGGCTCCCGTGACCGGAGACCCCGCGGGGACCGATGTTCCGGGCCGGTGGCTGCATGGGGGGGGGGGTCGTGCTGGGGGGTGGGATGGGGTGGGGGGGTGGGAAACGCTGGAGGCGCTATACTGGGGGGCCGTGCTGGGCATGCTGGGGTGGGGAGGAAGATGCTCGGGGGTGGCCGTGCTGGAGAGGCCATGTTGGGGGGGGGCCATACTGGGAAACCATATTGCCTGCGCTGGGGATGGGGGGGTCTGTCCCTCCGTCCCCCCCCACCCCGGTGTGAGCGAGGTGGGATGCGGAGAGTGGGGGTCCGGGGTGCGGGGGAGGCTGGAGCCTGGGCAGCGGCGCTGAGCTCCGATCGGCAGGGCCCAGGGGCCGCGCGGAGAGGGGCTGGGGGGGGCTCAGACACATCCAGGGACCTATAAATATTTCACTGCAGCTTCTGCGCCTGTTCCGGGCGCAGCAGGCGATGGGTAATTACCAGCGGGGTGGGGGGAGGCAGAGGGGGGCTGCGCCAAGCACCCGCCGGGCACCCCAGGGTGGGGGGGCAGCTGTGGCATGCCCACATCCATGGGGGAACGGGGACCCCCTGCCGCCGGCTTAGCCCTTCCCAGGGGTGTCCCCCCACGGCTCCCCCCAGGACATGGGAGTTGCACCCCGGGGCAGTCACACTGGGTGATGCCACTGTGGAGCCCCAAAAACTGGGAGGGGCTGGGGGTCGGTGGGGTGCCCTCCCCACACTGGCACTGCCGGAGGGCCAGGCCCCTCTTTGCGGGGTCCCCGCAGCCCCCTGGCACTCAGCCCTGTCCCCCCAGGGCTCGGCGGACTCCTACACCAGCCGCCCGTCCCTGGACTCCGACGTGTCCCTGGACGAGGACCGTGAGGGCGCCCGGCGCGAGGTGGAGAGCCAGGCCCAGCAGCAGCTCGAGAGGGCCAAGGTACGGGGACACCCCCCCACACACACACCCCCCCACCCCCCCAGGGCACGGCCCCAGGGGGAACTGGGGGGGCCCAGGGGCGCTGACACCCCCCCCCCGCACGCCACCATCCCCAGCACAAGCCGGTCGCCTTCGCCGTGCGCACCAATGTCAGCTACTGCGGGGCGCTGGACGAGGAGTGCCCAGTGCAGGGAGCCGCCATCAACTTTGAAGCCAAAGATTTCCTGCACATCAAGGAGGTGAGTTGGGGGGGGGGGGGGGAAGGGGGGGGGGGGTCAGGGACACCCCCCCCAGCCTCACCCCTGCCCTGCCCTCACCCAGAAATACAGCAATGACTGGTGGATTGGGCGCCTAGTGAAGGAGGGGGGGGACATCGCCTTCATCCCCAGCCCCCAGCGCCTGGAAGCCATGAGGCTCAAGCAGGAGCAAAAAGCCAGGTAGGGACCGGCCCCCCCTCCCCCCCCCCAAGCCCCCCACTGCTCGCTCACCTCCTTCCTCCCCCAGGAGAGCTGGAAACGCCTCGGGCCTCGGCGACAGTGGGAATCGGCGATCGCCTCCCCCCTCCTTAGGTAAGGGCAGGTCCTGACGCCAGGGGGTCCGGGGGGGTTCTGGGGGAGAAGTCCCCACTCACTGTCACCAACCTCTGTCTCTTCTCTCCCCAAGCCAAGCAGAAGCAGAAGCAGGTGAGTCCCTGGGGCAGGGCTGTGCCCCGGGCAGGGGGAGATGGGGAGGGGGCTGGAGGCAGGGCAGAGCCAGGGTGGAGCGGGTTGGGGGGGCAGAGACACCCTCTTTGCCCTGCTTATGGGGCTGGGGGTGGCTCCGGGATGCTGGGGTTCTCTGGAATAGGCTCATGGACCCCTTTCTCCCTGGGGGTGGGAGCGCAGGGCACTGACACTTCCCCGTGTCCCCCCCGCAGACACAGCACATCCCGCCCTACGACGTGGTCCCCTCCATGCGGCCCGTG
Organism: Fratercula arctica; assembly: GCA_947846985.1. Taxonomy (NCBI): domain Eukaryota; kingdom Metazoa; phylum Chordata; class Aves; order Charadriiformes; family Alcidae; genus Fratercula; species Fratercula arctica. The sequence goes on along the minus strand of CANTUZ010000014.1, from coordinate 2,416,738 downwards.
GTGCTGGTGGGGCCCTCGCTGAAAGGATATGAGGTACAGGGGGGCTGTGGGGCAGGGGGGGGCTCACTGCACCCCCAGGGTGGTGGCCTACACCCCTCGTCCCCTCCCTGCCCGTCCCATGCCAGTGGCGGGCAGATGGTGGGGCCACGGGCTGCTGGCAGGGCGCCGAGTGGCTGCCACCTCCCTGCTGGTGCCATCTGCCACTGGCTCACCACGGGCTCACCGGGCTGGTGGCCCCACTGGCAGGTCACCGACATGATGCAGAAAGCCCTCTTCGACTTCCTCAAGCACAGATTCGATGGCAGGTGAGACACCCCCCCCCCCCCCCCAACCCCCCCTCCTCATGGCCCGGGGGGGGTACCCAGGTCCCCACCACCGTCCCTCTGCCCCCCAGGATCTCCATCACCCACATCACAGCTGACCTCTCCCTGGCCAAGCGCTCCATCCTCAACAACCTGGGCAAGCAGGCCATCCTGGAGCGCTCCACCACCCGCTCCAGCATCGGTGAGGGACCGGGCTCACCTCGGGGTGCAAGGACCGTCCCCCCCCTCCCCCCCACCGCCAGGGCCAGCCTGGCCTGAAACATCCCCCCCGTGCCTCCCCCAGCCGAGGTGCAGAGTGAGATCGAGCGCATCTTCGAGTTGGCCAAGTCCCTGCAGCTGGTGGTGCTGGATGCCGACACCATCAACCACCCAGCCCAGCTGGCCAAGACCTCTCTGGCGCCCATCATCGTCTATGTCAAGGTGTCCTCACCCAAGGTGAGGGGTGACCGTGTTTCGGGGGGCGGGGGGGGGCCCGGCTGTCCCCCACCACTCTGTCACCCTCCTCTCCCCTCCCCAGGTCTTGCAGCGGCTCATCAAGTCCCGTGGCAAGTCCCAGGTGAAGCACCTCAATGTGCAGATGATGGCGGCCGACAAGCTGGTGCAGTGTCCCCCGGTGAGCTGGCGGGTCCCTCTGCCCTGGGGATACCGGGGGTGTTCCCGAGCCCCCTCTGACCCCTCTTGCCTGCCCCCCCAGGAGCTCTTTGACGTGATCCTGGATGAGAACCAGCTGGAGGATGCCTGCGAGCACCTGGCCGAGTACCTGGAGGTGTACTGGCGTGCCACCCACCACCCGCCGCACGCCCCCCACGCCGTGCCCTCGCCCACCGGCCTCCCAGGCCTGCAGGTACCCCCAGAGTCCCCCTCCCCGCGTGCAGCCGGCACAGGGGGTGACGGACCAGGGGTTGGGGGGGGGTGGCAGCCCCCCGTGCCGTCCCCGCAGCCCCGTCCCTACCCGCAGAGCCAGCAGCTGCTGGGGGAGCGGGGGGAGCACTCGCCGCTGGAACACGACAGCCTGATGCCATCGGACGAGGCGGGGGAGACCTCGCCCCAGCCCTGGGGGGCCGCGTCCCAGCGCAGCTCCCGGCACCTGGAGGAAGAGGAGTACGCGGATCCCTACCCCGACCTCTACCAGCCCCACCGGCACCACAACAGCGGGCTGCAGGGGCCCGGCACGCCAGACCGCCAAACCGAGCGCAACCACGACAGGAACTGGCAGCGCAGCCGGCCCTGGGCCAAGGACAGCTATTAGGGGTGGGGAGGGGAGGGGGGCACGGCTGGGAACCGCCTTCTCCCCCATCCTCCCCGGGCGCTCCCTGCTTCGCCCCAGCCCCACGCTGGGGGTGCGCAGACAATCTCCCTCTCTCGGGGATCTTCCTCTGCACCGGCAGCTTCCTTGCGCCCGGCCCCCGGGCACCTCTTCAGCCATAAGCACAGGGTGGGGTGCTGGGGGCCAGGATGCCCCAAGACACCCCCCCCGCCCAGCTCCTGGGGACAGTCACATGCCTTCTCCCTGCCTCAGTTTCCCTGCCTGGCCTCCACATCACAGGCTGTCTCATTCCCCGCAGGGCAGCTGCCATAAACAGAGGGTGCCTGCCCCCCCCCCCCCCCGAAAAGACCTGTGGGCCAGGTAATGGGGGGGGGAATGACAGTTTTAGCAGTGTCCCCCATCCCGCACAGACCCGAGGAAGAAGGGGAAGGTGCCCGTCCCCCCCCCCGGGGCTTGGCCTTGCCCCCTCCCCTGCCCCTGCATGGGACCCCCGGGAGAAGGGGGCCGCACCACTCGCTTCGCTCTGCACCGATTCCCCCTGCCCCAGTCACCGCTGCCAAACCGCTTCTCCCCCAGGGATGGGGGACAGAGGGGGGTGGCCAGACCCTGCATGGGGGGGGGGGGGGCTGCTCCACGCCTGCACTCACTGCCCCGTCCCCCTCCCCCCTCCCCACGTAGCCGTCACTGCACGTCACCGCACGTCACCGCACGTCACCGCACAGTCCTGTAAATACGGCACCCACCACCCTTCGCCAGGGACTGCCCAGTGGAGGGTCCGGGTGCTGGGCTGACCCCCCCCCCCAAAGGGCCCTGGGCAGGGAGCCGGCCTGAGCCGGCAGGGGAGGTGCCACAGATTTGTTATAATTTCTTTTGTAGAAAGTACTGATTTCCCTGTAACCGGTTTCAGAAACACAAGAGTGCTCGGAGGCGCCCGTGTCTGTGTCTCTGGCGGGGGGGACAACAGGGGACACCACAGCACGGGGATGTTAGGCTGGGGCAGGGGGGACGGGCCCAGTGCCGGTGGGGGCCGAGCACCCACAGGGTCTCCCTTTGGGGGCATTGCTGGCTCCCGGCACCTCTGGGAGTGCTGGAGGGTGCGAGGAGATGGCACCCAGGGGCTGGGGGCACCGCAGGAAGGGACAGCACGAGGAGGCGATGTCCGGCAACGCAGCTGCGGGTTTATTCCTGCAGCCTGGAGTTTTAGCTAGAAAAGGGATGAAGTGAATGCAGCTCCTGGGACAGCCCTGCCTAAAAACCTGCAGCAGCCCAGCACCAGCCCTGCCCCGGCCCTGGCAGCTCACGGGCAGGGAGCAACCTGCCCCCAAACAGCCTCCAGCAGCTCCACCGGTCCGTGGGGAAGGTGGGGAGAGGGACTGGGAGAAGAGGGGGGACATTTTGGGACAGTCCCAGGCCCAGCGGCTGTGGTTGGCAGTCCTGGCTGCACAGGGGCCTGGGGGTCTGCGGAAAGAGTGGCCAGAAAAGTCCCGGCAGCCCCCAGCCCCGCTGGTCCCATCGTCCCCAAAGGGGTGACTGAGAGGGTGACAGCGGCCCCAGGGACTCAGGCGAAGATGGTCTCCTCCCGCCGCTTCTTGGTGAGGATGGTGCCAGGCTTGTGCTGGGCATCGGGGTGGTTGGCCAGCTCGGGCGGGCAGGAGGACACCGGGCTCTCCAGGATGGCCTGCTTCAGGTCGTAGAAGACGGTGGAGTCCTCCTTGGTGAGGAAGGTGATGGCGACGCCGCTCTTCCCCGCTCGGCCCGTCCGCCCGATGCGGTGGATGTAATCTGCAGGGGGGTGGGGGGGTCAGGCAGGGCCTCGGCACAGGCAGCGGGGGGGCCAGGCAGCCCCTACCGCCCCCCGCAGCCCCCCAGGCCGGCCCCGACTCACCCTCGATATTCTTGGCCATGTCGTAGTTGACGACCATGGAGACGTCGTGGATGTCGATACCGCGGCCGGCCACGTCCGTGGCCACCAGGATGTCCTTGGCCCCAGCCTTTAAGTTGGAGAGGGCAAACTCTCGCTGCTCCTGGCCTTTGCCGCCGTGCAGGGTGCAAGCGTTGTACTGCGGGAAGAGGCAGGGGTTAGCTGGGGGCCGGGGCCGTGTTGTGGGGTCCCCATGTGGAGACAGGGACACAGGACAACCCCCACCAGCCACAGCCAAACTGGAGAGGCTTCAGCCCAGCCCAGACTTACCCCCATCTTCTCCAGGGACTTGGCCAGCACGTCGCAGCCCTTCTTCTGGTTGACAAAGATGATGATGGGTGGGTCGAAGCCCTGTTCCAGAATGGCTAACAGCTTCTTCCTGTTGGAGAGGAGGGCAGTTGGGCAAGGAGAGGCTGAAGTGCCCTGCAGGAGCTCCTCTGTTCTCCAGAGTCCCCCTCCCAAAGCTCCCAGACCACCTCCAGGAGCCGTCCTCCCCACTCCACCCTGCCCCAGCGGCCCCCTCCACACCTCTTCTCCGACTCCGACATGAGGAAGACCTTCTGCTCCACCCGCTCGTGGGGTTTGCCGGCAGAGCCGATGTAGACCACAGCCGGACGACGGAGGTAGCTGCGGGCCAGGCGCTCCACCGCTGGCGGCATAGTGGCTGTGAACATGACGGTCTGCGAGAGAATGGGGCAGTGAGCGACATCCCCTGTGGGGCAGGAACGCAGCTGCCGCTCCCTCGGCCCGTTCTCCAAAGCCCCCAGTTGTCCCCTCTCCACCCCGTGGACTGTGCTCGGCCCTGTGGGAGCACCCACAGCGCCATCCTGGGTCTCCTGCCTGCACCCACCTGTCTGTACTTGTGTTTCCCTGACTCAAAGTTGGCCAACATCTTCTCAGGGTCTTCAGCCTCGTCGGTGTCGGGTTTTTGGTTGGTGACGGGCATGTGTTCCAGGATCTTCTGCACATCGGGCTCGAAGCCCATGTCAATCATGCGATCTGCCTCATCCAGCACCACGTAAGTGCAGCGGCTCAACACCAGGTACCGGTTCTCCAGCACGTCGATGAGACGCCCTGGCGTGGCGATGACAATCTGTGGGGGGCAGGAGGGTTGGTGTCCACAGCCTAGGGCTAAACTGCTCCCCTCAGACCCCGCCCCCACCCTCCCTGGGGGCTAACACTCGCCTCACAGCCCATGCGAAGGCGGAAGCCTTGGTCCTCGCGGGAGATGCCTCCGATCACAGCCACTGTGCGGATGCCCAGAGGCTTCCCAAACTTGATGGTTTCCTCCTCAATCTGCTGGGCCAGCTCTCGGGTGGGGGCCAGGATGATGGCGTATGGACCCTGGTCCGACTCCTCAATCCTGCAGTGTGGCAGGGCACAGCCGTGTCACCCACGCTACCGCGCTCCCCGTCTCCGCAGCATCCCCCTGCCGCCCTGCCCTGTCCCACCTACCGATCGATCTTGGGCAGGGTGGTGATCCACACCAACAGCGGGATGAGGAAAGCCGCCGTCTTGCCGCTGCCAGTTTCGGCCACGCCGATGATGTCGCGGTTCTGCAGGCCGATGGGGATCGCCTGGCGCTGGATGGGGGTGGGCTCCTGGCAAGGGGAGCAGCAGTTTTAGGAGCAGAACTTCCCCTTCTCACCTGCCTCCCAAAGACCCGACCCCAAGAACCAGCCCTTTTCCCCTCCACCCAGCTCCCCCGAAGGCTGTCAGTCAGGCTCTGCTGGCAGCAGCCCCCACTCCCCGTGCCCACCTTGTAGCCGCACTTGTCGATGACCTCCAGGATGTGGGGGGGCAGGGAGGAATCCTTCCAGGAGCGGATGGGGTTGGGAATCTTGCCGCCCTTGGTGGTGATGCTGTAGTCCTCACGGAAAATGCGCCAGTCTCTGTCCGTCATCTCGTCCAGCTTCTTCTGGGACCAGTGCCGGTCGTCCCAGCGCTGCTTGGCCTCCTTCTTCCGCAGCTTCCGCAGCCGAGCCCTGGGTGGGAACGGGGTTCAAGCTGTGCCTCTGGGGAGGCTGGAATCATCCCTCCACCCATCCCAAGGACGTGCTGCAGCCCAGAGCCGCCCCCCAGCTCTGCAGCCCAAGCAGAGCCAGCCAGGACCTTGGACACCCCTCAGTGCCCCACCTAGTTCCCCCCAAGCACACTCACTCCTCCTGCTCCTTCTCCTCCAGCGTCCGCCTCTTCTCCATCAGATCCCCATAGAAGCGTGACTGTTCCCGTTTCTGCTGCTTCAGGTCAATCCCCGCGATGAAGCCCCGTCCCAACAGCTGCACTTGGTGCCGCTCCTTGTACCTAGAGTGGGATGGGAGCGTCAGGGGCAGGGCTGGGGCTGCCCCACACCTGCAGGGGCACCCGCAGCCCCAGGCGCACCCGACCACTCACAAGGGGTTGTAATCAATGGACGTGTCTTCCGACGCATCCCACTCGAAGACGAACTTGCGGTCGTTAAGGTGCCGCGTGCGCCTACGCTTCTTCACTCCTCCCAGGTAACGCTCCTGCAGGCAGCACAGGATCAGTGGGGAGCAAACATGGTCCCCCTGGCCCCCCACCACCCCAGCCTGGCCCCCAGTGCTACCTTGATGGCGTGGAGCTCTTTGCTCTTGTCTTTCTCCTCCCGGATCTTCTGCCTCCCCTCCTCATCCTCCGTGCCGTTGGTCTCCCGCTCCATGCGCTCGCGGCGCTCCCTGCGCTCACGCTCCTGGGGGTCTTCTAGGGAGCAGGGGAAGGGTCTCAGAGCCCAGCACCCACCCACAGGGTTGGGGGGCTCCAGGGGGTCCTGCCCCAGCCCCTCGCAGCCAGGCAGACCGCGGTGGGGGCGCCATCTTACCTAGCATCTTCCTCCCCATCTCCTGGAACTGCTTCCTCTTCTTCCTCTCCTCCTCCAGCAGCCGCTGCCGCTCCTCCACCTCCTGCTGCCGCCGTCGCAAGGCCTCGGCCTCCCGCTCCGCCTTGGACAGGAACTTGGGCTGGGACAGGAGAGGGGAAGGCTCACACCAGGCCCGGCTGCAACCCCCTCATGGGGCTGCCCCAGGAAAGGACCCCGTCCTCAAACATCCATCCCATCACAGCCACTGCAGGCACAGTACGGGAGAGCCCCGACGCAGGGAGAAGGTGTCTGCTCCTACCTTGGCTTCTGCCTCCTCCTCAGCCTTCTTCTTAGCCAGCAGCTCCTCCAAGGACAAGGGCTGGGCCTGCAAACACAGGGCCGGACCGTCAGCAACCCCCAACGGGGATCCTTTACCTCACCAGAGTGATCCCCCGGGGGAGCCACTCCCAGCCAAGCCCGCTCTGCCCTGTCCTCACCTTCTCCTTCTTCAGGGCATTCTCCTCCTCCTCCTCTGCTTTCCGCGAGTCCCGCTCCTTCCGGGACTTTGAGTCCTTCCCCCTGCTCGGGGACAAACTTCCCAGCAAAACAAAGAGGAATCAGGCACTGAACACAGCCCCAAGGTCACCCCGTCCCCACTGACGAGGGGACTCCTGCTCTCACACAGGACAACGCTTCCTACAGGGAACAGCCCTGAGGTGCTTACGGGAGAACACAGACACCCCAAAAAAAGAGGGAGCTCACCTCGATCGCTTCCTGTCCTTGTCTCGCCGGTGCCCATCCTTCTCCCGGTCCCGGTCCTTCTTGTTCCGGTCCCGGTCACGCTCTTTGTGCCGGCGGTCCCTGGGGAGCAGGACAGTCACTGCACAGCCCCAGCCCAGCCACTCGCACCCACTCCTTCGTGGGGCCATTAGGGACACACAAGAGTAAGAGAGTTCTTGCCTAAAAAGCTGGGGACACCCTGTAACACCCCTCACCTCTCTGTCGACTTGGACCGGGAGCGGGACCGTGACCGGCTGCCTCGTCTCCTGTCCCGGGACCGGTGCCGCTTCCTGTCCTTGGAGGGGGAAGTCTTGCGGTCCCGGTCGCGTTCCCGGTCGCGTTCCCGGTCCCTGTCTGGGGAGCGGGAGCGCTTCCTCTCCTCTTTGGCAGGGGATGCGTCCCGGTCCTTCTTGTCTGCCAGTTCTCCGGCCATCTGCAGGGGAAAGGGTCAGATAGACCAGGGGACTCGGGGGGGACCATGGGAGGGAGTGGGGAGGGCTCGGGGACCCAGGTGGACACAGGGGGATCTGGGGAGGGGGGATGCAGCAAGACTCCGGGAGGGAGCGAGGAGGGATGGGGAACCCAGGAGGTGTGCAGGGGGGGCTGTAGAGTCCCAGGGAGGGAGCGGGCAGGGCCAGGGAACCTCAGGAGGTGCACAGGAGCACCCGGGAAGGGCTGGGGGAGCCTGTGAGGGAGCAGGGAGGGCTGGGGGACCACAGAAGGGAGAGAGGAAGGGATGGGGGATCCCGAGAGGGAGACGGGGAGGAATGGGGGACGCCGGGTGGACATGCAGTGGGTCCCTGGAAGGAAGCGAGGAGGGCTGGGGAACTCAGGAGGGGTGCAGGGGGAGCTGGGGAGGGATGGGGAACCCCGTGGGACACACAAAGGGACCCCGAAAGGGAGCAAGGAAGGCTGAGAACCCCAGGAGGGGTGCAGGGGGACCCAGGAGTGGCACCGGGGGGGGACTATGGAGTCCCAGAGAGGGAGAAGGGAGGGCTGGGGGACCCCAGGGAATACGCAGAGAGACCCTAGAAGGGAGAAAGAAGAGCTGCGGAACACAGGAGGGGTGCAAGGAGCGCAGTGGAGACCCGGTGAGGGAGCAGGGGGAGCTGGCGGACCCTAGGAGGGGTGCAGGGGGACCCGGGGAGGGCTAGGGAGGCCCCGGAGAGAGCAGGGAGGGCTCGGGGACGCGGGGAAGGCTGGGAGACCCGGAGAGACGCGCAGAGGGACCCCGGAAGGGAGCAAAGAGGGCTGGGAGACCCAAGAGGGGCGCCGGGGGTCTGTGGAGAGTCGAGGAAGGTGCAGGGAGGGCTGGGGGACCGGAGGACCGGGGATCCAGGCCCTGCCCCGGGTACCCGGTGCCGGGGTGCAGCCTAGTGACGCGGCAGCGGGGTCCTCCAGCCCCTCGGGCCCGCAGGGGTCCCCGGGGCCTTCCCGTGGGAGAGCCTGGCGCGCCCCGAGCCCCCCCGGCCCGCGCTCACCGCCGCCGCCCGCAGGCCCAGGCCTCAGCGCCGCCCCGCCGCCGCCATGTCCGCCGGGCGCCGCGGGGGACGCCGGGAAGGCGAGGCCTCCGCCGCGCCAGGACTACAACTCCCGGCAGCCCCCGCGGCTGCGCCTTGCGCCACAGCGCCCCGCGGATCCCTCCGCCGCGGGCGCCCCTCGCATCCCCAAAACGACCCCCCCGGGACCCACACGGACACCACCACCCCCCCCCCCCCCCCCATCACCGTCCCCACGGGCCGTGCAAGACACACACCCCCAGCCCCAGGCTGGGGGCACAGGGAGGGGTTGGGAGCAGCAACCCCTGGGGGGCTTTTTGGGGTGCCCAAGAGAGCGCCGGGACCCACCCCAGGGACTTTGCCCTCTGCATCACTACCCCTCGGTGACAGCACAGGCACATAGCGGTGCCAACATCACCCTTCCCCCCTGGCACCACGGGACAGACACCCCCCCCCCCCCCGGCTCAATCCCAACAACAACCCCCACCCCTCCCCCAAAAAAACCCCAGGATTCCCCCCCCAAAGACAGGACCAGGCGCCCGCGGCACGTGAGTGGGTCTTATATTTCCGATAATAAATACGCTTTTTAATAACACTGACCATGGAACAGAGATACCCCGCCCCCCCCCCCCAAGACAGTCCATAAAACAGCCCCCCCAGCACCAAGCAGCAGATGAGGGATAGGGCAGAGGGGGAGGGGAAACAGCATGAGTCCATGGATGAGCCCCCCCACGGTTGGGGGGGCTGAGGAGCAGCTGTCGAGCACCCTCCCAGGCCCCCCGCCATGGGTGCTGCCCCCCAGGATGGGGACTGGTGGGGGAAGCAGTGCAATGGGAGGGCGGCAGGCACCCCATCCTCTGTGAGGGGGGGCTCCAGGGCCCCATCCAGCCCCCCACCCCATCCTGGGGACTCAGGGGGGCCGGGGGCTTTGAGCAGGATGGAGGAGGGGCATTCATGTTGCCCCCCCACCTTCACATGACAGAGCAGCTTTTTGCTTTTTCCTTCTTGAAGGTGGAGGAGATGAGCTCGGAGCGGCTGGGGAGGTGCAGGAGTCTCTTGGAGAGGCTGCGGGGGGGGCTCTTGGGGGGCTGCGGGGGGGTTTTGTTGAGGCAGATGCTGGACACGGTCCGGAAGATGCTGTGGACGCTCTTCTCCGAGGTGAAGGCCGAGCACTCCAGGTAGCCCTCGGCTCCCAGCTGCCTGGCAGCCGCGCAGCCCTGCAACCCAACCCCGCGTGAAGATGGCACAGCACCCCCAAACCCACCCCTCTGGGGACCCCCCCGCCTCCCCCCCCCCGCCCCCCGACCTGCTCATAGGAGATGGGTGCCTGCTTCTGGTGGGAGAGCTCCATTAGGGTGCTCAGGTCCGTCCGCAGGTCTGTCTTGCAGCCGATGAGCAGCACCCGTGTGTTGGGGCAATAATCCAGGATTTCCGTCTTCCACTATGGGGTGGGGGGACAGATGGCTGCAGTCAGTACAAAGGGACCCCAAACTGCTGACGCCCCCCACCTTGCAGAGGGGCTCCCCCCCCCGCCCCTCACCTTCTTGGACGCACTATCAAGGGTCTCGGGGCGGCTGACGTCGAAGCAGAGCAGGACAGCGTCCGAGTCGCTGTAGCAGAGGGGACGCACATTGTCGTAGTAGGGAGAACCTGAGAGAAAAAAAAAAAAAAAAAAAAAAGAGGTGTTATTACAAGGCTCCCCCCACAACGGGCCCAGACCCCTGGGTAAGAGGGGCTTGGGGCACAGGGGGAGTTAAACAGCTTTAGAGCACGCCCCCCCCCCCCCCAAATGCCACCTCCGTTCCCTGCAACCCATTAACATCCCCATCGCCCCTAACGAGGCAACGGGAAATGGAATCCGCGGTGTTTATATAACAGCCACCTCCCCCCATCCCCCCCGCCTCCCCGAGTCCGGGAGCCCCACCAGCAGGGAGGGGTGTTGGGGGTCAGCTGGCACACGGGGGGAGCTACCCCCCCCGTCAATGGGTCCCTGGGGAACTGGGGAAACCAGCACCGCACTGGGGACTGTGGGGGGAGGCAGTGAATGCGGGTGCAGGGGTAGTGGGGTGCCCCCCCCCCATGGCCACCCCCGACCCCGAAGGGCCTCGGAGGGGGTTTTGCAGCCCAGACGCTCCGTGCGTGGAATAGCAAAGAGGCTGCGCCAGCGCATCGCCATAGCAACGCGGGGACCGCGGGTGGCGGGGGACCCCCCCCTCCGACGGGGGGGGACACTGCAGCACCAGGGCAGGGCTGGCCCTGGCCCCCCCCAGCCCTCAGAGGTTACCCAGGGAGGGGCAATACCAGGACACCCCGTTACTCCCCCCCCTTTCACAGGCAGCCCCGCAGGGAGGGTGCAGGGGCCCTGGCACCCCATACCCCCACCTGGGGGGGCTCACACAGGTACAGGGAGCCCCTCCAGGAAGGGGGTCAGCTCGGTACCCCCCTCCCCCACCCACTCCCAGGCTGTGCCCATACCCCACCTGCAAGGCCAGTCCCCAGGGACTCCCAGGCAGGCAGCCAGCCCCCCATGTCCCCCACGGATCTGTCCCCCCCACCCTGAACCAAACCCCCCGGGGAAACACCTCCCTCTAAGGTTTCCCCACTGCGGCCATCAAGCCACCCCCCCCCCCCCCCCCCCACTGCAGGGACCCCAGCACACCTCACTGCAGGGCTCCCTCTACTGCAGGCCCCCCCCCAGGGCCCCCCCAAACCCCAATGCAGCCCCCCCCAGGCCCCAAATCACCTTCCCCCAGCAAATACCACCACCACCCCCCACCGGGGCCAGAGCTGCCCCCGCGCCGCTGCACCCCCGGTACCGGAGGAACACTCCACCCCCCCACAAAACCCGTACATGCACCTTCCCCCGCCCCCCCACCCCCGGTACCGGAGGTGTCCCAGAGGCTCAGCTCCACCCGCTGCTCCTCGCTGGCCAGACACGCCGTGTAGTTCTCAAACACGGTGGGCACATACGTCTGCAACGGCACCGAGAGCGTCAGCGCCCGGTCCCGCCACCGGTCCCCGGTGCCCGGTCCCAGTCCCGGTCCCCGGCTCACCTCGGGGTAGCAGTCCTTGGCCAGCACCTGCAGCATGGCCGTCTTGCCGCACTGCACGTCGCCCACCAGCACCAGCTTGCAGCGGGCCGGGGCGGCCGGTACCGACCTCCGCTCCCGCATGGCGGCGGAACCCCTCCGACCGACCGCCTGCCCGCCGGCCCTCAGCCCCGCCGCCGCAGCGCCCTTATATAGCCCGCCGGTGCCGGGCCCCGCCCACGGCGGCGCCGGCCCGCCAATCGCCACGGCGGCTGCCGGCACGCCGGCCAATGGCGGAGGGGCAGGGCACTGCCGGGGCGCGCTCTCTCGGGTGAGAGGCTGTTCCTCCAGGCCAGGGGGCGCCCCTCTGGCTGCGGGCGGAAGTGGGGCCCCGCTCCCGCCCCAAACCGGAAGTGGCCGTTGCTAGACCACCGGTGAGACGCCGGCCGCTGGGCTGGGAGGGTTGAGGGGGGGCGACCGGTAGCGGGATAGGACAGGACGGGACCCCCGTGGTGCGGGAGGGGGCGCCGAGGGGTGGGGGCGATGGGGTGTGGTGGTACTCCAAAGTATGGGGGCCCTGAAGGGAGAGACAGGGGTGGGCAGGGGGAAACGGGGCCTGGGGGGGGTTCTGGAGGGGGAGACAGGGGCGGGCGGGGGGAAACGGGGCCTGGGGGGGGTTCTGGAGGGGGAGACAGGGGTGGGCGGGGGGAAACGGGGCCTGAGAGGGGTTCTGGAGCGGGAGACAGGGGTGGGCGGGGGGAAACGGGGCCTGGGGGGGGTTCTGGAGGGGGAGACAGGGGTGGGCGGGGGGAAACGGGGCCTGGGGGGGGTTCTGGAGGGGGAGACAGGGGTGGGCGGGGGGAAACGGGGCCTGGGGGGGGGTTCTGGAGGGGGAGACAGGGATGGGCAGGGGTAAACAGAGCCTGGGGGTGCACCTGGAGGGGCCCCGACCAGGACCTTTTGCCTCACCCCCACCCCTCACACCCTGTGCCCAGTGCCAGTCGCCATGCCAGGCAAGCGTCGCCCACGGGCCGCAGCCCCCGTGGCAGCAGAGGACGAGCTCCTGCTGCTGCAGAGACAAGCGCTGGCCGAGGAGGAGGCGGCCAAGACGAAGAGAGAAATGCTCTCCCGGTTCCTGAACGTGCGTGGGGGCCCAAGGGGGGTTGGTGGCGTGTTTCCCCACACACCGCCCAGTCCCTGACCCCCTCCCCATGGCTCATGTCTCCCCCCCAGGACAAGCTGGCTAAGGAGAAGCACAGCAGCACTCTGAACCTCCACAAGCTCAATGCGCAGTGGTGGGCAGTGCTGCGGGATACCAAGGACAAGGAGCTGCGCCAGGACATGGAGATCCTCAGCCAGACCTTCGAGCGGGTGATGGACTGCAAGGACAGCGTCATCGAGGTGAGTGTGGGGCTGGTGGGGGTGGACCCGGGGCTCAGCCATGACACCCCTCAATCTCCACAGTCCCTGGCCACAGACCTGGAGGAAGCAGAGGAACAGCACGCCCAGGCCCTGCGCAGCCACCTGCACAATGTGGACCGCCTGCTGCAGCTCCAGCGCTGCCGCCTGACGTGCCTGGAGGAGGGGTATGATGCACAGCTGGAGGCCCTGAAGACGGAGTTTGAGGCTGAGAGGTACAAAGAGGGAGAAGGACAGCAGTGGCACCCGCTGGCTGTCCTGTCCTGGTGCTGAGCTCTCTCACAGCCTGGTTGGACTGCTGCTGCTTCCCTCTGTCAGCAGCTGCCCTCTGTTTTCCCCAGGAAGACCATCCTTGAGCAGCACAAGCAAGAAAGCTGCTACCTGCGGGATGTGGCTCTGGCAGCGGAGCAGAATTATGCCGAGAATGACCATGAAACCACGCTGAATTTCCAGAGCGCCTGGGATGACATCAAGAACAAGGCACGGGCAGGGGGAGGAACGTGCAAGGAGCCTTTTAGGGCTTGCAAGCAGAGCACACGAGCTTTGGGAGATGCTGGGTCACCCACACCTGTGTCTGTCCCCAGAGCCTGCAGGAGAAGCAGTACAGCCGCACGCAGCTGGGTGGGAAGGTGGAGGTGCTCTGGGAGCAGTTCCAGCAGACCACGCGGAGCTATGCGGAGGCCACCGGGCACCAGGCTGCTTTTGAGGCACTGAAGCAGAAGGTCGAGAAGAGCTCCAGGGATATAGAGACGCATGTAAAGAAGCTGCAAAAGCTCCAGGTTGTGGCAGGGTGCAGGGACGGCTGTGGCAGCAGAGATGCCTCTGTCCCGCTGCTCACGTTTTACTTGTCCCCAGGACTTGGTCTCAGCCACCAAGGGCCAGATTGTGGCTCATCTCCGGGAGAGCGAGGAGCAGAACCGGCACATGCGGGAGAGGAAGGAAAAGCTCCTCAGGCAGCTCCAGGAGCTCAGGAGCGAGATGAACCATGGCAGGGCGAAGGCCCATGGCAGCCTAGCCAGGCTTACGGCGCAGAGCGGGGCTGCCCTGAAGACGCTGGCCCGGGTGGTGGAGAAGGTGAGGCCGGCAGCCCGTGGGCAGGGGGAGCACCAGGGGGGTGCCGCTGTCCCCTCCTGCCCTGCCCTCACTTGCACCCCACTAGGGCCAGCGTGTCCTGCGTCTGGCTGAGATGTGCCGCAGGCTGGAGACGGAGGAGGAGAAGGTGCTGCCCTTCTACCCTTCCTCGCTGGCAGAGGGGGAGCAGCGGGATGCCCGGCGAGTCCTTGAGGAGACGCCCACGGAGCCCCTGGCCCAGGTGAGGAGGCAGTGCCAGGGTCTCAGGCACTGCCGTGGGGGAGCGAGGGTCAGGATCCAGCCTTAGGGACAGCCTGGCTGGTGCAGGGACAGGCTGGGGACCCCCTGCCCTCTTCCCTGCCTCTCGCCCAGGCCATGTGGGACTACGTGGGGCTGGAGCACTTTTGGCAGCGGTTCAACAAGGCAAAGCTGGAGGAACAGGCGCTGGAGCGGGAGCGGGCGGCCCTGAGCCAGAGGAATCGGCGGCTGCGGCAGCTGCTCCGGCAGTACCTGGCAGGGATCTCCATCACCCAGGAGATGCTGGGCCAGCCCAACCCACTCCTCACTGTCGAGCACAAGAGCTGTGTCCCCAGGGACTTGCCCCAGGCCAAGGGGGGCCATGCAACCCAACATCCTCTTGTGAGGGGGATGCCCACCCGGACCCCATCCATGGCTCCACCGGCACCAGCTGAGAATCCCCCTGGTTCAGACCAGGACACCTTGCCTAGTGCCTGGGGACACCAGAGAGACCGTGACTGCCCAGAGGTGCCATTAAAGAGCTAAACTGTGCCCAAAACCATGTGCCAGGGTCTTATTTCTGGGACCCACTGAGCTTTGTCAGGGCAGGCGTGGATCTGTCACCTCCCGCTCGGGTCTGACACATCACCTCCTCAGCCCCAGCAAGGCTGGAGCGGGGAGGGAGCTTGGGGGGGGCGGGGATGGGGATGGAGGACAACAGACCCTTTCCACTGCTCTGTGTGCCCCCCCCACTGACTCCGGAGCCGGACACAGCAGACGCAGAGCAGCCATAGATGCCGAGGGGAAGGCTTTATTTCTTTTTGGCTTTGTTCCTCTTCTCCTCCTTCAGCTTCTTCTTGGAGAGCTTGGGGCTGCTGGCCTTGCGGTAGAGGTGGTACCCGATGAGCCCCAGCAGCGCCGGCACCAGCCCCAGGCACAGCAGCGGCAGCACCTCGTTCACCACCTTCTGCCAGTAACTGGCCCGGGACAAAGCCACCAGCTCCACCTCGAACCGCAGCACTGCGTCACCTGGAGGAAAGGAACACAGAGGCTGAGCCACAGGGGGGGTGACGGGAACCCCACGGGGACCCTGAGGGCTGCGCTTACCTGGGATGGTGGGAGGGGAGCCCCGCTTGCCGTAGGCCAGGTAAGGGGGGATGATGGCTCTCCGCTTCTCCCTGCCGCGGCAAGAGACGGTCAGCACTGGTGCCCGGTGGGGCCAGACCCACACCAGACTGTGGGGGGTGCTGCCGCCCACCGCCCCCACCCAACTTACCCCACACACATGTCCAGCAGACTCTGTTCGAGGCCTGTGAGGAGAGGGGGAAGAGGGTGAGCAGGGATGGCGGGGGCACCCCACAGCCCACTCAGCCGGGACCATCCCAGTTAACCCCCCCCCCCTCAGCCCCCCTGGCCCCCCGCTCACCGGGGATGACTTGGCGCTTGCCCAGCTCCACCTGGAGCGGGTCCCGGCTCAGTGAAGTATCGATGATGCGGCCATCCTCCAGGCTGCCCTGCGGGGATATGGGCACTGTCACCCCTGGGGATGCAGTGCGGGGGCTGTCCCCATGCGGGTCCCAGCGTTGTCCCACTGCCACTCTGGTGCTGAGCCTCTTGCCCCCGCAGGGCCACCCCTGTGCTGATCCCAGTGCTAGTCCTGGTGTCTCCCCCATGCTAACACCAGTGCTGCCCTGGGGACAGTCCCACCCTGCTCCCAGTGCCGGGGCAATCCTTGTGCTGGTCCCAGTGCCAACCCATGCCCGTACTGGGGCTGCCCCATGCCAGTCCCAGTGCCACCCCTGTGCCAGTCCAGGTGCCACCAGGGCTCATCCCGGGGCTGTCCCCATGCCTACTCCGGTGCTGACCCTATGCCAGTCCCAGTGCCTGTCCCAGTGCCACCCTAGTGCCATCCCCATGCCCATCCCAGTGCCATCCTCACACCCGCCTCCCCGGTACCGCCCCAGTGCCACCCCTGTGCCCACCCCGATACCACCCTAGTGCCATCCCCATGTCCACCCCAGTGCCCTCCTCACGCCCGCCCGCCCCCCGATCCGGCCCCAGTGCCATCCCTGTGGGGTCTCCATGCCCACCCCGGAGCCACCCCGGTGCCGGCCCAGGGCCCCCGTGCCCTCCCCCCCTGCGGGTGCCGGCGCCGCCCGCCCCGCCCGGCGGAGCGCAGTGCTGACGTGTTCCTCCGGCCGCCCGCCCCGCACCGTGTAGTGGATGTGCACCGTGTCCCCCGGCGCCGACAGCTCCGTGCAGCCCTCGGGGGGAGGCACCTGCAACGAGGAGGGTCACGGGGGGCCGGGGACCCCCGCCACGGAATCCACGCACCCCCTCCTCCATGCCCACGGGTCGCCCCAAGTGCTCCGTGAGCCGAGCTCCCTTCCCGGACCCCCGGTCCTCCCGGTGTTCCGTGCTCCCCCTCCGCAGCCCGGTTCTCCCGGTGTCCCCTCTCCGCAGCCCCGTCCTCCCGGTGCCCGCCCCCCACCCCGGCTCCGCAGCCCAGTCCTCTCGGTGCCCCGTGCTCCACCTCTGCAGCCCGGTCCTCCCCGTACCCCCCTCACTCCGCAGCCCGGTCCTCCCTGTGCTCCGTGAGCCCTCCGCCCAGACCGGGCTCCCCGGTGCCCCCCTGCACCCCCCGGACAAGAGAGTCCCGCCGGTGCCCCCGTCCCCCGCCGCGCCCCCGGTCCCACCCCGCTCCCAGCTCCCCGTCCACGGAGACCGCCGGAGGTCCCCGCTCCCCCGCGGTCCCCCCGGGGCTCACGAGCGTCTCCAGCCGCAGCCCCCGGTCGCCGCTTTCGGTTTCGCTCTCGGCGGCGCGGGCGGGAGGCGGCGGCGGCAGCAGCAGCGCCAACAGCAGCAGCGCGGCGGGGGGCGGCATGGCCCGGCTGGCGGCGGCGGCGGCGGCGGCGGCACCGGGACCGCCCCGCCCGGCCCGGCCCGGCCCCCCGACGCTCCCCGGGCCCCGCCTCCCGGACCCGCCCCCGCCGGCACCGGCACCGGGCCGCGGGACGGGCAATGCGCCGTTGGGGCGGCCGGAGCTGCCCCGAGCCTCGGCGGGGCCGGGGGGGGGGTTGTGTCCTCGGGGCTCGGCCCCCCGCTTGGTGCCCGGGGACACGCGTCCGTTCGCGCTCCGGTGCCACCCAGCCCGGGCTGGAACCGGGCGGCCGCCTCGGCCCGGAGACTCTCCCGGCCCTGGCGGGCTGAGCCGGCCGCCCCGGGCCGGGGTCCGGTGGGGGGCCGGGCCGGGGGCCGGGCGGGAGGCCCGTCCCCGGGCACGGGCTGGGTGCAGCACCCGCTGTCCCGGCGCTGTCAGGGCTCGGTACCAGCAGGCGGCAGCAAAGCCTGGAGAAACCGGCAACCCACCCGGGTGTGGGACCCCTCCCTGGCACCCACCCGGGTGTGGGACCCCTCCCTGGCACCCACCCGGCTCCAGGACCCTTCTCTGGCACCCACTTTAACCCAGCATCCTTCCCTGGCACCCACCTGCGTCCAGGATCCCTCCCTGTCACTCACCTGGGTCAAGAACCCCTTACCAGCACCCACCTGGGTACAGGACCCTTCTCCAGCACCCACCTGAGCCCAGCATCCTTCCCTGGCACCCAGTAGGTGCAAAGCATCCCTGCACCCCAGCACCCCTTCTGCACCCCCCAGCCGTGTGGGACAAGGGAACCTGAGCCCCTCACCAGTGAGGAGCTGGACTGGGGGGCCCCGGGCCCCGCGTGGAGCCGAACCTGCCCCAAAGCCCTCATGTCCCCATGGCCGGGGGCTGCGGCACAGGGCTGGGGGACACGTGAAGCAGCCCCTGCACACGGGGAATCCTGGCTCGTGGTGGGCAGCCCCGCTTCAGGAGGGTCACATTGGCACATGGGGGGGCAGCTGGGCTCCTTCGGCCCTTGCCGGCGGCCCTGTTGGCAGTGGTGGTGGCCCCGGTGGTGGCAGTGCCGGCACAGGCCCCGGTGCAGCTCCCGGACGACGGCATCGGCACGCTGGCCCCACCGGCGCACCCACATACCAGCCCCGGTTGCCGAGAGGTGGGGAAGCCGGGCTGGCGGCTGGGGGCCGGGGCACTAATGGGATTAGGGCCACCGGGTCAGCGCCGGGCTGGCCCCCGCCAGACAAAGCTGCTGGCCCAGCCGGTGGGAACGCGCCGGTGCCGGCTCTGCAGATCTCAGCCAGAACCCCAGTCGTCCCTGCTCCAGCTCCCCCGTGCAGGAGGAACCCGGGCACCCAGGCAGCCAGCATCGCACCCCGCTTTGGTGGGGTCCTGGGGACCAAGAACCACCCCCCCCAGCCACTAACCCAGAGGGGACACAGGGATGGGGACAGCAGTGCTGGCCCCAAACAGGACTCAGCCAGGCCCCTGACCCATGAGGGGGTGACACCGGAAGGTGGGGGGCTGAGCCCCACTCACGCCCGTCCCGGCACTGGCACCGTCCCCACACCCCGGCTGGGATTAGCGCTAATGGGATTTACCATTTCATCCAATATTCCCCTAAAGATGAGCCTGGGAAGGGGGAGCTCCCCCTCGCCCCCCCGCCAGCCCCCCTCGTCCCACTAAGCTCTTTCTAATTAAAACCAGCCCAGGGCTGTCCATCACCGTCCCCCTTGGCAGGACCCCCACGCCAGGGGGGCTGCGGAAGAAGAGCCATGGGGCAGCACTACATAAAACAAGTTTAATATCCAAGGGGGGGGGCCGGGGGTCACCCACCGTCTCAGGCGCGGGGAGTGGGGGAAGGGGGGCAAGTACACACGTCCCCGGACGGGGCAGAGCCGCAGCGACACGTCACACCAAGCACAGACCGGGGGTATAAATACGGTGCCGGGGGGGGGGGGGGGGGGGGGGTGGAGTACGGGGCCGTCTGTCCGTCCGTCCGTCCGTCCGTGAGGGGCAGGGACATACAATCACTATGCTGGCATGGGGTTGGGGTGCAGGCGGCCAGGGCAGGGGGGGGAGACACGGCTGGGGGGACCATGGGGGTCCCAGCAGCCCCGTGCCTCCCCCCTGGGGGTCGCGCTGCGGGGAGGAGACCTGCCTCGAAGTGACATGGGGGGGCCAGGGACGTGTGGGACCCCCGGGGGGGAGGGAGGGGGTACGCAGGGCCGGGAGAGGGTGCTGGGGGAGTGCGGGGGAAGGTGTGTATGGTCCCAAATGCCCCCTGCGGCCCCGCAGCCCCCACATTTGGTCCAGAGGAAGGCGAGGGGTGCGGGGACATGCACAGGGACGGGGTGCCCCGGCATGGCCCCCCCCGGGCAGGGCAGCACCGAGGTAGCCCCCAGCCCCCATCCCGCTCCCCGGAGCTCTGCCCCCGCCCCCCCAGATAAGTTATATATAGCTATATTTCCACGCACGCACACACGAGATCCGAGGGGAACCGAGGAGACCCCAAAAAAAGGCGAAAAACCCCACAGCAACCGGTGCCAGAAGAAAGCAAAACCCAACCGGGGCGGGGAGGGGGCGGCCGGGGGGGGCCTGGCACAGCCCCGGGGGGGGCCGGGGGCACGGGGGGGGCCGGGGCCGGTGGCCGCCTGCTCACTTCTTGTTCTTGAGCTGGTTGGCGAGCCAGTCGAGGCCCTCGTAGAGCCCGTCCCCACTGGTGGCACAGGTGGCCTGGATGTACCAGTTACGGTGGCGCAGGGAGTGCAGCCCCAGCTTGTCCGTGATCTCCGCCGCGTTCATGGCATTGGGCAGGTCCTAGGGCAGAGATGGGGTGACGATCCAGCCCCGAGACCGCAGGGATGGGTGCCACGCCACCGCTGGGGCTGAGAGGGGCCCCAATGCCCTGGGGACAGGCGCTATCATGCCATGGGGGCTGGCACCAGCCCTGATGCTGTGGGGAGAAGCGTGGGCCTGCCATGGGGACGGGAGACGCCAGCCCTGATGCCATGGGGATAGGCATAGTCCAGCCAGAGCAGTGTTAAAGACCAGCCCTGACACCACGGGGAGGAGCGCGGGGCTGCCACCAAGGTGTTAAACCCCACCCCTGATGCCACAGGGATGGGCACAGCTCTACGACAGGGGCTGGTAAGATCCCAGTCCCAATACCACGGGGATGGGCACGGTCCAGCCAGAGGGACTGCTAAATACCAGCCCTGATGCCACGGGCACAGGCATGGTCCTGCCATGGGCATTGCTAGATACCAGTCCTGACACCCCAGGGATGGGCATGCTCCTACCACAGGCACCCAGACACCAGCCCTGACGCCCCAGGGATGGTCCTGGTCCCACCAGAGGATCTCCCCCCCCACCCCCGGCCCTGACCCACCTGCTTGTTGGCGAAGACGAGGAGGACAGCGTCTCGCAGCTCATCCTCTGCCAGCATTCGCATGAGCTCCTCCCGCGCCTCGTTCACCCGCTCCCGGTCATTGCTGTCCACCACGAAGATCAGCCCTGGGGTCAACGAGTGGGCACCGCTGGGGGCACAGGATCCGGCCGGACCCACGGCCACCCTCGGCAAGCCCTGTCCCCCCACCTCCGGCATCCCTGGGGAGCACCTACCCTGGGTGTTTTGGAAGTAATGCCGCCAGAGGGGCCGGATCTTGTCCTGCCCACCCACGTCCCACACGGTGAAGCTGATGTTCTTGTACTCCACTGTCTCCACATTGAACCCTGCGGGGAGCGACAGCAGAGGAAAACTGAGGCACGCGGGGCTGCGAGCCCCCTCCCAAGGAGACCTGATGGGGAGGGGTCCCCGCCTGGTGCCACCCCCCCTCGCACACCTATGGTGGGGATGGTGGTGACGATCTCCCCCAGCTTCAGCTTGTAGAGGATGGTGGTCTTGCCGGCAGCATCCAGCCCCACCATCAGGATCCGCATCTCCTTCTTCCCGATCAGGCTCTTCAGCAGGTTCCCGAAGATGTTGCCCATGGTGACAGCGGCGCTGGCTCTGTCCGCAGGCGAGGCCGGATCCTGCGGGGGCACGGGGCCGGCGTTGGGGCAGGGGGTGGCCCTGAGGAGGGGGCTGCGGAGCTCCCCTGTGCTCCAGGGGGGCTGCGGGGATCAGGGACCCACATATCCTGGGGGGATGTGGGGCTTGGGGGACCCCGGGGGGTGGGACCAGGGCCAGGCACTCTGTGGGGGCTGCCTCTGTGTGCGGCTCAATGTGGGGGGGCCGTGCTGGGGGTGGGGGTCCCCTCCCCCCGTGCTGGACCCTACAAGGGGACAGGCCAGGGCTCTGCAATGGGGGAAACTGAGGCATGGGGTCTCAGCCCTTCGGGGGGGGGGGGGCACAATGCCCACCTCGACAACCCCTGCACCCCCCCAGCCCATTCACGGCTCCCCCGGCCCTGTAGCCTCCCCGAAGGGGGGCCCCGAGCGCCCTCCACCGCCCCCCCCCCGCACCGCAGCGCGCCCCTCCCGGCCGTGGGCTGCTGCCCGCCCCCGGGGCCCCCCCGCAGCCCCGCGGCGCGACGCCCCCCGAATTCACTGCCTCCCCCCCCCCCGATCGCAGCACACCCCCCGCGCTCTCCCTGCGCCCCTCCAACGCACCGCCTCCCCCCCCGGGATTGCAGCGCACCCCCAAATCGGCTGCCCCCCCCCTCGCGCTGCATCGCCCCCCCCGCCGCATCGCCCCCGCACGCCGCACCGCCCCCCAGGCGCTGCCCGCACCCCCCCCCCCGCACCTCGCGCCCCTCCCGCTGCACCGCATCGGCACCCCCCCCCCCCCCCCCCCCACCGGTGCGATGCCCCCCCCCGGTGCTCTGCACCCTCAACGCACCGTGCACCCCAGACTGCACTGCAGCCCCCCCGCGCCGCTGCGATGCCGTCGCCCCCCCTCCCCCCCCCCCCCCCCCCCCGCCCCGTTGCAGCGTCTCCCGCCGATGCACGGCGCCCCGGAACCCCCCCGCACCTGGTGCCGGTGCCGGTGGCGCCCCCCGCCCGCAGCTGACTCTGCACCGCTCCCGCCGCCGGAAGCGGAGGCCCGACCGCGCCGATCTCGCGAGAGCTCCCGGTGCCCCCCCCCACCCTCCCGCCCCGCTTCCCGCCCCCCCCCCCCCCCGCCCCCCGCACCGGGCCCGGGGGCGCGCGCGGGGAGAGGGGGGGGCGACGAGCTCGCGAGAGCCGCGAACCGTTTCCATGGCAGCGGCTGCAGCAGTGCGGGGGGGTGGGGGCTGCACCGGGGGGACTGATGGGAGCGGGGGGGTCCCGGTGCCCCCCCCCGGCATGAGACCCCTCCGGGAGGGCACGGCGAGGGAGGAGTGCCCTCTGCTTCACCGGAGGGGCGAGGACCCCAATAACCGCACGGAGGGGACAGGGGACCCCAGTAACTGCACGGGGGGGACAGGGGACGCCCTCCCAGCACGGAGTCCCCCCATCCCGTTCCGGTGCTCACGGGCCAGGCAGGGGCTGGCAGCGGGCGCGGGGCACCCCCGGTTCCTCCCCCCCCCCCCCCCCCCCCGATCCGCCCGGCTGTCCGTCCGTCCCGCTGTCCGTCCGTCCCCGCGTCCCTCGGTCCGTCCGTCCGTCCCTGCTCGTTGCTGGCGGAACGGGACGGGTCGGGACGGGCGGCGCCCCCCGCCCCCGGGCAGGTAAGGGCGGCAGCCCCGGGGGCACCGGCAACACCGGTCGCCCCGACGGCTGCGGGAGCCGCACCGCGCCGCCGGGCTCCCGCGGACACCCCGGGGCC
Source organism: Fratercula arctica (assembly GCA_947846985.1). Lineage (NCBI taxonomy): Eukaryota > Metazoa > Chordata > Aves > Charadriiformes > Alcidae > Fratercula > Fratercula arctica. Next base: position 2,393,744 of record CANTUZ010000014.1, on the reverse strand, counting down.
GGGGGTTCCCGAGCATCGACACCCCCGGGGCCGCCGTCGGGCTGCGCGGGGGCAGCAGAGGAGATGGGGCGGGGAACGGAGGCCCTGGAGGGGTGCTCGGGGCAGCGGGGAACGGGGTGGGGGTCCGAGAGGAGCGGTACGGGGGTCCCGGGATGGGGCGGGGAGGAAAGTCGTGTTTGGGCCCCGCCGCTGGTGGCACGGCCCCGGGCAGGGCCCTCCCGGCCGCGCCCCGGGGCCTCCCCGCGGCCGCTGACCTCAGCCCCGGGAGCCCCGACGGGGCGGCGGCCCGAGGGCGCGGACACCGCCTGGCCCGGCCGGGAACCGGGGCGGGGAGGGGGGGGGGGTAGGAGCCGCCGTCTTGGAGCAGACCCTGGAGCGGCCCCGAGCCCCTCCCGGCCCGGGGGAGGGGGTGACGAGGGGGGGTGCCCGGTGCGGGACCCCCCCCCCCCCCGCCCCCCCGCCGCCGGCCCGGGCTTTGTCCATCCTTGAATTGAAATGGTGAGCGGCGGCCCCGGGCCGTGACGGGCGAGTGGGGCTAATCCGTCCCCGCATGACTGGTCCGGGGAAACCGCCGCGGGGGGATTACCCGCCCCGCACCCCGCCACAACGGGGGGCTCAGCTCAGCCCCCCCACCTCGTCCCGCTCGGCCCCGCACCGGGGAGTTCACACCCGGGTGGGGGACAGCAGGAACAGACCCTCGTCCCCACAGAGACGCGTGCCAGCACCGGCCCTGCGTCACCGTGCCCTCACCGTGGGCACGACAGGCCGCCCCCCCCGCGGCCGGGCACCCTCTGCCCTTCCCTCCGTCACCTCACCATCCTCCATCCCTCCCTTCATCCCTCCATGCGCGCCCCCATCCATCCCTCCCTCCATCCCGCCATCCCTCTCTCCATCCCTCTCTCCCTCCATCCCTCTCCCCTCGCTCCATCCCTCCCTCCGACACCCAGTGCCGGCCCAGGCCGGGCGGCCCGGACAGGGGGGGCCGTGTGAGGCCGTGCCCGCCCCCACGGGGGCTTCACACCCACGGGCACTTTCGCGGGGGGCCCGGGGTGCAGGGCCGGTGGTCAGGCCCCGTCGCCGGCCCGGCCCGGCCCGCTCTGCGGAGGGTGGGACGCCACAGGGAACCACAGTCCCGGGACAGCCCGACCCGAGAGGCGAGAGGACGCGGCCGCCCCGTCGCGCCGGGCACGGACCGGGACGGGCGGCGGCCGGGACGGGCGAGGGGTCCGGCGGCTCCGGACCGGCACCGGCGACCGGCTTAGCCCCGACGGTCCCGCGCCCCGGGGGGGCTGCACGTCGGTGCCTCCCCACCCCCAAACCCGGGGGTCCCGGGACGGCGTCCTCGGGCTGTCCCGGGACTGTGTGCGCCCCGGGCTGTCCCGGGAGTCTGCCCCTCCCGTGCGCCCGTGGCTGTCCCGGGAGATCCCCTCACTCCACTCCCCCGTGCGCCCGGGGCTGTCCCGGGAGATCCCGGGCCGTTCCCGGCCCCCGCTCCCTCCGTGCGCTCGGAGCTGTCCCGGGCCATCCCGGGCTGTTCCGGGACCCGTTCCTCCTTGCGCCGGGAGCTGTCCCGGGCCGCGCCGGGCTGCCCCCGCCGCTGCCGGTGCCGGCAGAGCGTGTGCGCGGGGCGGCGGGGCCGGGCGGGGAGGGCGGGGGGCGGCATTCGGGGTGTCCCCCCCCCCCGGCCGCGCTCTGGGCACGGGGCCGGGGCGCAGCCACCCGCCGGGCTAATCCGGGCCGTGACGGACAGGCCCGGCGCCGCCGCTCCGGCCGCCCCAATAAGAGGTGCCGCGGCTCCGCCGCTCCCCATTGTTAGGGCGAGGACGCGGGGAGGCCCCGCTCGGCGGGACCGGCCCATGGGGACCCTCCGCGCCGCCCCTATAAGAGGGAAGGGGCTGGAAGATGCTCCCGGGTGCTGAGCGCTGCGCACCCGCCGCGCCGAGTCGAGTCCAGCCGCGCCGTCTCCCCGGGGAGCCGCAGGGTACCGCGCACGGCCCGCCGAGCACCGGCACCGGGCACCGGCACCGGGTACCGCGCACGGCCCGCTGAGCACCGGCACCGGGGACCGCGCACGGACCGCCGAGCACCGGCACCGGGCACCGCGCACGGATCACCCGACGCCGCGCCCCGGGAACCGGGCTGGGAGCGCCGGGCACCGCACTCCCGACGCCGTGCCCTGGGCACCGGGCACCAGCTGCAGCCCGGTGCCGGCCCGCCCGCCCCGCGGCCCCCCGGAGCCGCCCGCCCTGCCCGCGCCCCGCGCGTCCGGAAACACGCGTGGATGTAGCGGCCGGGCCGGGGGCTCCGCGGCACCATAAATACCCCGGCGGCCGCTCGCCCGCGCACTCTGCCGGGGCTCCCGGGGCTGGAGCCATGCGAGCCGCCGCGCTGGGGCTGGCGCTCCGGGCGCTCTGGGCTCTGGCCCTCTCCTCCCTCTCCAACACGCTGGCGGTGAACAACAGCGGACGGTGGTGGTGAGTCTGCCGGCACCGGCGCCGGGGTGGAGGGGGGGAGCGGGGCTGGCAGCGGGGATGGGGTGTGCAGGTGCAACTCGGGACACACACACACACACACACACACGGATGCGACCCCCAGCTGCGGGGGATGCCGGGGAGGAGGATGCTCCGGTAGCAGAGAGGAGCCAGGTCAGGCCCCCCCGAGGGGTGTTGAGGTGGGGAGCGGGATGCTGGGGACCCCTCCTTGGTGATGACCGTCCCACCTGTGCCACAGGGGCATCATCAACGTGGCCTCATCCACCAACCTGCTGACGGACTCCAAGAACGTGCAGCTGGTGCTGGACCCCAGCCTGCAGCTGCTGAGCCGCAAGCAGCGCAAGCTGATCCGCCAGAACCCCGGCATCCTGCACAGCGTCAGCTCTGGCCTCCAGACCGCCATCAAGGAGTGCAAGTGGCAGTTCCGCAACCGCCGCTGGAACTGTCCCACCTCCCAGGGTCCCAACATCTTTGGCAAAATTGTCAACCGGGGTGAGGCTGCAGGGCGGCAGGAGGCGGCGCGGGGCTCCCCGGACCCCCTCTGTGGAACCCTGAGACGGGGTGCTTGACAAAGCACCCCCGGTCCCCCATGGGGCTTCACCAGCCCACAGCCCATCACCAGCCCATCGTGGCTGTGGGTTGGGGGTGCCGGTGGGTGCCCCCTCCCTGCCCCGGCAGCACCCTGAGGTCCTGCTCCCCTCCACAGGCTGCCGGGAGACGGCGTTCATCTTCGCCATCACCAGCGCTGGTGTGACGCACTCGGTGGCCCGGTCCTGCTCCGAGGGCTCCATCGAGTCCTGCACCTGTGACTATCGGCGCCGCGGTCCCGGGGGGCCCGACTGGCACTGGGGGGGCTGCAGCGACAACATCGACTTCGGGCGCCTCTTCGGGAGGGAGTTTGTGGACTCCAGCGAGAAGGGCCGTGACCTGCGCTTCCTCATGAACCTGCACAACAATGAGGCCGGGCGCATGGTGAGGGCACGGGGGGCTGCGGGCAGCCCTGGGGAGGGGGACTGGGAGGGGCATGGCCGCAGAGCCCCCCAGCCTGTCCCCACGCATGGGTCGGGAACCATCAGAGACATGTTTCCCACCCGGCTTTGGGTGGGCTGAGCATGATGTGATGCCACGGGGAAGTGGGGTGCAGGAACAGGGTGGTCCCTGGGGCGGGTCCCAGGCTTCTCACGGTGCCCCACATTCCCCCCTGCACCCTTGCAGACGGTCTTCTCGGAGATGCGCCAGGAGTGCAAGTGCCATGGCATGTCGGGCTCCTGCACCGTCCGCACGTGCTGGATGCGGCTGCCCACCTTCCGCGCCGTGGGTGACGTCCTGAAGGACCGCTTCGATGGCGCCTCCCGCGTCATCTACGGCAACAAGGGCAGCAACCGGGCGTCGCGGGTGGAGCTGCATCACCTGGAGCCAGAGAACCCGGCCCACAAACCCCCCTCGCCCCACGACCTCGTCTACTTTGAGAAGTCGCCCAATTTCTGCACCTACAGTGGGAAGACGGGGACGGCGGGCACAGCCGGGCGCTTCTGCAACAGCTCCTCGCCGGGGCTGGATGGGTGCGAGCTGCTGTGCTGCGGGCGCGGGTACCGCACGCGCACCCAGCGCGTCACCGAGCGCTGCAACTGCACCTTCCACTGGTGCTGCCACGTCAGCTGCCTGAACTGCACCAACACGCAGGTGCTGCACGAGTGCCTGTGAGCCCCCGGGGACCACCCTGCCCAGCCCCGGAGGGGGTCTGCGCCACCCCCCATGACGGGTGCCCGGCTGGTTTGAAGGCGCCCATGGGTGGGTGTGTGTGGCTGCGCCCTGGGGGGACCCATCCCGTCCCATCCCGGGGCCGGCAGCCGGCCTGGATGTGCCACGCACCTTCCCGGACACCCGTTGGCCACTCTGGCTCTGTAGGGTCCCCTTCTCACTGTAAATAAAATATTTATTGTGGACGGTTTGATGCCGCCCCCCTCCCCAACCCCCCCCGCCCTGTGCTTCAATGGCCCCAGGCCCTTTTTTATAATTAAAAATAATAATAATTATTAATAATTAATAATAATAATGCTTTGTTACAGGTTTCACTGATAGCCTTTAGAGAAGAATAAAGGATATATTTTTATCAGTCCTGCCCTGATTCATTTCTGGGGGTCTGGGGGAGGGAGGGGATGAACTTGGGGGGGGGGAAATGTCCCCCAAACTGTGGGGCTGGCCAGCCGGCCCCCACTGCCCTCATCCGTCCACTCTGTCTGTCCGTCCATCACCTCTCCATCTGCTCACCTCCCCATTCCATGGCCATCAGTCCCTCCAGCCGTCTGTCCGTCCATCCTTCTACTCCTTTCCTGTGCCCTCCCCTCCACCATCCCCTCCCTGCAGACCCCTTCCTCTCTCCCGCCGTGCCCGTCTCCAGCCCAGCCGTCCCTGCCGCCGCTCCCAGCCGGGGTGTCCATCCCCATGGCCGGGGCGCCCATCACCATGGCACCTGGGCTGCAGCATCCCCGGCACTGGAATTTGCCGGGGCGGCGGGACTGGTGCCGCCGGGGCCGGGCATTGGGAGCGGCCACGGGAGGTAAAAGACGGCAGACAGGGAATGAGCATCGTCCATCACCGCTCCCGGCCGGGGCTGACGGCTCCCCTCGGCTCCGGGGGAGGAGGGGGGCCAGGGAGGGCACTGAGGTTACTGGGGCTGGAGGGTCCGGGACTGGCCCCACACACAGCCCCACACCCTGGCGCGGGGTCTGGCTGCAGCCAGAGGAAGGTTGTGGCAAAGGTGGGGTGCAGCTTTGGGGTTGGCAGGTGCCCTGCTGGCACAGGCATCCCCCTGGGATGAGCATCCTGTGGGCATGGCATCCTCCCAGGATGGGCATCCCCTTGGAATGGGCATCCCACCGGGACGGGCATCCCACCGGGGTGAGTTTTCTTCTGGGATAAGAATCCCACAGGGGTGGACACAGCCCCAGGACAGGCATCCCTGGGAAGGGCATCCCTCCAGAACAGCTATCCCACTGGAATGGGTATCTCATCGGCATGAGCATCCCCCTGGGACAGGCACACCTCCTGGGGCGAGCGTGGGGTCCATGTTCACCCGCCTCCACTGTAACTCCACACCTTGGGTGCAGGACAGGGTGAAGCGATGAGCTGCAACCCCCGTCTCCACGTCCATCACGGGGCGAACCACAGTGACATCCAGCCACGGGGAGCGGGCGCTGCCCGGGGACCCTCAGTGCCCACCCGCGGTGGGGGTCCCCGCAGCCCGGGCTGCCCCACAGCCGGAGCCGGGAACCTCGCAGGGCCCCTGGGGATCCACCGCATCAAAGGCTGCGGGATGACGCTGCCGCTGCCCGAAATATCCCCCGGAGCCGATAGTGGAAAAGTTGATGTTTAGACTCAGAGGAGGAGGGGGGGAAAAAACCCCAGGGGCCCCCGCTGTCCACGCCAAGGTAAAAACACAGCCTGGTGTGGTGAAATAAAATAAAGAAATGCGAGAAAAAAAGACTGGAAAGGAACACAGCCCGAAATAACCCTCCGAGCATCTCCTGCCTGCCGGGAGTTATCTGCCTGCTAAATTCTGCACACGCACAGGGCATGAAAATAGCCTGTTTTCCTGCGGTAGCGAGTCAGGAATATAGATAATGACATTCTTATAAGTCACCTCTGTTACTCAGCTTTTCCTGCACGCCGGTGACCACTGGGCACCTCAGGCAGCCGCGACCCCCGGGCGGGCAGGGGCACCCCCCGGTGTGGGGCAGGCACCCGGCTGCTGGGTGCAGACCTCCCCGGCTTGGACAAATACGCCTGGGCACTGGAAATAGCTGCTGTCGCGCAGTGCCGGGGCCGGCACAGGGACAGGGACAGGGCGGTCCCGCCCTGCGCCAGCCTGTCACATCTGGGAAGCCGGGAAACAGCTGGATGGTGGCTGCAGACTGGGCCTGTTGTGGGCTGGGCCCCCCCCGGCAGGGCTGGGGCACGGGGCGGGCGGGTGGGGGGGCTCTGCCCAGAGGTGCAGGACAGAGGGACAGGAGAGTGCCCAGAGGTGCAGGACAGCGGGACAGTGCCATGTCCAGAGGTGCAGGACAGAGGGACAGGAGAGTGCCCAGAGGTGCAGGACAGCGGGACAGTGCCATGTCCAGAGGTGCAGGACAGAGGGACAGGAGAGTGCCCAGAGGTGCAGGACAGAGGGACAGTGCCATGTCCAGAGGTGCAGGACAGAGGGACAGGAGAGTGCCCAGAGGTGCAGGACAGAGGGACAGTGCCATGTCCAGAGGTGCAGGACAGAGGGACAGGAGAGTGCCCAGAGGTGCAGGACAGCGGGACAGTGCCATGTCCAGAGGTGCAGGACAGAGGGACAGGAGAGTGCCCAGAGGTGCAGGACAGAGGGACAGTGCCATGTCCAGAGGTGCAGGACAGAGGGACAGGAGAGTGCCCAGAGGTGCAGGACAGAGGGACAGTGCCATGTCCAGAGGTGCAGGACAGAGGGACAGGACAGTGCCCAGAGGTGCAGGACAGAGGGACAGTGCCATGTCCAGAGGTGCAGGACAGAGGGACAGGACAGTGCAGGGTGCAGGACAGACGGACAGTGCCATGTCCAGAGGTGCAGGACAGAGGGACAGGACAGTGCCCAGAGGTGCAGGACAGAGGGACAGTGCCATGTCCAGAGGTGCAGGACAGAGGGACAGGAGAGTGCCCAGAGGTGCAGGACAGAGGGACAGGACAGTGCAGGGTGCAGTACAGACGGACAGAGCCATGCCGAGCTGCACAGACTGGCCGGTGGCACCAGCCTGCCATCGGAACCGTCCCCATCCCGTGCCCTGTTAACTGTCACCAGCGGCACAGCCCTGTCCCGGCTCCCTTTGCCTCCGTTCGGCGCGGGCCCACGTCCCGCCAGCGACCGGCTTGTCCGGCCGCCCCCCCACCACCACCCCCCCCACCCCGGCCGCCACATTCCTCCGGCGCGGGGCCAGCGCGCCCAGCAACCGTGGCAAGGCTGGCCTCTAATCCCCGGGCATGCCAGCCCCGGGGGGACCGTCGCCGTCACCCACTCCCCGATAGGTGACCAATGCCCGAGACGAACAATTAGGGACAAAGCCGGAGCCGCCGGGGGCTAACGCCGGCCTTCACGGGTGCCTTGTGCGGCATTCGGCGAGTTTAATGAATTGTCCATCACTCCTTTCAGCTCCGCTCGCCCGGGCTGGATTAATCTGAGAAGCCGCAGTGGGGAAGGAGCCGCTAAGCCTGTATTTATTACTCTGCCATTGTAACTAATTGAGGTAATTATCTGTGACTCCAACCCCGCGCAACAATGCCGCATTCACCGTACCCCCTTCCCGCCGGCTCCGCCATGCGGCCTGGGAGAACCGGCACCGCGCAGCCACCGCGCCCGGGGACGCAGGTGGGGCTTGGGTGGCCACCGTGCTGCGGGGACATGGTTGGCATGGTGGGACGCGGCTGTCCGGGGAGGTGGCATGGCCAGCACCGCGTGGCCGTGGTGTGGCCAGCACCACGTGCGTGCAGGAGCCACCGCTCTGTGGGGGCCACGTGGGTCACGGCATGGCCAGCGCCAGTTGCGCAGGTGGCTCATGGCTCTCTGGGGACACCGCTGGCACCGGCACACGCGTGACCACACCTCTGCAGGGACCCCGCCAGCGCTGGTGACACATGTGGGTCACGGCTCTCTCAGGCCACTGACACCCGTGTGGCCGTGTCCATCCCCAGGTCCTGGCTGGGAGCCGCAGGGACAGCGGGATGCGCAGGGCAGGGTGTCCCCCCGCGCCTCCGCCGCGCCCGGCACAGGACCCCCGGTGCCCCCCAGTGCTCCCGCTCCCGTCGGTCACAGGCTGCGCGGCGACATCCTGGCGGCCGCGGGCGGCACCGGTACCGGGCGGGATCCCCCGCTCCCCCCGCGCCCCGCGGGGACCCCGGGCCGGCCGCAGGCTGCGGCGGGTTTTGGGGGCCGGGGGGAGGCGGGGGGGGGGGGGGGCGGCGGAGGGGGGGGGGGGCGGCGCTGGCGCCAGCGCGGCCCGAATTAGAAGGTGATTTTCCCGGCGGGGAGCGGGAGGGGTTTGGGCAGGAGCGGAGCCCACGGAAAGGGCCGCGCCGCCTTCCCCCGCGTCTGGGACACCCCGCGCTGCGCCGGGCAGCGCGCCCAGCCGGGCCGGGCCCTGCCGAGCCGTGCCGAGCCGTGCCGAGCCGTGCCGAGCCGTGCCCAGCCCTGCCGAGCCGTACCGAGCCGTGCCAAGCTGTGCCCAGTCGTGCCCAGCCATGCCAAGCCGTGCTGAGCTGTGCCCGGCCGTACCTAGCTGTGCCGAGCCGTGCCCAGCCGTGCCGAGCCATGCCCAGCCGTGCCGGGCCCTGCCGAGCTGTGCCCAGTCGTGCCCAGTCGTGCCCAGCCATGTCAAGCCGTGCTGAGTTGTGCCCACCCATGCCGGGCCCTGCCGAGCCGTGCCGAGCTGTGCCCAGCCGTACCTAGCTGTGCCCAGTCGTGCCCAGCCATGCCAAGCCGTGCTGAGCTGTGCTGAGCCATGCCGAGCCGTGCTGAGCTGTGCCCAGCCATGCTGAGCTGTGCCCAGCCGTACCTAGCTGTGCCCAGTCGTGCCCAGCCATGCCGAGCCGTGCTGAGCTGTGCCCAGCCGTGCCAAGCCGTGCTGAGCTGTGCCCAGCCGTGCCGAGCCACACTGGGGCCAAGCCAGGCTGTGCCGAGCCATGCCATGCATCACTGAGCTGATACAGGCTGTGCCGAGCCACGCCATGCCGTGCTGATACAGGTTGTGCCAGCCATGCTGTGCCACACCGGGCTGATACAGGCTATGCTGAGCCATGCCAGGCTGTGCCAAGTTGTACCAGGCTGTGTCAAGCCATGCCAAGCTGTTCTGGGCTGTTCTAGGCTTTGCTGCTCTGTGCTGAACTGCACCAGGCTGTGCCAAGCTGTGCCGAGCCATGCTGAGCTGTGCCATGCTGTGCTGATACAGGTTGTGCCAAGCTGTGCCGAGCCATGCCATGCCACACTGAGCTGATATAGGCTATGCCAGGCCATGCCAAGCTGTACCAGGCTGCGTCAAGCCATGTTGAGCTGTTCTGGGATATTCTGGGCTTTGATGGGCTGTGCCAAGCTGTGCCAGTGTGTTGTGCCATGCTGAGCCATGCCAGGCTGTGCCAAGCTGTGTTGTGCCATGCTGAGCCGTGCTGGGCTGTGCCAAACCGCACCAGGCTGTGCCAAGTTGTGCCGAGCCATGCCATGCTATGTTGCTACAGGCTGTGCCAAGCCATGCCGTGCTGCACCGAGCTGATACAGGCTATGCTGAGCCATGCCAGGCTGTGCCAAGCTGTGTTGTGCCATGCTGAGCCATGCCAGGCTGTGCCAAGCTGTGTTGTGCCATGCTGAGCCATGCCTGGCTGTGCTGCACTGCACCAGGCTGTGCCGAGCTGTGCCGGGTCACACCGTACATGCCAGGTAGCACCGAGCTGTGCCAAGCAGTGCCAGGCTGTGCCGAGCTGTGCTGTGCCATGCCAGGTGGCACCAGCCCATGCCAGGCTGTGCTGAGCCGTGCCAAGCACTGGGGCAGCCATGGCAGGACCGCAGCTGTGCCGCGGTGGGCTGAGGTCGCCGGTACAGCTCAGGTCAGGCCCAGGGACCCCGCTGCCGTCCCAGGCACCCGAGGCCACGCGTCAGGACGGGGGATGCGTGGGGTGACGTGGCCCTGGGGCTGCCCTGCAAGTGGCCCCCCCACCCCCCCGACGCCTGGGTCCCCCGCTGCGTCGGCTGCCCCGTGCCGTGACCTCCCGGCCGGTGTCACCGGGATAATGACAGGGTCGCACAGGGGGGCGGGGGAGGAGCCGGTTTTAAATAACGTGCAAATTGGACACGTTATTTGTGCGGTTTCCTCTGGCTGTAGGGATCCTCCCCCCCGCCCCACAGCGTGACTAAGAGGTGGCGTCTCTTTGGGGGGGGACAGTCCCCCCGGGGTGACTCACCCGGGGTCCCCCCCCAGCCGTGACGTGAGGCCGGTGGCCACGGGCCAACCCTGCTGCGCTCACCTACTCATTACAGGGGACCCGGGGGCGTCGCGGGGGGGGTGGGGTGGGGGGGGGTCGGTGGCTCATCCCACCCGTGACGCGCTGCGGTGCCCTCCAGGACGCCTGGGGCCTCCAGCTGACCCCGGGACAGGGGGACGCCCGCAGGCCTGGGCCCTGGCTGGGGCGGGGGGGGGCAGAGCCAGGGGTGCAGGGGAGGAGGGGGCAGCCGGGAGGGTGATGGGCCCCCCCTCACTGCACACACACAAGGGGCGGAGGCGGCGCACTGGCATCCCGCAGCCTTTATTGGGGGGAACCACAGCCCCGAGCCCCGCCCCCGAGGGCCACACCCCACCAAGCCCCGCCCCCATGGACCACACCCCGCCATGCCACGCCCCTCAGGCGCGGGGGGGGGCTGGCAGCCCCCGGGGGGGCCCCGGTGCTCTCCAGGCTGCTGCTGCTGCTGCTGTAGGCGCGGGCAGTCACGGCAGTGCCGCCACCGGGACCCCCCCGCGCCCCCCTCTGCCTCCGAGTCGGAGTCGGGCGCCGTGTGTCGCCGGATGCGGGACACGGCCTCGCGCAGTGCCTGGGCGTACAGCGCTGGCCGCCGCGGGGGGGGCCGGCCCCGGGGACCCCCCGCAGCCACCCGGTCTCCGCCAGGGACTGCAGGGGCTGCCGGGGGGCTCCCGGGGGTGGCGAGGGGGCTGCCGGGGGGGTGGCAGACCCAGGGGCCGCAGGAGGGCTGCCCAGTGGGGGGGTGGCGGGCCCTGGGGACCCCCCAGTGTAGCGGACCTGCTGCCGCTGAGGGGGGGGGACATACTGGGCCCGGACCACCACGCGGGTGGCATCAATAAGGACGTGCCCCCCCGTCCCCCGCCGTCCCCTGCCACACCCCAGCACCCGCTCCCGGCCGGACGCAGCCCTGGGGAGGGTCTGGCTGTGCCGGGGGGTGCTGGGCCCCCCCGGGGATGGTTGCATCCCACGGAGCCGCCGGTGCCCAGCCTCGGTGGCCGCCCGGGGCAGCGTGTGGCTCCAACCCCCCGGCATAGCCCTGCGGCCCTGGGGTGCCAGGGGGGGACTGCGCGGTCCCCTGGGGGGCCAGAGCCGCAGGGTGCGGTGGGGAGCGTCGTAGGCAGGGGGCGAGATGTAGGGGGGGGGCCCCCCACGGCGAGCGTGGGCCTGCCTGCACCCGCTGCATGTGGGCCTCGTAGCTGGGGGGGCCCAGCCTACCCCCCGGCAGTGGGAGACGGGGTGCACACGGCAGCGGTCCTCTGCCCCCCATCCCCTCGAGCTGTTCCAGGGGGCAGCGAGGGGGGGGCGCCCAGCGCCGGGTCTCACGCCCTGGGGGGGCTGGGGTGGCGAAGTCCTGTAGGCGGCGGGGGGGAACGGGGGGCGCTGGGGGCCAGGGGGGGGGCCAGCTCCGCCACGAAGCGCTTCTCCAGGTACCTGCAAGACAGAGAGGGGGGGGGCGTGAGGGGGGCCAGGGCTGGGGGGGGGCTGCCCGGGCGGGGGCCGGGGCATGGGATGGACCCCCCCACCCATCCCGTCCCCACTCACGCGTACTCCCCGGCGATGCGGCGGTAGGTCCAGGGGGGCACAGGCCGGCACCCCGCGGCCATGCCGGCGCCCGGGCTGCAACACGCCACCGTGTCAATCTCCACCAGCAGCAGCTTGGTCCGCTCGCAGATCCGCAGCCGCCCCGCGCCCAGCTCCGCGCCCCCCAGCATGGCCCCGGGGGGTCCCCGCTGCGGGGGACCGGGGGGGTCCCCGCAGCCAGGCGCTCGCCGGAGCCTCGTGCCCGCCCGCACACACGCGCAGCCACTGCCGCACGTGCGTCCCCAGGGACCCCCACGTCCTGCCCGGTGGCTCCGCCAGGCTGGCGGCCAACTGGCACGGTGCCCTCCCCCCACCTCCGGGGCAGCCCCGGTGGCCGGGAGCCCGGCACACCGCGGGGACCCCGCTGGCCGTCCCGGGGGTGCCGCCCCCCCCGGGATCCCTTCCCCCCCTTGCGACAAAGCGAGGCGATGGCGGGTTTGGCACCGAGCGCTGCAGCCCACGCGGGCTCCGAGTGGAGCTTAGCAACCCTCCGGCGGCGGCATGGCAACGGCACCGGCACCAGCACAAGTCCCCGGTACAGCACCGGGCCCCCCCGGCCCCCCAGGCACCCGCCCCGGCTCTCACCTGACACCGCAGCTTGTGCCGGACCCCAGCGCTGGCAGGAGCTGGTGGTGGCAGGGGCCACATCCCGGCCTCCCCCCCGGCCGGGAATGTGCCACGCTCAGCACGGCTGGGCCTCGCGCCTCCCCCGGGCAGCACCAGCAGCGAACCCAGGCATCCGGGCTGCCAGCGACCCCCGCCAGCACCCCACGGGGACCCCAGCACCCCGCACCCCCCCAGTGCTGCCCTGCGGCCTCCCCCAGCCCCCGTCCCAACACCCCCTGCTCACCGTGGCCACCACCAGGTCCCCATCCCTGTCCCGTCCCCAGTCCCGAGCTTTTAGAAAAGCCACAGGCGGAACAAACAGGGATTTAGGGTCTGGGCAAGCTCAGCAGATTCCCCCTGGCCTGCGGGGGGGGCCGAACCCCCTCTCTGAGCACCCCCTCCCTTGGTGCCCCCTGAGCGTCCTGCGGCGAGGCCGGGTTTGTGCCGGGTCTGTGTTTATTTGCGGTTTCTCTTCACACGCGAAGCGGTGGCGGGTGCAGACACGGCCCGGTGGGAAGCGTGTCTGGACTGGGGGGGTCCGGGGGGACGCAGGGGGGCAGCCCCGGGCCGGATGGAGCTGAGTGAGGGCAACTAACAACCAAACTCAGTGAAACCCCGCGAAGGGTCCGCACAGAGAATGGCCCTGGCCCTGGAGTGGCTGAAGCCAGCCCTGCACACCCGGGGGGGCGGTCGGGGGCTGCTGTCAGCACCCACTGCCTGCCCCACACGGCCTTGGGGCGCAGGGTGTGGTGTGGGGGGAGCCGGGGGGCTCTCCCTGCCCACAGAAGGGCTGGGGTGTCGTGGGGCTGCCCCACGGCTCGAGGTTATTGCTGGACACTGCTGGTGAGTGGGGTCCCTGCCCCAGGAGCCCCCCCAGGCCTGGGGGGGAGCACGGCGTGGCAGGAGAGGAGGGGGGGGCACCAGGAGGGGCTGAATTCCCCCCTCCACCGCCTCAGGGGCCCTGCGGGAGGACCAGGGCTTGCAGGATGTCCGAGAGAGAGACAATCCCCTTGACCACGTCGCTCTCATCCACCACCACCAGCCGGTGAACCTGCGGGGGGCACAGGGAGCGGCTGAGGCCGGCGCGGGGACCCCGGCCCCCCCCCCGCCCATCACTGGCACCCCGGGGGATGGTTACCTCGGCCTCTACCAGGCGGTTGATGATGGTTTCCAGCGTCTCATGCTTGTAACACTTGAGGACGCCCTCGAAGTAGTGGGAGCGGTGCTGCAGCGCCCGCGTCACCGTCACGTCCAGGTTGTTGTAGGTCTTCTCAGCTGCCAGGTTCTGGGGCAGGGAGAGGCATTGGGGACACAGGAGGGCCCCGTGCGGCCCCCACTGCCTTGCACTCTCCTCCAGTTCAGGGTCTGCCCCCTCCCCACCACTGCAGCCCCCCCAGTACTCACGATAACGTCGAATTTGGAGTAGATATCCACCACCCGCCCTAGGGAAGGAGGGGAAGGGCTGTGAGAAGCGCCTGCGGCAATGGGTCTCTATACAGCCGGTCCCTGGCACGCCGGAGGGGATGTGGACCCTGAGCTGGTTTGGGGACAGCCAGCACACGCCGTGCCCTGCACCGGGCCCTATCCTTACCCAAATCATCGATGACCGGCAGAGCAGACACGCGGTGCTGCACAAAGATGCCCAGCGCCACGTAGATGGGGGTGCTGGTCTGCACCACGGCGATGTTGTTGTAGGTGCCGATCTGCAGTTCCTCCAGCGTCTTGGCCATGAACTCGGGCTTTGGGACCTCTGCTATCTGCAGGGGACGGGGAGGGGGACAGTGCTGATGCTGGCTCGGCCTGCCGCGCCCCGGGCCCCGTGGTGCTGCCGGCTCCAGCCACCCCGAGGCCTGGGCCACGGTCCTAGGAGTGAAAGCAGAGAGTGCTGGGTGCAGAGCAGGGCCTGGGGGACCCCCGGGCAGAGGCGGCGCAGGCAGGGGTGGCAGGGACGGGCTGTGGGGTCCATGCAGCGGCCCGAGGGCCCCCCCAGCACCCACAACACACGGCGAGGCACCAAAGTCGCACCCGCCCCAGCACCGGTGGTACCTGGCACAGCCTGGGCCAAACTTGTGTTGGGGTGGCCCCTGCCACCGCCGCGGGGCAGGGACGGGACTTACAAAGAGTTTGAGGAACTTGAGGATACGTTTGTGGGTGAGGATGTAGAGTGTGTTCCCTGAGTTGGGGTCGATGACGGGCAAACGGTGGATCTTATTGCGGATCAGGGAGGAGACGGCGTCGAAGAGGCTATGGGGCAGAAAGGAGGAATCGGGGCTCACCTACACCCCGGCCTCGCAGCCAGCCATGCCCCTTTCCCCGCAGCACGGGGGTACCTGGCGTTGGGGGAGATGCAGACCAGCGGCTTGAAGGAGTCTTGCAGGTAGACCTCTGCGGGGAGAGGAGATGCTAAGGGGACTGTCAGCACCGCGGGCAGGTAGGGTGCAGAGCCACAGGGCTCCAGGCGCCCCAAGCAGGTCTGGGAGGGTGGGAGGCAGCTGGCAGTGATCCCTCTCACCTCTCCACGTCTCGATTTTGTGCTCCTCCAGCTCGTAGATCTGCACCTGGGTGCAAGGAGGGAAATCGGGATCGACGGTGGCCATGCGTGGGGTGGGCAGAGGCCAGACCCCGGGTCCCCGCAGGGACGAGCTCCGCGCATGGTCCTTACCATGGGCGACTTGTAATAGCGGTGCAGGATGTTGATGAAGTCGGTGATGGTCAGCATGCCTGGGGGGGACAGGCAGGGTGAGTGGGGTCCCGCCAGCCCCCTGGGGACCCCCTCTCCCACTTGCTCACCCACAAAGCTTTGCTTCTTGCTGTCCCACAGCGGGGCAGCCCGCACGCCGTTGGTGACCAGCGCGAAGAAAGCCTTCTTCACCTGCGACCAGGGACATGGGGGATGTCACAGGAGGGACGGGGCACCCCGTGGGGGAGCGGGGACCCCCAGTGGTCCATGTCCCTCCACTCCCACTTACAAGACCTTTATGAGGTGGGTTAACAGCCCCGAGAGCATCCCCCAGCCCCAAACCTGCCTCCCAATCCCAGTTAAGCCACCAGGCTCCAGCCCGGTCCCTGGCCTGCGGCCTCAGCCCCAAACCTGCCCCCAGCCCCCACCCACCTGCAGGGAAGTGTCGAAGACGACCAGTTTGGAGCTGGTGGGGATCAGGTCATAGCAGCGGTGGGACTTCATGAAGGTGGTGTAAGCACCGCGGTGGGGCTCCCCTGGGGACAGGCAGCGTGAGGTGCCCGCCAGCAGCGAGGAGACACCCCAAAGCCCGGGACGTGCCAGACCCCGCGGCACCCCGCCCCACGGGGAGAGGGCACCCCAAACCCTGGGACACCCCACCCCACGCCCCAGGACCCCCCACGCCCCAGGACACTGACCCCCCAAGGCCACCACAGACACCAGGACACCCGAACCTACGCGGCCCCTCCCGGGCCCAGGACCTCCCGCGCCCCAGGACTCCCCCGACGCTCCCGGTATCACCTTCCAGCCCCGGGGGACTCAGCTCCGTCGGGCTCTCCGCGGCCGGACCGGGGCCGGGGCCGGGGCCGGGATCCTGCGGACAGATACGGCTCGGCTCAGCTCGGCTCGGGACGGATCCCCGATCCTGTGTCCCCCCCCAGCCCCGTTCCCTCCCGGTCCCGGTTCCCCCGCGGCCCCAACCCCGCCAGACGCCCCCTCCCGGCCCCGCCATCGCCCCTCGCCACCTCCATGGCCCCTCTCCGTCCCGCCGCCGCCCCACTTCCGCCCGGCGCCTGGCCCCGACTTCCGCCAGCACCTACCACGTGGCCGGAAGCGCGCCGCCCACGTGATCCGTGACCGAGGGGCGACCTTTTCCCCCTCCCGCCGGGTCACGGCGGCCCCAAGGGCTTGGGTGGGGGGGGGGGGACACACACGACGCGGGGGTGCCCGGGACGACGACGACACCTCGGGGTCCCCTGGGGGAGGGACACAGCCCCGGGGGGGTGGGAGGACCCCATCGGGGGGGGGGCACAGAGAGAGTGGGCGGGGGGGGGGACGCACAGCCCAGGGCCGGGCCGACCCCCCGCGCCCCCGGCCCCCGCAAGCAGCGAGGCAGCGGCCTGGCTTCTCACGCGCTTTATTTTAAAATAACATCCAGTGGTTTCGGTATTGGTAAAAACGGGATTTCTACACGCCCCGGCTATGTACAGCTCTGAAAGTTAAATTTCTCGTATATTTTCTGTTAAAACTTTCTCATCCCCCGCCCCCACTCTCGCTTTTTTTGTCTTTTTTTTTTGTGTTTTTTTTTTTTTTTTCTTTTTTTTTTTTTTTTTTAAACCTTTTTTACCTTAAACCTTTTTGCAGCTTTTGGACGAGTTGCGGAAGCAGCTTTAAAGATCACCCCGGCCCCACCGGGGGGAGGGGAGGGGACCGACCCCCTTCGGCCCCCCCCCACCCCCACAGACCCCGAGGGGGTCCCACCCCAGGGACAGGAGGGTCCCCCCCACGCCGTGCGTTTGTGCGTTAAGAGATCTCAGTTTTCCCCCGAACACCCCGGGGGGGGGGCCCCCCTCCATGGAGGGGAGGGGGGGGGGGGGAGAAGCAGGCGCTGGCCCCAGGGGTGGTGCCGTTGGGGGGGGGGGGGGAGGGGAGGGGGGGGGGGGGGCGGTGTGTTAATGCCCAGTCGCTGCTTCGTTCTCCAAGGTTCCAGCCCCCCCCCCCCCCCCCCTCCCCGCCTCGGAGATTGGGTTTAAAAATGCCGCAGCCCCCCCCTTGCCCCTGCACCCCACATCTCAGCCCAGCAGAGCAGAAAGAGCCCCCCCTCCCCCCCATCTAGTATATACAATATAATGTATAAATAGATAAATAACCTTCCCCCCAGTCCCTGTGCCAATGGCAAGTAGCGGGGGCAAGTAGGGGGGGGCCCCCCCACCCAGCCCTGGGGGAGCGGGGCTGCCACCCCCTCAACCCCACCTCCCACCTTGGCACGTCACAGGGCTGGGACCTCCCAGGGCAGGGTACAAGGGCAGACAACCCCCCCGGGGGCAGGGGACCCCCACGCCCCCCCCCTGCCTCTCCTCAGGGGGGGCCCTTTTGCCACCACATCCAGAGGAGGGGGGTGTGGGGGGGGGGGCGGAAAGAGGGACAGAGCCCCACCTCTGGTGGCAGGAGGCTCTGCCCGGATGGGTGGCGGGGGCCGGGGGGGGGGGGCTCACATTAAAAAACAACGAACAAAAAAAAAAAAAAAAAAAAAAAAAAAGGAAAAAAAAAAAAGAAAAAAGGGAAAAAAAAAAATCTAACACTTAAAATGAGGTAGGTTTGGGTGCAGAAGCTCCTTGTGTCTGTCGGGGGCTCTCGCCGCAGGCGCTCCGGGGTCTCGCGCTCCGGGGTCTCGTCCACACGCACAAACAAAAAGAGATCAAAGGAACCGAGCGAGCTCTGGCCGCCGCCGCCGCCGTGCGACAGGGCAGAGCCCGGATTGTCGAGCTCAAGGAGTCTTGTGTTACCTTGGTAATTAGCGAGCAAATATTATTAGTTTTGTTTCTAAAAAAAAAAAAAAAAAAAAAAAAAAAAAAAATTAAAAAAAAAAATTAAAAATAAAAATAAAAATCATCCAGGCCGGCTCCGAACTCGCTCCGGCTCCGCTGGGATCGCTCTGCTCCCCCGTGGCTCCCCCACGAGGGAGGGAGGCGGGCGGTGGGTGGGGAGGGGGGGAGCATCGCACTGGACCCCCCCCCCTTCTTCCTCGCAGGACGAAGCAAAGAAAACCCTGAGTTGCCAGTTCGTTCGTCCATCCGTCCGTCCGTCCGTCCGTCCCGCTGGGGCAAGGCCAGTGGCTCCGCAGCGGCCGCCCTCCCCGCCGGAGCCTCCGTGCCCCGGCCGCCGCCGCCTGCCCGGCCACCCTGGCACCTCCTGCGACCCTGGCGGGTCTTGGCGAGGTCTCCGAGGTGGGGGCCGGGGCCCCCAGCCCCTTTTCCCAGTTAGTTCATCCACTTTCGGCAGTTCCAGGCTCCACAGTGGCAGGGGATCTTGTGCTGATCGTCCTCGAAGTCGAACTGGTAGTCGTAGGTGAGCTGGGGGAAAACGGAGAGTCACCCACGGCATGGAGCCTGGCATTGTCAGCCCCAGGCCACCCCTGGCCCACCCCCCAGCCACCCCTTTCCCCTGTCTGACCTCCTCCCCCTTGGGGATGCGCCGGCTGGAGATGATGATGATCTTGTCCTCCTTGTCGAAGGTCACGACTTCAGCCACACAGTTTGGGGCACACGAGTGGTTGATGTACCTGGGGAGGGGCACAGAGGTGCGGGGATCAGCAGTGACCCGGGGGGCAGGACAGTCACTGCTCCCTCTGGGGGGGTCCCCACCACGCCAAAGCCCCCCATGCTCACCTGGCCGGGCCCCCCCGTAAGCGTGGCGTCAATGACGTGCTCGTTGTTGATGCGGAACATGTAGATGCCGCGGTTCTGGGGTGGGGGGGGGGGGGGGAGAAGAGGGTGTCAGCGGCTGCACCCAGCACCCCATGTCCCAGCCAAGTCCCCCAATATCCCAGCCGAGTCCCCCCACATCCCACCAGAGCCCCCAGCGTCCACCGGAGCCCCACCTGCTCCTCGTAGATCTTCTCCCGCCGGTTGGCCACCTCGTTGCGGATGATGGTGCCAATGTACTCGATGACCATGGTGTGCTTCTCGATGTCCTTGGCTGCGTATAGCCCCAGCCCCTGGATGCGGGACCGCGCCAGGTAGACGTTGTTCTTCCACTCCGTCTTCAGGCGTCGGTACTGGGAGGACTTGGAGTGCACGAACTGTTTGCTGTAGGGCGTGTTGGTCTCGCCCGTGAACGTGCTCTGGTAGGCCTTGGACATGCTTGTGCTGTTCAGGGTATGGGGCCTGCGGGGGTATAGCGAGAGGGGGTCAGCGCCAAGGGATGCCCCAGGGATCCCGGCTCTCCCGGTGGATCCCAGACCCACTCACCGCTTGTAGTGGGTGAGGATCTTGGGCTCGGAGCGGGCGCAGCCGGTGGGGTTGATCATCAGTGGCAGCTCCATCAGCGGATGGCGTCCATAGCGGAACAGGTAGTTCTGGCAGCTCTCGACGCCGGGCAGCTACCGAGGAGGGAGTGTCGGGGTCGTGGGTCAAGTGGCAGCTCCGTGGCCACCCCATCCTGCCAGCACGGCCACTGGCGCCTTTCCCAGCGGGGCTGACCCCCAGTGCGGTGAGGAGACCCCCTTCCCTGGGACTTACCGACTCGGCGATGCGCAGCACCGCGTGCACCGTGAGGCCAAAGAGCTCCTCGCCCTTCAGGTACTCGGGGAAGAGTCGCAGCATGTCGGCTTCCTTCCTCATCATCGCCACCGGCTCGATGATCCGGTTCCAGACGGCTGCCAAGGGAAGGGAAGGTTGGAGACGGGGATCTGCTGCAGGTTGCCCGCCAGCGTGGACCCCGGCTTGAGCCACCCCGGGACCGCTCATTGCCCCGTCCTCCCCATCAGCAGGACAAGGGGTGGAGGAAGGCAGCGCCCGGCGACTACAGCTCCCTTACCCTGCGGCGAGGAGTCGGAGAAGACCAGATCCTCCAGGCCCTGCTCGATGACTTGCACGACGAACTCGGGGCGGCCGTTGTTCTCGCAGATGGTGCAGCGGTAGCAGCAGCGGCGGTTGTTGGTCCGCAGGCTCCAGTAGATGCGCGTGGCCTCGTAGCCCACAGGGTAGAGGGCCGTGACGCTGTGGAAGTCGGCCATCTGGTGCGGCAGGAGCTGCCCGATGGCGTGGAAGACCAGCCCGCCCACCCGGAACATGTGGAGCCGCTCACCGCGCTGGATGATGCTGGCGATCTGCTTCACCTCGTCCCGTTCAATGTAGACGCGTCGGAAGACGGTGAAGCTGCTCAGCTCCTGCTCGCAGGGGCCCTTCAGCTTGTGCAAGGGGCAGAGCATGGTCTTGTCCTTGAAGAACATGCACTTGGCGCGGATGGCGCAGGCGAAGTGGTAGACGCTGGGGCAGCGGATGCGGTTGCAGCTGTTGGTGGCACCAGTTTTCTGGCACAGGGAGCACTTCGTGAGCAGCCCGCGGTGCAGGGCCACCTCCACATTGATCAGGGCCCCCCCCTGCGTCTCATAGACCTCCGTGGACCACAGGGCACAGTTCAGGTGGACCCAGAGGTCAAGGTCGAGGTTGAGCAGGCGGGCCGGCCCATCCGTGGCCCCATCACCTTCCTCGTGGCAGAAACAGCACTTGCGCAGGTCCCGTGGCACCTTTTCAGGGCGCAGGGTGGTGCCCAGCTTGTCGATGAACTCCGCGATCTCCTTGTCACCATCCCGCTTGGCCCCCCCTTTCTGGATGGTGACAAGGAAGCGCAGCCGTTTCCACCGCACCCCCTTCCACTTCTTCAGCCGGGGACGTGCTTCATCCCCATCCTCCGGCGGCCGCGAGCGTGGCTTGAAGCGGGGTGGCGAGTGGGGGGCTGCGGCCCCTTCCTCCTGGGGGGCTGGTGAGGGGGCTGGCGGCAGGGGTGACGGGGGGGGCCGGGGCTGCCTCGTGAGCTGCCTCGGGGTCGGGGACCCTGGCGGCCTCAGTGGGGCTGGATGGGGAGGGAACAGAGGGGGACAGCGGGGGTGAGGGCTCCTGGGGCATGACGGAGAGCTGCCGCACGTCCAGGTTGGAGACATTGTTGACGTAGCAGTGGTGCAGGGTCTTCTCGGGTGCAGGGCTCTCCTGCGGCACGGGGAGAGGGGCAGAAGTCAGAGCACCCCAGGGGTGGGGACCCCCAACCTCCCTGTACATCACGGTGAGGGGTCCTTGGCCCTGCAGGGACCCCACAGCACCCCACCACGCTCCCAGCCCTGCAAGGACCTCCCTGACCCCTCCATGCAGTCCTGGGAGATTCAACACCCCTCCGCTGGGGGGACCCGGCCCCTCAGGGAATCCCCTGCACCACCCTGCAATCATGGGGGACTTACAGGGACCCCACACACCTTTCTATGGGGTCACAATTGGTCACAAAGGGCCCCCACCTGCACCCCCACATTGCCACTGCCTTACAGATATCCCGATATCCCTCTCCCAGGGTCACAGCCCTGGGGGGACCCCCACACCACGCTGACCTGTCTGAGCAGCGTCAGGAGGTCCAGCTCGCCCTTGAGGCTGTACCCCGGCAGCACCGCGTCAAACTGCTTCAGCCACTCGGAGCTGCTGTCCGGCACCTTCCCAGCCAGCGCCACCTTCTCCTTGCCACCGAGCACCCCTGCGAGAGAGAGAGAGAGGAAAGAGACAGCCCGTCATAGGGTGCCCTGCCTGAGGACACGGGGGAGCCCGCAGGGCCCAGGCAAATGCTCACCAGCCATGTCTGCGTCCACCTTCTTGGCCTCGACCACAGCCGCTCGCATGGGGCCATCTGGGAACAGCACCTCATAGGAGCTAGGGATCTTCACGCTCAGCAGCTCGGCCATGGCCACCATCACCCCATTGAGGTTCTGGGCAAAAAGAGGATGCAATGGGTCCGGGACCCCAGATGCCACCACACGGGGTCACCGCTGAGACCCCAAGAGCCTCGCCTCGCCTCCCCCTGTCCCCTCGCTCACCTTAGCGGCTGCTGCAGACACTGTCAGCATGACAGAGACCTCGCTGCTCTTGCCCTTCTCCCATGGAATGCCCGGGCCCGCTGCCCCCACCTTCCCAGGGAGTGTCCCAAAGGGCTCCGCAGCCTCGTAAGGCTTCGTGTCGGGGAACACTGGTGTGGGGAAAAGGGGGTCAGCGCTGCACAGACCCAACCCCACCATCAGCCACCCATAAGCCCACCCAGCCACCCCTGACCCCTACAGAAACGCTGCTGGGAACCATCGCCTCATGTGGGACAGAGACTGGGGTGTGGTTACAAGGACAGGGCACAAAGCACCGATGGGAAACCCTCGGGGAGTGGCTGGGGGACCCTCGGGAGCCCAGCCTCAACACAAGGGGTGACACTCAAGGCTCTGCTGCCCAGGTGCAGTACACCCCACAGATCCCTTCCCCTCAGTCCACATTGCCAGGGACCCTTCTCCTGCCCCCCCCCCCCACCCCTACCAGCCCACACATCCAGGAACCCCCTCTCCTGCCCTACCCATATACTGCACAGATGCCTTCCCACCTGATTTATGCATCCTGCAGACCCCTTCCCTGCCATACCTTACCCCTGACCAGTCTCTACACCCCATGGACCTCCTCCTGCCTGGTCCACGTCCCACAGACCCCCTCCCACCTGGTCCACATGCACCACAGACACTCCTGTCCTGCCCTGGTCCATACGCTCCCCCAGCACGGTCCAGCCCACCTGGGATACTAGCCCGAGGAATGATAGGGATGATGGGAGACAGCACGCGCTCCTCCAGCTCCGGCTTGGCCTCGCTGAGCAGGGGGAAGCGGAGCAGCTCCTCGCCCAGCACACTCTCAGGGGATGAGGCAGGGACGATGCTGTCAGGGCAGTCGCTCTCATCGTCGCTCTCCATCCTGTGGGGAAGGAGATGTCATGGGCCACGGGGGCTGGTATCACCCATGGAGGGGGCTAGTCTCACTATGGTGGGGGGGGGGGGGGTGTCATTGCGGGCAGTGGCTCACCTGACGTCCTCAGTCTGGTTGTGCGGAGGAGTGGGCAAAGCTGCCAGCAGGTCCAGGCTCTTCACCTCCACGGCCGGCGTGTCTACGTGGAGAAGAGACGGCTGTCACAGTGGGGTAACAGGCAGCAGCAGGAACTCCGCGCCACTCTTCTACCAGCCACACTCACCTTTCTGGCCGTGGGGCTCACGGGCCGTGTCAGCATCCTTGGGCTGCTCGCCCAGCTCCTCGGGGGCTGTGACGCCATTCACCATCTTCTGCTGCACGGAGGGGGGTGGCGTGGGGGGCAGTGAGGAGGGCGGCGTGGGCGGGTTGCTGAGGTTGTTCTGGGGGAAGACGGTGAGGTGAGCATGGTGGGGTGGCCCAAGACCCCCGGCCTGGGGTTGGGGGGGGCACACACAGAGGAACAACCCCCCCTCACCTTGGTGAGCAGCTGGGAGTAATAGTCAGGCACGCTGTCGAGCACGGCGCTGCCGAAGGCACCCCGCAGCTGGCTCTTCCCGTTGATGGGGCTGCTGCCAAAGGGCGCGAAGAGGCTGAAGTTGGCCGTGATGGTCGGCTCCGTCAGTGGCAGCAGTGACAGCTCCTGGGGGCAGAGCGGTGAGGAGGGGACCAGGGCAGCCAGCAGCCCCCCGCCGTGCCCCAAGCTCGTGGCCATACCTGTTTCAGCTGCTTCATGAGGGCCTCGCCGGGACGCAGCCCCTCGTCCTTCCGCAGCTTCTTGCGGGATGCTGGGACCCGCTCGTTGCCCTTCTGCACTCGCTTGGGCTTGGTGGCCGCTGGCTTCCTAGCAATAGAGGGATCCTGGAGAAGGAAAGGAGAGCGGGAGCCGTGCTGAGCACAGCCCTGTGGCCATCACCTGCCCTCCTGCCCCATGGCACCCCACTCACCTCCCGACCCAGCAGCACTGGCTGCAGCCGTGGCTCTGTCCCAGCACCCCGGCTCTCCATGTGCCCGTTGAGCTCGCCTGGGCTCTGCGCCGAGAGCTGCACGTTCTTGGCTCGCAGCAGCTTCTGCAGCAGGAGATGCCCGGCCTCGGAGCGGCCGCCCGGTGCCAGCAGGCTGTTGGCTTGGCTGGCCCCGGAGTCCCCGTTGGCCTCCGGCTTTGCCGCCTCATCCCCCCTGTCCAGTTCACATTGTGCTGCTGCTGCCACCTCCTCCTTCGGCTCCTGCTTCACCAACACCTCAGGGGACTCGCCTGCTGCAGGGGCCCCCTCCGGCACAGCCCCATTGATGTGGGTCTCGCCAGGGTCGGCTGGGTCCACACTGGGTGCCTCGGGGTCCCAGGGCCCGCATGCCGGGTCAGGGAGGGTGCTGCTCGGTGTAGGTGCCGGTCCCTGCTCCGCTGGTGCTGCGGGGCTGGGGTCTGACACCGGGACCCCTGGCAATGTCTTCTTTGGCTCTTGGGGGCTCTGCTCCGGGCTAGCCAGGTGCTGGGGTGCACAGCCCAGGGGCGAGGGGGCCGGCGGCGTGGGGAGCCGGATGAGGCCAGGCTGGGGGCCACGGGCAGCCAGGGCTGCCTGCACCAGCTCGGCCAGCGGCTGCTGGGGGGGTTGCCCTGCCAGCACCCGCCCCGGCTCGGCGGCAAAGCCACTCTGCGCCTCCGCCAGGGCACCTGGCCGTGGCTGGAAGAGGGGTCCCAGGGGACGAGGGGGCTGGTGGGCGGTGGGGGCTGGGGAGCCGTGGTCCGGGGCCTGCCCGGAGAAGGGTCCAGGGGGCCGGAGCGACTGGCTCTGCTGCAGCAGGCTCTGCTGGTGCCGCTGCACCAGGAGGGCCTGGAGCTGCTGCTGCTGCTGGGGCGTCAGGTGCCGCAGCTGCGGGTTCTTGGCCAGGACACCTTGGAGCTGTGCCCGGATCTGGCCCATCACCGGCCCTGGCACCTGCCCCAGGAGGCCCGGGGGGAGCGCGGCCATGCCCGGCGATGGCACTGCTGGCCCCACTTTGTGCTGCCCGGGGCTCTGGAGCCGTGGGGGCTGCGGCTGGCCCTGCAGCGAGCCCTGACGGCCCCTTGCCTGGCTGCTCCAGGGGCCGCGGTGCCTGTGGCAGCGCTATACCCTGCACCTGGCCTGGCCCACAGCCCAGTGGTGGCTCTGCCATCCCGGTGGCATCTCCGTGCTGCTGGGACAGCTCGGGGCGGGCAGCCCCAGGACTCTGCAGTGGTGGGGCAAGCAGGGTGCCCGGCTGCACGGGGGCTGCCCGCAGCGTCGGCTGCGAGCCCACGACACCGGGCTGTGGGGAGGCCAAGAGGAGCTGCTGGCCCTGCCCCAGCTCAGCCTGGTGCTTGGGGGTTGGAGGCTCTGAGCCACCCAGGCCAGGGGGGTTGAGGGCTCCCTGCTGCTCCTGGGTGGCCCCATGCAGCTGCCCCCCACTCTCGCTGCCCTCAGCGGGTAGGGTGCTGCCATCCGCTCCTCCAGGCTGGTCCTTGGCAGCCAGGACCGCTGGGGCTGGCTGCATTCCCTGACTCAGGTGCAGCACGGAGGGGGCCTGGCCCACTGCCCCATGCTGTGGAAAGTGCTGGATCGGGGGCTGCCCCTGGCCCAGCCCCAGGAGCCCTGGCTGGGCAGCTGCTGAGTTCTGCTGTTGCTGCTGCTGTGGGGCCAGCAGCGTCCGCGACTGCCCCAGCTGCTGGGACAGCATCAGCCGGTGGCCCAGCATCCCCGGAGTCTGCGACGCCAGTTGGGGTGAGCCCAGCACCCGCTGCTGGTGGGGGGCCAGAAGGACCTGGCGCTGGGGCGGAGGGTGGCCCAGCACTGCCTGGTGCTGCAGCCCCGGTGCCTGCGCGTGGCCCAGCAAGCCCGGCTGCTGCTGGGGTGAGAGCTGCTGCACCAGCAGGCTCTGCTGGCTGCCCATCAGCGCTGGCTGCTTCGGCACCATGGGCTGCCCCACGGCGCCCGGCTGCGGGGCCGGCGCCGGCTGCTGCTGCCCCAGGAGGCTGGGCTGCCCCACCATGGCTGCCGGCTGCATCGAGCCTTGGCCCATCACTCCGGGCTGCTGCATCGATGACGTCTGTGCCATAACACCAGGCTGCTGCATCGAGGTTTGTCCCATGACACCTGGCTGTTGCATGGATGCTTGTCCCATCACGCCCGGCTGCTGCATGGATGTCTGTGCCATGACAGCCTGCTGCTGCATCGACGTCTGTGCCATAACACCCGGCTGTTGCATTGAAGCTTGTCCCATGATGCCTGGCTGTTGCATGGACGTCTGCGCCATGATTCCCTGCGGCTGCATCGAGGTCTGGCCCATGACACCTGGTTGCTGCATGGACGCCTGACCCATGACACCCGGCTGTTGCATGGAAGCCTGTCCCATCACACCTGGCTGCTGCATGGACGCCTGTGCCATGACGCCCTGTTGCTGCATCGATGCTTGTGCCATGACACCCGATTGCTGCATCGATGCTTGTCCCATCACGCCCGGCTGCTGCATGGAGGCCTGTCCCATCACACCCTGTTGCTGCATCGACGCTTGTCCCATCACACCCGGCGGCTGCTGCTGCAGCGACGCTTGTCCCAGCATGTTCTGCTGCTGCAGTTTCTGGGCCAGCTGCATCCTCTGGAGCTGCCTCTCCTGCATCAGGCGGCTATCAGCAGCCAGCCCACGGAGTGCAGGGTTCCCAGCGAAGAAGGCATTGGAGGTGCCGGGCACTGGGGCGTTCCCCACAGCTTGCTGGCCCATGAAGGACAGGCCCTGCTGCACGGCCATGGACACGCCACCCTGGGGCAGGCGCAGCCCCGTGGGCTGTCCCGGCTGCTGGCCGAGGCCTTGCGCGCCCACCACGGCCCCCGCCGGCTGCTGGACGCCGTGCGCTGAGAGCAGCTGCCCGGGGAGCTTGGACATGAGACGGGGGCTCTGCGAGGGGCTCAGGGCCATGACGGCCGAGGCTTGATGCTGGTGCTGCTGCTGCTTGTTGCGGTACTCGGCCATGAGGTTGGTGTGCTCCTTCTGCTGCTTCCGCACCTGCCCGGGACAGTGGGACATTAGCGCCGTGATGGCATGAAATTAATGCCAGGGATGACATGTTTGCAGCCGTGACAGGGTGCCCACCCACCCACAGAGCCCTACCTGGTCCAGCTGCTTCTGGATCTTGCTCTGCTGCTCCGTCACCAGCTTCAGCTTCTCAGCATCAGCCTCAGGGAACTCCCGCCCGGCTTTCTTAGCGGTGCGCTGCTTGGCACAGAGGGCTTTGCGCGACTTGCGGTGCGCCCCGATCTGCTCCTCCAGCACCTTCAGCTGCATCTGCAGGAGCTGCTGCGTGTGGAAGAGCCACTCCTCGTACTGCCGCTGGTCGGCCTCGTCTGCAGGAGTGGGGAGAGGGCTCAGCTCAGCAGGGACCCTGGCTCCAGAGCAAGCCTGGCCACGGCCCTGCTCAGCCCAGCCTGCATGGGCAGGATGAGACCCGGCCAGCACTACCCTGGTCCCCCCACCACGTCAGTACTCACTGATGACGCCCTGTGCGAAGGTGGGTGGGTTGGGGCGAGCCTGCGTCGGGTCGGTGCCGCTCCTCTCCTGGCAGAGGGGGGAGCATTGAGGACATGCACCACACTATTCCCCCTCTGTGGTGCCCCCCTGTTTCCTTCTCCGCAGCCCCCACCTCCCCAGGGGACCGTGAACCCACCGTCCAGAGCAGCTCCTGCCTGGCAGGGACCCGAGCCCCGAGAGGACCCCTGTCCCCCTGCCCGGACACCCCACTCACCTGCCCGCTCCCTGACAGCAAATGATTCTGCATCTCGGAAACAGCTGGACCCCCTGAGAGCCGCTGGGCCAGTAGGGAAACCTGTTGCCTTTGGTGGGGACATGCAGAGACGAGGGATGAGCTGGGGTCAAGGTGCCCTGCCCACCTAAGGCCGTGCCCCGTTGACCACTATGCTCCTTACCTGTTCATGCCCGGGGCCACCCCGATGCTGCCCTGAGCCATCACCTTCTTAATGCCCTTCAGTGCCACCATCTTGGCCTTGGCAATGGGGTCCATGATGTCCTCGGCCGCAAACTTATCCAGGTCTGCTAAGAGAGAGTCAGCAGATGGTGCCACAGCGCATCCAGCCCTACGCCCCCCACCCAAAAGGGCCCCATGTCAGCCCAAAACAACAGCCCACAGCCCCTACCTGTGTCCGGGAAGAAACTGTTGGCCAACTGCTGCTGCATGATGAGCTGTGGGGGCTTCAAGCCCAGGGTGGGTGGCTGCACTCCAGCCATCGGCTTCTGTACCAGCACCTGCTGCTGGCTCTGCTGTGGCTGTGCCAGGGCCACCTGCACACCGTGAGGGGCTGCCAGTACATGGGGCTGCCCGGGGGCCATGCCCATGTGGGGGGCCAGCGCCTGGCCCTGCTGGGGCGTGCCAAGCCGGGGGGGCTGTGGCGGCATCAGCGGCGGCCTGGCCACCAGCCCCAGCTGGAGGGGCGGCTGTGGGGCACCCAGGCGGGGTGGCTGCCCCTCGGGGGGCTGCCCGGCTGCCACTGTGTGCAGCATGGGGTGCCCTGGGGCTGGGAGGTGGGTGGTGCCTCGGGGCAGGTGGGCCGACATCTGCTGCTTCTTCTGCAGCTCCTTCTTCTCGTGCTCCAGCAGGTCCTCAATGAGCAGGGGCAGCTCACTGGCCACCAGTGAGCTCTCCATCTTGTCCAGGTCATCGGCCGGCGATTCCCGTGCACTGCCCAGGCCCAGGGCTCCCCCATCCAGCTCGAACTTCTCCAGCAAAGGGTTGCTCTGGTTGCCCAGCTGGGCAGGGGCGAGCCCACGGCCAGGGCCAGTGTAGGGGTCCTTCTCCGGCACAGGGACGCCAGTGTGGCCACTGTTAGTGAAGTGAGTCAAGCCGAGGCGAGCTGGGCCAGCCCCGGCGCTCAGGTGGGTCTGGCCAGATTTGAGGCCCAGCCCCAGCGAGGCAGAGATCTTATCGGTGCCCTGCAGGGCCTCTGACTTGATGGCAACTGGGAGCCGCTCAGGGCCACTGGTGGTGAACTGGCAGGGAGAGGTCTTCAGGCAGCCGTCCTCCAGCTTGGGCTTGACATCGGTGGGCAGCGAGCCCGCCTTTGCCTCTGTGCCCTGTGCCTTGAAAGCTGGGTCTGGCACCAGCGCTGCGCCCGTCAGGCAGGGAGCAGGTCCCAAGCCCACCCCGGGCACCAGCCCTTCCTTGGGCACCTCCTGATCCTCCACAGATGGGGCAGTGTCTTTGCTGTCTCCGGCATCGGGGAGCTTCAAGTTGGGTGCCGGCAGCTCTGTCTTGAGCTGGGCTTCTCGCTCAGCTTTCTCGTTGGCTGACTCAACCAGGCGAAGGTGCTCATTGAAAATGTCCTTCTTATCACCGGTGTCCAGCTCAGGGTCAGTGTAGGCCAGCAGGTCAAACTCGTCGCCATTCAGCAGGTCATCAAGGTGGGGGTCCGCTGTCTCCAGACTGTCCAGGTTGTCCAAGTCGTCGTCCCCTTTAGCCACATCCGGATCCAGGCTCAGGTTGGCCAAATCATCATCATCTTCCAGGTCTTTGTGGGAGCCAAAGTCATCATCCAAATCAGGCTCCACTGGCACCTCACAGGGCAGACGTCCTCCCTCCAGGCTCAGGTGGCTCTTCCCCGGGGCCGGAGCTGGCGTGGGGTCCGGTGCTGGGCTGTCCTTGGGTCCCTCGGGGCGGAGAGCGGAGCCGGAGGACAGCGGGCGCGGGGGGACGTGCTGCAGCTCCAGGCTGGGGGCCGGCAGCGGCGGGGGGGCAGCTGTTTTGGCATGAGGCTGGTGGTGGCTGTTGTTCATCTCAGCACCCTGCGGGGAGGCAGGCGGCAGCGGCACCGGCATCTTCGGGGTCTGCAGCGCTGGGGTGGGGAGCGCCTGCATGGGCACGACGGGGGCGCAGAGGGCCTGGGGGGTGCCCTCCTCCCCAGGCAGGAAAAAGCGGGGCCGGGGCGCCTGGGGGGCGAAGGGGGAGCCCATGACCCCCCCAGGTCCCTTCTGCACGTTGTGCCGCAGCTCGATGAAGGGGCCGCCCAGGGCAGCGGGCGAGGCGGGCACCGTCTCAGTGGGTGCCGGCAGGCGGGTGCCCAGGCTGCCCACGGAGGTGCCAGCGGCCGGTGGGGCGAAGCGGGAGGTGACAGGGAGCCGCAGGGCCGCAGCCGCCTGCTGCTGCTGCTGCCAGAGATGCTGCTGCTGCGGGGATGGCGCTGGGAAGACCCCACGGGGGTAGAAAGCCTGGGGGGGGCCCACTGCCGTCCTGCAAGACACCGCAGTGTCAGGACCAGATTAGTGCTGCCGCAGCCACAACACACCACATGCAGCACCCTAGGGGTCCCAATCCCCGTGGACCACACCAGACACCCCGCAAAATCACTGCCACCCTGTCCCCCCAGGTGATCACAAGCAAGACCCAGAGGGGATGCAACCCACCAGGGTGAAGCCCCACTCAGTTCTAATTGTCTGCAGCGAACCCCTCACCCCACCGCTGGGCACTCACCTCCCATTGATGTCCAGGGTGGATGGCGTGGCTGCCGGAGGGGGCCGGGAAAGCCGCTCGTCCTGCGCGAAGGCTGCCTGCACCATGACGGAGCCAGGCAGCTTCCCAGTGCTGGCAGCAGTGCCCAGCGTCCCGAGGAGACCCTTATCCTGGAAGGGGAGCGAAGGACACATCGTCATCTGCTTCATCCACCCCCAGCCTCCCAGCAGAGCCATCCCCTGAGCCCTCCTACCTGTGCTGGCTGGTAGGGGGCCATGCCCCGGCCCAACTCGAAGGCCTGGGTGCTGGCCTCAGGGGCCCAGCCCGCCGGCGAAGAGGTGGCAGCTGCTGCTGCGCTCTCCTTCTCCTGCCGCAGGCTGTTGCGTTGGATCTGCTGGCGGATGAGCAGCTCACGGAGCCGCTGGCGCTGAGAGGAACCAAGCATTAGGATCAAGGGCGGAGACACGGGACCAAAACCAACTCGCCCCAGGATGCAGGGACAAACCATGCAAACACCACTTTGGCTGTGCCAATCTACGCCCCCCACCCCGGACCAGATGCCTGTGTCCCCTCCACGTCTCCGGGGAAGGAACCAGAAGCAGAGCCAGGCTCCTTGACCCTACCAGGGACTGCAGAGGTCCTGGTTCCTCCCTTTAACCAGACAGATGCCGCCCAACCGCTGGCAGGCCCTCACCTGCCGCTGTTTCTCCAGCTCCGACTGGCTCATGGTGCCGAGGGTCCCATCCTGGTTGCCAGGCAGCTCTGCCAGGTCCCGGTTTGGGGGTGCTGAGAGCCCTGCAGCCACCTCCTCCCTCTTGTCGGCTGGTGGC
This sequence comes from Fratercula arctica, assembly GCA_947846985.1. Classification (NCBI taxonomy): domain Eukaryota; kingdom Metazoa; phylum Chordata; class Aves; order Charadriiformes; family Alcidae; genus Fratercula; species Fratercula arctica. Next base: position 2,362,266 of record CANTUZ010000014.1, on the reverse strand, counting down.
CCCAGCGTGGCTCGGGGCAGGAAGGTGACAGAGGCGTCCTGCTGCTGCGGCGGGGCTGGCAGCTGCTGCGGCAGCACCGAGGGCGGCCGGAGGGGCGAGAGGCTGTAGGTCTCAGCAGCTGCAGTGCCTGGCCCCAGCGGGCTGCTGGCCTGGTGGAAACCAGGGGATGAGGCGTAGGCTGAACTCTGGGGCTTGCCGGGGACATAATGGCTGTTGATCCCATGGGGCTGGTGGGACGGGGAGCCCTTGAGCGGCTCTGAGACAGTGGGGGGGAAGGTGAAGCGCACAGGGGGCTGGCTGCCCGGGAAGATGCTGGCACCGGGGGAGCGGGCAAAGGGGGGTTGCTGCCCACCCGGCGCCTTGGCATGGGGCTCACCCACTGGGGTGCCCCCAAAGCCCCCGCTGGCCGCTGGGCTGTGCGAGAGCGGCACCGACTTGAAACCCGGCTCTGGCATTTGGGGCCGGGGAGGCTTGTGCAGGGGGGTGAAGGGGTCCCGGGACTGGGGCCGGGAAGGTGGCTGGGAGTAGGGGTCTGGGGACTGGAAGCGGGGGGTGACAGGGGACTGGCAAAAGGCTTCGTTGGAGAGCGGTCGTGGGGTGAGGGGGGACTGGGAGCTGGACTGGGACTGGGGGCTGGCAGGGACACGGGAAAAGGGCTCCGAGGGCAGGGAGCGGGGCGGGAGGACACAGCAGGTCTCAGGGGGCTGTGGACGGGGTGTCAGTGGGGGCTGTGAGTAGGGGTCTGGGTAGGGTGACTGGCGGTAGAGATCGGAGTGGCTGGGGGGTGAGGGGGCCAGGGGATGGGAGTCAGGGGGCCGGTGCCCCAGCCCCGGGCTCTGTGGCTCTACCTGAGAGACCCGTGGGGTCATGGGGGCTTTGAAGACGTCGGCCGCCTTCAACTCCGCAGTGGAGAGGTGGGGGCCACCCGGGGAGTCCCCGTAGCCCATGGTGGGGGCATAACTAGGCGAGCAGACACCCAGGCTCCCCCCTTCCTCCTTCTTCACCTCCAGACCCTTCTTCTGCTCCCCAAAAGGCAGGGGAGAGAGCAGGGCCTCAGGGGGGCGAGCTCCGGGGCTCCCTGGCACTGAGAGGTTGTCCAAGGAGGGACACCGGGGCTTCAAGAAAGGGTCAGGAGTGCCGGGCTGGTGCCGGGGGGTGCCAGGTGGCGTGGGGTGGAAGTCAGGAGGCTGGGAGCCAGGGACAGCACGGGGTCCGGTGAGGGGCTGGGGCTGGCCAGGGAAGGGCTGGAAGGCAGCGCCTGCTGTGGGGCTCTGGCCCAGGGGCGAGGGGAAGCGGGGCTCCAGCGCATAGGCAGGTGCTGCGCCGTAGGGATCGTGCGAAGGCACTTGGGCAGGGGACTGGGGGGGGAGCTTGAGAAAGAGATCGCTGGGTGACTCCGGGCCCCCTCCGGCACCTGCCGGGGGCTTCAGAAAACCCTCGCCAGCGGCGGGTGGGCTGCCAATGTAGACAGGCTGTGCCCCTGGCGGCACTGGGATCCGCAGGTGCAGCGAGGGCCTCTCTGGCTTGCGCAGTCCCTCCCCTTTGGTCTGCTTGTTGATCTGGCTCTCGGCCTGCTGCAGAGAGAGCCCAGCTGTCAGGGGACCCATGCCTGTCCTCCCAGTGAGCAGGGCAAGGGAGTAAGGGGGCAGGGGGTGGGCCCACCACATCCCACAGGGCTGGGCCAGGGCCGCCGGGCACCTCCCCGCGCCAGCACATACCTTCTGCACCTTGTTGATGCGATGAGCCGCCCGGTTATCTTTGGCCTTTTGCTAACAAAAACACGAAGCCAGCTGACTCACAGCCCCCGGCGCCCAGGCCCCCCGCCCCAGCGATGCCCCAGCACTCACCAAATAGGGGGCTTTGTCTGTGGCGGGGACCTTCCTCCAGAGCTTCATGATCTGTTTGCAACGGCTCGACCAGTCTGGGAGTCCAGTAGCAGCAGACGAAGAGGAGAAAAGTGACGTTAGTCCATACCCGACAAGCCCACCCAGACCCTCAGCAGGTGCCCATCCCCTTTTACACGTGGGGATGGCCCCCTGCCCAGTAGCTAGCACCGAGAGCCCCCACCATCACTACAAGGAGCACTTCGGTCCCGCAGCCAAGCCCTGTGCCAGAGTGGACAGGATCTCCTCTCCAAACAGGGACTAGGGATCTTACACTGCATCTAGCTGCCCCCTGCCCTCGCCCCAGCCACAGCCCCCCCAGAGCTCTACCTGGATAATCCTGCTTGAGGTTGGGGAAGTTCATGTTGGCGTAGAGGACGGGCGAGATGGTGGAGAGCTCACCCAGCTCCTCGTCCTTCTCCCAGCGCTGCAGGCTGCGCTGGTTGTAGGAGAGCCCGTCACCCTCGCCCTCTGTCGTGGGTGTTGTGGGTGTCGAGGGGGTGGTGGCGGCCGAGCTGCTGGCCCAGGGGCTCTCAGGCTCACAGTGGTCTGGGCTGAAAAAGCCACTCCGCTCCCTGCATTGGGAGAGTGCATCACGGACCGGCAGGGTGTGAGGAAAGAGAGGGTCCCACAACACTCCAGGGTTGACTTTCTCCAGAAAACCAACCCCAGCTCCCCCTGTCGCCCTCATACCTGTTGTCGAGGAACGGAGACTGGCAGACCCCCGAATATGACTCCAGGGAGATGGCTCCGGAGAGCGAGCCCAGGGAAACACTCCCTGCAAGGGAAGGGGAGAGGGGTTGCAGGGAAGGCAGAGCTGGGGCTCAAGCCTGCGCCTGCCCTGGGGGCCCCCGCAGCCCTCCAACAATACAAGATCCCTCCATACACCCCCAAAACAGTTTCAACATTCATCTCCAGAGCAAGGGGGAAGACCCAGGAGTCCCATTCTGCAGCGTTCCAACAGCTCAGCCCTAACAAGGATGCAACACGTTGGTTTTCCCAGGGCAGATGGTGAGTCCTGCCCTTCTCCCCCACCCACCAGGACTCCCCCGATCCCCACGTCTCAGCTGGGGGCTGCGCCGCCTCCACCCACCCTGCCCCGACAGCTGAAGGTCTCCCTGCAGGAACGGCCGCTGTGCCCGGCTGGGGTCCTGCCCTGTGCCGCCGGCCTCCATCCCTGCGGCCACGCAGTTGAGGGGCTGCTCCCCGCGCTCCGCCGAGCCCAGCACGTCCTTGAAGAGCTGCTGGATGTCTTTGCTCTCCATCTTGGGCAGCTCTGCGGGGCCGGGGGGGGGGAAAGGAAGAGCTGAACCATTGCAGGCAGCGCCTAGTGCAAATCTCACGCTGACAGGAGACGGGGAGAAACGTGGGGGTCTCGGCCCTGGGACCCCCCTCACTTCGGCTGCCAAGGGGGCAGGGGGGGGGGACGGGACAGGGGGCTCACCTTCTGTAGGGATCTTGTCGAGGTCAGAACTCAGCGCACCCTCGCCTGGGGTGGCTGGTTTCTCGGCGTCCCCGGGGTCCGGGGAATCCTTCGGCTCCTCGGTCCCTGCGAGGAGGAACCGGCAGGAGCCCTCAGCACCCCGGGACCCCCCCAACGCCCCCCGTGCGCCAAGCCCGCCGCGCCACGCGAGGGCGCTCTAGGCGCCACTCTATGGTCACGCGGGCCAGGAAAACCATAGAGTTCCCCACCGCCCTTCCCGCCCCGCCTAGAGCGTACTCCTCAACCATAGAGCGGCTCCGTCTCGATGGTCGCAGGCGCTCTAGGCCGCCTCCGCCAGGCCCCCGCGGAGGACTCGGTCCGTCCCGCACAACCCGCCGGTACGGCCGGGGGCGTCCCCGGCGCTCACCCAGGTCCTCGGCCTTCGCGTCGTCCTTGCCGTCATCGTCAGGAGCGGCGGCGCTGCCGTCGGTGCTGTCATCCCCTGCGGAGCACCAGGCCTCAGTGGGGCCGGGCCTCCCGGGGGAGTGGGGGCAGCCCAGTGATCCCCCCCTGCTCGCCCTCCTACAGCCCTCGGTGTCAATGGCAACCCCAACAACCCCCTGCATCCTGCAACAACACCCCGCATCCAACAGCCCCTCAAAGGCCCCCCAGCAGCTCCCAAGTTCCCCTGTAGCCCCTCTTTCTCAGGGACAGTGGCCGGGGTTTGGGCCGCTGGTCCAGCTCCCGGCCGCACTCACCTCGGGGGTGTGTGGGGGTCTCCCTCCTGTCGGGGGGGGCACCCTGCAGTGCCCCAGCCAGGTTGGGGTCCCCCTTGGGTCGTGGGGCACCCTGGCCCAGGGAGGGGCGGGCGGCCCCGTCCCCCACACCGCCCGCCGCCAGCAGTGCCTTCCGGCTCAGGTCCATCAGCGCCTTCCCAAAAAATGCCTCCTGCCCAAGGGGGAGCTGCTGTCAGCGCCACAGCATCCCTCGGGGCGTCCCCCTCATCCAGCGCCACCTCCGTCCACCCCAGGGCCACCTCCACCGTCCCCCCAGCCCAGGGACGCCTCCGTTTCCCCCCACCCCAGGGACACCTCCACCCCCCACCCCCCCAGGGCCACCTCCGTGTCCCTCCCCCCAAGGGCCACCTCCACCCTCCCATCCATTCCACCTGCAGGTAAGGGGGGAACATGTCCTCCAACTTGCTCTTCTTCCTTCCCCGGCGCTTCTTCTTCTCATCCCCCTCTGCTGAGCCCGGATCCAGGCTCCCCTCGGCTGGCAGGTCCCCTGGAGCCCCTGCAACAACCACCCCCATTAATGCCTCCCCCCAAAGGAGTTTGGGGCTGTTCTTGTGCCACAGGAAGGGCTCGGGTACAGCACCGTGGGGTGCACCCCACAGTCCCTCTCCATCCCCAGCGTTCAAGCGGGCAGAGGGATGGGGAAGGGAACAGATGCCACTAGGCCCTACCCTCCTCCGGGTGCCCCTCGGCGCTCAGCCCCTCGCGCCCCACTTCAGCCAGCACCGCCGACACCTTCTTCAGGCGGGTGTGGGACTTGCGCTGCCGCACCATGAAGCCGCCAATGCCTGGTGAGCAGAGGAAGAGGAGGTGGGGGGGTCACAGCACGGCCTGGGGGGGGGGGGTCCGGCCCTCGGGGCTGGCCCTGGGCAGCACTCACCGGGTCGGTACGGTTTGCGCTTCCTCTTCTTGCACTCCTCTGGGTCCTCCAGCCCCTTCCCCGAGTCTACGTCAGCCCCGATGTCACGGTCGGGGCTGGTTGGAGCCTCCAGCTTGATCTCGCACTCCATGTGCTCCACACCCACTGCCGTGGCGGGGGAACACATTAGCGTGATGCCCTGGCAGCCCCACACTGCACCCCCCCAACTCGCCTGCCAGGGAAATGCACCTTCGGCTTTGAGCAGCTCGTCGGCGTCCAGGTCACCATCCTTCTTGTCGTCGGGGCCCAGGGCGTCACCCCCCTCCAGCCCCCCGTCCCCATTGAGGGTGCCCAGCCGGCCTTTGCGCTGCCGTCGCTTGTGCAGGGGTGACAGGGAGAGGTTGCGCAGCACTGCCATCCCCGTCTCCGTCAGCCACACTCCCTCAAAGCGGAAATACTGGGGCTCTGTAGGGACAAAAGCCAACATTGGGGACAAAAGCCAGGGCTGGCTGCACAGCCAGCACCGGGCATGACCCACAGCACCAACCCGGGCACTGATTTCGGCATCACACATACCTGGCTCCTTGGCCTTGACCGAGGCAATCTCTGGGGGAGGCGCGGGCACTGCAGAGGGAAAAGCGGATGGGGAGGTGAGTCCCCACATCCTCCAAATATCCCCCAAACCCCACAGGCTCCCCCCGGCCCCGGGTGCTCACCGGCTGGCTTGACCACATAGGGCTGGCAGGCGCTGCAGTCAAAGCCTTCGTCCGCAGCCTGCTCCACCTCCTCCTCTGTGAAGAGGCTGTCACACGCCGCGTGCAGCCACCTGCAGGCAGCGGGGACCCGTCACGCACCCTGACCACCCCACAGCGATTCCCAAGCGCGGAGAACTGTGGAATCCCCCCACTGGGAGTACTAGGGGCCGCGTGCTCACCGATCGCAGTGCCGGCACTGGATAAGCAGGTCGTCCTCCACGTACTTCTCGCGGCAGAAGGGGCAGACGACCAGGCTGGCGCAGGGCGCGCAGTGGGTGTAGTTGTTCTGCCACTCACAATGGAAGCCGGGGGAAGCTGCCCCACACTGCACGCAGCACACACACCTTCAAGGAGAGGGGAAACGAGGGGTCAGCAGCAGCCCTGAGCCCCCCCTCCTCCAGGGCTCTCCTCGCACCCCCACACACACCACTTGCACTTCCAGCCGCCCTTGGGCACAGTCTGCAGGGGGGGATCCAGGCAGTAGGTGTGGTAGCTGATGTCGCAGTCATCACAGAGCAGGAGCCGGGAGGGGTCGGAGGCTTTGCCGCACACCTCGCAGACAATGCACTCCACGCAGCGCCAGCCCTTCAGCAGCATCACCTTTGTGATCTGGGGACAAGGGGGGCAGCCATGTGAGCGATGGGAAGGGCTGTGGGCACCCCTGGGCTCGGCACAGCCACAGGGGACACCCCCAGAGGACGGCACAACTACATGGACATGCTCAGCACAACATCGTGCGCGTGCCCCACGGGACATGGCCCGGCTGTGTGGGTCCCTGATGAGCACAGCACTGTCCTGCCCAAGCCGGCATGGGGCCAGGGGTCCCAGTTACCCTCACCTTGCTGTTGACGCAGTAGGGGTGGTAGCACTGGGAGCACTGGGAGCAGGCAAGGAGGTGGCCCTCGGCCCCGCGCCCGAAGCTGCCGCACACCACGCACATGTCCTAAGGGAGAGAGGCCGTGAGAGGAGCCCTGGGGGTGCAGGAGCCAGGGGGGACAGGAGTCTGTCCTGTCCATCTGTCCAGCCCACAGCGCCCTGGTTACCTGCATGAGCACGAACTTGTCGGTGTTGGAGAAGAGGACAACCGTGTTCTGCATCGTGTCGTCATCATCCTCGTCCTCCTCCTTGCTGGGTGAGCTCTCCACGTCAGCAAGCTAGGGGTAAAAGAAAGGGCTCAGCACCAAGGACCCTCATTCTCTGTGCGGTTTGGGGGAGCACCAGCCACACACTGGTGCCAAACCAGGCGGGCACAGGAACATGCGGGGGGCAGCAGACCCCCTGCGTGCCTGCAAGCCAGCCCCTTCCTGAGGGGTAACTCCGCACCATCCCTGTGTTTGTGGGGTGAACCCCCCCAGACTCACAGCACAGCCCCAGCCAGTCTCCTCCCCACTCCGAGGACCTCCACCCACCCCACCCCACTCTGAGCCTTTCCCAGGGACCAGGATGCTGGGAAAGGGAAGGGTGTGGGACACTTGGCTCTCAGCCCTGCCACCTAACAGCTCAGGGACCCCCCCCCCCCCCGCCCCCGGCCACCCGCCTCTGCCAGCCCAGCCTTACTGCTAGGGTGTCAACGGATGAGGTGGTCGACTTCAGGCGTGCACGGCCCCGGCCCCGGCCCCCATGGGACCCACCTCGGGGGCGTCTTCGCCCAGGGAAGCTGCTGCTGCGACCCTAGGGCCAAGGGGAGAGGGCGGTTACAGCAACCCTGGGGGGCCCAGCCGGACCCCTGCCACGCATCCTGGCCAGGGCAGGGGCAGCAGAGGGGCAGAGCCCCCATCCCACCCTCAGTCCTCTCCTACTTGCCGCAGGGCAAGCCCAGGGAAAGGGACACGGCCCTGGCAGGGTTGTAGGTCCCCCCAGGATTGGGCTGGCAGGGTCCCTCCAATACCTGCTTGACACGGGAGCGCCCTGGGGAGCTGCGCCGCCGACTCTTGTCCCCGTCCGCCTTGGCAGCTGGCTCAAAGAGCAGTGAATCGTCGGTCTCAGCGCCCAGTGGCAGCGACCCAGTGTCCTCCTTCTGCAGGCTGGCGTCAGCTGAGGCTGGCCCCAGCTCAAGGGACAGGGAGCCTCCGCCCTCAGGGTCCGGGGAGCCCAGCAGCGGCTCCGAGCCTGGGAAGCTGCTGCTCGTGTCCCCCTGGCTCAGGTTGGAGATCTCGTTGAGGATGTCAGGCCGGGGGCGCAGGGCGGGGGGCTCAGGGCCTCCCTCGTCTCCACGTCCCAGCAGCTTCTCCCCAGCAGTGCAAACCTCCATGGGGGTCTCGGGGCCCAGCTCCTCCGGCTCCAGGAGCAATGGGGACCCCTTGGCTTCAGGGTCCCCGCCAGCCCGACCTTCCTCCAGCGCATCCTCCTCACTCAGTGGCGGGGAGCTCCCACTGGTGCCCTCCCGCTCCAGCCTCGGTGCCTCTTCCTCCTCCTCTTCCTCCTCCTCAGGCAGGCCTGGGAAGGGCCCCAGCTCTGGGGCACGGCTGGCATGGAGGCCATCTCTGGGGGGGCTGGCTGGTGACTCCCCCTCACCACCGGCCGTCTCCATCTCCTCATCCTCAGGGGGCTCGGCGGGGGCTGGGGTGCAGGCAGGGGAGCCCAGGGGGGGTGGCGGGGAGCCAGGGGGCTCAGTGTCCATGGCAGTGCCAGGGCTGCCAGGGGGCTCGGGCAGGGCTGGGGTGGGTGACCCAGGCACCTCATGCTCCTTGGTATCGGGCGAGGGGTCTGGGGGGCGGGCGGGTGAGACAGCGCGGAGATCTAGGGGGGTGGAGAGGAAAGGATGGTGACACTGCAGCCCCCAGCAGAGACAACCTCCCCGACCCCAGCACCTCCCCAGACCTACCTGGGGGAGCCGGGGGTGGGGGTGCCATCTCGAGGGGCAGCAAAGGCTCCAGCTCCATCTCCTCTTCAGGGGGCAACTCTGGGGCCAGGGCTGGTGCTTCCTCTGCCACAGCCACCTCGGGGACGAGACCTGCAGAATGGGGCCATGGGTGAGGGGGACACAGGGGTTCCCCTCCACCCCCTGTGCCACCCGGGCTGGGGCCGACAGGCAACAAGTATTGCCTCAATCAGCCCAGGGACACCCTCCCAGCCCTCAACGTACCCCCAAAATGGGGTACTGAAGCATGAAACCAGGGTCAATAGGCTGAGGGTCACACAAGACCAGCGCTGGGAGAGGACTCAGGTGCGAGACCCCTGCACCCATGGGAGACAGCCAGAGAGGAAAGGGGACAGACCCAAAGGGTCCTCCATTTATTACCTGGTGGCTTAGGGTCCTCCTCGGAGGGTGGCTCGCTGGGGAGCGGCTCTTTGGGAGGCAGCTCATCAGGGGGAAGTTCTTCAGGGGGCAGTTCGTCGAGGGTTGGTTCGTCAGGGGGCAGTTCGTCGAGGGTTGGTTCGTCAGGGGGCAGTTCGTCAGGGGGCAGTTCGTTAAGGGGCAGCTCATCAGGGGGCAGCTCATCAGGGGGCAGCTCATCAGGGGGCAGCTCGTCGGCGGGCGATTTGTCAAGGGGCAGCTTGTCGGGGGGAGGTTCGTCAGGGGGCGGTTCATCAGGGGGCAGCTCGTCGGGGGGCGGTTCGTCAGGGGGCAGCTCGTCGGGGGGCGGTTCGTCAGGGGGCGGCTCGTCGGGGGGCGGTTCGTCAGGGGGCAGCTCGTCGGGGGGCGGTTCGTCAGGGGGCAGCTCGTCGGGGGGCGGTTCGTCAGGGGGCAGCTCGTCGGGGGGCAGTTCGTCGGAGGGCGATTTGTCAAGGGGCAGCTCATCGGGGGGCAGCTCGTTGGGGGGCGATTTGTCAAGGGGCAGCTCGTCGGGGGGTAGCTCATTGGGGGGTGATTTGCCAAGGGGCAGCTCTTCAGAGGGCGACTCCTCAAGTGGTCGTTTATTGGGAGGCAGTTCATCGAGGGGAGGTATGTCAAGGGGCAGCTCATCAAGGGGTGGATCACTGGGGGGCAGCTCCTTGAGGGTGGGTCTCTCGAGGGGTGGCTCGTCAAGGGATGGTCTCTCAAGGGGCAGCTTATCAGGGGGCAACATGAGAGGTGGGGGCTCTTCGGGGGGCTGCACGAGAGGAGGGGGCTCCTCGGGGGGCAGTTCCTTGGGGGGCACCTCACTGGGGGGCACCTCCACAGGGGTCAACTCGCTGGGAGGAGCCCCGCCATCACCCGGGGGTGCCTCCTTGGGGTTCCCCCCTGGCTGCATCTCCTCATTGCACCCCGCAGGCTCCGGTTCAGGTGGGGGGATGGGCACATCCGTTAGCTCGCTGCAGTTAGGGGACGCCAACCTGGATGGGGGGACCAGGTGAGGGGAGGGGGGCTCAGGCCACCCCCTCCCCAGGGCTGTGGGACACAAAGGGGACACCCAGCCCAACACCTCCCCAACCAGTCCCCCCCATCCCCACTCACATCTGGGCAGGTGGGTCCATCGGTGGTGCATGTGCCAGTGCCCCATGGGCATCCTGTGCATCGCGGTGCTGCTGGCAGCCCTCGCACACTGAGTAGCTCCGGTACCACTGGCAGCCGGGGTCGAGCCCTGCCGGGCGCCGGCCGCAGTCAGAGCACACCCGGCAGTTCTGTGGGGGATGCAGAGGCATATCAATAGTAGGGCAGAGGAGGGGAGGGTGCCCCTGTACCCCCTCAGTGAGGGCAGGACGCACCTTGCACTTCCAGGAGTCGGCAGGAAGCCCCTCGATGGCCGGCTCCATGCAGAAGGTGTGATAGCCCTTGTCGCAAGCCTCACAGACCAGCATCATGGAGTCCTCACCGGGCTGCCTGTGGGGTGCAGGGGCAGGGGTGAGGGCTGCATCCCCCTCTTGTGCACCCCTCGTTGTCCCACCCCACCATGGGGACGTGGGCTCACCTGCAGGTTTGGCACACTTTGCACTCAGGGCACTGCCAGCCTGAGCGCTTGCAGGGTGTCAGGGTGATGTCCAGGCAGGCCCCATGGTAGTGCTGCCCGCAGCTGGTGCAGAAAACCAGGTCCCGCAGGTCACCCGGCCCATCGCACACCGAGCACCGGGCATCCTCTGGATGGGGGGAGAGAGGAGAGCTGTCAGGGCCACCCCCTTGCCAGGCTCTGTCCCCCCCAGGACCCCTCCCAGAGCAGGGGGGGACCCAGCACCCAGGGCTGGTGGCCCCAGCCCGCACGCACCCATCTGCAGGGCTTCAGCCACGTGCTCAGGACACAGGAGCCGCAGGGTCTTCATGGACTGGAAGCAGCCGCTGGCAGCGGCGCAGGGGAAGTGGTAGAGGTGGGGGCAACCAGCCGCCCGGCATGGGATGGTGGCCCCCATCCGCTGACAGTGTTCACATTTCTGAAAGCAGAGGAGCCCGGTGGGGTCAGAGATGCTGCCCGGGGCCGGGCCGAACCCCCACTGCCCCCCCACGACCCGCTCACCTGTGAGATCCCTGAGAAAACAGCTCTGTCCACACCGGCCAGCCCCGCCGCCTCCTGCTCCACACCGGCCGACCAGGCTGCGCACCAGCGGTGGACCCAGCAGTGCCCTGTGGGGAGGGGGTGTCAGGGACAAGGGGGTGTGCCCGGGCTGGGCAGGACACCCAGGGAGGCGGGATGGGGACCCCAGTGCTGCAACTGCACTTACCTGTCGGCTCGAAGAGCTGCGCCAGAGTCACCCGCTTGGAGAAGCCGATCTGCGCCAAGTCGTTGCCTGCCGCCTCCAGCTCCTGGGGGGACTGGCCAGGACCCTCGGGGGGCTCGTAGCCCACCAGCCACTCGGGCCAGTCGGGTGCCGGCTCAAAGCGCTGCAGCTCCCGCTGCCCATGCGGGCTCCAGTCCCCACAGTTGCAGAGGGCACAGCGGCGGGCCGGTGTGCTGGGGGGGAAAAGGGGGCATCAGGGACATGCGGGACCCCCCTACCAGCTCCACGCCACCCCCTGAGCCCCCCTGTCCTCACCTGCCAGCCTGGGGAGGTCCCTTCGTGTCCGTGCTCTCCAGCTCCGGCCCCACAGAGGCTCCTTCAGGGGGTTTCAGGGGGTCCCCCTCTGCGCTGCCCATCTCCTCTGAGGGCACGGCCCCATCAGCTGCCGGCAGAGTGGGTGTCAGCCACCTCGGGGAGGGGGGGGGCACGGGAAAGCACCAGTTTCCCTCAGCACCCTGCCATGTCCCACACTCACCTGGAGCGTCCACGTCCTTCTCCTTGCTGGGCAGCTTCTGTTCGTCCATCCTGCCTGCGGCGTCCCTCGGGGGAGGCCCGCGGCTGTGAGGGGGGCAAGATCCATCAGCATAGGGATGAAGAGGCCCTTCCCTGGCCCCCCTCGCAGCCCCCCACGACACCCCACCCAAGGGACAGGGCAGCCCCCTCCAGCTGCTCCCCCTGAGGGAAGTTTGTGGGGTCTCAGCCCAGTGGAAGTATCCCTCCCTGCGCGTGCCAGGAGCGGGTGGCATGTCCCGGTTCCCCAGGGCTCCACAGGACCCCGTACCCAACAGCGGGGATGGTCCCCCCCACTCCCCCATCATCTGCCAGCCCCCGGGTCATCCCCTCCAGGTCAGGGTGGGGACGGCGCAGTGACATCCTGGGGCAGCCCGCTCCCCATCGACAAGGCCATGCAAGGGGCTGGGGGTACGTGACCCAAATTAAACCCTGAGGGGGGGGATGTGGGGGGACACAGCCCTGGGGGCGCACTGGGACCCCTGTGGAGCCCCCAGACCCCTGCAGCAGGGGCAGCACAGGCTCCATCGGGCAGAAGGGGGAAGCACCCCCAGTGTCTGTGGCAAAGCTGGGATGCCCCCCGCTGCAGGGTCAGGTGAGATTTGGGGGGCAACAATAAAGCCAGGTGCCTGGGGTCCCCCCCTTCAGCACCCAGCTGCTGCCCGTGCCTCAGTTTCCTCAGGGTGAGCATCGACCTGGCCGAGCTCCCCCCAGCACTGGGGGGCAGTCCCAGGATAGGTGTAGAGGGAAGGGGGTTCACCCCTAAACATCATGGCCAAAGCTGGGGGGGCCATAACTCCACCCTCAGCCCCCTGTCCCCTAGAAGTTCACATGCACCCCAAAAACCTGGGGGGGGGGCAGGTGGCTGCGGGTGGGGCACCCCAAACCTGACTGTGAGCCATACCCAGGGGAGAGGCCCAAGGAACCCCCCCCTCCGACGTACCGACACCCCCTCACCCAAGCACCAGGCAGGGGGAACGCGCTGGGGTAGCCCCCGGCACCCTGAAACCCCGGTTTCCCCCCAAGGCGTCGCGGGGGGCCGAGAGAGCCCCTGGCTGGGCACGGCGGGGTCCCGGCCCAGGAATGGGGGGGGGGGGGGGGGGAGCGCCCCCCCCAAAGCAAATCTCTTCCAGTTCCCTGGTAATGCCAGGGGGATTAGCGCCGCCCCGGGCCGGCTGCGCGCTCCCCGGAAGGGCCCCGGCGTGCACCGGAGACGGGGGGGCGGCGGAGGGGCCGGGGGGTTCCGGGGGGGCTGAAGCACCGCGCGGGGACGCCCCCCACCCCTTCCCCAGTGCTTCTCGGCCGCGCTCCCCCCTTCCCCCGTGCAACCGGACCCTCCGGAGCGGCCAAGCCAGCCAGGCCCGGTGCCCCGGCCCGCCGCGGCCTACCCGGCCACCGGCACCGGGGCCCTAGAGCGCCGGGCCCAGCCGTACCTGCGCTCAGGCGGCGGCACAGCGGCCCGGGCCCCGCCGGCTCCCTGGGCGGCGGGCATCGCCGGTACCGGTAGCGGACACAAAGGGAGCCCGGGGCCGCGCTCCGGGCCCAGCCGCCGGGGAGGCCTGGCCGGGAGGAGGCGGCGGCGGCAGCGCGGCCCGGCGGAGGCGGCGCGGCCCGGGGCCGAACGGCAAGGCCTTTCCCTTCCGGGGCCACGGGGTCCGGGCCCGAACGCGCGGGAGCCCCGGCGGGGCCGCCCCCCGCCCCCCACCCGGCTCTTACCCCCACGGCCGCCCTACGCCGACGGGCCTCGGGGCGCGGGGCGGACGGTGCTCCCCGGCGCGGCCATTTCCAGAGGAAAGTAGGTCCCGCCGCCCGCCCCCGCCCCGCCCCGCCGCGCCGCGCCGCGCCCGCCCGCCCCGCCGGGGCCGCTGCGCTGCGCCCTGGGGGCCGCGGCCGGGGGGCGCCGCCGCGCCCGCACTACTTGGCGGCGGGGGTTCGGGCGGAGGGAGACGGGTGCGCGGCGGGCGCTGCGGCCGGCGAGGGGGTGTGACGGCGCGGGCCGCAGCGCACGCTGCCGGGAGGGATCCCTCCGCGACGCTTAACCCCGCCGGCGCCGGGGCGGGCGGCGCGCACGTGGGCACGGCGGGGCGGCACCGGCGGCCACGCCCCCCCGGCCCCGCCCGCCCGGGCATGGCGGCAGCCCTGGGGGGGGGGGGGCTCAGGTCCCCCTTCCCGGTACCGGGCAGCCGGGACCAGGCGCACGGGAAGCCCCCACGCCGGCCCCGTCCCCCCCCTCCCTGGGGGTCACCTCCGAACGGAGCGGGCCGGGTCAGGGTGGCGGCTCCCTTCCCCGGTCCCGGGGCAGCCCGAAGACCCTGCTCCGGTGTGTGCGTGGGAAGCAGCACCGGCTCCCCTCTATCCCGGTCCGGGACCCCCGGCAGGGACAGGACAGCCCCGGGCAACCAAGGACGGGGCAGGTGAAACCCCCAGACCCAGGCGTGTGGGGGTCCGGGGAGGGGACACACAACGACTCTGGGAGTGCCGACCCCCACCAGCCCACCCAGGCTGCAACACCCCAGCACCCACCCCCCTCTCCATCCCAACACCGACCACGGGGTGCAGAGTGGCCCCCCCCCTGCACCCCAACACCCCTTCCCTCCTCAGCAGCTCCCTACTCCTCTCCCCAACGGCCTAATTGGGTAATTAGCAGTAATTAGCTTGACTGGGTGGAGATAAGCCACATGGGGAACCACAGCCAGGCTGGGCACCCTGGCAGAGCCCTCCCCCCCTCACCCAGCCCAGGCTGTGGCTCTCCGGGGGGGGGAGGGTGGGGCGGGGCTGCAGAGCCCCCCAGGAACACAGTGACACCCCAGGGTGCTCAGCCCAATGGGGGGGGGGCTCTGCCCCACAGTGCATTTGTGGTTGGGGGGAGCCCCATGCTGAGGGGATCCCCCACACGCTGCCTCACCTTCCCCACTCCGCCCCTGAGCAGGAACGGCCCCCCCCAGGGCTCTGAGGGGGTTCATGGACAAAACAATGTTTAATTGTTCCAGCCCCACGGCCTCGACTCCCCCGAGCGATGGCTGCCAACGCGGCACAGCCGCTCCGCAGCCCCGCACCGGGAACAACACCCGCATTCAGCCCTGGCTCCCCGCGCCTGGAGAGGGAACGGCCCCCACGTGTCCCTTGCGGGGGGGGGGGAGCAGCAGCTATGAGCAGGGGGTGCTCCCCAGCTGGGACAGGCCCCCCACCTCGCTCCCAGCCCCTCGTGAGCCCCACAGCCCGTGCAAAGTGAGGAGTCCCATACAACAGCGAGACCACGTGGCCCTGGACGCCCCCTGAAGCCGCTGCTGTGGCCGGGGGAACAGTCCCATGGGAGGTCTGCCCCATCCCGGGGGTCGGCCCCGGGCAGGGCTCACATCAGGTCGCAGCTGGTGGATCTGCAGTAAGAGTTGTCCACCCGGTCGATCTCCTCAATGATCTTCATGAAGATCCCCTGGGTCACCTGTGGACGAGAGGACATCAGCCCTGGAACCCCAGGGGACCCCACTCCCAGCCCCGGGTGGGGTACGTCACCCTGCCCCACACCTGGCTCTCCTTGGCTGAGGACTCGAGGAAAATGGCCTCCCATGACTCTGCCAGCTTCTTCCCTTCATCCACCCTCACCTCCCGTCTGGAAACACAGCAGAGGATGAGCAGGATGGGCCAGTGGGTGGGGGGGACAGTGGGACGGGATGAAGACCCCCAGAGCCCTGTTTACCTCTGCAAGCACAGGTCCACCTTGTTCCCCACCAGCACCACGGGCATGCTGGGGGCATGGGGAGGGTGAGGGCCTGGCCCCCCCCAGACCCCCCCCCTCCCCAGGAGGGACAGCACCTACCGTGTCTTCCCCCAGCTCTCATACAGCTTCTTGTGAAGGGTCTTCACCACCTGCAAGCTGGAGGGAGAAGGGGAGCTGCGGGCACTGCCCCCCACTGGGGTCCGCCCCTCGAGGGGACCCAGCCCCGAGGGTGTGGGGACAGCTGGGCAGGGTCCCTCACCTCCGCAGGGATGTCACTGAGTACACCAGGACGTAGCAGTGGATGCCAATGATGAAGGAGTGGGGCAGGATGGTGTATTCCTCCTGGGGGAGGGCAGGACCCGTGCCAGGGGTGGCCCTGGGGCCAGCAGCCCATCATGTGTGTGTGTGTCCCCACCCTGGCCCCCCTGCCCCCAGTGTTACCTGCCCGGCCGTGTCCACCAGCTGGAGCTGGAACTCATCCTTGCCCACGACCACCACCTTGTTGTAGGCTGCAGAGGTGCCACCGTGTTAACGGAGTTGCCCCCCAGGGATGAGCCTCCCCTTCCACCCCGCTCTGGGGGTGCCTCAGACCCTGGCACCAGGCTGTGGGGCACAGCCCAGAAGTGGGGACGTGTCTGTCCTCATCACCCGTGGGCCCACGGAGGCAGCAGAAAAAGGGGGGACCCCGGGCAGGCAGTTTCCCCCCCTGCAGCACTTACTGCTCTCCACCGTGGGCTCACAGCACTCCATGAACTTCCCCTCCACGAACTGGTGGGCCAGGGAGGTTTTGCCTGGGGGGCAGGAAAACGCAGGGCTGGGGCCCGGGGTCCCAGCGTCACCCCGGGACAGGGGAAGGGCCCCTCCCGGGGTGAGGGGGGGGATCCAGGGGACCCGGGGTGATGGGTGCTCCTGGGGTGGGCGCCCAGCCTGACCGAGCATGGCCCCACAGCCCCCGGCCCGAGTGGGGACCCGCCGTTCTCTGAGCACGGGAAGCACCCACGAGGGACCCGGCACAGCCCCCGCGGGGCACCCCCTGCCCTGTGGGGCAGCACCACGCTCCCACGCACCCCCCGGGCAGGGCGAAGAGCTGCACGGGGCCGAGGGCGCAGCCCCACCACGAGCCCCCCCCGCACTGACCCAGGGCGCGGTACCCGAGGACGAGCACTTTGCGGTGGCGAACCGGCGGCACGGCGTACGCCGCGGCGAGGGGGGGGAGGCGGGCGGGCCCGGCACACGGGGCTATAAACTGCCCGCCGCGGCGGGGAGGGGCGGTGCCGCCGCCACTACACCGGCGGCTCCACGTGACCACAACACCGCCCGTCCGCCCGCTTCCATTGGCCGCGCGGCGGCGGCGGGGGCGGGGCGCGGAGGCGGCGCAGGCGCGTTGGCCGCCGGGACTCCATTCATAAAACGGAGGGAACGGCCGGGGCCACGTGGTGGCCGCGCACCTGAGCGGGACGGGACGGGGGGGCGGTGCGCATGCCCCCCCCCCCCCCCCCCCCACCCCCCGCCCCCGGGACACCCGAAAACACCCGCACCCAATTCCTGCCCCCCGAGATCCCCACCCTGGCCTCGCCCAGCCCCCCTGGGATGCCACAGCCCCCCCGAGGTGCCTGACCCCAGCTCCAAGGACCCCCAGCCCCACTCCGAGATGGCCCATCCCGGCCCCAGAGACCCCCAGTCCCCCCCGGGACGTCCAGCCTCAGCCCCAGGGACAGCCAGCCCCCCCAGGGCTGACCCTTCTCCCCAGGGATACCCGACCCCAGCCCCCTCGGCCTCCCTGGGCTGGCCTTGCGCAAACCCTGTCATAGTTCCACAAGGGCCATAAAGTCTCTTTATTTATCCAAACAATTAAATAGTAGTATTTCTTTTTTTTTTTTTAAACAGAAGTGGTTAAAAGCAGACCGGTCCCTTGCCCCGTGGGGCAGGCCCCGCTGCCAGGGCAGGTGGGCACGGGGGACATTTATATTACCATTTATAAATAGAAAAATAAAACTCTAAGCAGGGCAGGTTAGCGGTTAGCGTGGTTAGAGCCAGGCCCGGCGCAGGGTGCCCATGCCCATGGCAGACACCCCGTCCGGCTGCCCCGCGGCACTGAGCTGCACGGGGACGGGGATAGTGACACCACAGGTGATGGAGGGACAGACCCAGAGCTGGGGGACGGGCAGGAACTGCTGCCAGGTACTTGGTGTTGGGCTGATTCGGCATCCCCCTGGGCTGGATTTGGCCCTGGGGCAGAGGCCGGTGGTGCCCCAGCCTGGGCTCGGCAGGGAGCAACCCTGGCCTCAGCCCCGGCGGTTAATACAGCAATAAATACAGAGGGAGCGCACGGGGGTCCGGGGCGTGGGGGTCAGGCCAGGCACCCAGCAGTGCTGTGGGGGAGCTCTGAGACATAGGAGGGGCTGAGATCAAGTCCCTGGACCACCCCACGATACCCCCACCCAGGGACCCTGTCCCCGCCACGCTGTGCCCCTGGGCAGCGCTGAGCCAAGAGACACCCCAACCTCCCCACAGGGCTGGGGGTGCTCCCAACCCTCCTCCCCAGCACCTGCTGGTCCAAGGGGGCCCCGGGGCTGGAGCCCCCAGCTTCCAGTGTGTGGCATTGTCTGCAGTGCGGTGACTTGGGGGGCCAGGGACTCCTACACCTGCAGGACCTCCTGGCCCAGCACACCCCCGGCCAGCTGGTAGAGCAGGCGGGAGTACCAGTGCATGCCCGCCTCCAGCGCAGTCCCATTGCCCGCCTCAGTGCGGGCGGGCAGCAGCGAGAGGAGCCCATGGAAGAGGCGGAGAGGGGCGAAGGCACGGTGGGCCCAGCGGTGGCTCTCCAGGACGGCATAGCAGGATGCCAGCACCCCGTTGACCAGCAGGGTCCCGTGGGAGGTGAGAGGGGCGAAGACCCCCACGCCGTCCTCCCGCGAAACTCGCAGCACCCTCGCGGGGCGCAGCCCCTGCCCGCCAGCCCCGTGGGCCAGCACCGCGTCACCCGGTCGCACGCGACGGGCGAAGACGGGCAGGAAGGTGGCGGAGCTGTTGGCCGTCCCGCGGGCCGCAAAGACCAGGTGGGACGGGGTGAGGAGAAGGCGGCGAGCCGGGCTGGCCGTCTCAATGGCCACAAAGGAGGCACGTTGGCCCAGGTTACGGTCAAGGAAGAGCAGCACCTCGGTGGGCACCAGGCGCCCGCCCGGCTCCGCACCCAGCACCCAGTCGCCCCGGCGCAGGTCAGCAAGACCCCGGCGCTCGCCACTCTGCAGCGTCACGGTGGCATGGCCAGGGAAGCAGCCACCGGTGCGGATGGCCAGCGAGTTATCTGGGTGGATGGAGAAAGCTGTGGGTCCCCTGTCCCTGTCAGCCACCTCCACCAGCCACCACCTCCAGAGGGGAAACCACCCTGAGTGAAGCCACCCCCCCTGGGCTCCCAAACCACCCCGGAACAAAGCGGGTATTTTCTGAAGCCCCCCTGGTTCCTGCACACTGCTCCCGGGGAGGCCGGGCGCTGCAGGGTCCCTTTGTCCACCCTGCACTGACGCCCTTTGTTCGGGGCTGGGGATGGTGACATTTATGGCCACTTTCATTTTCTGTCGATTGTCACTTCTGGGCTGGACAGGGGCTGCTGGCCGGAGCAGCCGCGGGGCTGGGGGCTGCGGACTGGGCTGTGGCTGTCCGGACCAATTTAATAACCCTCGCTGTGCCCCGCACAGGAGCTGAACCACAAGGCAGCCAAAATTTGGGGGAGGAAGTGTGGTTTTTTGCCAATCTGGTGGCCGGAAAGGCTGGGGGGAGCTGGGCTGGGGCCAGACACAGGCTGAATCTGCTGGGGCCGGACACCAGCCAGAGCAGGGCTGCATCCCACATGGATCCGGGACCGTAAGGGGGAGCAGAGTGGGTTGCGGAGCCACCAGCTGGGATGCTTATGGGGACGGCAGCCCCCCACCCCAGCAGCAGCCACCCCCACCACATGGTACCTGCTTTGACAGAGACGTGGATGTGCGCCTTGGACTCGTAGTAGACCCAGTCGAAGCCGGCCTCCACGGCCAGGCGCGCCAGCATGCCATACTTGTGGCGGTCGCGGTCGGAGGTGGTGATGTCCAGCGCCCGGCCCTCGTAGTGCAGTGAGTCAGGGAGGTGGTGCCCGTCCTCGTCCCAGCCCTCCGTCACCCGCAGCTTCACCCCCGGCCACATGTTCATCACCGCGATGGCCAGCGAGTTCACCCGCTCTTTGCAGCGCTGGGGGGGGACCAGCACCGGCATCACACCCAGCCCCGCCATAGCACCCAGTCCCCTCACTGGGGGCTCCTGCACACAGATGGACAGACAGACACCGGGCCTTCATGGGGCTTCGAGGGAGCCCGAAGGGGCTGCTGGTGGGGGGCAGAAGGGGTGTGTGTCCCCCAGGCGCAGGGAGCAGCGTGACCAAGCTGCGCCCCCAGGTGGGCCCAGGTTGAATGTTAACGTGCCCCGGGGTCCCGTGGTGGAGTCACTCCCCAGCACGGGCAGCCGGGCAGAACGGGCAGGGTTCGGGACGGTGTCACCTTCCCCGCGGCCACGGCCATGACTGATTAACCTGGCGGGGGGGGGGGGGGGGGGGGGGCGAGGGGGCGGAGCCGGGGGCGCAGCTGACCCTGAACTAGACCCGAGCCCTGGAGCAGCACTGGGGGGGGCTCAGCAGGGCAGGGTGGGGAGCAGGGCCTGGGCGGCAGCACCAGGGGATCAGGGCTCCAGTGCCCAGAGCCGAGGGCGATGGTGGGGGGTCCCGGGCGGCTCCGGGGTGCCTCTCCCCATCAGCAGTGGCAGCGCCAATGTGGGGTGCAGGGACTGGATCTTCCCTCCTTGCCCCCCAGTAGCCGTTGAAGTCGCAGCGTCCCTCCGCACCCCGGTGCCCCCGGCTCCCCCGTGCAACAAAGCCTCTCCCGGGAGCGCGGGGCCGGGGGGGCAGCAGCGGCGGGGGGGTAGGAATGCGCCCGGCCCGGCCCGGCCCGGCCCGGCGACAATAGGCGCCTTCCAGCCCGGCGCTGACCTCAGGCCCCGGGAATGCCGGCACGGCCACAAAGGGCCCTTTCAGCCGCCCGCACCCCGGGCCGGCTCCGCGCCCGCGGCCCCGCCGGGACCGGCCGCCCCGGCCCCGCCGCCCCCGCCGCCCCGGCCCGCGGGAGCCGCCGGCGCCGCCTGGACCACTCGCAGCATCCCCCGTCGCCATGGCGACCACGGAGCCGCCCCTCGCCATGACAACAGCGAGCATCCCGGCGGGGCGCAGCGCATCCCGGGCTCCCGCCGCCCCGGATCCCTCCCGGAAGACGGGGCCGAGGCCGCCCCTTCCCCGGTGACCCGCCCCGCCGGCACCGCCGCGGGGCCGGGGCGCGGGGGCGCTGGGGCGCGGGGGCGCTGGGGAGCGGAGCCGTCGGTACCTCGTGCCCCCGGTGGGGCGGCCGGACCCTGGGCCGTCCCCGTCCTGTTAATCCCCGACGGCCGGTCCTTAATGCCCAACGCGGCGTGACCGCCCCGTCCCGGGGCCCCGGTGCTGCCGCGCCGCCGCCAAGGGGCGGGGAACGGGGACGGTGACCGGGGCGAGGCACCGTGCGGTCTGGGGGAGATCCTGCCCTCGGGAGGCTCCGTGCGCCCGGGAAGGGTCGGTGCCCCCCGGGAAAGGTCCGTGCATCCCGGGGAGAGTGGGTACCCCCCGGGGAGGGTCGCTGCGCTCCCGTCCGCCTCCCCTCCCTCCCCCCACCCCGCCGCCCCCGCGTCCCCGCACCCCCGGGAGCGAGACCGGGCCGGGCCGGGCGCAGCCCCCACCTCGGTCATGAGCCGGTCCGCCCCCGTGTTCTCCTCGTCCTTGAAGATGATGTCGGGGTTGTAGTTGGGCACCAGGTCCCTGAAGCGCTCCGAGCCCCGCAGGACTTTGCCCTCCGCCTTCCCGCTCGCCCCCAGCGTCTGCTCGGGCACGTTGGGCACGAACTGCTTGTAGAGCAGCGGAGAGAGCTGCCGCCGCCCCAACCGCCGCCGCCCCACCGGACCCCGGCCCGGGCCGCAGCCCAGCACCGGCGCGGCCAGCAGGCAGGCGGCAAGGCCGAGCAGGCCGAGGGCGAGCTGGCTCCGCCGGGGCATCCCGGCCACCGGGCCCCGCTACCTCCGCGGGCCCCGCTCAGTCGCCGGGGGCACGGGCGGCCGGGGCGGGCATGGTCCCGGGGCGGCGGTCCCGGGGCTTTTAGAGGGTCGCGGTGCCAGGGGCGGGTCGGCGCCGTTTCCTTCTCACACCCACGGCCCCGTCGCCGCTGCGGGATCCGTGGCTGTCCGAGACGACTGACCCCCTCCCCCCCGCCCTCCCGCCGGTGCCGCCACCCACTCGGAGCGCGGTGCCCGGGCACCGGGACTGCCCCCCCGCCGTCGGCTCTGCGCCCACGGGCCCGGCAGCCCCTCGCCTGGCGCTGCAACCCGGCCCCAGAGACTCCCCGACCCAGCCCGAGCCTCAGGGAAAGCCTTGCTACCGCTGCGTACCCGCACCGGGCACCCGGGTCCTGGCGCTGCCCCGCGACCGGCACCGGGACCTGTCCCCGCTCCTGACCCCGCGCCCCTGTCCCGCCCCCCGTTCCACTCTGAACCCTGAGCTCCGGTACCGGCTCCTCTCCCTGCTCCCCGCACCGCTCTCCGGTACCGGGACCTCCTTTATCCCGGTCCTAACGCTGCGCTTCTAGTCTCGGGACCTCTCCCTTCTCCTGTCACCGCCTCTTGGGACCGGGAACCCCCTCTCCTGGCGCCGGCTCCGTTCTCTCTTCTCCTGTCGCAGCCCCTGGCACCGGGGACACCCGTTATCCTAATGCCGCCCGTGCCGGCACCTGCTCCATCCCCTGGCACAGCCCCGCTCCCGGGACACGCTACCTGGCACTACCCCAGTCCCCCCTGTTCGGTCCGATCCCCCGTACCGGTACCCGATCCTGGCCCAGTCCCCGTTACCGGCTCCCCTGGGTGCCGGCCGGCACCGTGCGCTGCCCGCAGCCGCCCCGGCCGGGCTGCCCCCACTTGCGGCCGCTCGGCTCCGGCACTGGGCAGCCCCGCCTCGGACCCGGCCCCCGGCAGCGGCGGCAGCAGCGGCGGCCACATCCCCCGGGGCCGCCCCCGCCGGGGCCCCGCCGCGGTGCCCTGCCCTGGACGACCCCTCCGTGCCCCGGGACCGGGACACCCCCGCTACCGGCCTCCGCCAGGGAACGAGGCACCTCCGGGGCTGGGACCGGGCTCCCGTCGGGACAGGGACACCTCTACGAACAGGGCACCCCCGGGGACAGGGCTCCCCCCGGGCTGGGGTCGTGCCCCCCCCCTCCAGCACCCCCAGAGTCCCCGGCGAAGCACCCAAGGGTGACGAGGGCCCTGGCGAGGGCAGGAGGCAGTGGAGGGTTGGGGACCGGCCCCCCGCGGCCTCCCCCTCCCCCCCAGCCCCGGTGCCAGCCCGGGGTGACTGGGAGGGGAGCAGGTCACAGGGAAATCGCGGGCACCGATGGCCTCATTTCCTGCAATATAAACCAGGCTTCCTGCGCTTCCTGCTCAGCCCCGGCCGATGGGGGGGTGTGGGGTGTGAGGGGGGGCCCGGGCCCCCCACCCCCGCCATGGGGGGGACAGCCTGGCTTGGCCCCAGCCAGGGAAGGATGGGTGGGGGGCTGGTTCCTGGGGCAGTTTCCGCTCTGTCTGCACAGCCCCCCTCTCCCCAGGAGCTGGACACCCCCCCTCCCCCGCCCCCTGCCCCTTGCTGGGGGCACCTCACCCCCCACCACCCTCACCCTGAAACAGCCCGGTGCCCCCCGCCCCCCCCGGGCTCCCTCAGCCCTGGGCAGCGGGCAGGGAGCTGCCCTCACCTTCGGCCATTCCTGGAAGAGGCTCATTAGCCCCAGCCAGGAAGAGGGTTAATTATGGTCCCCAGGGAGAATGGGGGGGGGGGCAGGATTGAGAACCCCA
The DNA here is from genome assembly GCA_947846985.1 of Fratercula arctica. Classification (NCBI taxonomy): domain Eukaryota; kingdom Metazoa; phylum Chordata; class Aves; order Charadriiformes; family Alcidae; genus Fratercula; species Fratercula arctica. The sequence goes on along the minus strand of CANTUZ010000014.1, from coordinate 2,338,755 downwards.
CAGGCAGGGAGCCCTCCCTGCCCCCCCAAGCTCAGCCCTGCCCTCAAGGGGAATAAAACCTCCCTAATTCAGATATTTTATATATAAAAAGAGATTGTTTATTGCTCCAAACAAGTTCCGTAGTAACAGAGACCTGACAGACTCATCACAGCAAGCTGCCAGGGAGTGGGGGCTCGTCCCCAGCAGCCTGGGACCCTCCAGCCCCTGTTCCTCCCTTGGGGACACCAAAGGCCTTGGAGCAGGGGGCAACCAGTGGCCCCCAGCAGCCCCAGGGTGACACGGGGACAGGGTGTGGAGTGACTGGGCAGGGGGGTACAGGGCCCCCCTCATTGTGTCATGACAGTCCCTGTGGTGGGGGGACATTTAAAACCCAACTGCACCCCAGGGAGCAGCACCGGGGGGGCGAGGGGGAGCCTGGCCGTAAACAGGAATGTAAACAAGGCGGGGGGGCTGCAGCCCACGCAGCCCCTGGGGAAGCCCCCACCCCTGGGGGGGGGCTGTGACGGGGACACAGCTCAAGACCAAGGCTCTGTAGCACAACAGGCTGAGACAGAGCAGGGGGTAGCAAGCCCCCCCCATGGGCTCTCAGCTCTCCCTGGGGGGCTCCGACATCCCTGAAGCACCAGGTGCCGTCAGGGCCTGATCCGTGGCTGGTGGCCGTCCTGTGGGCCGCCATGGTGGCAGGGGGACACACATCCCTGTCCCCTAGCCCTAGCAGGGCTTGCCGGGGGGGCGGGAGCGGGTCATGGGCAGCGGCAGCTTGTGCAGACCTGGGCAGAGGGAGAGCGTGAGAGCCAGGGGCAGGGACGCTCCCCCCCAGCACCTGTCCCCATGTCCCCGTCCTCACCGAAGGCGCGGATGAGCTCGGCCTGGACGGCCCAGGAGACCCTCTTCACCAGGCAGAGGGTGGTGAGCCCTGCGAAGGCCATGTTGTAGAGGAAGACGATGTAGAAGTTCCCCAGCCAGTTGAAGCGGCCAAAGTCCCCCAGGAGGTCAAAACGGGTGATCCCTGTGCAGGGGGGGGGGGTGGGGGCTGGTCAGGGCACCCCAGTCCTGGGGACACCCCAGTCCCGGGGTCACCCTGCCCCCCCCCGAGGCCTCACCCAGTGTCCTGGAGAAGACGGGCAGGGCTGAGCTGAGCACCAGCAAGGAGACGCAGTTCCCGATGATCTGGGGGGGAGGAAGGAGCATTGCCGGGGGTGGGGGGGAAGCAGCGCTGCCACAGGGCCTGGTCCAGGCCCCAGGCTGGGGGAGGGGCTCCCTGGTGTCAGAGACCCCCCCACCAGGTCCCTGCCTGCCCCCGGGGCTGCGCTGGAGGCGGGGGGACACACAGTGCCCTCGCATGGGGACACCGCACAGCGCACAGGGACACACGACCGCACACTGTGGGGACCGGAGGTCCTGCACCCCAAGGGGGGCCCAGGAGTCCCCCCAGCTCCAGCCCAGTGCTCCCACCTTGGTGAGGGGGGTATCCTGCCGCTCGGGGAGCAGCCGGGTGAAGAGGGGGGAGCTGTAGAAGCCCACGACAGAGGAGACCATCAGGTAGCTGCGAGGGGCGTTAAGGAGAACAAGGTGGGACATCACTGGGGACAGCGCTGGGGACACGAGTGCCCGCCTGAAGGATACAAGATGAGGATGACCTGCAGGGCTGCTCCAACGGAACCAAAGATGGAGAAGGAGACCTGGCCCAGGGACGCATCCTGCCGGGAGAGGAGGAGGCACGTTGGGGAGGAGCGGTTCCTGAGCCAGCGTGGGACACAACTCCTCACTGTCCCTTGTCCCCCCGCCTGAGTACCTGGATGCCCCGTGGCATCGCAGCATCATCCAACAGCAGCTCCAGGACGTGGAAGCAGACAATGAGCACAGAGATACCCTGGGAGGAGCAGGGAGGGAGTGAGGGCAGCTTGGGGAGGGACATGGGAACGAGCCCCAGCTCCCCTGGGGACCGAGGGACACTCACCGTCAGTGCCAGGAGGCCCAGCATGGCCAGTGGGTAGCCCAGGTTCCTCTGCCAGGGCGACGCTCGGTGCCGCAGCTCTGCAGGGGGGGGACATGTCTGGGTAAGAGGGGAGCACAAGCCCCCACCCCAGGGCAGGAGGCTGAGGGGGGGGCCCTTAGGTGCCAGGACAGAGGGTTACAGCCCCACCCCATTTCACACCCACCCTCCCTCTATGGGGCACAGGTTCCTAGGGAACCAGTGCTCCCAGTGCCAAGCTGGAGAGAACCCAGGCGTCCTGGGCTTGCCCCCCCCAGGGCTCCTTACCCAGCTTCCGCCTCTTGCTCTGGATGGTGAAGAACTGCTCCCGCAGCAGCTCCACGTTCAAGTTCAGCCAGCAGGAAGCTTTGCCTGCCAGGGAGGAGATGCCAAGGGGCTCATGGGGGCTGAGCACTCCCATGTGGTGGGGCAGAGGGGCCCCCGGTCTGCCCCGAGACCCCCCCCTCCCAGCCAGCGGCCATGCTGGACACCCACGAGAGGAGATCCTGCGGGACACAGCGGCTTCCTCGAGCCTTGTGCAGCTCAACTGCTCGTCCAGGTCTTCCAGGAGCTGGGGATGGGCAAGGAACCCGTGAGCAGCCGGTGGGGGGGTGTGAATGGCACCCCATGCCTGGGATGGAAGACCAGGCAGCCCTGGGGACAGCAAGTCCCCAGGCTGGGGCAGCGGGATCGGGGGGACGCCTTACCCGGGGTTTCACCAGCAGCTTCCCCGTGACGGTGAACATGGTGGAGAGGCCGAAGGGGGTGCACACTGCAGTGGGAGGGGAGGCTGAGCAGGGGGTGTCCCAGCATCCTACCCCTCCCTGCACCCCCAGAAGGGTCCTGGATAGGGACTGGGGGCTCAGCCCTGCAAAGCGACCCCTCTGGACCCTGGTACAATTTGCAGGGAGCAGTCCCTACTCCCAGATGGGCACCCCAGGGGACCCACACCCAGCACAGGATGGGCCAGGGCACCACGGGGGAACGGCCCATGACTCACGCAGCAGAAGCAGCACGCCGAAGAGCGAGATGCAGGAGTAGAGGTAGGGCAGGTAGTATTCCCAGAGGTCTGCAGAGATGGCAGGGTCAGGCCAGAGGCACCGGGCATCCCTTCTCCCCTTCAGCACCAGGGCCTGATCCTGTCCTGGCAGAGCTGGGAGAGCCCCATTGCACCCCGGCAGCACCCACCGTAGAGCGACTGGCGGCTGGCTGCGTCGTTGCCGACGATGGCGGAGGCCACCCAGACCATGCCCAGCACCAGCAGCGTCAACAGCAGCAGCACCACCGATGTCTCGTACACCCTGGCCATGATGCCCTGTGGAAGCGGGGTTAGCAGGGAGCCAGGCACAGGGGGGACAGAGTGGGGGGGACACCTGCAGGGCCACCTACCTTCTTGGATCCTGCAAAGCCCTCTGACTCGGTGAAGAAGTAGGCGAAGGGCATGAGGAAGACGAGGGACATATTGGAGAAGAGGAAGACCAAGTTCCAGAGGCCTGGAGGGGGGGACAGTTGGGGTGAGCTCCCGGAGGGGGGGGGGGGGGGGGGCAGGGAAATCCTGACCCACAGCTCTTGGGGCACCTTGGGGCTGCCCCATGTACCCACCATGGATGAGGGACCCATTCAGCCACTGGATGTAGTAGTTCTGGGGGAAGGAGAGCAGCACCTCGTTGCTGATGATGGAGAAGGGCAGCAGGAGGACAGCGCCCAGCGCCACGGCCAGGGTGAAGGTGCACAGTCCCAGCCTGCGGGAGGGACGAGGGTCATCTCTGGGTCCAGGCCCCCGCAGGTGTCACAGCCCGGCTGCAGCCCCCAAGGGTCACCGGCCCCCGCAGGCTGGAGGGACCCAGTGTCCTGGCCAGGCAGGGAGAGGAAGCGGCCGAGTGTCCCACAGACAGGGAGCGGGATGAGCAGGAACTTACGCAATCCTGTTGACAGCAGCATCCTCGTCATCATGCACTGCGGGGAGGTGAAAACCCAAACTGCTGGGGCTGGGGGAGGCAGGGCTGCCCAGACCATCGCTCTCTGCCTGCTCCCAAACCTCCCCCTGCTCCAAATGCTGCAGAAACCCTCCCAGAGGACTTGGGCTCTGCCCCCCTCCCGTGGCAGCTGGGGAGGTGCCCCACAGCGACTGATGCCACAGCAACCTGGACTACAGCGGGACCGGGGTTCCTGGGGGAGGCCGAAAGCGATGAGGAACAAGCTCCAGGGAGGATGAATGTGGCTGCCAACGGCTGCCCAGCTCCGGCAGCTCCTGCCCTCCTACCTGCTGTGAAGTCTGTGTGCTTCTTGAAGTGGGTTATGATGAAGTGGCAGAGGATGTAGAGGCTGGCGAAGAGCAAGGCGCAGACCTGCAGGCAGAGGAGGGAGGGCAGCGCAAGCAGGCCCCAGAGGGCAGCACTCCCGCCCCGGGCGATGCGATGCCACCGGCCGCAGGGCCCGTCAGCTCCGCCCTATTTGTTTTTCCACTCCTGGCCCTGGTTACACCCCACATGTGTGCTCAGCCCTGTCCGTGTTCTGTCCAGGGCTCACCCATGGGTGCCCGCAAACAGCATGCAGGCCAGGGGGTCTGAGATCACCAGGAGAGCCCACCCAGCAGCTCTGTGTCAGCCTATGCTGGCAGAGCTGGAGGTCTGACCCCATGGGACACCCTCGCACCACCCAACCCTGCAGCCCTGTCCCCGCTGGCACCAGCATCCAGCAGAGCCACGGGAACAGCCTTGAGCCGGGCACCAAGGCCATCTGTGCCGTCTCTCCCGCCCCTGCCAGTACACTGAGGTCTGGCTGGAGCAGGCGATGTTCGAGGAACATGGTGACCTTTCATCCCGCTGGGTACGCGGCAGGACGGGGAAAGGTCGCCTGAACCCGCCACCTTGGCACAGGCGGAGTGAAGCAGCTGCAGCACCTCCCTCCTGCCTGGCCTGGGGGGCTCGGCTGGCAGGGGGTCCCTGGGATCTGCCTGGTGGGGTGGCAGGGAGCCCCAGGAACCCAGCTCAGAACCCCTAGAGGGGCAGTGCCCAACAGGTCCTCCTTCTCCTGCTTCCACCCAGGGAAGAGTCTTAGGCCGCAGGTCCCCTCCTGCCGCTGGCTGTACCCCACAGCCCAAAGCTCTGCCTGGCTGGGGGACCCCCAACACTTCCTGCACTCAGCAAAGTCAGGCCGAGTGAGCTCCACACTAGACGTGCCGAGCCAGGAGCTCCATGCGGAGATACAGATCCCTGGGATGGGTCAGGGCAGGGGACTGGGGAGCTCCAGGGTAGAGATGCCGGGGTCCAGACACCAGCTCCTCCCTGCAGCATTGAATTGGGCTCTGGCAAGATGGCCCGGCCACTGCTGGTCACAGCCCACTTGGCCACCCCGCGCACAGCATCCCTTGGGAGATGTCAGGACCAGGACACCCAGGTCATCCCCATCCCTGAGCCCACAGCAGTGGGTGCCCTGGCCAGCACAGCAGGACTGGAGGAGCAGACCCAGCCACCTCCCTCCGTGGTGCCCACAGTTTGGGGGGGACTTTACAGGACCCCTTCCTGTTGACACCGAGCACCCTGGGAAGAGCTGCAGGCATGGGGACAGGGACAAAGCCAGGAGCCTGGCCCGGCTCTGACACCGCTGCACCCCGGCACCCACGGCCCTCCCGCTCGCCCAGGGAGTCGCCAGTGGGACAGGCAGAGCCCGGCCCCGGGGCACGGCAGGACCCCAGTGCCACGGGGGCAGACGGGATGGCGCAGGGGCTGGGCAGAAGCGGGGCCGGACCGAGCAGAGGGGTCGCTCCCGGAGCGCAGCACGGCTCAGCACGGCCCCGGGACGCCGCTATCTGCGGGACTCACGGCAGCCCGCCCCGGCTCTGCCACCGATAAGGGCCGGGCGTGGGGCACAGCGGCGGCCGGGAGCCAGAGCACCCCCCCACCTCCCGGCGGGCTGCGGGCTTCCAGCCCCTCACCCGCGGCTCCCCCGGCGCCACACCAGGCCCCTTCCCCCGCCCGCCGCCCCTTCCCGCGGCTCCCCGCCACTCACGATGCACTCGCGGACCCGCTCGTGAAAGAGCTGCTCCCGTGCGGCCAGCGCGTCCTGCTCCGCTGGGGCCATGCTGCGCCCAGCATGGCCGGGCCGGGGCCGAGCGGGGCCGGTACAACCGGGTCGGGTCCTGCCGGGCCGGTGCCGCGGGGAAAGCGCCGAGCCCGCCCCCGCCCCTCACGTCCGGGCCTCGCTACAATGTATCCGCGCCCCACCGGCCTGAATGGGCCCGGCCTCCTCCCTCCCATTGGCCGCGGGACGTGAATGAGGCGTCGGTCATTGGTCGAAGGCAGCGCCGGGCACGCTGATAGGCTGAGGGCGCGGCCGCGCTCCCGCCCGCCGCTCCCCGGGGCGGGAGCTGGGATTAAGCGCTCGGACAGGGCTAATCCCGCGGCGGGTTAATCCCCGGCGGGGGGGGAACCAGGGACAGGCTGCCCCAGCGCTGGGGGCACCGAGGAGGGCAGGAGCCCGCCCCCCACTCCCACGCCAGGCTGCCGGGCCCCAGGGAGCAGCATCACCCAGGGGGGCCTGGCAGAACCTCCCACCCTGTAGCCCCCAGGGAAGAGAAGGGCTGGCCAGAGCCAGCTCCAGGCAGGAGCGCTGCCATCTCACTGGGCACAGACAATGGGGACACTCTGTTCCCATGGGACGGGGCCAGGCGGCCCTGGGGAGCTGCAGACTCAGACACAGAGGGTTTGTATCCGACACAGCGGCCGTTTCTCTTAAAGCCTTTTATTCACAGACATGGTAGAGACACATGGAAAACCGACAAGATCACACCAGAGAGCACGAGCCCAGGCAGCGCAGTGCATCCCTCCAGCCGGGCCCACGGGGCTGCACCCACCCAGTGCACAAGAAAGCTGAAGTGTTTGAAGCAGACATTTTGTGGACATGCTACAGCAACAGAAGGAACCCAGCATTTAGTATTCCTCCCCTTCCTCCTCTCCCTCCCCTTCCACTGAATCCACCCCCACCTCCTCGTAATCCTTCTCCAGGGCAGCCATGTCCTCCCGGGCCTCCGAGAACTCCCCCTCCTCCATGCCCTCCCCCACGTACCAGTGCACGAACGCCCGCTTGGCATACATCAGGTCAAACTTGTGGTCCAGGCGGGCCCAGGCCTCGGCGATGGCCGTGGTGTTGCTCAGCATGCACACAGCGCGCTGCACCTTGGCCAGGTCCCCCCCGGGCACCACCGTGGGCGGCTGGTAGTTGATGCCCACCTTGAAACCTGTGGGGCACCAGTCCACGAACTGGATGCTACGCTTGGTCTTGATGGTGGCGATGGCGGCGTTGACATCCTTGGGCACCACGTCCCCGCGGTACAGCAGGCAGCACGCCATGTACTTGCCGTGCCGCGGGTCACACTTCACCATCTGGTTGGCCGGCTCGAAGCAGGCATTGGTGATCTCGGCCACCGAGAGCTGCTCATGGTAAGCCTTCTCGGCTGAGATGACGGGAGCGTAGGTGGCCAGTGGGAAGTGGATGCGGGGGTACGGCACCAGGTTGGTCTGGAACTCCGTCAGGTCGACATTCAGGGCCCCATCGAAGCGCAGCGAGGCCGTGATGGAGGACACGATCTGGCTGATGAGGCGGTTGAGGTTGGTGTAGGTGGGCCTCTCGATGTCCAGGTTGCGGCGGCAGATGTCGTAGATGGCCTCGTTGTCCACCATGAAGGCGCAGTCGGAGTGCTCCAGGGTGGTGTGGGTGGTGAGGATGGAGTTGTAGGGCTCCACCACGGCCGTGGAGACCTGTGGGGCCGGGTAGATGGAGAACTCCAGCTTGGACTTCTTGCCATAGTCGACGGAGAGGCGCTCCATGAGCAGGGAGGTGAAGCCGGAGCCGGTGCCACCCCCGAAGCTGTGGAAGACCAGGAAGCCCTGCAGCCCCGTGCACTGGTCAGCCTGGAAGAAGGGAAGAGAAAACAAGACCGATCTGTCATTAATTCTGAACTTAAGCTGCTACAGAGTTGCCCAGGGCAGCAAACATTCCCCCCACCGGGATCTCAGGCCTTTGGGGACTCTTGTCTCTGAGACACAGGCAAGGACAAGCATCTGCCCAGGTGCTCCCGCTCTGTTTCCAGCCATTGCACCCTGTGCATCGCCACAACCAGCCCTCGGAGGAAGGGGCACCTTCCCCCAGGGGTTGGGGGACACTTGGCTCCTTCCTGCCCAGGAGCTGGCTCTTGCAAATGCCTGCACGCAGTGTGCCCCGTGCATCAGGGGAAGAGGGAACCCACACCAGCTACCCCAGCAAGAGTTAAACCCTTGGCACAGCTGCTCTTAAGCAGCTAGTCAAGCAGGATCACAGTGCAGATCTAGAAGAAACCTCACATGACCCTAAAAAATGGATGAAATAAGGTTTTCCCAAGGGCAGAAACGAGCCAGCCTCCCCCCAGGCACTCTCCACCCTCGGGGTGCACATTCAGGGCTTGCAGGGTTTTGAGGGAGTTCAGCCCAGGGGAGGGGACTGATCCTGATCTCCACTCACTCCCCACAGGGAGCCCCAACCTGGTGCAGGGTGCCAAGAACCCTAAAATGCGCCTGGACCCTGGAGGCACAGCCCGACTCCTCATTACTGTCCAGGTCCCACCAGAGGGTTCCCCTTTGTCCACTGGCTGCGGTGGTACCAGCTCCACCGAGGGCTTGTACCCACCAGCTTGCGGATGCGGTCGAGGACCAGGTCGATGATCTCCTTCCCGATGGTGTAGTGCCCACGGGCGTAGTTGTTGGCTGCATCCTCCTTGCCCGTGATCAGCTGCTCGGGGTGGAAGAGCTGCCGGTACGTCCCCGTGCGCACCTCGTCTGCGGGGAGACAGCGCACGTTAGCACCCAGCATCCCATTCACATCACCCACCCCGCGGCCCCCCTCCCCCCCCCGCCACGCTCACCGATCACCGTGGGCTCCAGGTCCACAAAGACGGCCCGGGGCACGTGCTTGCCGGCCCCCGTCTCGCTGAAGAAGGTGTTGAAGGAGTCGTCCCCCCCGCCGATGGTCTTGTCGCTGGGCATCTGCCCGTCGGGCTGGATGCCGTGCTCCAGGCAGTACAGCTCCCAGCAGGCGTTGCCGATCTGCACGCCCGCTTGGCCCACATGGATGGAGATGCACTCGCGCTGCGGGGACACGGAGGGTTAGGGGGGTCAGGCTGGGAGCAGCTCCCACCCTAACGCTGGTTGTGCCCTGGCTCAGCCGGCCACAGCCGACTCAGTGCCCCAAACCTCTGGCTGAGCAGGGTGGGGGCAGCCCAGGAGCCGAGCTTGTCCCAGGATGGGGGGGGGGGGGTGTCTGTGTGTGTGACACGTTTGGGGCCAGACCAGAGCCACCGTTTGGCACAGTGCTGGAGGTATTGGGGGTACCATCAGTCCTCCATCTGCCTCCAAATGGCGCGCAGGGAGGACATTTTACCGCCCTGCAGCACGGGGAGGGCGAGGCTGCGCTGCAGGAGGAGGAAGAGGAAGAAGAGGAAGCGCAGGGCACAGCGGCAGGGACGCGACTGCACCAGCCGACCCGAAACCACCGGGGAGGGATGATGGCGCCACCCCCGGGGCAGGGGGGTCCCTCTGCTCCATCCTCACCCCCCCCCCCCCGCCCCGGGGTCCAGCACATTCCCGGCCGCACCCTGCGCCGCACCACCTGCTCCTGCGCATTCCTCCCACCCGGTGGGTGGGGGGGAACCCGGGGGGTTTATTTTGGGGGGGGACGTGGGATACGGCGCGTGTGGGTTCTGCGAGGAGCCACGGAGCAGGATCAGCCCCATGGGGTCGGACAGACAGCAGGGACCCTCTACCCTTGCCACGGGGGGGGGGGGGTGGGCGCGAGGTTGGGGGTTCAGGGCTGGATTTGGGTGGAGCTGAGGGATTGGGGGTGGGGCTGAGCCCCTTGCGAATGGGGGGGGGGTTTGCCCCCGCCCCGCGCCTTCCCGCGCGCGGGAAGGGTAACGGTCGGGGCTGGGCGCCAAAAGCGGGACAGCCCCGCCCCCGCCTTGGGGGGGGGGGGGGGGTTTACTACCAGAGACCAGGTGCTGCCCCCCCCCAGGGGTGCTTTCCCCGGCAAGGTCGGCTCCCCCAGCCCCTTTCTGCCCCCTCAGCCCCCGCTCTATCCCCCCCGTCCTCCTTTAGCCCCTGCCCTGCCGCCCTCACTCCCCTCCCCGCCACTCCCCGGTCTATCCCTCCCCGTTACCCCCCCAGTCCCTGCTCTGCCGTACGCTCCCCCTAATCCCCGGTCCCCCTCCCCGTCCCAGGGTCTCTACTCCCCCCCCCAAGCCTTTCCCCCTCCCCTCCTGCCCGTTCCCCTCCCCCGCCCCAGCCGTCGCTCCCCCCAGCTCCAGCCTTCATCCACTCCCACCCCTGTTTCCCGGTGCCTCCCCCACATTTTGCAATTCCGCCCCCCCCCCGCCTTTACCATGGCTGCGGCTCGGTTACTCGTCCCGACAAGCAAGGAATCGACGCAAGTACCAGGCTACCGCCACCCCCGGGCGCCCCCCTATATACCGGCCGGGGGGGGTGGGCCGTGTGCCCCCGCCCCGCGCCCCTATTGGCTGCCGCGCCTGCCCATCCGTGCGCTCTCCACCGCGGATTGGCTGCGACGCGTGGCGCGCCCCGCCTCCAACTCCCCCCCCCCCCCCCCCCCGCTGCCGGGCGGGCGTTGCGGGGCTTTGGGGGGGCCCCCCCCGCCGCGGGGTGCACCGTCCGCCCGGGGCTTGCGAAGGGACCCCTCGCCCGGTGCGGAGGGGGGCACTGGGGGGCCTGACCCCCCCCCCCGCTGTAGTAAATCCCCCCATCACTGCGTTTGCCGGTGAGCGGGTGGGAACGGCCGTTCCCGCCCCCCCCCCCCCCCCCCCCGCCTCTCCCCCCGCCCTGGTGCAGCTCCGCTGCAGAGGAAAACTGCGACATGGGGGGCGGGGGGGGGGCGGCACGTGCTGCCGCGCCCGGAGCCCCCCCCCGTGGCCGTTAATCGGCTTCTCCGACCGGACCCCACCGTCCGCCCCCCCCCCCCCCCCCCGCACCGGCCCATCTGCAGCCTGGGGAGCCACCCCCAAACCCCCCCCCCGACCCATCTGCACCACGCGGCACCCCCTCCCCCTCCGGTTTATCTGCGGGTGGCCGCCGCAGCCCTGAATCCTGCCCCGATGGGGGGGCACCGTGCCGCCGCACCCCGGTCTATCTGCCCCGGGGGGGGGTGGGGGGGGTGGATAGACCCCGTTTGATCTCCCGGGGGGGGGGGGGGGGGGGGGCAGAACCCCCTCACTGCAGTGGGCTTTGTCTTAGCCGCGCCGGCAGCACCGCGCCCCCGTCGGCCTGCGTGATGCCCCCGTCCCCAGCCAGTCGCCCCCCCCCCCCCCCCGCTCCCCCTCGCCAGCCCAAATGGGGGATGTCCTGGGGTCCCACCCTGCCCCCCCACCTCCCCGGGGGCGCCTCATCTCGGTGCAGCTCCTCGCCCAGCTGCGAGGGGCCGGTGAGGCGGGGGCGGGGGCAGCACCAGCCCCCACCTAATCCCCGCGGCTATTTACTCCCCATAATCCGCCTTCCCCTTTTGCCCGGAGCTTTGCGGACAACCCAGGGGCCCTTTCGCCACCACACGCTGCCGGCCCCCCCTCCCCCCCCCCCGCCCCCGCCCCACCGGGGCCGCCCCCGCCGCCGCCGCATTGCAGCGGGTGACGTGGCTCCCGCCATTTGCCTCGCGCCGCCGCCGCATGGCCGCCCCGCCGCCGCCGCCCCCGCCGGGACGGGGGAGTTCTCTCCCCCCCCCAGCTCCGGCTCTCTCTGGTCGCACCGGGCTCTCGCGGCCGTTTTCGGGGCGGGGGGCGGCCGGACCGAGCCTGGAACCAGCTGGGCTCCCAGCACTGCCAATGTGGCGACCGGGCCGGGCCGCGGCACAGCCCCTCCCAGCCCTCCCCGGTGGGAGCTGGCGTTGCTGACGCGGTAGCCCCCCGGAGGTGGTGGTGGTGGGGAGGGGGGGGTCGTCCATCGTCCGTCCCCCACCCCGCAGCACCCTCTGCCCGCCTCTGCAGCATCCGCTCGAGTTTCATTCCGCGTTCAACTTCCCCTTCATTATTTATCCCTGAGCGCAGCCAGCAGCAACTGGGGGGGGGGGGGGGGGGCAGATGGGGACAGCGGGGCCTGGCTACCCTGTGCCCAGGCAGAGTCTGGGCGGGGGGGGGGGGGCTGCTGCCCCATTTCCCGCTCCCGGTGACTGGGGCTTCCAGGACGACTCCTCTTCGCCACAGCAGGGAACAGAGAGACTGCAGGACACACCAAGACCAGGAGGTTGGGGGGGGGGGGGGGGGGGGGGGGGAGTGAAGCACCCACCCATCCCTATACACCCAGCAGGGTGTCGGGGGGGTAACAACACCCATCCCCGGACACCTAGGAGGATGAAGGGGGCCACTTTCAGCCCCCTGGGGATTGAGGTTCCGCAGTCCCTCCCCTGCCTAAGCACAGCAGAGACCCTCCCAGGCTTCTCGCAGACTGGGAAGGGGGTTTGGAGATTTCCCCCCCCCCACCATGGACTCACTTGGCTCCTGGTGTTAAAAAAAGGCTGCCCCCCAGCCCCTGGTACAGGGCCATGGGACAGTGGTGGGAGGGGGGGGGGCACATGCCCAGCCCAGGGGCAGCACAACAGCAGGATGGGGAGGGAGAACAGGTTTGGGGAGCACAGGGCTGGGGGGGCTGTAGGGTGCTGGGCTCAGCACAACCCCAGGCACCCCGCTCGGGGACCTGGGTGCAGCCAGGGACCCTGGGGCCATGCCAGGGGCTGTTGGGGACAGCATCCAAACCCGGGGAGGGACATCACGCCACAGAGTAAAGACACCAGAGCCAGGGGGTAAGACAGGGAATGCTTTTTATTTAGACCCACAGGAGAGGACGGGTGGGTCCGTAACAGACTTTTCCATTGAAGCACAGACCATTGGACAGGACAGACCGCGGCGCACACACTGCTACAGACCCCCGGGGGGGTCTTCAACTAGGTTATGTTCCCTGTAGGAGCAGCACCCTTGTGAGAGTTTAGTATTCCTCCCCTTCCTCCTCTCCCTCCCCTTCCACTGAATCCACCCCCACCTCCTCGTAATCCTTCTCCAGGGCAGCCATGTCCTCCCGGGCCTCCGAGAACTCCCCCTCCTCCATGCCCTCCCCCACGTACCAGTGCACGAACGCCCGCTTGGCATACATCAGGTCAAACTTGTGGTCCAGGCGGGCCCAGGCCTCGGCGATGGCCGTGGTGTTGCTCAGCATGCACACAGCGCGCTGCACCTTGGCCAGGTCCCCCCCGGGCACCACCGTGGGCGGCTGGTAGTTGATGCCCACCTTGAAACCTGTGGGGCACCAGTCCACGAACTGGATGGTGCGCTTGGTCTTGATGGTGGCGATGGCGGCGTTGACATCCTTGGGCACCACGTCCCCGCGGTACAGCAGGCAGCACGCCATGTACTTGCCGTGCCGCGGGTCACACTTCACCATCTGGTTGGCCGGCTCGAAGCAGGCATTGGTGATCTCGGCCACCGAGAGCTGCTCATGGTAAGCCTTCTCGGCTGAGATGACGGGGGCGTAGGTGGCCAGTGGGAAGTGGATGCGGGGGTACGGCACCAGGTTGGTCTGGAACTCCGTCAGGTCGACATTCAGGGCCCCATCGAAGCGCAGCGAGGCCGTGATGGAGGACACGATCTGGCCTATCAACCTATTGAGGTTGGTGTAGGTGGGCCTCTCGATGTCCAGGTTGCGGCGGCAGATGTCGTAGATGGCCTCGTTGTCCACCATGAAGGCGCAGTCGGAGTGCTCCAGGGTGGTGTGGGTGGTGAGGATGGAGTTGTAGGGCTCCACCACGGCCGTGGAGACCTGTGGGGCCGGGTAGATGGAGAACTCCAGCTTGGACTTCTTGCCATAGTCGACGGAGAGGCGCTCCATGAGCAGGGAGGTGAAGCCGGAGCCAGTGCCGCCCCCGAAGCTGTGGAAGACCAGGAAGCCCTGCAGCCCCGTGCACTGGTCAGCCTGGCAAGGAGAAACAATGGGGGGGACATGTTGAGTCTGGGCAGCAGTAGAAGTTGCTTCTTCCTCTCTGTGGCCTCATGAGGACATTTGGGGGATTTCCAGCAGCTGAGCAGGAGCCACTGGGATGGGATGTCTCTCACCCCGTCTGTTGGGCACTGAGTCATGGCTGAATCCCCCAGGGAAGCCCCTTGGCCCCCTGGGTGGGAGAGTGGCCAGAAGCACCTCGCAGGGTGCCACCTGCTTGGCAGCAGAACAGGGACCGGTTTGGGGATGGGGTTTGGGCATCGGGGAGCAGGGCAAAGCGCCAGCCCCAGCAGAGCCGCATGGCTCTGGGATGGGCCGGTTGGAGCTGCACAGTCACCAGGACGCCCGTCCCCAGCTGCACGCAGCTGGACTCGGCTGCGGCGAGAGCCAAGCAGGAACAAAGAGGGAATTGCACAGCTCAGCACCGCCAGTGCCTGGGGGCCACGGCGCTGTGGAGTGGCTCCAACACCCCAGCAGCGCCGCGTCCCGCTGCTGGCCAATGGCAGCTGCTGCAGAACAGGATTAACATTAATTAATATATTAAATCTAAACCCAGCCTGGCTAGTCCAGAGGGGAGGGCGAGACTGAGAACCGAGTCTTTGTCCTCGGCTCACCACCCTCGAGCCCCACCCGCCCCTACCAGCTTGCGGATGCGGTCGAGGACCAGGTCGATGATCTCCTTCCCGATGGTGTAGTGCCCACGGGCGTAGTTGTTGGCCGCATCCTCCTTGCCCGTGATCAGCTGCTCGGGGTGGAAGAGCTGCCGGTACGTCCCCGTGCGCACCTCGTCTGCGGGGAGACAGCGCACGTTAGCACCCAGCATCCCATTCACATCACCCACCCCGCGGCCCCCCTCCCCCCCCCGCCACGCTCACCGATCACCGTGGGCTCCAGGTCCACAAAGACGGCCCGGGGCACGTGCTTGCCGGCCCCCGTCTCGCTGAAGAAGGTGTTGAAGGAGTCGTCCCCCCCGCCGATGGTCTTGTCGCTGGGCATCTGCCCGTCGGGCTGGATGCCGTGCTCCAGGCAGTACAGCTCCCAGCAGGCGTTGCCGATCTGCACGCCCGCTTGGCCCACATGGATGGAGATGCACTCGCGCTGCGGGGGCAGGACATGCGGCCGTGTCACCCCCGAGCTCCCCCCTTTGTCTCTGTGTCCCCGGCTGCAGCACCCACCCAGGACGGGCTGGCAGCGAGCTGCGAAGGGCCAGTCCCCAGGGCTGCACGGGGCCAGCTCAGCCCAGGGGCCCGATCCTGTCTGGACGCACCCTATTGTTCTGGGTCCTGGCAGGCACCGAGTGCTGCAGGGGGGGTGCTCCGCTCCCAGGGTCCCATCCTGCTCTCCCGCCCCCCCTCCATGAGGGAGCTGGGACCCTGCCTGTTGTGGGATGGGGAGCGCAGCTCCAGGGGCTCATCCTGCCTCAAGGGACTGGGACCACACCCAGGGCAAGACAGGGAGTCCCAGGGGCCCCATCCTGCTCCACCCACCCCGTTGAGACCCAGCATCGCCCAGTGGGGGGGATCTCAGCACCAGGGGCTCATCCTAGCTACTCAGGCCCCCATTGAACCAGGGCCACGCCCAGTGTGGGACTGGGGGGGCCTCATCCTGCCGTGCCTTGTCCTCCGGTGCAGGACAGGGTGCTCAGCACCGGGGGGCGGGGCCGTTCTGCTCTGCCCGCCCCACAACCGGGGACCCGTTCTGCCCCGTTAAACCGGGGCCACGCCCAGTGCAGGCTGAGGGCTCAGCTCCGGGGGGGTGTGGGGGGGTCTGCCCTGCCCGGTTTAATGGGAGCCACGCCCAGTGCGGAACGTCGTCTCGGTACCGGGAATGGGGGGGGGCCCGATCCTGCCTCATCGAGCCGGTGCCACACCCAGTACGGGCTCAGGGCTCAGCACCGGGGATCCATCCTGCCCGGTTTAACGGGAGCCACGCCCGATGCGGGCTCGGGGATCAGCCCGGGGACCCATCCTGCCCGGTTTAACGGACATCGCGACTGATACGGGCTCAGGGGTCGGTCCCAGGGGTCCCATCCTGCCCCGTTTAACGGGAGCCACGCCCGGTTCGGGCTCGGGCCTCGGTCCCTGGGAAAGCAGGGGGACGCAGCCAGCCCCATTTAACGGGAGCCACGCTCGGGGCTGTCCCGCGCGACCCCCCCGCCCGATTTAACGGGAGACACACCCGGTGCGGGCTCAGCCCCGGGGTCGAGGGCCCCATCCTGGGCAGGGGGGATAGGACGGGGGACAACGATGGGACCTCCCCGTACCACACAACCCTCCCCCCGTCCTCACCATGGCGGCGGCGGCGGTCGGTCCGGGGCGGTCTCACAGCCCGACGCTGAGGCGGTCGATGTAAGAGGCGCGGCGGAGCGCGGGGCTCGGTGCGGGGCTTTATAGGCCCGGCGGGGCGGGGCGGGCGGCGGGGCCGGGGGCGGCGGCGGAGGCGGCCATTGGCGCGGGGCGGGATGAGGTAATTCCACCCCCCCACCCCCCCCCCGGGGCCGCAGACAAAGGCCGGGCGGCGCGGGGGGGCTACGGCGGCCACCGACCGGCCTCGCCGCCGGTTCCTGCCCGCCGCCGTCTGGGCCCCGGTCCCGGCCATGTCCTTGGCCCCAGCCATGTGCCCGGTGTGTCCCGGTCCCCGTTTTTGGCCGAGCCGCTGTGCCCGGCCACGCCCTGGTCCTCATCCCCAGTTGTGCCACCGTCCCCAGTGCCGTGGTTCCCAGTGATGTCCCTGTCCCCATCCCCAGTCAGACCCTGGTCTCCATTCCTGGCCACGCCCTGGTCCCCATCACGAGCCACACCACCGTCCCCCTATCTGGCCACTGGTTCCCAGTAATGTCCCTGTCCCCATCCTCAGCCGTACTCTGGTCCCTGTACCCAACCATGCTGTTGTCCCCATTCCCGGTCACACTCTGGTCCCCATCCCCAGCCACACCCCGGTCCCCGTCTCCGTCCATGTCCCTGTCCCCAGCCACACCCTGGTCCCCATCTCTGGCCATGTCCCTGTCCCCATCCCTGAGGACACCGTCCCTGTGCCTGGCCATGCCCCAGTGCCCTGGTTCCCAGCCACGTCTTGGCCCCTGTCCCCACCGTGGCCCAGTGCCTGTCCTGGCTGCAGCCTGGCCCTTTCCCGGCTGTGCCCCGTCCCTTCCAGCGCCTCTTTGTCTGCTCAGGCAGCAGAAACCAGCCCTGCGGGGCCCAACCCGGGGGAGAAAACCTCTTCCCCCAGGGCAGCTGGGGATGGGCAGGGCCAGGGGGGCTGGGGACAGCAGGGGGACATGGGGGACAAAGCCCCGAGGTTGCTCCCAGCACAGTTTTGGCTTGGACCGAGCAGCAGCTGCTCTGCGGCAGCTGGTGGTTGGGACGCAGCTGGGACACTGGGGCATGTGTCCCCTGGCCACCCCTCCATCTGCTGCAGCCCCTGCACAGCCCCCCTGAGCCACTGTCCCTGTGGCCCTGGGGGGTTCCCCCTCCTCGGGGGGGGTGTGTTCCCCCTCCCATTTGCCCCTGCAAAGCCCACAGTGGATGGGGGTGGGGGCTGGGTGTTGCCCCTCCAAGGTGGGGACTACAGGGGGCTCAGCCACTGCAGAGGGGTGAGCCCACGCCCCACACGGGGGCTGACCCCAGCTGTCGCAGGTGGAGCTGCCAGGATCGTCCCCCCATGCCCCCCCCTGCTGAGAAATCACATTTTTTCTCAGCATTTCCCACCTTATGCAGATTTCTGGGCAGCTCCAGGTTCCCACGTCCCCACCACCAGCCTCACGTCCCTGCCACCAGCCCCATGTCCCTGCCGCCAGCCCCATGCTCTGCCAGCCCGGTGGTTTTGGGGTGCTGCTGGAACGACGTGGGCGCGGGGACGAGCGGGCGCTCAGGTCCCTCGGGGCCGCGGGGCTGCAGACAAAGAGGGGCTGGGATTTGGGCATTGCCTGCCAGAACAAAGGGCCAGGCAGCCCTGGCTGCGCCAAGCGGCAGATTGGGCTCCCACCAGGCTGGTCCCTGTTGCCAACGGGTGTTTAGGGGGACACCAGCCCCAAAGTGGCTCAGTCCCAAAGTGGCTCAGTCCCCAGCCCCCAGCCCCACACCAGGTCTGTCCTTACATGGAAAACTTCTCCTGCCTTTGTCTCCCCACAGCCCCTCAGCACCGCTGTGGAGCCTGTCAGGGTGTCCCCAGGGCGTCCCCAGGGTCTGGGGTGTGTGGGGCTCACAGCAGCCCCCACCTTGGGGACCCATCTCCACGCTGAGGGGGGGGTCACTGCCCATCCTGTCCCCTGAGCCGTGGGGTGCCCCGAGGGGTGGCGGGTGGCTCAGCCCCTGCGGACGATGCAGGGTGTAGGGCAAGGGGCCCTGGGGGTTGGGGGGGCCCCCCTGGGTGTTGCTCCCCCCCTCCCCAGCCCCTTCCCATCTCGTTAGGTATGGAAGGCCACTCGTCCCAGCGCCAGCTGTTGCCAGGCAACGGCCGTGGTGGCAGAGTTGCTAGGAGACCGGTTGCTAGGAGATGGGCTGGGACCCCCTCCCCCCCCCCCCCCCCATTCCCTTTCCCCAACATCCATCCCGGGGCCTGGCCGGGGGGGACGACTGTTGGGGGGAATGGGGCTGGGGTCCCCCCACTGCCCGGCCCTGCTGTGTTTGGGTGGGGGGGCACCATCCTCGGGGCCCCCCAGTGCCTGACCCCGCTGTGCTGTGCCAGGGGGGGTACACAGGCCCTGGGGTCCCCCAATGCCCAGTCCCACTGCATTCTGCCATGGGGGTCACCAGCCCTGGCCCCCCCCCCCCCCCCCCATGTCCAGCCCCAGTATCTGCTGGGGGGGGGGGGATCTGGCCAAGCTCTCAGCTGCCCCCCCAGCTCCCCCCTTGGCTCCCAGCCCCCCCAGCCCTTCCCGGCCGCCTGTGCTGTGTTGACTGTTGGTAGCAACGCAGCAGCTCCTGGTGACTGTTGCTGCTCTCCCCCCCCTCCCCCCCTGCCATCTCCACCGCCCGAGCGCCACGGAGCGGGACAGGCCATTGGCCCCCCCAGGGTCCCGTCTGGCTGTGCAGAGCCCCCAGCCCTGCCCATGGCTGCCCCCCCCCCCCCCCCGGCTCCCGCTGGGTATCTCGGGGGGCTCCGAGAGCCAGCGTCTCCGTTCTCCCCCCGGCGGCGCAGCCCGGTGTGGGACGATTTCCTGGCCGCTGGCTCATGGCCGAGGTTTCCCGCCCCCCCTTCCCCCCCCCCCCTCCCCAAATTTGGGCCCTTCCTGGGGTGCCCTCACTGGTGACCTCACACCCCACAGCCAGGACACATCCATCCCTGGGGATCAGGGGGTCCCGGCCCCATTGGGGGCTGCCATGGCTCCCGGGGAGGGGGCAACATCCTGGGCACCAGCTGCTGCTATTTTTAACCTATTTTCCCGCAGAATGTGGCGTGCGAGGGCCCGCTCTGTCCTCCCCTGCCACCATCGATGTGACGGGTTCATTGAAACGGAGAGAGACGGGACAGCTTGGGGGCGGGGGCTGCTCCTCACTGGGGTGCAGGATGAGGCCCTGGTACAGCAGGGGGCACGGGACAGGCCCTGCCGTCCCCCGACTGGCTCGGGGTTGGGACTGGGGGGCTGGAGGGGGACAGTGGAGGCGGTGGCACCCGTCCCTGGCCGTGCCTGGCCCTGCAGCCCCCCTCCGAAGGGCAGGGCGAGGGACCCTCCGATCCCCGGTGCTGGGGGCAGAGGGTGACCCCGCTCCATTGGAAGGAGCAGGGGGGGTGTCACCGTGTGTCCCTGCAGCCTGGGTGGCCCCCCCTGCACCCCCCACTCCCTCCCAGCACTTCGGGAGCCACAACAATAGGGAGGCTCAGACCCAGGGAGGGGGGACACGGGGGGGGGGGGGGGGGGACGACACGGGGGGCAGGACAGGGTGCGGGGGAGGCAGCCGGGGGGGTGCGGGGGGGCTGCGGCTATGCTGGCCGTGGGGAGGGGGCTGCAGCAGCGCTCGGCGCTGGCGGGGCGGCACCGCATTGCGGCAAAGCCGGGGATAAAGGAGCAGGGCGGGGGCGAGGTGGGAGGGACCGCGCTGCCAGGGGACCCCCGCTCCGCCCGCCCCCCTCAAAGCACCCCCCGACCCCCAGCAGGACCCCGGAGCCAAGGTGGGGGGCCCATGGGGGGCTCTGGTGGTTCAAGGAGCGGGTGTTGCAGGGGCACCAGCCACGCCGACCCCAGGCGGGTGCCAGCGCTGGGGATGTGCCCAGGGATTGGGGGGACACCGGGATGCCCAGGGAGTGGGGGGGGACACCAGGGTGCCCAGGGAGTGGGGGGGGACACAGGGGATGCCCAGGGAGTGGGGGGGACATGGGAGATGCCCAGGGAGTGGGGGGACACCGGGGTGCCCAGGGAGTGGGGGGGGACACCAGGGTGCCCAGGGAGTGGGGGGGGACACAGGGGATGCCCAGGGAGTGGGGGGGGACATGGAGATGCCCAGGGAGTGGGGGGGACACCGGGGTGCCCAGGGAGTGGGGGGGACATGGGAGATGCCCAGGGAGTGGGGGGACACAGGGGATGCCCAGGGAGTGGGGGGACACCAGGGTGCCCAGGGAGTGGGGGGGGACACAGGGGATGCCCAGGGAGTGGGGGGGACATGGGAGATGCCCAGGGAGTGGGGGGACACCGGGGTGCCCAGGGAGTGGGGGGTCACAGCGGGAGCCCAGGGGGTGCTGGCTCAGCCGTTGTGCACGGTGCTGGGCAGTGGGGGGCTGGCTGCAGCCTTGGGACAGTGGTGCACGGGGACCCCAAGGGTGCACGGGGTGACACGGGGGCCCCACAGGGATGCGCTGCTCCCAGCTGTGCCTGGGGCAGCGGGGGCATTGCCGCGGCTGCTCCCCCAGGGGCGTCCGGCACCCTCCACCCTCAGCTCTCTGCAGACCGGCGCTGCAGGGGACACGGTCCCTTTGCCGGGGGGACACACACCAAGGGAGTGACCCCAGTGCAGGGGTGGGGGGTTGAAGCCTGGCGTGGGGGTCTCCGGGGCTGCCTGTGTCCCCACGCTGTCCCCAAACCTGTCTCTGGCCCTGGCAATGTGACCCTGACATGCGCTCACCCCAGCCCAGGGCGGGGGGGGGGCCCAGGGCGCTGCTCCCCGGGGGGTGAGCATGGGGTGACACCCCCCCCCCCAACCCGCCCCACAGGAACTGCCCCTGTGTGGGTTACCCCAAGGAGCCGCCCGCCCCAGGGGCTGGCAGGGGAACACGGGCGGTGGCCGGGTGCAGGAGCCGGCGCGGCGGGTGCCCGCGGGGCTTCCCACGGGATGGGGACAAGGATGGGGACGGGGACAAGGACGGGGATGGGGACAGCTGGACCCCTGTGGCCCCCACCCAGCCCAAGCTGGGCCGTGGTGCTGCCTGGCCAGAACTCGGGTCTAGGGCTGCGGCCAGGGGGTGCAGAGACACCCCCCGCCCAGGGCTGAGCCCCCTGATCCTAATACCCCCTAATGCCCCCCCCAATGCCCCGCTGCCTCTAATGCCCCCCCACCCCTAATGCCCCCCTAACGTCCCACTGTCCCTAGTGGCCCCCCACCTAATGCCCCCCAGCCCCGCTGCCCCTAATGGCCCCCTCCACCTAATGCCCCCCAGCCCCGCTGCCCCTAATGGCCCCCCCGCCTAATGCCCCTCAGCCCCGCTGCCCCTAATGCCGCCCCTGCCTAATGCCCCCCCCGCCCCGCTGCCCCTAATGCCCCCCCCGCCTAATGCCCCCCAGCCCCGCTGCCCCTAATGCCCCCCCCGCCTAATGCCCCCCGCCCCGCTGCCCCTAATGCCCCCCCCGCCTAATGCCCCCCTGCCCCGCTGCCCCTAATGGCCCCCCCGCCTAATGTCCCCCAGCCCCACTGCCCCTAATGGCCCCCCCGCCTAATGCCCCCCCGCCCCACTGCCCCTAATGCCCCCCCGCCTAATGTCCCCCCGCCCCGCTGCCCCTAATGGCCACCCCGCCTAATGCCCCCCAGCCCCACTGCCCCTAATGGCCCCCTCCACCTAATGCCCCCCCGCCCCGCTGCCCCTAGTACCCCCCCAATGCCCCCCCGCCTAATGCCCCGCTGCCCCTAATGCCCTCCGACCCCTTCTGTTCCCCCCGTCGCCTCCTGCCCCCCCGACCCGCCTCCCGCCCTCCACATTCCACTCTGCTGACGTAACCGCCTACGCACCCTCGCCGGCTTTCGAACCGGCCAATGGGAATCGAGGCGTGGCGGCGAAGGCGTGGCCCGCGGCGGGGGCGTGGCCGCCGGAGGGGGCGCGTGGTCCGGAGGGGCGGGGAAAGGCCCGGCCCCGCCCAATCGGCCCCGCCCCGCGGAGGCCCCGCCCCCCGGGGTATATCACGGCGGGGCCCCGCCGGGGACCCCCCGCCTCCCTCATCAGCGGCTCCGTAACGGTTCGGGCAGTGAGCGGCCATGGTGAGGGACATCGCGTGGGGACACGGCTGGGGACTGTGGGGGACACACACACGGACACGTACCGCGGGGGTGGGACCCCTCCTCCCGGGGCAGCACGTGGGGCTGCGGTCCGGTGGGTGACGGCTCCTCGCGTGTCCAGGACCCCCGCTATGGGGCTGCCAAGCACTCTCACGGCCCCGGGAAGGCCCTGGGGTGGGGGGGACATGGGACTCCGCGCATCACCGCGGGAGGGGGGTGTGTGTGGCGCTGTGACACTTCCCCCGGCCGGGGCTCGGTGCTCCCACCCCCGGGCTGTGCCGGTCCCCCCGGGCTCCCTGTCTCTCCGTGGGGGGACACGCCGGGGCGCACTGCGTGGCCCGGGCTCCCACGAGGGTCCTGGACGCGTTCCCACAGCCCACCTTGAGACTCCCCAAGCAGGGGGGGGGACGTGCCCCGAGGGGGGTGTGGGGGTGCTGGGGGGGGACCCTATTGCCGCCCCCTCCATGGGGACAGGGAGTGCGGGTGGAAGCGAGTCCCAGCGGCGGGGGGTGACGGTGGCGGCCGCCCCCACTCTCACCCCGGCCCGGGCACAACCGGCAGCGGCTGCGACGGGGAAACTCTTCCCGGGAAACTTCCCGGCTCCCGGAGTTCGCTCGTGGGGCAGGAGGGCTGCCGCCAGGCGCCCATCCCCGTGGGTCAGGCCTGGCGGCGGGGCCGGGACAGCCCGGGGTTGGTCAAGGACTGGTGGAGAAAAGGGGGGGTTTCCCTTTTCCGTGGGGCCCGCGGTGCACCCGAACAGGGGGAGGGGGGTGATGGGCCAGATGAGGAGGGGGGGCTGAAGTTGTCCCTGTCCCAGTGCAAGGGTTGGGTGGTGGGGACTGGGAATAACGCTGGGGAATCCCAGCTCCTGGCTGTGGGTCAGTGGAGGGGTGAATGACTCCAACCTGTGTTAGGGTGGGGGCTATCTTCAACTGTCCCTGAACCTGCCCTGAGACTCCCCCCCTGCCCAGCAAGAGTGTCCCCTGAGGCAGGATGAGCCCCTGGAGCTGTGCTCCCCATCCCACAACAGGCAGGGTCCCAGCTCCCTCATGGAGGGGGGGCGGGAGAGCAGGATGGGACCCTGGGAGCGGAGCACCCCCCCTGCAGCACTCGGTGCCTGCCAGGACCCAGAACAATAGGGTGCGTTCAGACAGGATCGGGCCCCTGGGCTGAGCTGGCCCCGTGCGGCCCTGGGGACTGGCCCTTCGCAGCTCGCTGCCAGCCCGTCCTGGGTGGGTGCTGCAGCCGGGGACACAGAGACAAAGGGGGGAGCCCGGGGGTGACACGGCCGCATGTCCTGCCCCCGCAGCGCGAGTGCATCTCCATCCATGTGGGCCAAGCGGGCGTGCAGATCGGCAACGCCTGCTGGGAGCTGTACTGCCTGGAGCACGGCATCCAGCCCGACGGGCAGATGCCCAGCGACAAGACCATCGGCGGGGGGGACGACTCCTTCAACACCTTCTTCAGCGAGACGGGGGCCGGCAAGCACGTGCCCCGGGCCGTCTTTGTGGACCTGGAGCCCACGGTGATCGGTGAGCGTGGCGGGGGGGGGAGGGGGGCCGCGGGGTGGGTGATGTGAATGGGATGCTGGGTGCTAACGTGCGCTGTCTCCCCGCAGACGAGGTGCGCACGGGGACGTACCGGCAGCTCTTCCACCCCGAGCAGCTGATCACGGGCAAGGAGGATGCGGCCAACAACTACGCCCGTGGGCACTACACCATCGGGAAGGAGATCATCGACCTGGTCCTCGACCGCATCCGCAAGCTGGTGAGCATTCCATGGGATCTCTCAGGGTGGGTCCATCCCCAGGGGATGGCTGGGGACAAAGGGATGCGGGATTCCCTGTGGAGGTGACCAGCAGGTCCTTCTCACCCCATCAGCACTTTGGGCCGCATCCTCTCAAGGACAGATGGTGGAGCTGCCCCAGGAGGGACCTGCTGCCCCAGGGTGTGGGTGACAGGTCTGGGCTGTCCCCCACACGGGACACACCTTCCCCAGGGGCAGCAGGGCCCTGTCCTGGCTGTGTCCCAGGCTCGGCTGTGGGGAGGAGGATGGGAAGCCCCATGCCTGGGGCAGGGGGGCCCATGAAGCCCTGGTTTGGATGCTGGTGCAGCACTGGTTTGACTGGTGCGGCTGCCCGAGCTCTTTGAACCTCCGGTTCCCACACTGTGGCTGGCGCCGGGGCTGGCTGGACCTGCTGTGCCACCGGCTCCGCTCCGGGAGCTCCTGGCGCATCAAAGGCTGAGCTGGCTACCCATGGGCTTGTGTGGTAAGGGTGGCTCCTGCTGCACCCATCTTGGGGAGGACGAAGGTGTGAGGCCATGGCTGACCTGCTCCGGACCCCGCTGGGGACTCTCCCAACAGGCTGACCAGTGCACAGGGCTGCAGGGCTTCCTGGTCTTCCACAGCTTTGGGGGCGGCACCGGCTCCGGCTTCACCTCCCTGCTCATGGAGCGCCTCTCCGTCGACTATGGCAAGAAGTCCAAGCTGGAGTTCTCCATCTACCCGGCCCCACAGGTCTCCACGGCCGTGGTGGAGCCCTACAACTCCATCCTCACCACCCACACCACCCTGGAGCACTCCGACTGCGCCTTCATGGTGGACAACGAGGCCATCTACGACATCTGCCGCCGCAACCTGGACATCGAGAGGCCCACCTACACCAACCTCAACCGCCTCATCAGCCAGATCGTGTCCTCCATCACGGCCTCGCTGCGCTTCGATGGGGCCCTGAATGTCGACCTGACGGAGTTCCAGACCAACCTGGTGCCGTACCCCCGCATCCACTTCCCACTGGCCACCTACGCCCCCGTCATCTCAGCCGAGAAGGCTTATCATGAGCAGCTGACGGTGGCCGAGATCACCAATGCCTGCTTCGAGCCGGCCAACCAGATGGTGAAGTGTGACCCGCGGCACGGCAAGTACATGGCGTGCTGCCTGCTGTACCGCGGGGACGTGGTGCCCAAGGATGTCAACGCCGCCATCGCCACCATCAAGACCAAGCGTAGCATCCAGTTTGTGGACTGGTGCCCCACAGGTTTCAAGGTGGGCATCAACTACCAGCCGCCCACGGTGGTGCCCGGGGGGGACCTGGCCAAGGTGCAGCGCGCTGTGTGCATGCTGAGCAACACCACGGCCATCGCCGAGGCCTGGGCCCGCCTGGACCACAAGTTTGACCTGATGTATGCCAAGCGGGCGTTCGTGCACTGGTACGTGGGGGAGGGCATGGAGGAGGGGGAGTTCTCGGAGGCCCGGGAGGACATGGCTGCCCTGGAGAAGGATTACGAGGAGGTGGGGGCTGACAGTGTGGAGGGGGAGGAGGAGGGGGAGGAATATTAGTGCCTTGTCTCTTCTGCCGGTTACACTGTGGTGCTCTTCATTAAAATGGCTCTTTCCACTCTTGCCTCGTTTATTGTCCCAGCACAATCTGCTTTGCAGTGACCTGGGAGGGTGTCCCAAGGCGGGGGGGAGTCCTGGCTGAGCTGGCCTGGGGTGGCTGCCTGGCCGTGCTGGGGGGGTCCTGGCTAGGACTGGGGTCCCTCGGCTGTCTCCTGTGCTGGGAGCTGGCTATGCTCTGCTGGGCTGCTTGCACGGTCCACGTGTTTCCTTCCCCCCCTGCCCCATTGTCCCCAGGGGTCCCCGTAACATGTGTGGGGCCCCAGGTGGGGTGAGGACCCCTGGGAACAGCCCCCGGGGAGGCAGGGAGCCCCCAGTGCCCTGCCCCAGCACCTGCCCCTCCAGCCTTGGCTGCGTGGGCAGGATCGGGCCCTGGGCACGGCTGGTGCAGACAGGCTGTACCCGCCGTCATGCTCCTCGCATGGAGCTCTGCAGAGCTGGGGAGGGGTGCGTCATGGATGGGGGGGACCCCCCCCTCCCTCCCCCGCAGCCTCTGGGCTGACCCCTTCCCGTAAGCGCCGCCCCCGCTGCCTGGCAAGGTGCGGGGGGGGGGGGGCAGAGCCCATTCTCCAGTGCTGCCACCGCACAGGGCGGCTCCGGCAGAGCCGAGTCATGGCTGTCCCCAAGAAAGATGGGGGGGGGGGGACGGACAGGGCCCTGGGGAGGGGGGAGATAGGCGCATTGCCTGCTCCATGGGGCTGAGCGCCCCGGGCAGGATGGGACCCGGCTGAGGCGGGGGCTCCGCTGAGCCCTGCAGCAGGGGTTGGGGAGGGGGCTCTCCCTGCAGCCCCCAGCCCCTCCCTGCATCCCAGTGGGGGGGCTGCACCCCCTGCTCCCCATGCTGCTTAAGGAGGGACCCCACAACCTTCGGTACTGCCCTGCACCTCACGCAGTCCCCCAGCCCCTCTCCTGGCAGGGGGAGACCCGGCCATGTGGATGCTGCCCAGCCCCCCCCCCGCGGGGGTCTGCATCCCACGTAGTCCCCCCCCGGTGCTGCCGGGCTCCTCTGCCCGCATCCTCGGGGGGGGGCGAGCCTGCAGTCCCCACCCCGCGTCCCGACGGGGGTCCCCGGCCACTCTCCCCGCCTCCCCGCAGCCCCCGGCCCGCCCCTCCCGGCCGGGAGACCCCTCCCCTCGCACCCCCGGGTCCCCCCGGCGGGGCGGATCCGTCTCCCGCTATAAACAGCCGGTACCGGCGGCCGCCACCTCCCCAGTATCGCCATGAGCCGCGGCGGCCGCGCCCCCAACCCGCGCCGCGCTCTCGGGGCGCCGCCGCCCCTCACGGCGGCTCCGGGGCTGCTGGCGGCGGCGGCGGCGGCCCGAGGCGCGGAGCGGGAGGAGCTGGCGGCGCTGAACGATCGCTTCGCCGCCTTCCTGGAGCGGGTGCGGGCGCTGGAGCGGCAGAACGGGGCCCTGCGAGCCGCCCTCGGCCGTGCCGCCGCCGCCGCCGCGCCCCGCACCGCCGGGCTGGTGCAGGGGGAGCTGCGGGGGCTGCGGGAGCGGCTGCAGCGCCTCGGCCGGGACCGGGACCGGCTCCAGGCCGAGCGGGACGGGCTGGCCGCCGACCTGGTGGCCCTGCGGCAGCGGTGGGTGGGCGGCTGGGCCGGGGGATGCAGCGGGGGGAGGCATGGGGAAGGGGGGTGCACTGCAGGATGCAGCGGGCTGGGAACAGGGGGATGTACCGGGATGAGGGATGCACCGGGAATGGGGATCGGGGGATGCACCGGTGTGGGGGTGGGGAGTGCACCGCGGGGGGATACCGGAGTGATGGGAACCAGGGGATGTACCGGAAAGGGACCGGCCACGTATTGGGATGGGGACAGGGGATGTGGAGGGGACAGGGACCGGGCGATGCGCCGGGGGGCCGTTGGAGTGGGGAACAGGGGATGCACCGGGATGGGGATGTAGGATGCACCGGGATGCGCTGGAGAAGGCAGCCGGAGATGCCTCCGGGCGTCCTGGGGAGGGAGCGGGGCGGGACGGGGATGGGGGATGCACTGGAGACCGTGGGGAGGGGGCGCGGCGTGCGCTGGGGTGCGCTGGGGAGGTGGGGACTGGGAGAGCCGGGCTCTGCGGAAGGGCGGGGCACTGGGCGGGGCACTGGGCGGGGCACTGGGCGGGGCACGGCGGGGTGGGGCACTGGGAGCGGACTGGGACGAGCACCGGGGGGGGGGGAGATGGGGCCGGGGCAGGGCTGGACCTCCCCGGGAGAGGAGTGTGTCCCAGTGAGGGGTTCTGGGGGGCTGCAGTGGGGTCATGGCCCCACAGCCCTGGGGTGGTGTGACAGGGCCCGGCTGGGGTCCCCCAGGATCTGGGGGTCCTGCGGGAGGGGCTGGTCCTGTCCTGACTGTGCAGGGACAGGGACACCCCAGGGCTGTCCCTTTCCAGGGCTGGGGCCAGCCCAGACCCTTGGGGGCTGTGAGGGGGGAGCGGCTCTTCCTTCTCCTCCATCCCTGTGTGTCTGCAGCATGTGGGGGGGCTGCATCAGAGCAGAGGGTCCCAGGCGGCAGGAAACACGAGGTGGGGGGGGCTGCACCCTGTCCCCCGCTTCCTTCTCACTCCTGCTGTCCCCAGGCTGGAGGACGAGACGCAGAAGCGGGAGGATGCGGAGAAGAGCCTGGTGCTTTTCCGCAAGGTGAGGGAGCTGGGGGGCCCGTCCCCCCATGCAGTGCCCACTTCCCCGTCCCGCTCCGTGCCGTGCACGCTGGTGATGCCCATGCCCTACGTGTGGCCCCTGGCCTAAGCTGCCCACGTGTGCGAAGGCCCCAGCAATGATGCCCCGTGCACTAGGTGCTCCCCACCCTGCACTGCCCTGGAGGGGAGCCTGTCCCCTCAGTGCTGTCCCACAGCTTGGCCTGGTCTCTACCCACAGGACGTGGACGATGCCACTCTGTCCCGTCTGGAGCTGGAGCGCAAGGTGGAGCTGCTGATGGACGAGATCGGCTTCCTCAGGAAGCTGCATGAGGAGGTGGGGGGGGATGGGAGGGGGATGGGAGGAGTGGATTGGGTCCTTGTGCTGTGATGTGACGGCTTGCGTGCCCACGCAGGAGCTGCGGGACCTGGAGGTGAGCACCCCAAGCCCCACGGTGCCGGTGGAGATGGAGGTCTGCAAGCCAGAGCTGACGGCCGCGCTGCGGGAGATCCGCACCCAGTACGAGAGCATCGCCGTGAAGAACCTGCAGGAAGCCGAGGAGTGGTACAAGTCGAAGGTACCCAGGGCTGGGGGGGGCCGTGGGGGGACCGGGGCGCCCCGACAGCCCTGACTCCCCCTGGTCCCCACAGTTTGCCGACCTCTCGGATGCGGCCAACCGCAACCACGAGGCGCTGCGGCTGGCCAAGCAGGAGATGAACGAGTCGCGGCGGCAGATCCAGAGCCTCACCTGCGAGGTGGACGGGCTGAAGGGCATGGTGAGAGCCGGGAGGGGTGGTCCCCAGGGGGGAGCACAGGCACTGGGCCTCTGGCCCCATGCGGCCCCTTCTTCCCCTGCAGAACGAGGCGCTGCAGCGGCAGATGCGGGAGATGGAGGACGAGTTTGGGGAGGAGATTGGAAACTACCAGGACGTGGTGGGGCGGCTGGAGCAGGAGATCCAGCAGATGAAGGAGGAGATGGCGCGGCACCTGCGCGAGTACCAGGACCTGCTGAACGTCAAGATGGCCCTGGACATTGAGATCGCCACGTACCGCAAGCTGCTGGAGGGCGAGGAGAGCCGGTGAGGGCGCTCTGCCCTGCGAGGGGAGGCTGGTACCTGCAGCCTCCTGTCCCTGTCACTGCCAGGGTGCAGAGTCCGGCCGGGGGAGAAAGTCCTTCTCCTTGAGTCAGCCCGGCTGTTACGGGATTTTCTTGTGAGGAGGCGGATCTGGGCAAACAAAAAGTTCCCACGGGAGCTTCTTGCTGCTGAGATAAAGGCAAGGCCAGGGGACGGCGCGATGGCGGGGGAGCCGCCGCTGCCTCCTCTCCTGCTGCCTGCCTGGCAGCCCACCCGCACAGCCACTGCCGGCCTGGCACAGGGCAACCGTGGTGTGGGTCACCGACTCGATGGTGTGGAAGGGTCAGGGTCACCAGCGATGCCTGGGAGGAGTCCCCTCACCCCCCTCTTCCCCCCCCCAGGATCACCGTCCCCCTGCACCCTGCCACCTCCTTCAGCATGAGAAGCTCAGGTGAGGGGCAGGGCCAGGGGCTGGGGCAGACACCCCATGGGGGTGTAGGTTGGTCCCTGTGCCCCTGCCCCGGGGTGGCCTTGCACCCACCCACCCCCTGGGGGGCAGGGGGGCGGGGGGCGCTGACGGCCTCTCTGTGCCCCAGTGCTGGAGCCACAGCCTGCGGAGAGCCCGGCGCGGAGGACGGTGCTCATCAGAACCATTGAGACGCGGGACGGGCAGGTGAGGGTTGGGGGCTGCAAGCAGGGGGGGGGTGTCCCTGCTGTAGGGCTGACCCCCACCTTCTCCCCCCGCAGCAGGTGGTGACAGAGTCACACAAGGAGCGAGCGGAGCCGGGCAAGTGACAGAGGGCACCTGTTGTGCTGGCCCCCATCCTGCCCCCCCCCACCTGCGAGGTGGTGGTGGTGGTGGTGGGGGGGGGGCTTTGTGGGACCCCACTGCGCAGGCTGGGGAGCAGAGCGTGGGGCTGCCTGCCCCCCACCCCCACTGCCAGCGCCGTGGCGTGATGCTGTGGGACATCCCTGTGCCTTGTCCCCCTTCTCTGTTGCTATTTAGTGCCTATTTATTTTTCTCCCTACCGGAACCTCCGTTAGATTTAATGTTTATCAAGTGTCTCCTGCACCGGGGGGGTCCTGGCTCCCCTCCCGCCGATGCAGGCGGCACTGCCTGTCCCTCGGGGGTTGTGGGCACCGCTGGTCCCCCCCGGGTGCTGTCCCCTCCCGGTGTCTCTGCCCTGCCTTGGCCCCATTTCTCCCCCCGCCTTGCGCCCTCGGGGTGGGCTGGGGGCAGGAAAGGCTGCAGGGCCCGGCTGGGGGGGGCTCTGGGGGCTGAGCCCTCTGTCCCCATCCTGCTTGAGCAGCAAATAAAGGCCGTGGTGAGGACGGGGACATGTTGTGTCAGCCGGGGCGGGGGCAGCTGGGGGGTGGCCGGGGGGGGACACACCAAGCACTACAGGAAGCTGACTTGCGGGGGGGTGGTGGGGGCCTGCAGGGCTGGGGGGGGCAGTGCCGGGGGTGGGGTCAAGCCCGGGGGCTGCACCCTGGCCTGGGGGGGGGGTGTCTGTGTGTGCATGCATAGGGTGGGGGGCACCCACTGCAGCGTTGTGCAGGAGCGGGCTGGGCAGAGCGGGAGCATGGCCTGCAGGGGAGGGGGGGCTCAAGTGATGCTGAAGCTGCCTCCCCCCCCCCCTCCCCCCCGGTGCCTAGTCCAGTTCCCCCCCCCCCAGGTTTTCCCTGCCTGCTGTGGGCTGGATGACTCCCCCTACCCCCCCAGTCCCCTCGCTGGGGCACTGGGAGCTGTGGCGCTGGCCTTGATGAGGTGCCAGTATTGCTCAGCACCGGCCAAACCATGGGGGGGGTGCGGTGACCAGCGCTGCGCTGGCCATGGCCCCAAACCCCCCCTGCAGCTGTGATGGGGAGAAATACCCACCCTGCTGCCCAGCCAGCCCCCCCGATAACGGGCCCTTCGATCCCCAGCAGCTCCGTGCCCAGCAGCTGGGGTCCCGCCAGAGCAGTGATGGCAGGGGAGGGCACCCTGCCATGGGACTCGGGAGTCTGGAGACCACCCCCCCACCCCCCCCAGACAGCAGTGCCCCCCTGTAACCGGGATACACCTCCCTTTTCCCCCCAGAGAGTGACCTCAGGCCAGACCTGGCCATGTCAGGACTAAGGGATGCACCAGGATGGGGGATGCACATGATGGGGACCAGGGGATGAACCGGGATGAGGGATGCACTGGGATGAGGACCGGGGGATGAACCGGGATGAGGGATGCACTGGGATGAGAGGTGGGCAATGAACCGGGATGAAGGATGCACTGGGATGGGGACCGGGGGATGAACCGGGATGAAGGATGCACTGGGATGAGAGCTGGGTGTTGAACCGGGATGAAGGATGCACTGGGATGAGGACCGGGGGATGAACCGGGATGAGGGATGCACTGGGATGAGGACCAGGGGATGAACCGGGATGAGGGATGCACTGGGATGGGGACCGGGGGATGAACCGGGATGAGGGATGCACTGGGATGAGAGCTGGGCGATGAACCAGGATGAAGGATGCACTGGGATGAGGACCGGGGGATGAACCGGGATGGGGGATGAACTGGGATGAGGACCGGGGGATGAACTGGGCTGAGGGCTGCACTGGGATGGGGACCGGGGGATGAACCGGGATGAGGGATGCACTGGGATGAGAGCTGGGCGATGAACCAGGATGAAGGATGCACTGGGATGAGGACCGGGGGATGAACCGGGATGGGGGATGAACTGGGATGAGGGATGCACTGGGATGGGGACCAGGGGATGAACTGGGATGAGAGATGCACTGGGATGAGGACCGGGGGATGAACTGGGATGAGGACCAGGGAATGAACCGGGATGAGGGATGCACCTGGATTAACCACCCTGGTCGGTTCAGGGGAAGAGGGGTCTGGGGGGGGGGTTGGCAGGGAGGGCTGCAGGGGTATTAGGGTCGGGGAGCTCAGCGGGGGGCAGGAGGGGTCCCTGCACCCCCAGCTGCAGCCCTGGGGATGAGGCTCTGCCCAGGCGGCACCCTGGGGTACGGGGGGCTCTGGCCCTGCTCCCCCCTGTCACCGCTGCCAGCTGGCAACAGTTAGGGAGCTCCTCACGCACAAAAACACCCTCACAACCCTGTCAGTGCCCCCCCTCCGCCATGCCAGCACCCCCAAGGGTGCTGGGGTGTCCCAGTGCTGTCCCCATCCCTGGGGACGTGGCTGATCCCTGGGCTCTGTGTTCCCCCCAGTAAAACACTCTGGGTTTGGAAGTGCAGCTGCTGCCTTCGCCTCCCTGGGGGGGGATGGAGGGGACCCCCAGGGAGGGGGCCGTGCCGCCATTGCTCCTTGGTGCTGGCCCTGCCTGTCCCTGCACTGGTGATGAGCTCTGGGCTACTGGTGGGGACCCTCATTGTCACCTTCCCCAGTACGTCACCCCGAGTTCCGACGGCCCAGTCTGGCCTCGCACATCCTCCCCAGTCCAGCCGGGTCCCACGCGTTCCCTCCCAGTTCCCCCAGTCCAGCCTGGTGCCACACATGCCCTCGTGCCTCCACAGCCCAGTCCGCTTGGGTTGACGTTGTCAGGAAGGCGGCAGCATCGCCCCATCTGCGTCCCCCGGCCTTCGGGACGTGGCGGGGAGGGGTGCGCGTCCGGGGGAGGTCAGCGCAGCCCCGAAACCCACCTGGCCCAGATACGTTTGAGGTCCATCAAAATTCGCCGTTCTAATTTTTTTTTTCTAAAAAATTTGCGACAAAGAGAACGGATCGGCCCCCAGGGCCGGGGGGATTTTGCAGCCGGCTTTGTGGTATCTGTGGGTTATAACCCCGCCAGCCCCACGCGACACGATGGCCAAGGGCCCGGCTAAGCTGGGAGCAGCCGAGCACAGAATGTCCCGCCGGCAGATAAGATGGACACAAGTTATTTCTCACCCCAAAATAGGGGAGGGCCGTGGGATGGGCCTCAGTTCTCATCTGGGAGGATGCAAGAGAGCCGTGGGGGGGGAGTATTCCCCCCCACCCCCAAAAAGGGAGTGATAGCGCAGGAAACAAACATAGAAAGGGAACTGGGAAAGGGAACTAGTGGGGAACGGACCTTTCTCCCTCAGGAGAAGGATGCTCCTGGTCTGGGCTGCAAGGGACAGGGTTGAGGCTCGAAGGAGAAGCCTCCGATGGTCCAGCTCCAGCTTCCGCAGCCCAGTGTCGCTCACCAAAGCGCCGGTGTCGCCGGGAGAGTAGAACGGCAGCCCCGGGGACGCTCTCCCGCTGGCAGAGGAGTGAAGCAGGCTGTGCCCTCTCTCCCTTCCCAAGCTCTGCCAGATGGGCATGGAGGGCTTGGGGCCACCCTGGCTCGCAGGTGCCCCTTCTCACTGGAGCTGCTCCATGGAGGAGCGGGGCTTCCACAGGAGGCCCAGCACCGCGCCTTGGAGTAAGGTGAAAAGCAGCAGCCACAGGAGAAGGCAGCCGTCCCGGCCAAAATGCCCTGGCCGGTTCTCCTGACAAGCCAAGAGCACCCTACTGTGTGCTAAGGTCCCCAAACCTCTCCAGTGCACCGTGGCTGGATCCGCTTTTGTAGATAAGGGTCTCCAATCCTCCCCGAGACACTGGTTATTGTCATGCTGCTGTGGGCAAGGGTTCCTGCGCTTCGTTGGTAGCCTTGGGCTGAAAAGGACGATGTGCGCCTGGGTTCTCGAGCCCTGCTGGTACCAAGGGGTTCGTGACGAGGCCGTCTGCAATGGTCCTGTGCCACACGGGTACTCCAGGGCTGGCTGCGCTGGGGTGTGGGAGGATCTCCCAGCCCCACCACTGCCCCAGGAACAGCCTTTGCGGGTGCCCGAGCCCTGCAGATCCCCTGGGGCCGAGCGCGCCGATGTGTCCGAGACTTCCTGGGGTCTTTCCTGGAGCTGGATGGGGCCGGACATGCCTGAGGATGCCTGAGCCATGATGGAAAGCTGGGGGTAGGCATGCTGTTGTGTGCGTTGGTTCTCAGTCCCCATCTATTTTCCGGAGTTGGGAAAGGTGTGCTGCTCTGCGTGAGGAGTCCCCAGCTTTGCCAGTACCCCCAGACTGAAGACGCCGGTGACTGTGAGGATTCCTGAGCCTCGCCGCTCCCCTGGGGGTGGGCGATCTGCTGTGTGCCAGGGTCTCCGAGCGCTGCCGCTGCACCGGCCACGGCTGCTCTGCTGACTGTGAGGGTACCTGAGTCTCCCTGGCGTCCCAGGGCTGGGTGTGAGGGTGACCCAGCTTTGCCCGTTCCACAGAGCTGGGCATGGGGCCCAAAGGGCAAGTGTTCACGAGCCTCACCATTAGCCCTGGGAAGAAAAGGCAAACCTTCCTGAGCTCTGCTGGTGGGCCAGGGCTGGACGTGCCGCTGTGGTCATGGGTGCCCGAGCCTCACGGGTAGCTCAGGGCTCTGCCGGGTGCAGGCGTCTCCAGGCTCCGCCGATGCCCTGGCACTGGGTCGGCTGCTTCACGCAAGGGTCCCCAGATCCCTCCAGTGCCCCAGTAACGGCTACGCTGCTGCACGCAAAGGACTTCGGAAAAGGACTTGGGGGGTCCTGGTGGGTGAGAAGCTGGAGATGAGCCAACAATGTGCACTTTGCAGCCCCGAAGGCCAATGGCATCCTGGGCTGCATCAGGAGAACCGTGGGCAGCAGATCCAGAGAGGGGATTCTGCCCCTCTGCTCTGCTCCGGTGAGACCCCACCTGGAGTCCTGTGTCCAGCTCTGGAGCCCTCAGCACAAGACACGGAGCTGTTGGAGCGGGGCCAGGAGGAGGCCCCGGAGATGCTGGAGGGCTGGAGCCCCTCTGCTGTGGGGACAGGCTGAGAGAGCTGGGGGGGGTTCAGCCTGGAGAAGAGAAGGCTCCGGGGAGACCTTCCAGCCCCTGCCAGTCCCTCAAGGGGCTCCAGGAAAGCTGGGGAGGGACTCTGGAGCAGGGAGTGTAATGATAGGACATGGGGTAACGGCCTCAAACTGGAAGAAGGGAGATTTAGATGGGATATGAAGAACAAATTCTTGGCTGTGAGGGGGGTGAGCCCCTGGCCCAGGTTGCCCAGAGAAGCTGTGGCTGCCCCATCCCTGGAGGGGTTCAAGGCCAGGTTGGACGGGGCTTGGAGCAACCTGGGCTGGGGGAGGTGTCCCTGCCCAGGGCAGGGGGTGGCACTGGGTGGCCTTTAAGGTCCCTTCCCACCCAAACCATTCTCTGATTCTGTGATTCTAAACGTCTTGGGCTTTGATGGTGCTACTTTCACAGACAAACCCTTGTTGGTCCTGTGCCACACATGCACCTGTATCAATAGTTTGCCGCTTCTTCCCAATTTGTTGGGCCCACACTCTATGCTCTAAGGTAGAGAGTACGGTTCCGTTGTGATTTTACCCTAACGCAATGATTGGGTATATGGTGTCCACTGAAGCATTGTGTGTTGTTAAGACGAAAGCGGTGGCCCTATTTTTGAAGGGGTCAGAAGTAAAAATGGCTAAAAAACACCAGGACTGGAATTCTCTTTTCAAATTTAGTTGCGTTGTCCCAAGTTTTCAAATCTCAGCGGGTAAAATGCCTTCTTCACCTTCCCTTATAATTGCTGCTATTGTAGACTGCAGCCACAGCTGAGCTTGGATACAGCCAAGGGCTAGTGAAACGTTGCCTTGGACTGTTCCAAGAGCATCTACAGTTAACTGGTGACCTTTTAAATTAATTTTCTCCCATCAGACACAAGCTGTTGGTTAGACCCTAATGCTAATAGAGAGGACCGCAACAGGTCTTCTAACTTGCTTGTGTCGTTTGCACTTTGCGCTCAGTTTCTTCACAAGCACTTCAGCGTTTATGCGATTTAAGACTCCCAGCGTTGTCCCTACGATACCAGTTGCATCTCTTTTTGTTTGCCTTGAAGGGGTAAAGGTTTGCTCGTGCAAACCAACCCACACAGGCTGGGCTTGGGGATGGTGAGTAGATCAGTTAAATTGGAGAAATGGTGACTTGTGTCATCAGTTCTACCTGTTGCAGTGACCATGAGGGACGAAATATAGTTTTTTGTTGCCCTACATGTTTGATAGCACGTGGTCCGATTTCAGATATTTGTGGGGTCGACTCCTCTCTTATTAGCGGAGCTGAAGTTGGATCAATGGTGGTGGGTAGCGGGGGCTGTTGTGGGTATCGAGTCTATTTTTTCTCAAGACACAGTAGTTTCTACTTTGCCAACTTCACCATTAACTGCCACACAACACCCGAAATCAAGTGTTAAACAGCAACTGGTATCATTGGTACAAAGAGATCTGATTTTTTAGACTACCTCTGTCACAGTTAGATCATTTGCCTTATTCAATTCACAACAAAAACGAGAGTCTCTTCTTCAGGTTCTTCAAGAATTGGGAACTCGGGTCTTACTCGGATCCTCAGATCTACTTTAAGTAGATTATTAACTCTTTGCATTTATCACTTTTCCACCACTCGGGATCATCCATGCTTTTTAATTTCATACTTAGCCATGCTGTAGTAGTCACCAGTACGAGGAATAGTGAAATATCCCCCTTCATTCTTCATTGATTTTCGCAGATCTGTCATCCATCGGTTGGTTTGTCCATCCGCCGCTCGCTTGACGTGAGAATGGTGTATCCGATTTTCTCTCCCTCAAACTTCAGCAGCAAAATGAGAACACAATAAAGCAGTGTGTGGCCCCTCCCATTTGGGTTGCGATTTTGATTTCCCAGAAAATGCTTTAGTTAAGACTTCATCTCCCGGCTGTGTATCCCCTACCTGTAGTTCAGATGGTGGGGGTTGGCACCATTGGGTGTATTTCCTTTTATCTTCAAATCCTTTTCACATGTATAAAATGTACTTGGTCAGCCGTTCATCGAAGAGGCTGGTCCCAGTTGGGATGTAAGTCCCAGGTACAGCCAGGTGCCTCCCAAAGAGAATCTCTGCTGAGTGTTTTGAACATCCCATAGGACTAAGTTTAATGCTTCTGGACATTTTGAACCAGACTTTCGCTGTCTTTTCTTTCAATGTTCTATTTTTCTACTTGTCCCGAAGACGGCGGGTGATAGGGAGCATGCAGGTTTCTTTCTATTCCTAGTGATTTGTACAGTTGATCGATTATATCAGCTGTAAAACGAGCACCCCTGTCCGACTCAGTTGACTCCGGAACACCAGATCTAGGTACAATTCCTTCCACTAAAGCTTCATCTGCCCACCCTGTGTCAGCTTGTCTTCTCGGGAAGGCTTCCACCCAGCCTGACAGTTCCTCTACTGTTACAAGCGAAAGTTGGTAACCACAAGCAGGGGCATATCGGCCTAATCCACTTGTAATCCTTGAAAAGGGAAGCGGGGCCACCGTCGCTGCCCCAGCTCTGAGCTCAGCCTGGTGCTTGAGAGCTTCTGACGCTTTGGCGTCCTGGTTTGAGACAGAACAAAATCAATGTCCTTTACAGTAATTTTACTTTTCAGTTAAGTCTCTTCTAACTGACTGCGCTCTCTGAAATTAATCACAGACTCACAGAATGGCAGGGTGGGAAGGGCCCTCTGGAGATCATCTCCTCCAACCCCTGGCCAGAGCAGGGTCACCCACAGCAGGCGGCACAGGAACGCGTCCAGGCGGGGTTGGGATGTCTCCAGAGACGGAGACTCCCCCACCTCTCTGGGCAGCCTGGGCCAGGGCTCTGCCACCCTCACGGGAAAGAAGTTCCTCCTCATGTTGAGATGGAACTTCCCATGGTCAAGTTTGTGCCCATTACCCCTTGTCTGTTACCCCTTGTCCTGTCCCTGGGCACCACTGAGAAGAGCCTGGCCCCATCCTCCCGACCCCCCCCTTTCAGTATTTATAAGCGTTGATAAGGTCCCCCCTCAGGCGTCTTTCTTCCAGCCTGAAGAGACCCAAATCCCTCAGCCTTTCTTCATCAGAGAGATGTTCCACCCCCTCACCATCTTGGTAGCCCTTTGCTGGCCCCTCTCCAGCAGTTCCCCGTCCTTCTGGAGCCGGGGAGCCCAGAACTGGACCCAGCGCTCCAGCTGTGGCCTCCCCAGGGCAGAGCAGAGGGGGAGGATGAACCTCCCTCCACCTGCTGGCCACGCTCTTCTTGATGCCCCCCAGGATGCCATTGGCCTTCTTGGCCACCAGGGCCCATTGCTGGCTCATGGTCATCCCATTGTCCCCCAGGACTCCCAGGTCTCTTTCCACAGAGCTGCTCCCCAGCAGGTCACCCCCAACCTGTGCTGGTGCTGGGGGTTATTCCTCCCCAGGGGCAGCACCCTAAGGGTATTTCAGACAGCGTCTGCTGCCGGCAGTGATAACGTCTCGTGTTTATGGTGAACACCAAGGAATGGCGTGGAGAGAGGCTCCTACTTAGTGCTGTAACACCCAAGGTCAGCTCACTTTGTTATTTGCCCCGCTGGAGGGTAGGAAGCGGAAAAGCACAGAGGGGTGGCACCTGCGGGGAGGAGGGGACAGGGCAGGGGACCCAAAACTGGCCAAGGGGGTGTTCCATCCCGCCTGCCCCATGCTCAGAACAAAAGCTGAGGGATCCAAGGGTCAGCCTCTTCCTTCAATGGCCGGTGTCCCAGGAGGACCCTGTCTATTTGTCTGCCTTTGATCCCGATCCATGCGTTTCTGAATCCAGCTCTTGAATCCAGTTCCTGCCTCTTGATGAGTCCAGTCCCAGCTCTGGCCGGTGACGTGATCATCATCCTGGGAGCTCAAGATTGGTTTTGTATGTATTTGTGTATATTTAATTATTTTTCTTATTAATATTATTATATCTTCTTTTTATTGTTAATATTTCATTAAAGCTTTTTTTTTTTTTTTTTTTTTTCCAGCCCATAAGTTTCTCTCTCCCTTATTCTCCCTCCCTCCCTTCTTCTGAGGCAGGGACAGAGGTTAATAGAAAAAAATCTGTCATTCATTTAGTGGCCAGACCAACCTCAACCTTGACAGATTTATTGGCATCCAACGGGGGCACAACTGGGGCCCTGACTGATTGCCCGAATAGTTCCAATTCCAACCTGCTCAGTCGAGAGAATATCCCAATTTTTTTTTTTCCTTTGAGAGTCTCGAGGGGCTGGAAATTAGAACAGACAGCTCACATCACGTCGTTCTTCAGCGAAATATTGTGTTGCGCCTTTATGGATAAGGCCAGTTGACGCGATGTTGCCCAACGTGCCGTGCGCGTTGTGTTATGATTCATTTGTTCTTTGTGTTTGTTTGCAGTGGTTCAGTTCTGAGCGCTGGGCGAAACGTGCTGTTTTCCCGTGGTGTTTTAACAGGAATTTACGCCGGGATAATTTGGGCAAGGCCTTTACCTGCACACCTTGGTCGCCACCTAATGGATCCTGTCACCAACGACACCTTCCATTTTACCTTCTCCCTTTTATGCCAAGCTGACCCTACCAGAGTGTGGGGGTTGTGGGAATGATTGTTACTATCGAATCATGATTTTATTACAGATTCTCTTGAATGCATTTCAGGGGTGGTTTCATATTAAACAATGGTGCGGGAGTAGGTGTTTTACGACATGTGCCGCCACGACTCCAACTCCAACAACGACCACTGCCGCTACCCCAGCGCCAGCCGTATCGGTACAAGTCGTATCCCTTCCCCTCATACCAAAGACCGGTTCAAGCCAGATCCCACGGGAGAGAGTTCTTCTGACGAAGATCAGAGAGAGGGTCCTTCTCAAGCAGATCAGAGAGAAGGTCCTCCCAAAGCAGATCCGGGAAGGGTCCTTCTCAGGTAGCGACAGCAGAGGAGGAGGAAGCAGACACAGAGGTAATCGTTCAATCCTTATCTGTGAAGGACTTGCAAAACACGAGAAAGGACTTTAGCTGTCATGAAGGTGAGACCTTACCTGGTTGCTCTCATGCTGGGGTAACGGGGCTGATGCCGTAGACTTAGACAGTAGAGAAACCAGGCAGTTGGGAAACCTGGCGAGAGACAGAGGCATCGATAAAGAGCTTGGGAGAAAGTCGTATACTCTCAGTCTCTGGAGGCGACTTGTGTCAGCCGTGAGGTGCAGGTATCCCTTTACGGATGACATCAAATGCCGCCCAAGCAAACAGACCATCATGGAGAAAGGTATTAAGTACCCGAGAGAACTGGTTGTGCAAGAGGTGATTTATGGTGACTGGCGAGTGAGCGAAGACCCTGATGAAGTGCCGTGCAAACGACCCACATGGCGGAATTCTGTGCAGAGTGCGCCATCCATGTATTCCCACCCATTGTCAGCGCCGGTTTGGGGAGGATCCGCTGCTGATGCACCAACTGAAAATGAAGTGGGTAACAGCGTACGGCAGTTATAAAGGCAGTCTCTCTCGTCCCCTCGTTGCAGCCATAGAAAAAAATGACCAAGAAAATGGAGAAGTTATTTGAAAAACTGTTTGATAAACTGTCCAGGATTGAGACAAGATCCCACTCTTCCCCTGCATGGGCCCATGTTGCAGCCATTAGGACAAGACGCCCTCCTACGAGACCGACTCGAGAGAGAGCGAACACACAACAAGGTACCCTGCGGTTTTACCTCCGTGACCACGGAGAGGCCCTGC
Organism: Fratercula arctica; assembly: GCA_947846985.1. Classification (NCBI taxonomy): domain Eukaryota; kingdom Metazoa; phylum Chordata; class Aves; order Charadriiformes; family Alcidae; genus Fratercula; species Fratercula arctica. Next base: position 2,297,749 of record CANTUZ010000014.1, on the reverse strand, counting down.
ATGTGGGCTGGGGCAATGGCAAGCACAAATTGGGTGGAGAACAGCTGGAGAGCAGCCCTGAGGAGAAGGACTTGGGGGTGCTGGTGGGTGAGAAGCTCAACATGAGCCAACAACGTGCGCTGGCAGCCCAGAAACCCCCCGTAGCCTGGGCTCATCCCCAGCAGTGTGGGCAGGGGGGCAAGGGGGGGATTCTGCCCCTCTGCTCCGCTCTGGGAGACCCCCCTGCAGCGCTGCCTCCAGCTCTGGGGCACCAACAGCAGAAGGACACGGAGCTGTTGGAGCGGGGCCAGAGGAGGCCCCGGAGATGCCGGGAGGGCTGGAGCCCCTCTGCTGTGGGGACAGGCTGAGAGAGCTGGGGGGGGTTCAGCCTGGAGAAGAGAAGGCTCCGGGGAGACCTTCCAGCCCCTGCCAGTCCCTCAAGGGGCTCCAGGAAAGCTGGGGAGGGACTCTGGAGCAGGGAGGGGAGCCGTGGGACGAGGGGGAAGGGTTTTAACCTGAACGAGGGTGCATGTGTGCAGGAGGGCAGGTGTGAGGGTGTGTGCGCAAATGAAGCACCAGAGGGAGGGGGGGGGCACACGTGTGCCTGCAGCCGGCAGCGCGGGACCGTGCGCGTGTGAGCACACCCGGCTCTGTGCCGACACCGGGAGCGGGTGTGCGCACCAGACGTGGGTGAGTGGGGCGCTGGGGCACATTTGCACGGATGTCCCTGGGGGGGAAGGTGGGGGGAGAGGGTCTCATCCCAACTTTTCACACCCCTTCGCTGTACCCAGTGTCCCAGGCCACCTCCAGCCCAAGGTCCAAGTCCCTGGAGTGCTCTTTGCCTGTGGGGATGAGGGGGCATGGCTGCCCCCCCCGCAACCCAAAGTGTGACCCCAACAGTGTGGGGTTCCCTGGTAGTGGGGGCTGTTGGTCTTGGGTGTTCTCTCACCTGCAGATGGGGCTGGATACAGGAGCTGAGCTCTACCCGTGGTGTCACCTGGAGGGATCCAGGGGTGCTCCTCCCTGGGATGGGGGCTCGGGCATTGGGGGGAGGAGGTATCGGGGGGTGCCCAGGGGTTTAGGTGCTGGGGGTTTGGGCAGGCTGTCCATCTCCACCCTCACCACCTCCTGCCTTCTCCTGCTCCAGCTTTGGCTCCTGACGATGGCACCGAGAATGAGCCAAGCCAGGTCACGGTCCTCCCAGCACCCCATGTTGCCCTGGGCAGAGCCCTGCTCTCAGCACCCCAGGTCTTTGAGGAAGGGGTGCCCGGCTCTGCCGGGGGGTGCGGGGCTAGGGGAGCTGTGGGGGTGTCGGAGGGGGCTCTGAGCTGCTGTCTCATTGCTGGTGGGGAGCGGGGAAGGACGGGGCAATGCTTCTTCCCCTGTGCCTGGTGTGGGAAAAGTCCCGGCACCACCCGCACATCCACAGTGGGGAGCCCACATCACCCCACCCGGCACATCCATCACCTCTGCATCCCCCCTTCCATCACTCTGCGTCCGTGGGAGCCTCACAGCACGAGGCCCTTTGCTCCCTAAAAAGCCCCGTCCCCTACATCCTCTGGGGGTCACCATCCCCTGGGCCAGCCCCCAGCCCCCAGCCGGTGCCTCTGAACCCCTCTCCCCCGGGCAAACAGCTCCACCGCTCTGCTGGCTGCCAGAAAGGCTTCTCCCACTCCAGCTCCTCCACCCCCCGCCTGCGCACCTCTCCTGGGACACCCGCCACCCTCTGGGACACCCACCCAGCCCGGGATGGGACCCTGGCACCGGCATGCCTGGGCGGGGGGCTGAGGCTGTATGGCACAGGCACCAGCCACCGCTGGGAACCAGGGCTGCCCTGCCACACCAGGGATGTCCCCTGGGCACCAGCGGGTCCCTCCCAGGCTCCGACAAGACCTTGGATCGGTCCTTGGTGTCTCCCTGGGAGCCCCCCCCCGGATCCAGCTGTGCCCCCTCAGGCGCTGTGCCTTCCAAGTCTCCCGTGTCCGCCCTTCTCGCCTGGAGCTCTGGGGCCCCTGCCGCCCTCCACCTCCTGCCAAGAACAGATCCAGTGGGCACTGCTGCCCGGGAACTGGGAGTGGCTGGTGCAACTGGTGAGCAGGAGTCTTGGAGGCACTGGGGAGCTGGGAGGGCACTGGGAGAATGCAGAAGCAGCAGGTTGTGGCACTGGATCCTGAGGACACACTGGGATGGGAAGCGGGGAACTGGGGGGCACGGGGAGGGGCTGTGCGCCCCCAGGAGGCCCAGGGGGATGGTGACCTCAACAGGGCGCTGTGACAGCTCCCGTATCCACTGCCGGCAGGACCCGGTGGTGCCGGCCACCCTGGGGTCTGCAGGGGCTGGTGGTGGCTGCAGGGGGATGAGGGCACCCCTTGGAGAGACCCCCAGCCCTGGCAGGGCCAGATCCTGCCCTGACGCTGGCTGTGGTGGGGGCCCTTCCTGGCGGGGGGGGGGGGGGGTGTGTGTGTGTCTGATGGCAACAGATACGTATTTAATGAATGGTGGAAATAAATCAGAATCGTAATGGCCTTGGGGAAGTGTATGGGCATGGCAGGGGGCAGAGGGAAGGGGGCTGCCATGTGCCTGGATGATGATGTTCTCTGAGGGGGGGGTGGGTGGGTGGCTCTCAGCGCTCAGACCCCCCCAGCCCTGCTCGGAGCAGGAGGTGCTGCCGGTCTCAGGGAAGGTGCCTGTTTACTGCAGAGTCAAAGGTACGTGGGGCACAGAGGACTTTGGCGGGGGGTGGGGGCACCAGCAGCCAGAGCGCCTGACTTCGCCGGGGGGAGAGGGGGCAGGCTCAGGGGGGCGCGGGGAAGATGCGGTCAAAGTGTGCCAGCAGCAGCTCCACAGCCTGGTTCTGCTGGGCCATGCCTGCTGCCAGGCTGCCCGGCTCCCGCTCCGGCCGCAGCAGTGTTGGCCCAAACACGATGCCGATGTTCTGGCGTGTCATGCGGTTGACGTCTACCCGCTCCATCACCCTGGGGATGCGCAGGATTGGGGGGTGGTCCCATGCCTCCGGTCCCATGCCTCCCTCCATCACCCCAGGGGGTCCACGTGCCAGGGCTCCATCACTCTGGCAGGCGCTAATCCTGCTCCCCCTCCCCTGCTGTACCTCCCCTGAGACACCCACCCCCCCCCCCCCAGTTACCCCATAGCCCACCCACCTGTGGGGCAGCTCTAAGCCCACCCCACAGCCGCCCCCAGCCCGGGAGCAGCCCTCCCCTTACCGGCAGAGGTGAGCCAGGAGGTAGCGGAGGGTGGCATAGTTAGGGGGGGGCAGGCTCTGCACCAGCTCAGCCACCCGCTCCACCTGCTGCTGGGGGTCCGGCAGCTCTAGGGGGGAGCCACAGCAGTCAGACATGGTGCCCCCCAGCACCCATAGCCTGGGGATGCCCATGGGGAGCAGTGGGGGGGGGGGGGCACTTACTGACAGCTTCAATGAAGGGGTCAAAGAGCCCGTAGGGCACTAAAGGCTCGGGCAGCTCCCGGAAGAAGAGCTTGAGGGCACCGGTCACCACGTGGACATCGTTCCACTCGGGGTCTGCCAGGCTGAGCCGCTCCTCTGGGAGGAACGGGGGAGGTCAGCTTGTGCCCGGGCCCCCCAGGGCCCCAGCACTGCCAGGGCCACCCCCTGCCCAGCCACCCTGGCTGACCTTGGCACAGCTGCTCAGGGAAGACATAGCGCCCGTCCGAGGTCACAGCTCGCTCTGTGGGGACAAAGGAGGGTTCACGGGGGAAGAAGCCACCTTAACCCACCCTTGGGCATGTGCTCCAACACAGTTCCCCTGTCTCCTCCCCAACACCCCCATCCTGTGACCCTTCGGTCCCCTCACCCCGGTCCACAGCAAAACGCAGCTTCTGGATCACAGACAGGTTCCCGTTGACCCGGTAGATCCCATCAACGTCAAGGCCTGGGGACAATGAAGGGGGGCGAGACATGGTGGGGGAAACCGGTGCCAGCTGGGAGGGCCATGCTGGCTGGGAAAACCCTACCTCTCTCCTCGACAGCCTCCACACAGAGCCGGACGAAGCGGGGCACAGTGGTGCTCTCCCGCTGGCACAGGGCATCCAGGCGGCACCCGAAAACCTGGTCTGGGAGAGGGCAGCGCTGGGCAAACTGGGATGGGAGAGCACTGGGACTTGGCGGGGGGGCAAATGGGACCGTGGAGGGGTATATGGAGGGAATGCTGGGGTCCGGGAGGGCGGTGGTGAGGGCACGGAGGGACACCTGGACTGCGAGAAGGCACTGGGATGAGGAAGGGATGCTGGACAGGAGGGAGTCACTGGACTGGTGGGTGCACAGGGACTGAGGGGGGGGATTCTGGGACTTGGGGGGAGGGGGGGGAGAGATGACAGACACTGGGATCAGGCTGGGGACAGGGACCAGGAGGGCATGCTGGGACTTGGGAAGGACACTGGGACCAATGGGGGCACAGGGACTCAGGGCAGGGACACTGGGAGGGGTGGGGGGTGGGGGGCCACCAGGATGCACTGGGGACAGGCAGCCAAGGCTCAATGGAGCCCTCAGCCCATTTTGGGGGCAGAGGGAGGACATGGGAGGGTTGGGGGGGGGCAGTTCTGAGGGTGTGGTGGGACTTGGTGGGGGGAGCCTCACCTCGGATGAGCCCCTTCTCCTGCAGGCTCTGGAGTGGGGGCCGCTTGACGATGAAGCGCCTCAGCTTGCTCTTCACCCGCTTCTTCTCCGAGGCGTCAGGGGTGTGGGGGGCACCTGTGGGCACAGCGGGCCCCGGTACGGTCACGGCAGCCCTGAGGCCTGCTCACCCCCCCCTTCCCTGCCCCCCAACCCTACCTGGAGCCGCGGCTCTCTCAGTGACCCGCGGCACCTCGTCCTCGTCCCCGCTGAGCTCCGCCAGGTCCCCAATGTCCCCCCGGTGCAGCCACCCCGCAGGCATGTCCATGGGGTTCTCCAGATCCTGAGGGATGTGGTGGTGGACAGGGACAGTTGACGATGTGGGGCTGGGGGTAACCTGGCCCCTGGCACCCCCTGGCCCCCCTCCAGGCACTCACCAGCCGGTGGATGACCCCCCGGATGGCCCGGGCCCACTCCTGGATGGTGGCCTCTTGGTCCGACTGCAGCAGGAACTCATTGCCTGTCACAGTGCGGAGCTGGCGGGGGGGGGGGGGGGGGGGGGGGGGACAGACGACAGCAAGATGGAGGGGGTGCAGGGACCCCCAGGGACCCCTACAGGGGCCAGGGGGACACAGGCACTCCAGCAGTGCCCCGTTCCCCCCCCCAGTGGAGGGCTCCAGGGGTGCCCCTAACCCAAGGGGGTTCCCTACACCACCCCCCATGAGCGGTACCACCTCGTCCCATTTTGGGGGTTCTGGTACATGCTGGGCTGTGGGGTCCCCTTCTCTGTGGGCTGCATTTCGGGTGATCTCTGTGACCCCTGGACTGTTACGGAGACCCCCACGTCCCCTGGGCTCTGCACTTTGGGCATCCCCACATCCCCAGCCCGGGGTCCCACCCCACTCACGTGGAGGACGTTCTTCTTGCTGGAGAGGTCGCGGGCCCAATCCAGGGCAGCCCCCCGCAAGTCCACGCTGCTCTCGGGGCGGCTGCTGGCAGGGCACTGGGGGGGCACCGGGCGTCACCCCGTCCCCCTTGTGTCTCCACAGCACCCCGTATTCTTCCACAGCCCTCTCCACCCGCTATCCCCGCTGTCCCCCCCCATACCTCCCAATGCTCTGGCACCCCCCCGCTGCCCCAGCACCCCTGTGACCCCCACTCACCCAGGCAGTGGGTGCCGGCCCCTTGGGTTCCTTGTAGAAGATGAGGCTGTTCCCGGCCAGAACCACCCAGGAGACCCCCCAGCTCTTCCTGGGGGCAGCAAGTGAGAGGCACCCCCAATTCCTCCCCAGCCAGGACTGGGGTCAGGCTTGGGTGCCCCCCCACCCCAGTAGAGCCCCACAAAGGCCCCAGGGACCATTTGGGCACTGGCAGCACCCCAGATCCTTTGTCCCCCCCCCAGCCTGGCACAGCCAAAAGGGCCTTTGTGTCCCAGGGACATTGCTTGTCTGGAGCCCCTCAGCTGTGAAGAGCCGTGGACCAGGCTGGCACGGCCCCCCCAGGTTGTAAGGCCCCCCCCGAGCTGGCACAGCCCCCCTGGCATAAATTCCCCCCTCCCCGGTTGGATTAGTCCCCTCAGCTTGACAGAAATCCCTGCACCAGAACCCCCCCCGGGACTCCAGCCCAGCCCCCAGCATCTGAAGCCCCCCCCGGCACCCGAAGCCCCCCCGGCATCCCAACCTGGCACAGTCCCCTGCACCCGCCTGCCCCGGCCCCCCACCCGGCACAGCCCATTGCACCAGGACCCCCCCAGCACCCCAATCTGGCACAGTCCCCTGCACCAGAACCGCCCCCCCGCCCAGGACCCCAGCCTGGCACCAGGACTGTCCCCCCACAGGGACCCCAGCCTGGCACATTCCTCCCTGCCCCCCCCGCCCGCGGCCCCCACCTGAGCTTCCTTCCCCCCTCAGCAATCTTGGTCCTGTTGAGCTGCCCGGCCTTCTGCACCTCCTGCGGGGACAGGGTCAGTGCTGCCCCCCGCTGCCCCGCGCCCCCCCGGCCCTCCCTGGCCCCGGGGTAACTCACGGTGGGGAGGGCAGGGGTGCAGGGCAGGGGGGCGGCCGGGGGGGCAGCTGCCCGCTCCTCCGGGCTGTGCTGGGCAAGGGTCTGGCCGTGGGTCACCTGCAGTGGGGGGGACAGTGTGGGGGGGCACAGCCTGGGCCCTCCCTGATGTCCCGCCATACCCTTCCCAGTGCCCCCCGTTACCCATCCATGCTTTGACCCCCTCCCATGCCCCCCCCGTTACCCATCCATGCTTTGACCCCCTCCCATGCCCCCCCCGTTACCCATCCATGCTTTGACCCCCTCCCATGCCCCCCCCAGCCTCCCTCCTCTCCAGTTCCCGCCCCGTCCCCCTCCCTGTCCCCCAGCTCACGGTGCCACTGGGGACCCCAGCATCCCTGGAGCTCCAGCGTGCCGTAGTCCTGGGGGGCTCAGCGGGGGGGGGCAGGCCCTGCAGGGGACACAGAGGACATGGATCAGCTTCAGGGGACGTCATGGCCAGGACCCACAGGACTGTCCCCCCCCCACCCCCCCAGCAATTAGCGCTGGCACGAACTGCCAGCAGCCCAGTGGGGCTGTGCCAGGGACAAGTCGCGGCACAAGTGGGGGGGACCTGGACAGCACGGGAGGGGGCGGGGGGGGGGGGGGAGTCAGAGGTGGGGGTGTGGGGCCACACAGAAGGGGTGGGAGGGAAGATATTGGGGGAAGAGTTTGAGAGAATCAAGGAATCATGGGGGCCACGGGGGGGGGGGTCGTGAGGAGGATATAGTGAACATTGAGGGGCACGATGCACGCGCGTTGGTGGGGAGACATGGGGGAGCAGGGGGGACACTGGGGATATGGGGGGGCAGGGAGGGATGGGGGGGTGTAGAGACAGCTGGGGGGAGGCTGGTGGGGCCCCAGTATTCCCTCCCCCCCCCCCCACTGCCCCCCATGATCACCACCTCCCGGTGCCGCCGGGGGGGCTTCCAGGAGGCTGCGCCGGTCTGGGGGTTGTAGAAGAAGCAGCGGCCGGTGCTGGGGTCCAGGTGACGCTCCCAGGCCCCCAAAACCTGGAGGGGGGGCCCGGCTGGCACGGGGGGGGTCAGCCTGGCCCCCTACCCGCTGCAGCTCCTCAAGGTTGCAGTAGATCATGGCAGATCCCAGGGGGGGCACCTGGGGGGGGGGGCACATGGACGATGCCCACAGCACACCCCCAGCCCGCCGCTGTGCCTCTCGTGCCCTGACCCCCCCCCGTCTCACCCTGCCCAGCCCCCCTGGTGCCCCCTTACCCTGCCCCCCAGCCCCCCCAAGCCCCCCAGCAGTGTTCCCTTGCCCTGCCCTCCCAGGCCCCCCCGCTCCCCCCAGAGTCCCCTTGTCCTGCCCCCCAGCCCCTCCCAAGCCCCCCAGCAGTGTCCCCTTGCCTTGCCTCCCAGCCCCCCCCAGCCCCCCCGCCCTGCCCAGCCCGGATTAGGGTTTTGCAATCGCTTCCCCGGAGCTGTTTGCCGCCCCCCCCCCCGCCCCCCCCCGCCCCGGTCACCCCCGCTGCTCCCCCGGGCCAGGCCCGGAGCCCCGCTCCCACCTGCCGCCCCCGGCCGCGCAGCACCGGCCCCCTCCCCCCAGCCCCGCCGGTCCCGCTCGGCCCCCCCGGCCCCCCCCCCCCCCGCACTTCCTCCGCTGCCCCACGGTGACGAGGAAGCGGCGGCAGCGAGGGCGGGGTTGGGGGTGCTGGGGTGGGTGGTGGGGGGGTAGGGAGTGGAGAGGGGGGGGCAAAGTTGGGGGGTCGGGGGGTGCAGGTAGGTGATACAGGGGGGCAAATTGGAGGGTGCAGGTGGGCGATGCAGGGGGTGAGGCTGGGGGGTGCAAGGGGTGAGGCTGGGGAGGGGAGCAGGGCTGGGGGCACAGGGTGGCCTCTGGGGTCACCTGGCCCCCACTCACCCCAGTGCCCAGCTCCTGCTGGGACTGGCACCGCGGCAGGGCTGGGGGGGGCGCGGGCAGGGCCCCCTCTGCCAGCTGGCTGGTGCTGGTGCAGCAGGTGGGGGTCAGCGGGGCCTCCTGGGGATGGGCCAGAGGGGGGGCTCGCAGGTCCTCCAGTGAGTGGTACTGCGGTGGCAGGCCTGGGGGGAGAGACGGGGGTACCCACCCACCCGAAATGATGCTCTGAGCTGCAGGTGACCCCCACCCCTGGGCCCTAACCCTTTTTCCCCAGTGTCCCCCTGCCCCCAGTACCCCCAACCCCATGTCCCTGGTGCCTCCCAGTGCCTGCAGTCCTGTGCCCCTTCTACCTCCTGCGCTCCCGGCCCTTTGGCCCCCATCGTCCCTCACGGGTCTCTCCCAGCCCCGTCCCCCCACTGCCCCCTTATCCTGTGCCCCCAGCCCCAATCTTCCCCCAGCCTCGTGCACCCAGACCCACAGCCCAGGACTCCCAGGGGTGTGTCCCCTCACCCTATGCCCCCAATGCCCCCAACCCCTTGCCCCCATCTCAGCATCCCATGGCTCCGCTCTCCCAGTGTCCTGTCACCCTGTGTCTCCCTGCCCCACAGCCCTGTGCCCCCCTGCTTTGCTCACCTGACCCTGCAGGCTGGCTGGGGGGCAGCGTGTTCCGTCTCCCGCTGTCACCAGGGTCCAGCTCAGCCACGTAGGTAGCAGGGACGAAGAAGGGCCGAGCCCAGCGGGGCTCACTGGCCCGTCTCACCTGCCACCAGTCCTCGTTGGCTTTGTGGAGCAGCAGGAACTGCTCGCCAGCAGCCATGGCCACGTGCCGCCCGTCCTCGGCACGGTATGTGTAGTTGTAGAGGGCGCGGAGCACCACAGCCGGCTCAGTGCGCTGCCACCGCCGCCCCTCCAGCCGCCACCGCCCTGCCAGCATCCTCACCACTGGGCACGCTACAGCCTGGCCCTCGCCATCTGCCGGGGACAGGACTGGGGGTCAGGGTGGATGTGCCCCGTGCCCCATGGCTGGCATGGCCGCAGGCTGTGGTGGAATGGGGCCAAGCAGTGCCATGGGTGGTAGCAGGGACCCTGCCTGCAGGGCCAGGACTCACCGGACAATGTTGTGCCCCATGGCCAGGCTGTGCCTCATGGCCATGGATTCCCCCCCCAAGCCATGGCAATGCCCCACGGCAATCCTGTCCACAAGCAGTGGAGGGACCGTCTGTTGCCCCAGCTCCTGGTACCAGGCGGAGCAATGCCTGGCCCCAGGGTACAGGGGACTTGGGGGACTGGGGGTGCTGGGGCGGCCAGGGCTTGGGGACCTGCAGGAAACCCAGCAGCGGCTGCAGCAGGAAGCAGCGAGGCTGCGGCTTCCTCACTCCACACAGCATGGGGCTGGGGGGTGGTGCTGGGGCGGCCTCAGCTCCGTGGCCCCATGGCCCCAGGTCCTTACCCCATGGCCCTCCAGCCTCCCCAGCCCCTGATCCCCATCCCACAGCCCTGTGGTTCCCAGCCCCATTCCAAGGCCCGCAAGCCCCCCACCCCATATTCCCTGGTCCCCAGCCCCACAGCCCAAGGCTCCCTGACCTGCAGTCCCCCCTGCTCCCCCCCCAAGCTCCACGGCCCCCCAGCCCCCCCCACCTGCAGATAACACTCACCATCTCTGGGGCACCACTGCGGGGCTGGCGGGCAGGACCTGATGCTGGGACAGAGAGGTGGGGGGGGTGCAGGTGCCCATGGGTGTGCAGGCGGGGGACCCCAGCCTCCTGCTCACCCCCGGCCGGCTGAGCACCCACGGGTGCGGGGATTAGCACCCGCGGCCCCGCTTGACCCTGCTCGGCCCTAAGCACCTTTCGGCTCTGCCCACACGGTGCTGCCGGGGGACCAGGGGAGGCGGGGGGGCGCGGGGGGGGCAGCCAGGGCAATTAGGGTAATTGCACTGCCCCGGGGCTGGGGGAGGAGAATCAGCCTTGCCCTGGGAGAAGACCCCAGCCCGGCCGTGTCCCACCCCTTCCCCGGCACCCGCCCCCGCTTCCTTTTGCTCTGTCTGCCCTACTGGTTCCTGGGGCACCGGGGGGGAAGGGCGGGGAGGTGGGGGGGGGGGGATGTGCCTGCACCGACCCCCGCTTCAGGCCGGTGATTCCCCCGCTGTCCCTCCCCAACCTGGTCCCGGCGGGGCGGCGGGGCGGGCCCGCCCGCAGCGGGGACACCTCGCCGGGCCATGTGACGGGACGGGGCGGCGGGGCCCTTGCCCCGCGGCGGGGCGGGACGGGGACCGCCGGGGAGGGGGGGGGGGGCCTCCCGTCGGGCACGGACTGTGTCCCGGAGGAACGGCGGGGCCCGGCGGGGGCTGCGGGCGGCGTTGCGGGGCCGGGAGCAGAGGGTGCTGCGGGAGGCGGCGGCCGCGCCCGGTAACCACGGCAACCTGGGCGGGCCGGCTCCCTCATCGCCATGGCGACTGGCGCTCTCGCGAGAGTTGGGGGGGGGCGCAACGCGGGGCATTGTGGGAGCTGTAGTCCGGCGGGGCGGCGCTTCCGGCGTGCCCCGCGCGCGGCCCGGCACCATGCGGCTGCGGCTGGCGGCGGGCGGCCCCGCCGCGCTCAAGGTGATGGCGGCCGCCGGCGCTGCCGCCGCTCCGGTGCAGCTCCTCTGGGGCGGCCCCTCAGGTGAGACCACGGCGGCGGCGGCGGCGGCTCCCCTCCCCTTCCTGGCAGGGAGCCCCCGGGCCCGGCGAGTCCCGCCCCGCGGCAGGGGCTGACGGGCCTCCTCCCCCCCCGCCATCCCGCAGAGCGGCCCCTCGCCCCGCTGAGCCCCCCGTGGGTCCCCGCCCTGGAACTGGACAGCGGCACCGTCCTCTTCTCCCCGAACGCCATCTGCCAGTGAGTACCGACGGCCGGGGGGGGGCGGTCCCCCAGCCTCCAGCTCCGCCCCCTCCTCACCCCCCCCTTCTCACCCCCTCCTCCCTTACCCCCCCCTTTCCTCACCCCTCCCTTATCCCCCTCGTCCCCCCTCCTCACACTCCCCCCTTCCTCACCCCCTCCTCCCTTACCCCCCCCTTTCCTCACCCCTCCCTTATCCCCCCTCGTCCCCCCTCCTCACACCCCCCCCTTCTCACCCCCCCTTCCTCACCCCCTCCTCCCTTACCCCCCCCTTTCCTCACCCCTCCCTTGTCCCCCCTCGTCCCCCCTCCTCACACTCCCCCCTTCCTCACCCCCTCCTTCCTTACACCCCCCACCCCCCCTTTCCTCACCCCCCGTTCCTTACCCCCCCATCCCCTCTTCCTCGTCCCCCCTTCCTCACACCCCCCCTCCTCGCCCCCTACCCCCCCCCTCACCTCCCTCTCCTCTCGCCCCCCCCTTCCTCGTCCTCACACCCCCCTCCTTTTTCTCCCCACCCAGGTTCTTCTTCCTGGCCCGCGGTGAGGAGCCCACCGACCTCACCAACCAGTGGCTGGAGTGGGAGGCTACTGAGCTGCAGGTGGGTGCCCCAGGGGTTCGGCAGCTTCTCCCCTGGCTACGGACCACCCCACCCCCCCCATCCCAGACTGACCCCTCCTGTCTCTGCCTGCTCCCAGCCGGCTGCCTCGGTGGCCCTCTATGCTCAGCTGGTGCAGGGCAAGAAGGGGCTGGAGGCGGTGGAGGCCCTGGGGAAGTTGCTGGCCCACATCGAGCAGAACTTGTCCAGGAGAGGCACTGCCTACCTCGCTGGGGTGAGTGGGACTGCGGAGTGCACAGGGGGGGAGAGAGAGACCGCTGGGGAGGGGGGGCCCTTCTCCCTGGAGAGCTGAGCTTGCTGCTGCCTGTCCTGTGTCAGAGCCCTGAGGCTGGGGCTGCCTCAAGGCCTGACTCTGCTCCTCTGGCCCAGGACACCAAGTCAGTGGCTGATGTGGTTGTGTGGGGTACCTTGTTCCCTGTCCTCCAGGATGAGACCAGCCTGCCAAGTAAGAGCAAAACAGGAGTGCCAAGGGAGAGCGTTCCTTGTGTTCCTGTGGCTGTAGGAATGATGCTGTGCGCTCACTCTCTCTCTCTCCCCCCCCACAAGTTGAGCTGCAGGCGCTGAGGACCTGGTTCCAGAGCATGACACTCTCGGAGGCCTGCAGGAAAGCTGCCGACTCCATTCTGATGCCCAAGGCACTGCTGGAATTCAAGTCCTACCTGCAGAAGCAGCCTCCGCCCTGCCTGGCCATGGAGAGAGCCCCCAGTAACGAGCCCGAGGTGCAGCCCTGGCCCCCTGCTGAGCCCCAGCCCAGGGCTTGGGCCCCCGTGGGGCTGGCGGCAGTGGGCGCGCAGACCCTCACTGGGACCAGCCTTCCCCGCAGGAGGAAGAAGGTTCTGAGCGTGCCCTGACGGAGGAGGAAATCACAGCTGCTGTGGAGGCCTGGGCCCGTGGTGCTGCAGCACTGCCTAAACCCTGGAAGCCTCAGAAACCTGTGTGAGTCCTAAGATGACACTAGGGCTGGCTGTCCCAGACCTCCGAGGGGCCTGGTAGGGGCTCCCAAGCTGGTGCCGCATTCTTCTGGGATGGGCTGGCTCTGTTGCTGTTTGTGCCTGCTCTGACCGCCCCTGTCCATGTCAGGCTGCCTGTGGAGGGCATGAGGAACGTCCTGATCACCAGCGCTCTGCCCTACGTGAACAACGTACCCCACCTCGGCAACATCATTGGCTGCGTCCTCAGTGCCGACACCTTTGCCAGGTGAGACCTGGCTGTGGGAAAGCTCCCTGGGGCCAGGGGATCATTATGGGGGGGCTGCACTGCCCTCAACACATGCACGGGTGTCACAAGCCCCTGCCTGCAGGTACTGCCGCCTGCGGAACTGGAACACGCTCTACGTGTGTGGCACGGACGAGTATGGCACAGCCACTGAGACCAAGGCTGTGGAAGAGGGGCTGACGCCCCAGGAGATCTGCAACAAGTACAACGCCATCCATGCTGACATCTACCGCTGGTTCGACATCTCCTTCGACTACTTCGGCCGCACCACCACTCCACACCAGACCACGTGAGTAGCTGCATCCCCATGGGCTCGCGTGGAGGGACTGGTGCTGGGGAATGTTGGGGGTGACCCCGGCAGGCCTGCCTGAAGGTGCGCTATGGCTCCCCAGCGTTGCCTGGCTGATGGGGCTGCCCCTCTTCTCTTCCTCTCCTGTACCAGGATTGCCCAGGACATCTTCCAGCGCCTGCTGGCCCGTGGTTTTCTGCTGCAGGACACTGTGGAGCAGCTGCGATGTGAGAATTGCCAGCGGTTCCTGGCCGACCGCTTTGTGGAGGGCACCTGCCCCTTCTGCAGCTACGAGGAGGCCCGGGGGGACCAATGTGATAAATGTGGCAAACTCATCAATGCTGTGGAGTTAAAGGTGGGACAGGATCTCTCTAGGGACCCCCCTACAACCCACCCCCCTGCTCTGCCTGGGACCCCCAGTCTTGTCCTAGGCTTCCTCCAACCCGTGTTTTTCCTCCTGACAGAATCCACAGTGCAAGCTCTGCAGGGGCGTCCCTGTGGTGAAACCAACCCAACACCTCTTCCTGGACCTCCCCAAGGTGAGCTTCATCCCTGGGGGAGCGGGGAAGGGATGGGGCAGCCCCTGATACCCCTGACCATCCCCACGTCTTCCCCCGCAGCTAGAGGAGCGGCTGGAGCCCTGGCTGGAACAGTCCTGGGCCACGGGGGACTGGACGGCCAACGCTCGCTACATCACTCGCTCCTGGATCCGGGATGGACTCAAACCCCGCTGCATCACCCGTGACCTGAAGTGGGGCACGCCTGTGCCCCTGGATGGCTTCCGCGACAAGGTGGGTCCCCTCTGGCCCCTCAGTTGCAGTGTCTGTCCCCAGGCGCCCTGCCTGCGGGTCCCATGCTCACGTATTGCTCTCCCCCCAGGTTTTTTATGTGTGGTTTGATGCTCCCATTGGCTACTTGTCCATTACAGCCAACTACACCGACCAGTGGGAGAGGTGGTGGAAGAACCCCCAGCAGGTAAGAGCCTGGTGCTGCTGCAGGGTGGAGGGAGGGACAGAGCTGGAAGCCAGGATCCACTGATCTCCACCCCACCTTCCCCCCACCACCTGACAGGTTGAGCTCTACAACTTCATGGCCAAGGACAATGTCCCGTTCCACAGCGTCGTGTTCCCCTGCTCGCTTCTGGGCGCGGAGGATAACTACACCCTGGTGAACCACCTCATTGCTACAGGTACTGGGAACGTCACCAGGGATGGGGGCGGTCTCTGTACTTCCCTGCAGTACCGGGAACAGTCCAGTCTGTCGTGCAAAGGCACAAAACTGCACCTGCTCCCCTTGGAAGCCCTTTTGAGCTCAGCAGGAGCCTATGAGCGCTTTGACAGTTTCCTCCTGCGTTGTGGGGCTGCTCGCGGCCTGGGAGAGGGCTGGGTCCATGCTTGGGCCCCACGGTGGGGTCTCTCCTGTCCTCCCCAGAGTACCTGAACTATGAGGAAGGGAAGTTCTCCAAGAGCCGAGGCGTGGGAGTGTTTGGGGACATGGCCAAGGACACTGGCATCCCTGCAGACATCTGGCGCTTCTACCTGCTGTACCTGCGGCCCGAAGGGCAGGACAGTGCCTTCTCCTGGAGCGACCTCATGCTCAAGAACAACTCAGAGCTGCTGAACAACCTGGGCAACTTCATCAACAGGTTCTGGAACGCTCTGGTGGTGGCAGGGGGTCATCTCTGTCCCCAGGCTGTGCTCATGCCTGCTCTCTGCCTCTGTCCCCAGAGCTGGCATGTTTGTGTGCAAGTTCTTTGGTGGCACTGTCCCAGACATGGTCCTGACACCCAATGACAAGCGGCTCTTGGCCCGTGTCACCCTAGAGCTGCGCCAGTACCACCAGCTGCTGGAGAAAGTCCGGTGGGTAGCCGAAAGCCCAGGGGTGGAGCAGGGCTGAATTGTCATGAGGGTGGACTCATGGCAGGTGCTCAGCCCCTCTCTGCTCCCCCTCCACCAGCATCCGTGATGCCCTGAGGTGTATCCTGAGCATCTCTCGCCATGGCAACCAGTACATCCAGGTGAATGAGCCCTGGAAGCGGATCAAAGGGGATGAAAAAGACAGGTAGGAGAAAGGGGGAGGATGGGCAGAGGGCAGGGCTGGGAGCTGGCTGTTAATGGCTTCCTACCCCACAGGCAGCGTGCGGGCACGGTGACTGGCGTGGCGGTGAACATGGCATCCATGCTGGCCGTCCTGTTACAGCCCTACATGCCCAGCGTCAGCTCGGCCATCCAGGGGCAGCTCTGCATCCCCCCGGACTGCTTCGTCCTGAGCCACGACTTCACCTGCACCCTGCCCCCTGGCCATCGCGTGGGCACTGTAGGTGGTGGTGGGGGAGAGAGCAGGCTGTGCCCCCTCCCCCCCCCCCAGCAGCGCAGGGGTGGGATGTGGGGTGCTGGCCCTGCAGGGGTAACCCCTCTTTCTTCCTGGCTGCAGGTGAGCCCCCTTTTCCAGAAGCTGGAGAATGACCAGGTTGAAGCCTTGCGCAAGCGCTTCGGGGGAGGGCAGGTGAGTGGGGGCTGCAGTGCCCCCACAGCTGCTCCCAGCCTCTCCTCTGCTTTCTGTCCCTTCTCACTCGCTGTCTCTCCTTTCCCAGCCTGAAGACCTTGCTCTAGAGCCCCAGGTAACCCCCTAGGGTGCTGCAACAACTCCCCTCCAGGATGGGGGGGGTGGAATACAGAGCTCTGCCCCTGGTGCTACCATGGGGGCTCACACTTGTTTCTGTCCTTCTACAGGCCAAACAGACACCTCCAGCTTCCGAACCCTCTCCAGCCCCAGCGACCCTCCTGCCTCTAGGTGACCCCCAACTGATCCAGCAGCTGACAGAGGAGGTGGCCAAGCAGGTGAGTGATGGTGGTGGGGGGATGGCCCTACTTCACCCCACCAAGCCCTCATCAACCCCCCCTGCCTGCCCCAGGGCAACCATGTGCGGCAACTGAAGGCCAACAAGGCAGAGAAAGCCCAGGTCGACGCAGAGGTGGCCAAGCTGCTGGAGCTGAAGAAGCAGCTGGCGATAGCTGAGGGCAAAAGCCCCGAAGTCCCTGTACCCAAGGGGAAGCGGAAGAAGTAGCACCTGGGGAGCAGCTCCAGTGCTACCCAGAGACCAGACTGGGCTGTGCTGGTGGTTACGTGCATGTAATAAAATGCAAAAACTATACAATGGCATATGGAAGCAGTGCCCTCCCCACGGCATCAGTCTGTGCCAGTGGGGCATTGCCCCTCCAGTTCATGGCTGCCCCCCAGGTCCGCAGGGGCTAATTGCGGCGGAGGTTGACGATGCGGTCAATGAGGGCCGCCCTCGTGCGCTCCACCTCAGTGCTGAGCCGCCGGATCTCCTCCCGCAGCTGCTCGTTGTGGGCCGTCAGCTCCAGCACCCGCTGCTCGTTGGCCCGCTCCCGGCTCTTCGCCAGCTCCCTGCTGGCTGCTGGGCCACTGCACCTCTTCCTCTTCACCCCACGCCCCGCGGCTGCCCCCACCTCATCCTCCTCTGCACCCGGCTGGGGCCGGGGGCTGCTGCTGGAGGTCGAGCCTGGGGGTCCTGCTGGCTGCGTGCCCGCTGTGCTCTCTGGTCCCAGCAGCTCCAGCAGCTCCGCAGCCAGGGCAGCATCCAGCTCACAGCCCTCCGGCCCCCCACCGGCGGCCCCCTCCGTGCCCCACAGCGGAGCCTGTGGGGAGAAAGGAGGAGCCAGCCCCAGGCAAAGGGTGCCCCCTGCCCTGTCACCCCCCCCACCAGACTGTCGCTGGCCCCCCCCAGCTCACCTGTTCAGCCCCCCAGGGTGGAGAGGGCCCACTGGGCTCTGCTGCTGCCAGCACCTCCTGCAGGTCCTGGTACCAGGCCTCCAGCTCCCAGCTGGGCAGGGTGCCAGCAGGTGTCCCCGCAGGCAACCCCTCAGCTGCCATTGTCACCTCCAGGCCAGCACGGGGCTGTGGGGAGAGGGGGTGAGGGGGGGGGCCGGGACCCCCAGCTCTAGGGTGTCACTCCCCGCGGGGGGGGGGGGGCTGGTCTCCAGCAGCCCCAGGGTGTTCCCCCCCCCACCCAGTTACCTGCTCTCAGGTGTGGTGACCGACAAGGATGCACTTTCTCCTGGATGCCTGGTGGGGGGGGGGGAGAGGGGTAGAGTCAGACTTTGCCCCCTGCCCCCCTCGGAGGGTTCCCCAGGGGCTGAGAGTACCCAGCCCACTCTCGGGGGCGCTGCCAGCTCAGGGGCGAGAGAACAAAAACGTATGGGCCGGGCCGGGCCTGCCCCGGGGGCGGCCTGCGGGCAGCCCGGTGGCCCCCCAGCACCGATGGGCAGGATGTCAACACCTCCTCCCCCCGCCCCGGGGGCGGTTCCCCGCTGTCCCGCCCCCACAAGCGGCCCCCGGTGTGTCCGTCGTCGTCCCAACCCCCACCCCCCCCCCCCCCGCCCCCGGCAGCTCCTGACGTTGCTCCGTCCCCTCTCCCTCCGGAGTCCGGCCCCCTGCAGTACACCCCCCCTCCCCACAGCATCCCTCAAGCTCCTTCCGTCCCTCCATCCCCCCGGCAGGCCCTAGAGGCGGTTCCCTCCCCGCACCTTCCTGGGCGGCCCCGGCTCCCCGCGGCCCCGGCCCGAACGCTGCCCCTCGCTCATCCTCGCCCGCATCGTCCTCGCGCTGCTCCGCTCGCGCTGCGCCGCCGCCGCCCAGCGCCCCCTTTTAAGGCTCACGCGCCTGACGCAACGCTCGCGCCGGCCGCAGCCAACCGGCGCCCACCGCGCCGTGACGCGCGGGGCGGTGCCAGCCAATCGGAGCGGTCGGAGGAGGGGTGGGGAGGGGGGAGCGGTCCCGGTGGGGGTGAGTCACGCGGGGGGATGATGCAATGGCTGGAAACCGGCCCCGCCCCGCCTTAAAGGGCCCGCAGCGCCGCGGCGGGGGAGGGCCGGGCCGTGCGGCCGCAGCCTCCTGCAGCCCCGGGGCGCAGTGCGGCCCCGGCCCTGGCCCCGCCACAGCCCCGGCGCTTCCCAGGACACGGGTGGCGTCGCCCCGGTGAGGCGCCGGGGGGGGGGCCATTCCCGGTGCCCCCCTTCCCCCGCGAGGCACGCCGGGATCGCACCCCCCCCCTCCCCCCCCCTCCCCCCCCGCCGCCGCCGCCGCCGCCGCCGCGCGCGCGCCGTCCCGCCTCTTCCTGGCGGGGCCGAAGCGGGGACCCGGTGCCCGGTGCCGCCGCCATGACCGCAGGTGGGTGCGGGGCCGGGGCGCCCTGTTCCCCCTCCCCCGCTGGCCGGGACACACACGCATGTCACGCCCCCCCCCCCCCCCCCCCCCCCGCCTTTTCGCACTCCCCTCCCCCCGCAGCGGCGGCGGGGGGGCGTGGGGGGGGGGGGGGCTTGGCCTGTGTCCATCCCCCTCCGGCGTTCGGGGGGGACACGGTGACCCCGCCGCCTCCTCGTTACCCTCCCATGGGGTGGGGGCGATGGGGAGGGTCACCTGCGTGTCACTGTCTGGGGGACCGTGGCGGGGGGGGGGCAGGACCCTGGGCTGTGGGGCTTTGCCTGGGTGCTGCCCCCCCCGCCCCCCGGGCTGTGGGGCCCTGCCTGGGTGCTGCCCCCCCCCCCGCCCCTTCCCGCAAGTTCAGGCTGAGCCTCTCTGTCCCGCAGCGCCGGGGCAGCGCCGGGCACCGCCGCCCCCCGCCCGTGGGCTCGACGCCGAGATGCTCGCAGGGATAAGCAGGTGAGAGGTGCCCCCCCCCCCCCCCCATCCCCCTGCCGCCCCCCCCCCCGGCTCTGGCCCCCTCGGGCCCCCCCCCCTCCAGCGGGATTAGGCCCCGCAGCAGCTGTTGGCCTTTTCACTGTGGTTCCTCGACGGCGATTTGTAGGTCACTGTTGTCCCTTCCCGACCCAAACACCGGGATTAACGGGCTGGGGGGGGGGGGGGGGGGGGGGGGGGGGGGGGCGTGAGCTGACAAAGAGGGGGGCAGCTGCTGCCCCCAGTCCCGCTCCATATCCCTGGACACCCCCTGCGGACCCCTGCTGCTGCCTTATGGCTCTGAGCCCCTCTGGGCCCCCCCCCCCCCCGGTGCCCTGGCACCCCCGGTCCCGCTGTGTCCTGTTTGCTTTCCCCCACCCTCCCCCCCCCCCCCGGCTCGGTTCTCTGTGTGACACCCCCCCCCCCCCCCCGGCAGTGCCCGCCGCAGGTGTCAGTGCGACGCGGGGCCACAATGAGCAGCGGCGATGGTGGCACCAGAACAGACCGACCCACGTCCCCGTCGGCCGGGCCCGTGCCTGTGGGCTGGCAGCGCAAGGTGGAGGAGGGCTCCGTCTGCTACATCAGGTAGGAGCAGCGCCCCTCCCCCGCCATCCCACCCCCCCACCCCTCTCCCCAGCCCCTGCTCACCCCCTGTGCCCCCCCCCCAGCCCCAGCGGCGCGGCGCTGACCTCGCTGGAGCAGACCTGCGCCTACCTCCTGGCCGACGGGACCTGCAAGTGTGGCCTCGAGTGTCCCCTCGACATGCACAAGGTGTGTGTGTGTGTGTGGGGGGGGGCAGCGCCGGGGCACCCCCTGGACATTGTGGGGGGCTACGAGGGATGGCCCTGGCTGCAGGAAGGGGGAATGAGATCTGGGGGTCCCTGCGGGGGGGCTGGTCGCTATTCTCAGCCTGCCCCCATCCCTGCAGGTATTTAACTTCGACCCGGGGGCAGCGGTGGCCGGGCAAGGAGCCCCTGGGGCCCAGGGCCAGCAGGACATGACCAAACTCTGCAACCACCGCCGGAAAACAGCAGCCATGGCCACGCTCTACCGCAGCATGGAGAGCCCTCCAGGCCTCTGCCGCCCAGGCACAGGTACCAGGGTCCACGCTAGTTCCCGTCCGGTTCACCCCCGAGTCCCCGCTGGTGTCCCATCCTTGTCCCTGTCACCACCTGCTCACGCCTCGCCAGTCCCAGACCCTTCCTGTCTCCCTTGTACATCCTGGGTTCTCGCCGCCCATCCCAGTGCTCTTGGTCCCCTCCTGGTTTCCCCACGGTTCCCAGGGCTTCCCCGTTGCCTCTGTCACATCCTGTCCCCGCTGCCGTCTTTCCTATCCCCCGCCTTCCCAATCTATCCCAGTTTATGGGTGGGGTGCCCAGGCCCTGCTGGCGCCTGCCTGACCCCCGTGGTTCCCTGCAGGTCCTGGCCTGACCCCGCTGCTCTCAGCAGAGGGGCACCCGGCCACGATCCCCAGCACCGGCACCCCCCTGCCCAGCGCTGTCGGCAGCTTCCCCAGGGTCCCCTTGGGGACGAAGACCCCGGAGGCCACATCTACCCCCACGGGGACCTGGCTCATCGCCCCACCCTTCCTGCAGCCCCATGGCGTCGTCCCTGGGGCCAACGGCACCCCTGACACCTGCTCACCTACTAGCCCCTGCTTTGGCCACCCCTTGCCCCCGCCGGATGCAGCCACTCCCCCCAGATCCCCCGTGGCCCAGAGCCAGTGCCCCACGGGCAGGACTAGCAACTGGGCAGGCCCATCGCAGGGGGCCACTGGAGAAAGCCCGGGGCCGGGGCCGTCCCTGTCAGCCACCACCAGTGCCCCCCGGGCGGGCGAGGTGGATTCTCCAGTCAGCGATGCCTTAACCAGCCCCAGCAGCAATAACCCACCAGTGCCCTTAGACGCTGTCCCCGAGGGCGGGGGCTTTTTGGGGCTGCCACCAACAAGCCCCTCCTTCCCTGCCAGCAGCCTGCTGAGCTCGGCCGCCGAGGCCCAGCTGGGCAGCCCCCACCCCACGCCCACCCCCAGCACTTTACCCCCCTGCCCGCTCCCCCCTGCCACGCTGCTCTCTCTCCTGGGTGAGTGTGCCCCGGGCAGGGGGGCCCGATGGCACCCCGACCCCCCAGAGCTGTCAGCTCCCAGGGTGCCCCCTGAACCTAAAGGGACGCCCCCCACAGTGACCGGACAGCCTCTGGCAGCCCTGCTGAGCCTGCTGGGTGCTCAGGGCTACGCCGGGGAAGGGGGTCCAGGGGGGTCCAACCTTCCACTGGGCCCCCTGCCTGCCACCAACGGCTCGCCCTGCCCTGGCCCTGGGCTCGTGCCCCCCGGCCGGGACGTCAACGGGCAGCTCCTGGGTCTCTTCGAGCAGCTGGCAGCATCTTCCGAACCCACCTCAGGGACCTCCCCGCGGTCAAAAGCCTCTGGCCCAACTGGTGGCCCAGGTATGTGGGGCAGTGCCCGTGGGGCCAGGCAGCTGGTGGGGAGCAGGGCTGCAGCAGACGTCCCTCGATCAACCGGGGACAGACCCCACACCCTGGGGTGGCTGCGGCAGTGGTGCTGGGGAGGTTCCTGCCCCGAGAGAGCCCCCTGCGGCCGTGGGGCTGGGTGGGATGCAGTGGGACGTGGCCGTGGGTCAGTGCTGCGGGTGGTGGGACCTGGTAGGATGCGATCCTGGACCTCGTGGGATGTGGTGGGACCCGGTGGCATGTGGCCATAGGTTTGGGCTGGGGGTGGTGGGACGTGGCTGTGGGTCGTGGGGGATGTGGTGGGACCCGGCTGTGGGTTCATTCTGGTGGGATGTGTGGGTCTGGCAGGACAGGGTGGGTTGTGTCCGTGGGCCTGCAGCAGACGTGGCCGTGGCAGCCCCATGCTCTGACCTGTCCCCTGCAGGTGCTGCAGCTTCTCCAGGTGTCCCCAAAGGCACTGTGGCCCCAGGGGCTGTCAGTAATCGGGAGGGGGGTGCTGGGGGGGCGCCGGGCTGCCCGCTGCCCCCTGCGACCAAACCTGTAGCCTCGGCAGGGCAGGAGCAGGCGCTGGCACTGGGGGGCTCCCTGCCACCGGGCCTCCTCCTGGCCACGCTGCCCTTCTCACTAGCCCTGGGCCAGCACCCACCAGCCTGCGGGGGGGACCCCGAGGGGCCCAGCCTGCCCTCCCTGCTGGCGGCCTCTCTGCTCCCGCTGCCCCTCGGCATCTCCCTGCCCGCCCTGGACCTGCTGCCCTCGCCGGGGACGCTGCTTTCTGCCCTGCTGCCCCTGCCCCCGGCGCCTCGCGAGAGGAGCCCCGAGGGCTGCCCGGTGCTGCCCGACCGAGCCCCGCTCTTCTCCGCGCTGCCCGCCTGCCTCGCCCTCCACCCCGCGCTGCTGGCTGCCGGGCTGGGCCCCCCCGAGCCTGCCCCCGCTGCCCCCCCGGTGAGGGAAGCCCCTGGGAACAGGGGGGGGGTTGCCCCAGGGAGGGAGGGAGGGAGGGAGGGGCGTGATGGCGGGGGGTATTTGTGCCTTGGAAGGAGGAGGGTGATGAAGGGGGTGCTTCCCTCCTACTAAGGGAGGGGGGCGATGGGTGAAGCTGTTTCCTCTCTTCGGGGGAATGGGTGATGGTACCTGGGCGGGGGGGCGGGGGGGTTGCCCCCGCAGGTGCATGATCTCAGGTGTGTATTTAAGCCTAGGGAAGAGGAAGGAATTTGCCAGCAGCGCAGCAGCAGGGGAACGCTGTCCCCAAGGCGCTGGCAGGAGGGGCGTTTGTCACCGGGATGGGGGGGGGAGGCAGGGCGTTTGCCCCGGGGGAGGAGAGCGTGGAAGGGGTTGGGGTAGGGGTAGGGGTAGAGCAGCTCCCCCTTGGGAGGAAGGTGGGGATATTTCTGTGTCCCCGGGGAGGAGGGTGCTTGTCCGCTGGGCGTGGGAGAAGGACGAGGACACCCTGCGGGGGGGTGTCTCTGCCTCATGTCTTGGGGGTGCCCCCAACTTGCCCCTTTTGCCGGCAGTCCAGCCTTGCCAGCCCCTCTGTGGCACCTACCTCGAGCGGCGCCCTCCCCGCGACTACTGAGCCCCTGTGCGAGGAGGGCCGGGCCCCCGCCAGCCCCACCGGCGCTCTGGAGCCCCTCAACCTGCTGGGGCCCGCCCTGCTCAGCGCCACGCTGCTGGGTGAGTGGGACCGGGCACCTTGGGGGCACCCCCAGGCATTGGTGGAGGGGTGCTTGGTTTCATGCGGGGAGGGGGGGGCACTGGGGACGTGCTGGGGGTGCCCCTGGAAGCTGCGTAGCATTCTGCTTCTCCCTTATCCCCCCCGCCCTGCAGGCAACGTACCGGCGCTGAGCCCCCTGCTCCAGAACCAGCCACTGCTGCCCCCCCTGGGACTGTCGCTAGGTCTGGGCTCCCCCCTCGGCACCGCTGGCCCCCTGGCCAGCCTGCTCCAGAGCCTGCAGGTGGGCTGCCGGGGTGGGGGTGCGAAGGGCTGGAGGGGCCCTGGGACTTTCCGGTGGGGGGGGGGGGACACGTGGGGGTGGCAGGGCCAAGAGGTGTTGGGCAGTGGTTCGTGAAGGGCAGGGGAGGGCACGGGAAAGGATGGGGGGAGGCCTAGGGTTGTCGGAGGGGGCAACGTGGGGACTTGGGGACCATGTGGAGCCTGGGGGTGTTAGGAGAATGGTGGGCTTTGGGGGCTTGGGGGGGTGTCGGTGTGCCGTGGGGGTGTCGGTGTGCCGTGGGGGTGATGGGGGAAACATGAAAGCTGAACACGGGGTGCAGGGAGGATCCAGGGCTGGGCTGGGCAGGGGGGAGGGTCTGGGGGTTGTATTGGGACAAGGAGGGATGTGGGCGACACGTGGGGGGGGGGTTGCTGACCCTTGCTGCCCCCCGGCAGCTGGGCCCCAGGTTCGGCTCCCCCGAGAAGTCGGCGACACTGTTGGGTCCCAGTGCTGGAGGGTCCCCCAGCCCCCCTGCACCTCCTGCCCCCCCCGAGGGCACCCCAAGTGCCTTAGAGCCCCCTGAGCCCCATCCGGCCGAGCCGGGCAGCCCCAGACCCAGTGGGGGTGCCCGGGGGTGCCCCACCTCACGGCTCCCCCGCAAGCGGGGCCGCCGGTGGGCCGAGGGGCTCAACAGGGAGACGCCATCCCTTTGCGGGCCCCCCAGCAGCAAGAGCCCCCGGCGTGGGGCTGGCCGGGGGGGCTGGGGCACTCGGCGGCACTTCAACGGGCAGGTGGGGGACAGGGGTGGGAAGCGGCTTCCCCCCGCAGCCCCCCCGGCCCCCCACCCTGCCTGGCGCTGCAATGGGAACATCCTGGCCGCTGAGCAGCAGCTCAGAGTGGAGGAGATAAAGGTACTGGGACCTACTGGGAGCTATTGAGGAATATTGGATCCTGGGCGGGGGGATACTGGGAGCCGTTGGGTTGGATATAAGGATCCATGGGGTGCCAGTGGGGATATACTGGGAAGCGCTGGGTACAGCCTTTGGGTGCTGTTGTGGGTATACTGGCGGACATTGTATGCCACTGGGAGGCACTGGGGGACACTGGGAGTGTGTGCTGGGGTGGGCCGTATCATGGGGGAGCAGTAGAGAGATACTGGGACCCAGTGGGGACATTGAGAGGCGCTGGGGAGGGCAACTGGGAGGGCACTGGGAGTAGGTGTTAGGGTGAACCCAGGACTGGGAGCTGTAGGGAGGCACTGGGTGGACTGGGAGACACTGGGGGTACTGGGAAGCCCCATGCTGACGCCCTCCTCGCACAGGGGAACTCCCTGCATCTGCGCCCGCCCTGCCGGGGCTGGAGGAGGAAGGCCAGGTGAGTGCGGGGGGATGCAGGGGGGGGGGCCTTGCCACATTCCACCCCCCCCACCCCGCACCTGACCCCCTGGTCCTTGCAGCACCCCCCGGCCCAGCGCCCGCCTGGAGACTCCGCAGCGGAGGGGGCTCAGCGCCAGCCCCGGGGCCGGCCCCGCTGTAAGTGGGGACAGGGACAGCGAGGAGGGGTGTGGGATGGGGCGGGAGATGGGAAGGGAGACTGTCACGTCCCCCCACCTGCCCCATCATCTGCCCCCCCCCCCAGGCGGACCTGGCTGTGGCTCGGTGGCCTGGGCGCCCTGTCAAGAACCGCCGGAGGAAGCTGCTGACGTGACAGTGCCGGGGTGGGGGCACCCCCAGCACCCACCTATGGATCGGGGAGGGGGGGGGTCACCCCCACCACCCTCCATCCCCCACCGCTGCAGGCCACAGGCACCAGCAGCACGTCCTGGCTGCGGGCATGTCCTGCTGGCCTGGGTCCCCCTCTGGCAGCATGGGGGGGGATGTACTGGAGTGGGGGGGTTACTCCAAGCACAGGGTGACCGTCCCCCTCCCCAGACGCAGCACTTCTGAAGCCATTTTCCGTATGGGGTGGGTCAACGGTGTCGTCCCCCTGCCCCGTCCTCCCCCCCCCGTCCCCCTCGGGGAAGCCCCCATGCTAAGGGGGACAGGATTGGTGCTATGGGACGTAGTGGGGGTGGGGGGGAAGCCATCCCTGCCCCGGGGGGGGCTGGCTGTCTCCTCCCCCCCACCCCGGTACCTCAGGCCCCGGGGGTGTCATGGTTCCAGGGCCAGATCTGCTCAGGGTTAGTTTAGCAAGAGGCTCTCCCTCACCAAAACCCAGGTGTTCCCCCCGCCCTTCCCAGCCCCCCCCCCCCGCCCCGTACCAGCAATAATCATCTCTGCCAGCCCGGGGAGGGGGGGGGGGCCCGTGCGCCCCTGCCCTGGGCTGTCCCCATCCCCACACGCACACACTACCCCCAGCCCCACGGGTGGCAACGAGGAGACATTTCCCTCTTCCCCCTCCCCCAGGTCACACCTTTCCGACAGGAATTGGATTTACTGTGCCGAGGAGGCTGCGGGAGGGGGGGGGGGGGTGTAGGGTGGGGGGTGGGAGGGTTTATGCACCATTAAAAGATGCATTTAAAACCCCGCGGCTGGGCCCTGCTCGTGCCCTGAGGTGATGCCAACTTAGATACGCTTTGAGCTGGGATGGCGATGCCCCCCCCGGGTGGGAGTGGAGCGGGGGGGGGGGGGATTCCCCAGAGCTTGCAGGGCCTTTGCTTGGCCGGGGGGGGACGGGACAGGGATGCCTGGGGGGGGGACGGGTCTCACTTCTGCATCTCCTTTATACAGGCTTTGGTGTCAGCCGACTTGTTTTCCGCGACGGGCAGGTTTTCCGTCTTTCTCCCTGGGATCTGCAGGGGTTGAGGGAGGGGGAAGGAGGGTGAACGGGGCGGGGGGGGGGACGGGACAGGATGGGGACCCCCATCGCACCCACCACAGTGTTCTCTGAGAGCATCCGCTCCTGCCTGCCCCGTGTCCAGGACCTGCCCAAACCCTGCCAAGAACAAACCTTGTGGCTGGGGAGGGAGGTGGAAGCTCAGCAGCGGGTGGTGCCGGTGGCCCTCCCCAGGTGTCCCCCATCAGAGCACCCTGCTGTCCCCAGCATCCCCCATCACACCACCCTACTGTCCCCAGCATCCCCTGTCACAGCACCCTGCTGTCCCCAGCATCCCCCATCACACCACCCTACTGTCCCCAGCATCCCCTGTCACAGCACCCTGCTGTCCCCAGCATCCCCTGTCACACCACCCTGCTGTCCCCAGCATCCCCCATCACACCACCCTGCTGTCCCCAGCATCCCCCATCACACCACCCTGCTGTCCCCAGCATCCCCCATCACAGCACGCTGCTGTCCCCAGCATCCCCCGTCACAGCACGCTGCTGTCCCCAGCGTCCCCCATCACAGCACCCTGCTGTCCCCAGCATCCCCCGTCACACCACCCTGCTGTCCCCAGCATCCCCCGTCACAGCACCCTGCTGTCCCCAGCATCCCCCGTCACACCACCCTGCTGTCCCCAGCGTCCCCCATCACAGCACCCTGCTGTCCCCAGCATCCCCCGTCACAGCACCCTGCTGTCCCCAGCATCCCCCATCACACCACCCTGCTGTCCCCAGCGTCCCCTGTCACAGCACCCTGCTGTCCCCAGCATCCCCCATCACACCACCCTACTGTCCCCAGCATCCCCTGTCACAGCACCCTGCTGTCCCCAGCATCCCCTGTCACACCACCCTGCTGTCCCCAGCATCCCCCATCACACCACCCTGCTGTCCCCAGCATCCCCCATCACACCACCCTGCTGTCCCCAGCATCCCCCATCACACCACCCTGCTGTCCCCAGCATCCCCCATCACAGCACGCTGCTGTCCCCAGCATCCCCCGTCACAGCACGCTGCTGTCCCCAGCGTCCCCCATCACAGCACCCTGCTGTCCCCAGCATCCCCCGTCACACCACCCTGCTGTCCCCAGCATCCCCCGTCACAGCACCCTGCTGTCCCCAGCATCCCCCGTCACCCCACCCTGCTGTCCCCAGCGTCCCCCATCACAGCACCCTGCTGTCCCCAGCATCCCCCGTGACACCACCCTACTGTCCCCAGCATCCCCCATCACACCACCCTGCTGTCCCCAGCGTCCCCCATCACAGCACCCTGCTGTCCCCAGCGTCCCCCATCACAGCACCCTGCTGTCCCCAGCATCCCCCGTCACACCACGCTGCTGTCCCCAGCGTCCCCCGTCACAGCACCCTGCTGTCCCCAGCATCCCCCGTCACACCACCCTGCTGTCCCCAGCATCCCCCATCACAGCACCCTGCTGTCCCCAGCATCCCCCATCACAGCACCCTGCTGTCCCCAGCATCCCCATCACACCACCCTGCTGTCCCCAGCATCCCCCATCACAGCACCCTACTGTCCCCAGCATCCCCCATCACAGCACCCTGCTGTCCCCAGCATCCCCCGTCACAGCACCCTGCTGTCCCCAGCATCCCCCATCACAGCACCCTGCTGTCCCCAGCGTCCCCCATCACAGCACCCTGCTGTCCCCAGCGTCCCCCGTCACAGCACCCTGCTGTCCCCAGCATCCCCATCACAGCACCCTGCTGTCCCCAGCATCCCCATCACAGCACCCTGCTGTCCCCAGCATCCCCCATCACAGCACCCTGCTGTCCCCAGCATCCCCCGTCACAGCACCCTGCTGTCCCCAGCATCCCCATCACAGCACCCTGCTGTCCCCAGCATCCCCCATCACAGCACCCTGCTGTCCCCAGCGTCCCCTCCAGCCTCCTGCAGGGCCGCGGGGCTCACCGCTGGCTGGTTGAGGTGAGACGGCAGCGGTGAGGTGGGCAGAACAAGGTGAGGGGGTTTGTCCCACGCCTGGCCCACCATCACCCCCCCCGCCATGCCCAGTCCTCCTGCCAGGGTCACCCCCCGGCCCTGCGCAAGGGCTTGGGAGTCATACGGGGTGGGGGTGGGGAAGATGCCGCATCCCCGCAGAACCCCCAATTTCATCCTCCCTGGACTTGTAGCCTGGGATGCGGGGCTTGCTGGTGCTATCGGAGAAATCTGGAAGAGGAAGAGCTGTGGGGAGGGGGGGGGACGACAAGGGGAGTGTGCTCCAAAATACGGGAGTGTGTCTGTGTCCTCGGTGGAGTTGGCCCAGGATCAGAATCACAGAACCACTGAATGGTTTGGGTGGGAAGGGACCTTAAAGATCACCTCGTTCCACCCCCTGCCCTGGGCAGGGACACCTCCCCCAGCCCAGGTTGCTCCAAGCCCCGTCCAACCTGGCCTTGAACCCCTCCAGGGCTGGGGCAGCCACAGCTTCTCTGGGCAACCTGGGCCAGGGGCTCACCCCCCTCACAGCCAAGAATTCCTTCCTCACATCCCATCTAAATCTCCCTCTTCCAGTGGAAAACCCTTCCCCCTCGTCCCGTGGCTCCCCTCCCTGCTCCAGGGTCCCTCCCCAGCTTTCCTGGAGCCCCTTGAGGGCCTGGCAGGGGCTGGAAGGTCTCCCCGGAGCCTTCTCTTCTCCAGGCTGACCCCCCCCAGCTCTCTCAGCCTGTCCCCACAGCAGAGGGGCTCCAGCCCTCCCAGCATCTCCGGGGCCTCCTCTGGCCCCGCTCCAGCAGCTCCGTGTCCTTCTGCTGTTGGTGCCCCAGAGCTGGAGGCAGCGCTGCAGGGGGGTCTCCCAGAGCGGAGCAGAGGGGCAGAATCCCCCCCTCACCCCGCTGCCCACGCTGCTGGGGATGAGCCCAGGCTGCAGGGGGTTTCTGGGCCGCCAGCGCACATTGTTGGCTCGTGTTGAGCTTCTCACCCACCAGCACCCCCAAGTCCTTCTCCTCAGGGCTGCTCTCCAGCCATTCTCTGCCCAGCCTGGGTTTGTGCCTGGGGTTGCCCTGACCCAGGTGCAGGACCTCGCACTTGCCCTGGTTGAACTTCAGGAGGTTGGCAGGGTCCCACCTCTCCGGCCTGTCCAGCTCCCTCTGGATGGCATCCCTGCCCTCCGGACCACGCCACACAGCTCGGTGTCATTGGCAAACTTGCTGAGGGTGCCCTCAATCCCACTGTCCGTGTCACCGACAAAGATGTTAAACAGCACTGGTCCCAGTACTGACCCCTGGGGAACACCTCGCCACCAGCTTCCATGTGGACATGGAGCCATTGACTGCAACCCTTTGAGTGCGGCCGGCCAGCCAGTCCCTTATCCACCCAGTGGTCCACCCGTCAAATCCGTGTTTTTCCAATTTGGAGACCAGGATGTCGTGTGGGACAGTGTCGAACGCTTTGCATAAGTGCAGGTAAATGGTGTCGGTTGCTCTCCCCTTATCTCCCAATGCTGTGACAACATCATAGAAGGCCACCAAATTTGTCAGGCACGATCTGCCCTTGGTGAAGCCGTGTTGGCTGTCACCAATCACCTCCTTATTTTCCACGTGCCTTAGCAGAGACTCCAGGAGGAACTGCTCCATGATCTTGCCGGACACGGAGGTGAAACTGCCCGGCCTGTAGTTCCCTGGGTCTCCTTTTTTCCCTTTTTGAAAATGGGGGTTATGTTTCCCCTGGCTGGAAAACCAGTCAGCGGGAACTTCACCGTCTTGTCGTGAGGGGCCCAAAACTGGACACAATATTTGAGGTGGGGCCTCACCAGCGCCCAGTACAGGGGGACGACTGGGTCCCTAGTCCTGCTGGCCACTCTACTGCTGACACAGGCCAGGATGCTGGTGGCCTTCTTGGCCACCTGGGCACACTGCTGGCTCATCTGCAGTCGGCTGCCGACCAACACCCCCAGGCCCTTTTCTGCCGGTGTCACGTCCCGCTCTCAGGAAAGAGGGGGGGTAAGTGACTTCAGATTCGTAAATCCCCAGCGACGCGGACTGAGGTGAGAGAAATCTCCAGGTCTGTATACAAACACTTATTAGATGCCCAAAATGATTAGTATAGGTCTTAACAAGTCCACGGTAATTGGTTAGGCATATGAGAAATGATGGCGAGGCGCATACCTCACCACTTAACAACAGGTGCACAACCCTGGAATAATTACTAAATTGACTAAAAAATACAAAAGTGCAGCACTGTTCACACATTCAGGAAAAGTATAAAATCAAGAGGCTTCTGAGGTAGAAAACAGCTGCAGCTGGCATGAAGAACGCAACACCCGCGGTTCCCTGAGAAGGAGCTGGTGACGCTACACGAGGTACGGGGCGGGATGCAATTATTCCGCGGCTTTACCTTATGATGTAGAGCAGATACGGGGACGGGACGATACCATGAAACAGATAAGCTGCCAATTAGCTGCCTGCTCCATACTCGGAGCCAACATTTTGTCAAATTTTGATGAAATGCTGTCCTTTGTGTGAACTTTGTTCATTATAATGACATTATAATACCAAAACACACCTCCGTCCCAAAGGCCACCCGCCTCCAAGGTGCGACCACTCCTTCTTGAGTCTGCGCCCTGAATTTTTCGTAAACTATACCTTTAAATGTGAAGCGAGAGAATTTTACACCAATCGTAATTAAAGTATTGATGACTGAAGTCACTCAAACTCCACCTTGAAGGTAACAAATAGTATAAAAATAGCCCGAGAGAGGGGGGATACCCAGGGAAGACACCATGGCGAAGAACTCCATCACTGACTCCCGGGATCAGTCGACGGGCTGAGCCTTTCTTCCCCCCATAGGGACGCCTTTGGGTAAGACTTAGGTTATACCGAGTGCTTTCTCGGGAAACTCAGGAATTTCTCTAGAGAATCTCTTTCCTGCATTTATAGCCAGGCTGTATCGTTTATAACTTTGTCGCGCGTTTGATGGATGTAATAATACTTCCATTTGCACGTGCTTTGCAGACAGTGTATTTATCACCGGCAAGCCTAAGAACCGATCCACCTGGGGTTTAAATAAACTGCACTGTTTGAGTAGCTGGTCGTTTCGGTTCCTCATTGAGCGCGACCAAAGACTCGAGAGTGGCCGTGCTGGTTCCTGGGCACGACTAGACTGAAGGTGCCGTCCACTATGAGTGTATCCAAATCGTAATAGTTTAATACATATTAAACGCGACTGGACTGATCGTGGTGAATTGGGCATCACTCAGAATTTAAACCCAGCCGCCCCGAGCCTCCCACCTGGGTGAGGAGTGTTAGAACGCAAGGGGGTTTATCTTCTGCCAAAGCCGCTTTGCCCCTTTCCACACAACAACAACAACTTCTGGCAAGCGGTACCTGAGGTCGTTACTTAACACCTCGAACCGTTACTTAATCACTCTAAGAGGAAAGAGAAACCAAGGGACAGAGAAAGGAAAAGATGGAGAAGAAGACAGAGACAAAGAGATCACCGCTCCTGGCTCCACCGAATGTTTCAGGGAATCTTCCCAGGCATAATCATCTTCTTTCTTGGGAAAAATCTTCCCAGGTACCGTCTTCTTTCTTGGGAAAAATCTTCCCAGGCACAATCTTCTTCTTTCCTCTCTCCAGGGGCACTTATTTTCCCCTTTTATGTTTGCTGAATTAGCAGGGTCCACCCCCCCTTGCCGAGGACAGCCTCGTCTCAGGTTTCTCCCTTCTCCCAGGTGACGTGTAGCACGATTTGGGTGGAGAGACGAGTGCCGTAGTCATACGTGTTTAGCGTGATCTCTATAATCTTCATTAGCCTATGCAGGGTGTGCGCTTTCACATGCATTTCGTGGATGATGAAGCAAAGGCCACTCATCGGACACAATGGCCTTGAGAAGAGAGAACTGGCGAGCTCACCACACGAGTGGCAGAACTATCTTGCCTTCGCAAGACAGTCCTCCCACGCTTTTAAGCGTCAGCCTTAGCAGTCCTTTGAACGTCAGGCCTGCAGCGTTCCTTTCCTTGCGAGTGTTTGGGGCATTCCACCGGGGGCTTGGAGGTCCTTCTGCCCCTCGTCAGGGAATGTACAGCCCGTCTCTCACAGCTCTCCAGCCGCTCCGCCCCCAGCCTGCGGCGCTCCTGGGGTTGTTGTGCCCCAAGGACGGGACCCGGCACTTGGCCTTGTTGAACCCCACGCCATTGGCCTCGGCCCATCCGTCCAGCCTGTCCGCATCCCCCTGCGGAGCCTTCCTACCCTCCAGCAGGTCGACGCTCCCACCCAACTCGGTGTCATCTGGAAACCGTACTGAGGGTGCGCTCGATCCCCTCGTCCAGATCATTGATAAAGGTATTAAAGACAACCGGCCCCAATACCGAACCCCGGGGAACACCACCCGTGACCGGCCGCCAACTGGATTTAGCTCCATTCGCCAGTTTGCAGAGTTTAACGCTGAGCTGGATCAGGGAATTGCCTTCTTGCGCTCCGGCGTTGCCAGCTGCTGACGGCAGTGGGCTGCGGTGCTTCAGAACAGGCGGTGGTTCCAACGTGGGTTACTCCAGAGGTAGTGCCGGATTAACCGCCCACACTGGGCAAGCCCCAGGCTCGTCCCTTGGCCCCACGTCAGGCTCCTCAGCCCCCCGCCAGGGCGTGCGGCAGCCGGCAGGACCGGGCAGCGCTGGGCGGGCATCGGGGAGCGCGTACTGCACAGACCCCCGCGTGACCGGCCTGGGAGCGGGGACCCCGCTGCTGCCCAGGTGCACAGGGCTGGGATCGAGCCGCCCGGTGTGCGGGTGCCTTCTGGCTAAATCACGGAATCACGGCATTTTCCGAGTCGGAAGGGACCTCTAGAGATCACCCGGTCCCACTCCCCTGCTGGAGCAGCGTTGCCCAGAGCACGTCACTCAGGGCTGCGTCCAGGCGGGTTTGAAAGTCTCCAGAGAAGGGACTCCACAACCCCCCTGGGCAGCCTGTGCCAGGGCTCTGTCACCCTCACCGAAAAGAAGTTTTTTTCTCATATTTGATGGGGGATGCTTGTTCCAGCTTTATTAAAATCAAAGAATTATGCAAATATACCGCCCTTTTCCAGAGGCTGATTTCAGCTCTCCAGGGCTCAGCGAAGCCAGCAGCACAGCGACCGCAGGCTCCACCGTGATGGTGGCTGCTTCCTTGGTGTTCCCAGGTTCAGCAAGGTCTGAGCTGCCAGGGACTGGACTGATGGTTCTGCGTCGTTCACCAAGGGCTTGAGGGCTGTGACAGAAAGAAACACAGCAGTGGTGAAACCCCGCTGTCTGCAGAGACACCCCCCCGCCCCCCGGCCCCGCGCCAGCCCCGTCCGTCTCTTTCTCTGTCCAGGAGGAGCAGCTGAAAGCTGATGCTCAGGAATGCCCCGTGTGCCCCGACATGTTCCTCTACTCCGGAAGCTCCTCTTGGATAGATTGGATGGATGGACCAACGCTAACGGGATGAGCTTCAACAAGGCCAAGTGCCGGGTCCTGCCCTTGGGCCACAACAACCCCATGGACGCTACAGGCCTGGGGCAGTGTGGCTGGAGAGCTGCCGGGCAGAAAAGGGCCTGGGGGTTCTCATTGACAAGCGGCTGAACATGAGCCAGCAGCGTGCCCAGGTGGCCAAGAAAGCCAATGGCACCCTGGCTTGTGTTAGAAATGGTGTGGCCAGCAGCAGGAGGGAGGTGATTGTCCCCCTGTACCCAGCACTGGTGAGGCCACACCTCGAGTATCGTGTCCAGTTTTGGGCACCTCAATACGAGAGAGACATCGAGGTGCTGGAGCGAGGGCAGAGGAGGGCAACGAAGCTGGGGAAGGGTCTGGAGAATAAATCCGATGAGGAGCGATTGAAGGAGCTGGGACTGTTGAGTGTGAGGCAGAGGAGGCTGAGGGGAGACCTCATCACTCTCTACAGCTACTTGAAAGGACACTGTAGAGAGGTTGGTGCTGGTCTCTTCTCACAGGTAATTAGCGATAGAACAAGAGGGAATGGGTTAAAGCTGCAGCAGGGGAGGTTTAGGCTGGACATTAGGAAAAATTCTTCCCAGAAAGAGTGGTCAGACACTGGCATAGGCTGCCCAGGGAGGTGGTGGAGTCACCACCCCTGAATGTGTTTAAGAGTCGTTTAGATGTGGTGATGGGGGGTGTGGTGTAGGGGAGGACTCTGTAGAGTGGGGCTGATGGTTGGACTCCGTGATCCCAAGGGTCTTCTCCAACCTGAACGGTGATTCTATGGTCCTATGAAGCGGTTTCCTACAGCAGGGCCAGGGATGGCAGCCCCCTGCCCAGGCTCCGTCCCCTGCCCCACCAGCCCCGGCCAGCACAGCGCTGCCCCTACTCACCGTCGCAGACATCCCGCAGCTTCTTCTTGTCTCCGTGCCTCAGGGGCTGCGCACCGAGCCCTAGGCACAGAGCTTCGTCAGACCCCCTGCTCCCCAGCACACCCCGGCAGCGCGGCCCCCGGCCCTGCCAGCTCCCAGCGAGCCCATCCGCGCGGTGGGCCCTCCGGGGGGCAGCCGGGGGCCTGGCTGCCAAAAGAGGGACCCCGGGGGACGTGGCTCACCGATGAACCTGACGGCCGCCTCTCGCAAGGTGGCCTGAGCGTTGTGCAGGTACAGCAGGCTCTGAAACAGATAGTCTTCCGCCCTGCTCCTGCCGTACGCTAACTGGAGAGAGCACAAGGGAACGGGGCTGGCACAGAGCCTCCCCAGCCATGCGGAGCCATCCCTCCTACCAGCACCCCCCTTCCCTCCCGGCGCTTCCCGTCTCCCAGCCAGGAGCCCTGTGGGGCTGAGGTCCAGAGAGAGCTGCAGGCAGAGGGGGCCCGGGGGTGGCGAGAGCCCTCTGTCCCACTGCCAGGGCCCAGATGGGCCAGGGCCTCCTTCAGCCCCCCGGGGGCAGGGAGGGGTGAGGGGCCTGGAGGAGAGCCCGTGGGGGCTCCATGCTTGAGGGCAGGGAAGGAGGATGCAGCTCCAGGCTGGAGCAGGGCTGGCAAGGCAGAGCTGTACAGCCCAGCCCATGGGCGGCCGGGGCAACCCTCGTCCCACCCGGCCCTGGGGCTTGGGGGTTGTCCTCACCAAGGACTCTCCGATCTGGTGCGTCTGCTGTGTCTTGGCCAGGTGGCTGAGCTTCCTCCACCCCAGGAACTCTGTACAGGCGATGAGGGTGTCCCTAGAAGCCTGCAGAGAAGCAGAGGCTGGGAGATGGCACCAGAGCCCAGGGAAGGTGACCTGGCATCCTCCTCCTCTTGGCCAGGCTCCGAGCCTTTCCCTGCCCCTTATGGGAAGAGGCAGTGGGGGACCAAGGCTGAACTGGGTTCAGTGCCCAGGGCAGGGACACGGGGCAGCAACCACCTCGGGTGTCTCATGCTGCCGGCCAGCAGAAGAGAGATCCTCACGAGCTGCTGAGCTGCCGCCAGGGCTGGAGGCAAAGTGAAGGGCAAAGGAGCTGTGGGCCCTCGGCTGTAGGCAGTGAGGGCGGGAGTCCCAGAGACAGCGGGGCAGGACAGGGCCAGCAGCCCTCCCTCCCATGGGTATCCCCCAGCAGGACGCTTGGCTGCACAGCTGGGGCTGCCCCAGCTCCTTCATGGCCAGGCTCAGGGTGGGCAGAGCTTTGATCCGGGGCTGCAGGGCCAGTCCGCTGCCGGCTGCGTCTCCCCCCCGCTCTCCCTGCCCCAGGCCGGGGAACACGCTGCCTCTCCACCCCTTGCGGGCACTGCACCTCTCTGCAGAGACCAAGTTCACTGGCCCAGTGCAGAGGGACCTGGGCGAGCAGGGCTTTGTTTCTGCAGCGATCCTGCTCTCGGGGAGCTGGGACGTGCCCTGGCCCAAACATCTGGGGGTCTCTTGGGCACAGTCCCGGGGGACGGGGATTGGAGCTCGAGCCCTGGCCTCCCACACTTGCAGGGACAGCTGGGAAACCTGTAGGGACTCGGGTGTTCGGTGGCCATGGGCTGGTTTGGCCACGCCACCTTCTCCATCCTTGCTCACGCTGGGTCTGCGGGGACCCTTCAGGGCTGCGCTGGAGGAGGGCTGAACGGGGGGAGTGGGGCTGGGAGGGCACCCCAGCACCCCGTCCACCTCTGCAGCAGGGAGAAAGCAGTGGTGAGACCAGCGCAGGGAAGAAGGGGAGCAGTGGGACCCCGAGATGACACACATTCCCAGACTCTGATCTCCCGCAGCCCTTGCCCCTTACGCCCAGGCCACCCCCGCGGTGTCAGCACGCCCTTCCCCAATGACACTGGTCACTGCACCTTGGCCACGCTCTCATTCTTGTCGTTCATATGGAGGAAGAGTGGGAGCAGGACCCTCCGCACTCTCTTCTTCATCATTTTCTTGTTTCTCCCCACTGCGGCCTTCATCACATCTTTGAAGAGGGTGATGGAGAGCTCCCGCACCTGGCTGGACTCCTGGTAGGGAGAAGGACAGGGGGACTTTATCAACAGCCACTCCCTGCCCACGGTGAGCGAGGGCGTTAGTGTGGCTGATGTGAGGGGAGATGCTCTGGGCTCGGATCCTGAACACAGGAGCTGTGGGCCCGATGTGCAGCTGCGGCTGAATGGCCCCACAGCCCTGAAAGGCCAGGCAAGAGGAGCGAGGAGGGCAGCCCTGCCCGAGTGCTGCCCACCGGGCTGAGCTGAGGGGCAGCTGTCTGTGCAGAGCGCCCATCTGTAGGGCTGAGGTGCCCACGGCAGCCTTACATCATCAAAGAGGGGTGGGAGCTTCTCCACCAGCTGCAGAGCAGTGCAGCTGGCCTCCTTCCTCTTCATGCGATCCATCATGTTCCTGAAGAATACCAGGGCCTTCATCTTGATGGCAGCGTTGGCATCCTGCAGGTTCTCCATGATGTCTGGCAGCAGGACCTGCATTTTTCTTGCCTGTGTGAAACCCACAGTTTCCTTATGCTGAGGCGGTGAAAGGCCACCCTGGCAAAAACGCACTGGTGGCTGAGCACCAGCCTCCCGTCCGCCTTCCCAGCAGGTGGCACAGGAGTCCCTGCAGCAGCCTCCTGGCCGGCACTGGCCACTGATGGCATGCAGGGAGAGCAGGAGGAAGGGAAGGGATTGCGGGAGAGCAGCGTGCCCCTACTCAGCCATGCCCTTTACCGACCAGCGGGAAGGGGCAGATGGACTGGTAACCCTCTGTGCCTGGAGGGCTCCCCAGGCACCCACCAGCCCCCTCCATCGCAGGGAGGGTGACTGGAGCTGACACCCCACCTTCTGACTCCCAGCCAAGGCCAAGCCACTGCATCACCCACTGCCCCAGGCTCCAGCTGCCAAAGTGGCTCCGCTTGGCTACACCTTGCTCACCATCTTACGTGTCTTGGATGAGAGTGTGATGAGAGCGCTGAGCACCAGCGAGAGCATCACGGAGTTTGGATGCCTCAGGTACCTCTGGGCGCTGTACAGGGCAGCAAACTCCTCGGCGTCGGTGTCAGTGCGGAGCAGCAGCTAAAACGAAGACAGCGGTTAGAGAGCAGCAGAGCCCGCGGGGCTCCCTCTGCCACGCTGGCACGAAGGAGGCGTGACCCGCCAGCGGTGGCACTCACCTCCTCTCGCCAGATTTGAAGCCCCCCAAGGCTGTGCAGAGGCCATGGCTCTGCCCCAGGCCCAGCACCCGGCCTGGCTCTGGCCTCTGCCCCTTTCTCTGCCCCAAGGTTTCTGGGCTGCAGAGCAGGGCGGGGGGATGCAGGCGGGGGGATGATGGGGGGATGCAGGCGGGGGGATGCAGGTGGGGGGATGCAGATGGGGGATGCAGGCAGGGGGATGCAGGCGGGGGGATGCAGGTGGGGGGATGCAGGTGGGGGGATGCAGGCGGGGGGATGCAGGCGGGGGGATGATGGGGGGATGCAGGCGGGGGGATGCAGGTGGGGGGATGCAGGCGGGGGGATGCAGGTGGGGGGATGCAGATGGGGGATGCAGGTGGGGGGATGCAGGTGGGGGGATGCAGATGGGGGGATGCAGATGGGGGGATGATGGGGGGATGCAGGCGGGGGGATGCAGGCGGGGGGATGATGGGGGGATGTAGGCGGGGGGATGATGGGGGGATGCAGGCGGGGGGATGCAGGTGGGGGGATGCAGGTGGGGGGATGCAGGCGGGGGGATGTAGACGGGGGGATGCAGACGGGGGGATGCAGGCGGGGGGATGATGGGGGGATGCAGGCGGGGGGATGCAGGTGGGGGGATGCAGGTGGGGGGATGCAGAGGGGGGGATGCAGAGGGGGGGATGCAGGTGGGGGGATGCAGGTGGGGGGATGCAGAGGGGGGGATGCAGAGGGGGGGATGCAGATGGGGGATGCAGGTGGGGGGATGCAGGCAGGGGGATGCAGATGGGGGGATGCAGATGGGGGATGCAGGTGGGGGGATGCAGGTGGGGGGAAGCAGGCGGGGGGATGCAGGTGGGGGGATGCAGAGGGGGGGATGCAGATGGGGGATGCAGGCAGGGGGATGCAGAGGGGGGGATGCAGGCGGGGGGATGCAGAGGGGGGATGCAGGCAGGGGGATGCAGAGGGGGGGATGCAGGCGGGGGGATGCAGAGGGGGGGATGCAGGTGGGGGGATGCAGAGGGGGGGATGCAGGTGGGGGGATGCAGGTGGCGGGATGCAGAGGGGGGATGCAGGCGGGGGGATGCAGGTGGGGGGATGCAGGCAAGGGGGAAGCAGAGCGCTGCCCAGGCAGGCGCAGGCTTTGTGTTTGTGCACCAGGGCCAAAAGGGCCCGGGGGGGCCCCACGTATCTGGCAGGGGGTCTGGCTGGTGCTGGGTAGCCCCTAAGGGGCTGTGTCCGTCTGTACGGGAGGAGGTGGCCAGTTGGAGGCAGGGAGGAGGGGAGGGCTCCGTGCCTGTTTCCCTGGGGAGGCAGGCGCAGCCCTGAGGATGAGCACGGTCACTCACAGACAAGGGATAGATGCAGGCGTCCTCCGCGGCACAGCTGAACACCTTGCGCACCCGCTGGTCCCGGAGCACTCTGAGCAGCTCCGTCAAGACAGTCAACAGAGCCCAAGGCACGGAGATCATCACCTCCCACATGGCCAGGGCAGCGCTGCAGACCCAGAGGGCTGGGTCAGCAGCGCTGC